>OX155894.1:16484249-17174249 GCA_944588485.1 Phosphuga atrata | reverse complement strand
GTCGCTTAAATCTCTCTTTCTTTTCGTTTCGCAATTTCTTGATGAATTTTCTGTGATGATTATTGTATAAATTTTTAAATAATGGGTTATGGGAAAATAATGTTTGATAGAGTTTTAGGTTATTTTCCATCAATGCTAGTTGGGGGTTGGTAAATACCCTTACAGTTGTGGTTTTCTTGCGTCTATGGATTTTAGGAAAGGCCTCGTTAAAATATTTCAGAAAAATGTCCGTGAACAAATTCCATTGCGTATCAACATTATAACAGTCAACTTCATACAATTCTTCCCATTCTATGCTCTCCAAGATCTGTCTGTGGTGCTTCAAGTTTTCTTCATTATACAATCTTACCGTCTGTTTATTGTTGGTATATGCATCCTCCTTTCCGAAATCCAGTGTAAGCAGTTGCGCATAATGATCGGAGATATTATGGTTACTGGTTTTAATGCTGAACGGTATATTAATGCTAGCAATAATATTATCAATACATGTTGCATGTCTAGGATGAGAAACTTCATTTGAAAGGAGTTTCGCGTTATAAGATTCTAGCAATGACAAAAATTGCTGACTTGTGTTCGTGTTTTTTTAAATATTTATGTTGTAATCGCCAGCTATTATATACCGACTATTTTTTTTGTGGAGCAATATTAATAGTTCTTGTAGTTTAAGGAAAAAGCTTTTTATATTAGTCAATGGGGCTCTATAAATACTTACTATTATTAGTACTTTCTCATTAATTTTTGATTCAATACCAGAACACTCAAAGACACGTGCTTCTGAAATCAACTCCTTGGTTGGTCTTTAGATTTTCCTCCGAGTTTTCCCGATGTGTTCGAAAAAACGGTTTAAACATGTGTTGCGGGCCACGTTTCGGCTTTTATTAATTCGTCATATTTATCTATTGGGACCGACACTTTGAAAGAAGAATACTCCTCTGGATGTTTTGATGCCAATTTCTTACAACGTATGGAGTCGAATTTCTTGGTGTGTAAATATTCTACGATATCCTCTTCTTCTAAAGTGGGTTCTAGCCTGTAAACATGTAGGTGGTGAAATCTTACAGCCGCTCTGATTTGATTTGCGGCGTCGTTAGTCCCATGAATAGTGTTGGATTTTCTGGCGCGTCGCGATTTATATTTCGGCGTCTCCCAGTTCTCATTGATTTCCGAGTTGTTTATATATTTATCTTGTCTCATATCGGTATTCTTTTCGCCAGTTTTTGCTGACGAACATCCTGGCTTGTTTATATTTTTTTCAGATTCTTTATCTGCTTTTGGTCCGCTGCAGGTACATTGGCCTTCGATTCTTTGCGATTATTTAAAAACAGAATTTATAAAAAGATAGTTTCGATTTGTAGTGTCTTTATGATTAAGTAACTGTCATTATGGTTGAACTGTCGCAGATTCGCAACTAATTCATAGGAATTAACAGATATTTTGCAATACAGTATAATCTCGGAAATTCGGCCGTTGGTTATTCGGACGACACGGCGGTCTGGAGACCGCTCGCGCTCTTCGCTCCCGCCACTCTTTCTTATAATCCGGCGGTTGTCTGGTCCCATGCGTGTCGGATTATCGAGATTATACTGTAAATTCGTTTATTGATACAAACATTTAAAAAAAGAGCAATATTTCTGCATTATTTTTTTTATGAAATTTAATGAGTAGTTATTTATTCTTCTTCTTCTTCTTTCGAATAGGCCTACTTTGGACCACGCTTGTTCAACTGTTGGGCTTTGACCTTTGCCCAGTATTGTCGCATCTTCTGCCGGTGTAACTCCTTTCTCTCTTCTGTCCAGGGGGTACCTTTCCTTCGAGCTTTTTCCTGAAATCCACGGACTTCTTTCAGGGTGCGTCTCACAGACTGTCTGTTTTTGAGATCTGTTATTCCCAGTTCTTCAATATCCTTCTCGGTCTCTGTCAACCAAGTGGTACGAAGCTTCTTGTTTTGCCAGAAGGTGAACAGACGGTTGAATAGTCGGTTTGGAGGCAATCTTGCAACGTGGCCATAGAAATCTACCCTTCTTTTCCTTGCACAGTCAGAGAGCATCTCAATATATTCGTAGAGCTCAGAGCTATGCCGCCTTCGGAATTCCCCATCTTCCTTTACCGGGCCTAGGATCTTCCTGAGGATTCTTCTCTCTCTGATTTCCAATTTCTCTATTAGACCCCTTTGGTTCAAGAGAAGACACTCCATGGCATACCGGGCTTCTGGTCGTAAAACTGATGTGTAGTGCCTAAGTTACAGGTTGCGTGACAGGCATTTCTTATTGTAAGTGTTCTTAGTCAGCCGAAAGGCTAGTTCTAAATTGCTGACTCTCTTAGATAATGATGCTCTTTCTGATAAGTTGGGTTCAATACATTCGCCGAGATACTTAAATTTCTCAGTCCTGTTGATGTTTCCCTGTTCTAGTAACATCTCTCTGTTTGCTTCTCTGATGTTGGTGAAGAATTTTGTTTTCTCCAGCGACACTTGAAGACCCACTTTGGCAGCCTATTTTCTGAGGCAGTTTACCTGCATTGTTGCCATCTCTGTTGCTCATCAGCAAACAGTGCCATGTCATCTGCAAAGGCCAGGCAATCTACAACCAGTCCATCGTTCTTACGTCCCAGGTAGATACCACTCTGAGCACCCAAATTGTTCAGTTCCTTGCGCCATTCTCTCATAACCTTTTCAAGGACACAGTTGAAGAGAAGTGGGGAAAGTCCATCTCCTTGTCTCACTCCAGTTTTTAATTCGAAGCTTTCTGAAATCTCGCCTCTAAATTTAACCTTGGAATGGGTGTTGGTCAAAGTTTTTAGGATGAGTCTGCGGGTTTTGTTGTCTAGTGCTAGTTCCTGGAGTACTTTGTTAAGCGTTTCTCTATCAATAGAATCGTAGGCCTTCCTAAAATCAACAAAGGTGACGACTACCTTGCGGTTTCTCATCTTGGAGTATGCAAGTACAGTTTTAAGATTGAGGATCTGTTAAACACAGTATCGGGTCTTCCTGAAGCCCCCCTGGTATTCTCCCAGTTGACTATCCAACTGATTTTCTGCCCTTGTTTGTAACGCCTTCGAGAGAATCTTGTATGTTACCGGGACGAGAAAAATTCCATTGTAGTTGTTCAGATCAGTAAAATCTCCCTTTTTGTGAAGCGGATGGATCAGAGCTGATTTCCAATCGGGTGGTAATTTCTCTGTTTCCCAGATGTCCTGGATAATCTCGGTTAACTTGCGCACGGCATTGTTTCCAGCACCTTTCCACAGTTCAGCAACGATAGAGTCCTTTCCAGCTGCCTTATTATTCTTAAGAAGTTGAATGATCTGGCCAACTTCTTCCAACGAAGGGGGAAGTGAGTCCGGGTTTGGTGTGGTTTGTTTATAGTCGAAGTCTTCGCTGGGTGGGTCACAGTTGAGTAGATTTTTAAAGTACTGAGCCAAAAGATGGCAATTGTCCTTGTCGTTATAAGCCAGTTTGCCTTGTGAGTCTCTGAAGTGGAGGCTTGGCGAAGCGTATTTTCTGAGCGCTTGCTTAAAGGTTCCAAAGAAATCTCTGGAATTATTCTTAGCAAAGCTCTTTTCGATTTGGGTTAGTTGGTTTATCTTGGCAGAAACCTTTCTTTGTTCCAAAAATTTATGCCAATTTTCCTTGGTCTTTTTAGAATTCCACTTCACCCAGGCTATCTGTCTTTGGGCTATTGCATTGTCACAGTCTTCAGTCCACCACGGATGCTTCCTTCTTCTAGCGAGAGGGGCGAGTTCATTGGCCGCCTTGACAAGAGTCTCCTTCAGTTGGTCCCAGTTGTTTAGGTCTGTGTTATTCAGTCTCTGACTTAGTTCTTGGCTGTTGTTGAGTCGCTCGACGTCAAATCTTATCATTTTGGAGGTTCTGTGTAATCTAGTGTTTCTAGGCTGGAGTTTTATTTTGATCTTTGAGAGGTAGTGGTCTGAGTCCAGATTGGTGCTTCTTAGTACCTTCACGTTTTGTATTTCCTTTTGAGATTTGCGTGAAATGGCCACATGATCTATCTAGAAATCACCTAGGTGGGTATTAAGTGAAATCCAAGTCTTCTGCTTCCTTGGCAAGTGTTCGAAGACTGTAGACTTCATGATCAACCCAAAAGTCTTACACAGATACACCAATCGTTCTCCGTTGCGATTGGTTCGATTATGCGCCGGATAATGGCCCACTATGTTTCTGTATTTTTTCTTTCTTCCCAATTGAGCATTGAAGTCACCAAGCAGTATAACGGTGTGCCTCTCTGGAAGTTTAGAGATAATATCTTCTAAGTCTTCCCAGAATTTATCAGTTCTGTCTGGATTGCGTCTGTTGTCCTGGTTGATTGGAGCATGCACATTGACTATACTGTAGCCCTTGTTTGCGCATTTGAGAGGGAGGATGGATACACGACTACTCGGGGAGGTAAAGTCGGTGACTGAATCCAGTATCCTGTGACTGATTATAAATCCTGTGCCTAAGTGGGGTACGTTCTTCATTACCCGCTGACCCACTTTTCCTTTTAGGATTCTGTAGCCTTGTGACTCGAAGGCATGTTCGTCCGTAAATCTGGTTTCCTGTACTGCTGTCAGTATTATGTTGTGTCGTGTTAGTGAATCAGTCAAATGTTTCAGTTGACCCACTTTTAGCAGTGAGTTGGCATTAAATGTTGCGAAGAAGCTTTGCCGTCTTGGTCTGAGTTTACGTCCGGTGATTTCAGGATGCTCCGACTCATCCTTAAAGCATGTTGGTGCGTACTACCCACATTCCGAAGGTCCACTAACGTCACCATAGGTGACGGTGGATTGGTTACCACCTGGGGTAGTGCATTTAGCGAGATTTTCCTTCTTGCTCAGTTGAAGAATATTCTTCATGGGACAGTGGCAAGCCACTGTCCAAGATACTACCCAAGTTGTCAGCTTGGGAGGCTTATTATTCGGGGTTGTCACCCCTAGACAGGTTGCCTTCACTACGGCTAAGGAGTCCTGTCCACCCCACTCTTCCCAGGTGCTAGGCTCCGTGCCATTGTTTACCAAAAAAGTTCAAGGGGTACGTTTTATTATACTACTAGGTCCAGATCTGTTTTAGATTTATTGTTTATTCATAATTTCTAGTTATTTATTATACAAGCGGATAAAATTAAGGTTTAAAGAGCAAATTGTTTCGCGAGTTTAGTTAAATTCGCGAGTTAAACCTTAATTTTATCCGCGAGTGTAATATAAACTTTTATCCAATCTTGCTTTTGATTTAACAATAAGTTAAACCCAAACAACATTTCCATTTTCCTTGTTTTTTTTTTACAAAAAGCAGTCCATCATCGTGTTGTTGTCATGACAACGATAAAATTGTTGATTCGTACGTCAAAATTTTGTTTCGAGTATTGTATTTAATTAATTCTTTTATTATTAAGAATTAATTAATCGGTACATGATAAATCGGCACCGGATAAGTCGGCACCGGACGATTCGGCACTTCCAACTCGGCACCGGACAACTCGGCACCGGGAAAATTCGGCACCGGATAAGTCGGCCCGGGCAAATCGGCACCAGTCATCAGAGTATGAATATATAAATTTTCTATTTTAACATAAGTTTTGGTAATATCAAAAACAAAATAAATCTTCCTATTATTAAAGAATGTAACGCACGCCCCTTGGAAGACGAAGGAAATTATTTATTTAGTCACCTTCTAGCCAACAGTAGAATTCATGTTGACATGAAAACAGCGTTAAATTAAAAACTAATAATAAAACATAAATAACTTTATAAAAGGTTAAAAGGATAAGATGTTAAAAGAAAACTAAAAATACGAGTGCCGAAATGTTTCTGTGCCGATTTGTCCGGTGCCGAATTTTCCCGATGCCGACTTATCCGGTGCCGAGTTGTCCGATGCCGATTTGGAATTGCCGAGTCGTCCGGGTCCGTTAATTGTTTTGTTTCATTTTTTTGGTAGTCCTAAAAAGACTCATTAGTTTTATAGAGCTCCGGAAAGGTTGAATATATTTATATATTCAGGCTGTGTTCTGACTTTATTAAGTTTATAATTAATTTGTGTTTTATTAATCGCAAATGGATACATCCGAAGAATTATTGTTACATGGTGACACGATTGCGGAAAGATTCATCAAGCAGAAATCAAGAGATTTATACAAGGAAATGTATAATAAGTTTTGTGATTAGCGATCAAGAAACAACATCAGAGTAGTCAACATTTAGAGTTATTTTGCTGCATTGCAATGGATACTTTTAATGCACTAGTGAAATAAAATTTTAATTTCACTAGTGAATAAGCAAGCCACTATTATATTGATCCTTATTCAAGGAATTAAACATGACTCTATAATGCACAATTGAATAAAAATTGTTATTAGGTCGAGTTATAAGTAACTTCCGTTTTTTTTATCATTTATTTTACTTTCATTGAATAACATAATTATATTAATTTGATATGTATTCACCACCTTTATCTTTAACCTTCTTCCATCTTCCTGGCAGTTTATCAATTCCTTCCTTGTAAATTGTGGGTGGTTTGGACTGGAAGAAATTTTCTGAGAGCCTGTCTGACTTGCTTTTCAGAATTGAAGGTTTTTCCATTCAAAAAGTTTTGTAAGGAACAGAAATGGTGGTAGGCTGTCGGGGCAAGATCCGGGGAATAACGTGGGTGTGGTAACACAGACCCTCCAAGCTCAAGAATATAATCTTGAGTCACCCTTGCTGTATAATCGCGCATTGTCGTGTGAAAGAATGACGTTTTTGTAATTGATGAATGCAGAACGCTTTTCATGGACTTTCTCTTTCACTCTTTGCAACTGCTGAACGTATCTATAGCCCAGCCATTTTAGCATTTCACCCCGGAATCCAACGGAAGAAGCTGAATTTTTGTATAGACCTTTATTTTAGCATTACAAATGTTGTGTCAAAAGTCACATATACCAACATGTGAGCGTCCTTAGATATTCAAGGTAAAAGCTCGCAAAAATCAGTTTTTTGAGAATATCTCGTTTTTTCTGCCCTCTACCGTATTTGCATTCACTATAAAAGTTGTAGAGAATAAATTTCTCTACAAATTTCACTTGAGACCAGTTTTTATACGTCAAACTGTTTTTGAGATAGAGGACGCACAGTGTGGAGCGCTCAGTCATACGTACCCGAATATACAAAAACTGAATTCCAAGGTCTCTATACAAATCCTGAATCCCAAGGTATTAAACCGTTTTTTTCATTGCATTGATCACAAGCTAAAGAACATTGCATTCCTAACTTATGACATCCACAACGCGGACAACGACCAATCTTGCAGTTGCAGTATATTGAAGTGAGTAGTTCATCTGGTGCAGGTGGTAAAATTGTTTAAAAAACATTAAAATATATTTAGAATGATTTACTTCATTATTTAATTATTTGTATGTCAAAGATATGTAATATTTGAGGACTATTTTATTTAATAGAAATATAAGTATAAGTACATATGGGGGAGTTGGTAAAATCGTACCACATAACTTTTAACCTATATTGCACACTTGGTAAGTCTCTCTGAGAGTTTAACTTAGTAGTTTTATAAAATGGTATTTAAAAAACATGTACACACTATCAATTATGTTATAAAAATAATAACTATAACTTTATTTTAATTTTTAAATAATTAACGCAAATATACAAATTCAAACCCGGTACTGTAAATCGTACCGGTTAGATTTTTTTAACATTCTGGACAGTAATATATTTTTTTAGCTTTTGTAGTATGGGTCCACCACTCATGTACCCATATAAAACATTTTACGCATTCGATCCTCCAGTCGAACTTGCGTGATTATTGGAAGTGGACAAAGTTCATGAATGGGATTATTTTCAGTTTCAGCAGGAGTGTTAAATTCTTCATTTATTATAGATACATTGCTATTAACATCTTCTGTTATAGTTTGTGGGTTATTTAAAAGAGAGGTTGCCTCGAAATAATTGAAACTTACCGAGGTACGATTTAGCAAACCCGTTGAAATTCGGAAATAGTTTACTTTTAGAGTGTATTCTAAGCTAATTTTAGACTTGTCACATTAAGTATAACATGTGAGCTTATATTTAATACAAAAATATTTAATATGTATTTACCATTAGCATGCCCACAGTTACCAATTACAACTACACTTAAATTTTACAATTTTGTTATCTATTTTTCAACTCTCTACCACCGCTGTTATACAACTTTATATCAATATTTCGGCTTAGATTGTTTCAATTATGGATTAACTTAAAAACGAACTTTCTGAGCAACACGAAAAATTGTTATTAATCGAAATTTGCGGGTGGTACGATTTAACTGACCGTTACAATTTTGCAAACGCTCCCCTATAAGCTATTGTTATTTAAGTAATATTTAATAAGTAATTAAGTAAAAAAAAAACAGTATAATACATTGGGATTCAGGATTTACCTTGCGCTAAGGTACGTATGGCTGCTCATCAGCGCTCCTCACTCTGCTTCCTCTTTTTCAAAAACTGATCGACGTATTAAAAAAGCTTTCAGATGAAATTGGTAGAGAACTTTATTCTCTACAAATTTCATAATAAATGCAAATACGATAGGGGGCAGAGAAAACGAGACATTCTCAAAATGTTGGCATGTTGGCATATGTGACTTTTGAGACAACATTTGTAATGCTAAAATAAAGGTCTAAAATTCAGCTTCCTCTGTTAGATTCCGAGATTTACCCCTTTTTTGACTAAGATGACTGGACTACTATCCGCAGTAATCGTTAAATTTGAATTTTCAAGAACTCGTGGTGAAATATTCCTTGACAATCCCATCATACACAATAAGATCTGATGATCGATGTTTGCTTTCGAATCTGCTAGGGGTGGTTGATCCTTATCAAGCCGCTGTCTTTTACGGAGTATATTGACATAGGTAACTTATTTTTTTCGTCTGTTACAATCCTATTTAAAAAATTAAGATTCCCCTTAAAAAGATTAAGCAGATTCTACTTAGCCTAAAGTGACCACATTTTCATTGAGACAAAGCGGGACAAATGGGAAGAAATGAGAATTATAATTTAGTTAAGAAAAAAAAAATATCTACTCACACACCAAAATGAAGACATTAATAAATAAATGTTTTGGATTTGTTGAGTTTGAAGATTTTTTATATTATGAATGAAACACTTTTTCTTTTAGGGCCTTTCTTCAAAAATTATATTTGTGATATATATCACAAATATAATTTTTGAAGAAAAGACCCAAGTGTTTCATTCTAAACATTAATACAGACATTATTGTTTGTGATTCCATTATTATAATCGTGCGTAAAAGTATCCAAATCGTGTGTTAAAATAGAATGTAAATCAAATGGAGTTTCATTATTAAACGATTTCTGTTTGTTGTTACTATGGCAATAACTTGCGTCACTAAACAAAAAACATAGACGTAGTGAAAATAAATTTTCTGATGTACATTAAAATTGAATACATTTTTCTTATTTGGACTCAAGAGTTCTCGGCCTCTCAATTTGGATTTATCTGGCTCTAATATAACTTAACCTAACCATAACCTAATCTAGATTAAATCTAGATTAACCTAGATTACATCGACAACGACCAAATAGTGTTCACGTCACTGTGCGTGGTCTAAATGCTGTGGTCTGTCTGTTGGACAAAGTATAACTCACAAATTTTATTATTAAAAGAATACGAAAATCCATTTTATTTTTGTAAATTATTTCCAGTGCTTTTATAATTAGATGGTTTACTTTATGCGGTGGGTTTATTTCCTCGGAGGGCTGTTATTAAAAATATGTTTCAGCGCGGAAGTTTGTCCATTTACGTGTTTCTTTCTAGTCTGGTGTTCATATTGCGATTACTTTTATGTTTCATATCGAAGGAGAACTTGGCTATATATCCACCGGATCGCCATATATGACGAAATATATAGGTATGGGGAAAGGGTTTCAGAATATTAAAGCGGGAGCAATAAAATATATATAGAGTTGTTTCGTCTACGGCAGATTCTTTTTGGTTAAAAAATGCAGAATGTATTGCATCACATTTTATTAAAATATGTTTCCAACAGACTAGACATTTCAATTTCATTTAATATTCTTCCGCAGTACTAGTTTATAATTAAAAAACTTAATACAGTCTAGTTTATATTACATTATATTATACTTACATTGCCTTAACAACAGCTGCCTGAATGTTTGTGTGATTACATTGTGTTTCAAAAACATCTAAAGTTGACCCTTTTTTTGTTCAAATTAGGTAAATCATGTTTTAGTCAAGTTTTTGTTAACATCTAATATAATTTTTCTAGCAATTTTGTGTATAATCATTTGTTTAGTTATTGGGAATGGGAAATAACCATTCCCATTCCCAATAACTAAACAAATGATGAATACAAGCGATGATAAAAACCTACATTTGTGTATATTGTGTTATGTACAATTAAATTTTATTCTATTTGGTTTAATAAGTGAATAATAAACAAGAATAACAAGTGTATTTTTTAAATTATTTTGATTTCCACACACGAGACCGTTTCAAAAATCGTTTTTAATTTATTCTCATCTTTAAATTCATTTGAATTTATCTAATAAGAAATAATACTGATAGAAACTATAATTCTCACCGCGAAAGAAATATCTATTATCTACCCCTATAATTTAAATGCAAAGTGTACTTACCAAACTGAACTTCGAAGGGTAGACGTACAAGAAAAACACAAAACTTCGCAGTAGCACTCAGCACTTAATCACAACGTCCGACTAACGCAAACATACACTCACTACTAAAACAATCTTTTCGCATCAAGGTAGACCAACTGATAACAAACCCGTTCGCTTCTCGATCAAAATAAAATCTGCGTATAAAAAAAACCAAACTGGTTTAAAATTTTATCTATTTTAGGAAGGTGGGTTGGGTTTTTAATTAACAGATAGAGAGACCTAGATTATGGAAATATTACTATGTGTTTAGAGAGCATATATAGACAAAACTTGATACAGAAGACTTAAATACACAGAAAATTATAGGTAAAGAAGACTGGACAAAGATGATTAGAGAACAAGAGGAGACCACAACGATAAAGCTAAACAAAACAGGATAAACAAACTAGATGTAAGTCAGACTGATAAATCCAGATAGATAAACAATGCTTCACACACCAGATCAGAGCACACAAAGAGCCTGCGAGATAAGATCTGTTAAACAAAACCAACGTTAGAAAATGAAGACTAGACAGTCGAGACTGTAAGAATAATATATGTAAAAGAATATTATCTGTCATAGAAGACAAAATAAGTTAAAATAAATCGACAAATATAAACGGACAATGTATAATTCGCACAAAGGAGATAATCAGATAGAATTAATTAGATAAAATAAATCTTTCGTTTCTTCAAAAATAACTAAATACTTTAAACTTTAACTAAACCTGACAAGAGCAGACAAGAATAGACAGGAACGGACAAAACTAGACAAGACAAGATCAGACAAAACCAGACAAAACCAGACATGGCCAGCCAAGACCAGATATGACTAGACAAGATCATACAAGACCAGACAAGAACAAACAAAAACAGACATGAACGGACAAGAATAGACAAAACTAGATAGCTCCAGACAAGAGCAATTAAGAACAGACAGGAACGGAGAAGAATAGACAAAACTAGATAACTCCAGAGAAGACCAGACAAGACCGCACAAAACCGAACAAGAACAGAGATGGCCAGACAAGACTAGAAATGAACACACAATACTATAAAACACCCCAGAAGAACTGACAAGACCACAAAACAACCAGGCAAGGTCAAAGAAGATCAGAGGAAGTCAGAGAAGACCAGAGAGGACCAGCCAAGATGAGGCAAGACCAGATAATACCAGACAAGACCAGACAAAGCCAAAAAAGACAATATAAGACCAAACAAGACCGCACAAGACCAAACAAGACAAGACAAAACTGGACAAGTCAGGACAAAACTAGACAAGAATAGACAGACAAGATAGACAAAATTAGACCAACAAGAGAGACAATACTAAATAGACAAGACTAGACACGAAAGAGCACAGAGACAAGACAAGACAGATTAGGCCTGACAGACAGTGTTCAGTTAATTAAGACCATTATCACTTTTGACGTAAGCAATGCTTTTAACTCAGCTGCCTGGTAAAACATTCTTGAGGAGTTCTCAGCAAGAGGTATCTCACCATACCTGCTACGTCTGGTACGAAGTTACCTACATAATAGGAAAGTTGTTCTCCAAGAAAACAACAAAATAGTGGAGCGTGATGTCTGTAGTGGTGTACTGCAGGGCTCTGTTTTGGGACCGACACTGTGGAATGTCCTTTACGACGGAGTACTCAGACTAAAGCTACCGCAAGGTGTGGACATCGTGGGTTTCGCTGATGACTTGGCACTTGTAGTGTCGGAGAAGACGGAAATGGAAACTATGTCGAGAACAAAGGGTCATTGAACAGGTGAACAAATGGATGGAAATCAAGAAACTGAAGCTGGCACCAGAAAAAACAGAAGCAGTATTGCTAACTGGACTAAGAAAAACGAAACCCATGACATTTAAAATAAAAGGAGAAAAAATAACCCCAAAGGAATCGCTAAAATATCTAGCTGTAACCTTTGACAATAGCCTATCCTTTAATCGCCATATCACCACAGTGGCAGCCAAAGCACTGAAAACTGCAGCAGCGTTTGATAATTTAATGCCCAACGTAGGAGGACCCCGCAGTAGTAAGCGAAAACTTCTTTACTCGGTGGTTCACTCCACAATGCTGTACGCAGTCCCGATTTTGGCAAAGGCTATGAGAAAACATGTTATTAGACAAAACTTGGTAACCGAAAATGGCGCTAAGAGTATGTTGTGCTTACCCGAAATGTCTCTATGGACTGTCCTAGTGTTAGCCGGCACACCACCCATAGAACTTATGGCAACAGAGAGGGAAGAAGTCTCCAATGGCAGATCAAACAGCGATGGCACACTAAGGGATACTGGACAAGAATCCTAATCCCTGATGTGGAGCGTTGGGCAACTAGAAAACACGGCGAAACAAATTTTTACGTCACCCAAGTTTTGAGCGGACATGGCTGTTTCGGGAACTTTCTCCATAGCATCGGTAGGGCCACAGATTGTCTCTGTATTTACTGTGGACTCACAGACAGCGCGGCGCATACCGTTTTTAAGTGCGACAGGTGGATACCTGAAAGGGATAAATGGAAGGATAAGACTGGACAAACACTAGGTCCATCAACTATGGTTCAACAAATGATCTCGTCGGAGGACTTATGGGCAGGGCAGATACATCAAGCATAATCCAAGACATCATAACAATAAAAATGCTAGACGAGCGGAAAGGCCGAAAAGATAAAAATAAGATAATTTAAAAGATAAGCCGAAAAGATAAAAATGTTAGTACCTGAACCCCTAATCACTGGAAGTGGAGGAGGGATGTAAGAGCAACACTATACAGCAACATCTTGAAAGTTATGCGAAAAGCGGTCCCAAGATGCTTGTGATATTCCGTAGGGTCCACTTGCTAAGTTAACCGTGAGGTGCTTACTACGACCCCAACAAAAAAAAAGTTAGTTAAGACCAGAGAGTCAAGATCAGACAGACAAGACCAGACAGACAAAATCAGACAGACAATACCAGGCAGACAAGAACAGGCGAGAGCAGGCAAGTACAGACAAGACCAGACAGGACCCGAGAAAACCAGATGAGACCAGGCAAAACCAGACAAGACCAGACAATTCCAGGCAAAACCATACAAGACCAGACAAAACCAGATAAGACCAGACATGGCCATACAAGATCAGATAAGATCACACATTACCAGAGAAGACCCTAGAAGACCTGAGAAGGCCACAGGATATTGGAGAAAACCAGACAAGACGAGACAAGACCAGAGAAGAACAGAGGAAGTAAGAAAAGACTAGAGAGGACTAGACAAGGCGAGACAAGACTGGACAAATCTGGACAAGACAAGACTAGACAGACAATATAGACAAAACTAGACCGACAAGAGAGACAATAGTAAATACACGAGAATGGACAGAAAAGACCAGACAGACAAGATAAGACAGACTAGGCCAGATAGACAAGACCATGCAGAATATACTAGATGGACAAGACCAGACATATAAGGCCAGACAGACGAGACCAGACAAACAAGTCCTGATAAGCAGACAAGACCATACAGGACCAGAAAAAAACAGCCAAAACTAGACCAGACAAGACGAGACAAGACCAGAGAAGACCAGAGGAAGTCAGAAAAGACTAGAGAGGACTAGACAAGGCGAGACAAGACTGGACAAATCTGGACAAGACAAGACTAGACAGACAATATAGACAAAACTAGACCGACAAGAGAGACAATAGTAAATACACGAGAATGGACAGAAAAGACCAGACAGACAAGATAAGACAGACTAGGCCAGATAGACAAGACCATGCAGAATATACTAGATGGACAAGACCAGACATATAAGGCCAGACAGACGAGACCAGACAAACAAGTCCTGATAAGCAGACAAGACCATACAGGACCAGAAAAGAACAGCCAAAACTAGAATACCAGAATTCCAGACAAAACCATACAAGACCAGACAAAACCAGAGAAGACCAGACATGGCCACACAAGATCAGACAAGACCACACAATACCAGAGAGGACCCTAGAACACCTGCCTCATACACAAGAAATGGGACCCTCTAAACTAGGCCTGTGCAAATCGCGGCACGCGGACCGTATAAGGCCCGCCTCGACATTTTATGCAGCCCGCAAAGCATTCTATAAATTGCTTTTAATAAAAAAATAATATCTATGTATAATAATAAAAACCAAACAAAAATACGTTTTTCTTGCCAAAATATTAACTTCAATGAGCAAGCTGTAATTTATCTATACATAGATCGATTTTGTAGGTTTCTGTAGTAACATCTACTGCGTCGTTCATAGATCAATTGTACCTTACCTCTTCCTCTAAAAGTTGGTATACTTACGCCTTTAGAGCGCCTCCTGATTGCTTTATGAATCTCAGGATCTGGGAGGGATTCAATCTATACATAGTACCCACAATGAATGATCTTATTTCGTATTGCAACTTAAAAAAGCTAAAAAGAAAATCCGAAAACTTCTGATTTCATCAGATACGAAAACTAAAAAAATATATTCGGTTTTCCAGGAAGCTATTCGGCATTACATATATCTGATGATGATTAAAAATTTGAACAATATTTTTATATTTCATTTTAAGCCTAGAAAGTCAATCCCAATCTAGTTCATTGTTAGCTACTCAAACACATTGGGCTTTATGGCCAGTAAAATATTATTGGGCTTCTGGGGTTAATATAATTGTTCCTAGTTTTTCCCAAATTTTGTTATGTTTTAGGAACTTAACTCAAAGAACCAAATTCCATGTTCCGCCATTTTATCCGCAATTTCTAAGTTTTGAATTCAGTACATGATTGGCGACTTTCAAAACCCCTGAATCTCAGCAAAGTTTCAGCAACATAGATTGCTTTTTGGAAAAATCATCCGCTCTATATAGCATCCGCCATTTTGAATTTTAAAATATTGAGTTCAGTTACGAGATCAGCGACCTCTAAAACGCGAGGAAACCTAAATCACGGTATTTGAACGTTACCTTCATATTTTGGACAGCTTTTTGGGATTTCCTGCCACTCTGCGGCGGTGTTGATTTCACCTTTTCTCACTTCTTCGAGGTCTCTTTTGGCTTTTTTCAAATTAGGACGTGTCTGCTTCTTTTCATGTAATTTTGGAAGATTCCTACTGATGTCAGTATTGTACTTCTTATTCACTTCCGTCTATGATTCCATTTTGTAACTGGAGTCGCTCCCTGCAAGGGTCCTATCAAAAAAACCGGCGAAAGGCTACGCGTACAAGACGAAGATGTGGATGGCTCTTAGGAAGTTGTTCGTTCTACTTGCGTAGTAACTTCTGGGGTTTTACTTTTGTGTGCGCCAGACATGACCAGACATGACCAGACAAGACCAGAGAAGACCAAACAAGAACAGGAAGTAAAGGACAAGCATAGACAAAAATAGATAATTCCAGAGAAGACCAGACATAACCAAACAAGACCAGAGATGGCCAAACAAATCTAGACAAGACCACAAAATACCACAAAAGGCCCCAGAAAACCTCAGAAGAAGTTGCCGTTTCTCGGCAACATTTTGTGCACTTAAAATTACAATACAACGCTGGAATTCTATTTTTTTCGTGCTAGTCAAGTTTAACAGCTGTAGAATTAGAGCATAGAATTAAGATATAGAGCCCGAATCGACAAAAATATGCGAATTGTACAGAAAAATCCCAGTCGTTTGTAATCCAGCTTTTATGTTTCGTGGAGAAAGTGCGAAGACTAGAGCGGATCATAGTATGTCCGGAATATGTCGAAATTCAATAACTATGTCAGCATTGTTTCGTGCAGATCCATTGTATTGCGATATATATATATATATATATATATATATATATATATATATATATATATATATATAGTTGTACTATTCTATACTATTTCATAGTCATATAGACAGAAATATTAATTTTCATGCACAATGTGGCTGGACGGACTTCCAAAAGATTTGCACACCCCTGATCCAGACTATCTCTAAAATAACAGCTACATAAACTTATTTCGATGAACTTTGTGTAACTAAACTGCTTTTCGATTTGCAAACAGATTATTGAATTTAGACGAGGCCTGGGCAAATAGCGAGCTATAATATGATTATTATGTCTATGATATAATTATTATGATTACCAGGCCTGATGTTTACTTTATTCTCTTCCTGCTACTATTTGAAAGACATATAAACACGACTATAAAAATATAAAAATGTGGCCCGTGGTTTAATTTGCATCCACAATGTGGCCCGAGAGCCAAAAGATTTTCCCACCTCTGCTCTAAACTGTAAGAATTGCAGAGGCATTACGTTGCTACGTAGCATATAACGTCCTCTCCAACATAATCTACGCAAGACTACCTCCAAAGGTGAAAAACTCATGGGGGACTATAACGGGAGTTTCCGTTCCGGAAAATCCACAATTGAGCAAATATTTGCATTTAGGAAGGTATTAGAAAAGGGCACAGAACACCAAATGGACACGTACCGTATGTTCGTCGATATTAAAACAGCATATGACAGTATTATACGAACCAAACTCTATGATGCTCTAACGGCCTTAGAAATACCAACGAGGCTAGTGCGACTGGTAATGATTACAATGAAGAACGTCTAGTGTACCATAGAAATACAAAACCATATCGCAGAGCACATAGAAATACACAACGGGCTACGTCAAGGAGATGCGCTGGCGTGTCTCGTATTTAACATATGCCTAGAAAAAGCAATCGGAGACGCGAACGCAAACAGAAGAGGTACGATTGTAACTAGATCTGCACAACTACTCGCATACGCAGACGACTTTGACATAATTACCAGGACGACAAGCAAAATGACTAGAACTTATTCAGCTTCGAGGAGGCGGCCTACAAATTCTACAAATAAACGAGGATGAAACAAAAATAATGCCAGAAACCACATCACAAAGGGTCCTGGTTGAACTCGATGAAGCACTTACAATCGGAACGAAAAAATTCGAACAAGAGTTCACGTACCTGTTTGTCAAAAAATAACAACAGGACTGAAATAGGAAAGAGAATAATGCTCGGTAACAGATGCTACAACGCACTGCGAAAACAACTAGCAAACCTTAGCATTACTAGAAACACGAAGATGGTCATAAAGAAGACTCTAATACTGCATGTAGTAACACATGGAGCGGAAACATGGGCAATTAGCCAACAAGACGCCAATCTCCTAAGCATTTTTGGGAGGAAAATCCTACGCACAGTCTTTAAAGGAATATTCGTCAACGGTACATGGCAACGTAGATACTATTTTGCACTGCAACACTTACTAAAAAAGCACGAAGAACCCGACATTGTAACCAGAGTCCAAATAATGCGGTTACAATGGGTAGGACATGTAGCGAGAATCCCTCAAAATAGCCTACAAAAGAGGTAATTAGACGCTCAATTACAGGGAAGACGAAAAAGAGGCAGGCCAAAACTCAGATGGGAAGACGGAGTAACAGGAGATTCATCAAAGTTAGGACTTCGAAGCTGGAGAGGACTAGCACAAAACAAGGACAAATGAAGGAAGACAGATTGGGAGGCCAGGGCCTGCACAGGGCTGTAGAGCCACAGATGATGATGATGGTATGGCCAAATGACTATTTAAAGAATACAATAGAAATACAATTTTTAACATTTGTAAGTACATTTTATATCTTTGGCAGTCTGACAGGTCAGATAAAGATAACCAATAATATGATATATAAGCTTATAGTAAATTTAAATTATTTGTAATGAAATAACCAATATACGACTTGTATTAATAAATTTTATACTAAATTTGTTCTAGATCTACTCAATTTACAAGATTTGTTTAGATAGAAGGCACCATAATTTACATATCTCAGGTATCACAATTTGTTCACATGAGTTTATATATGGCTTGCTAAACCTAGACTTGCCTAGAACAGCGAGAATAGTTGGGTTCGCAGATGACGCCACAGTGGTGGTGATTGTAAGGGAAATAAGCACACTGGAACTAGCAACTAACGAAAGAACAGGGTCTAACAATGGCAGTTCATAAAACAAGCGATACTTATAGTATCGCTCTATATATATTAGTAGATACTTAGAGACTATTCGCACCACCGAAACTCTTTCTGGAAGGGCAAAATATCCCTTTATCGAAATCATTGAGGTACCTTGGCGTCCAACTCGATAGCGGGCTGAGATACACAGACCATATAGCCAAAACAGCGAAAAAGGCGTATACAGTAACAGCTCTGGTAAGGTTGATGCCGAAACTTCTCAACAATGTGGTACACTTAAAAATTCTCTACGCGGCGGATATATGGACGGACGTAACGAAAAAGGTAGGAGCGAGAAAACAACTTGCAGGAGTACAGAGAAGAAGTGCCCTAAGAGTAATTTCTGCCTACAGAACGGTTTCAGAGGCCGCGGCGCTGATACTTGCAAGCACGAAAAGAACAAATGGAGAGGGAATGGAAGGCGACCATAATATCACACGACACACAAGGAAGGTAACATGGACGACTAGATATGTGACGAAAAGGCCGAAAAATAATTAAGCACACGACTATATAACTAATACGACAGAAGAATAAAGACGAAATCGATAGTAGGAAAGGACAATAAAAAGATGGAAAAGGATGCAATTCGAATAAACATCACCACCACCACCGACCTGTAGTAATGCTCACGCAGTCCCAGGTTGAGTGTAATGAAGAGAAAGAGGAGGGGTTTTAGTCGGTATTCTGGTCAGGAAGAACTCGATCAGAGAGCCCCACACTACACGGGTATGAAGGCCCGCTGTGAAACAATGCATTCCCACTCCTCAGAAAAAAGACGAAAACCAGACACACAATTCCTGATAATTAAGACCCGACTGACAATATCAAACAGACAAGACTACGCAGACAAAACCAGACAGACATGACTAGACAGACAAAACCAGACAGACATGACAAAACAAACAAAATCAGAGTGACAAAACAGACAGATAAGATCAGAAAATAAGACTAAACAGACATGGCCAGATAGGCAAGACCAGATAAATAAGGCTACACCTTCAAGACTAAACAGACAAGGCTAATAGAAAATACTAGATAAATAAAACTAGACCGACAAAACTAAAAACGTTATACATTTTTTATTCATTTTTCCCTTGTCTCTATCTGGTCGTTCAGTCCTTCTTATCAACATATGCAAAAGTATTTATAGTTTATAGCATAAATTTTCATTGTGACTTATGTTTAAAATGGTTTCTTACCAAATGTATCAAAGCTATCCTAATTTAACTTAATTTGTTCATAAGTACTTTAACAAACTGTTTTTAGTTGATAGACTGATTACAGAAATGATTTTCTTGTTGGTAATAAAATATGTTGATATATAGTTTCTTGTAGTCATGTAGTTTTTTTGGGGGTAACAGAATATTTCGGTGTTGTGTTCGGTTGTCCGCAGAAGAAGCAAATTGGTACGTTTCAGGCGCCAGAACGTGTGCGGGCGGCGAAAGCGTAGTTTCTAATTATACACGGCCGTTATTTTTAATAGTTTCGCTAATAACCGTCCACAATTTTACCCGAAAAATTATATTCTTTCCATGTAATTGGCACAGATGACACAGCCGGCTCATTAAAACTGAAAAAAACTCACAAGACGAATCAAAAGGCATATACACTGCTCTTTTAAAATAATTGTTTCCTCAACGAAACAAATTTAGAAAAAAAAAATCGTTGTGACTGACATGTATAGAATTAGTTTTCAAATTAGTGTAAATTTAATAATGTCGTGACACAAATAAGCGAAATCACACAATTATTCCCGTAATTCTTTTATTATTATTATTTTTTTAATTTCTTGTATGTTTTTTCATTCTACATTACATTTAAGTTTAAATTAATAAAGGCACGCAAGTGAGCTTAGTATAAATTTCGTTGATCGCACTAAAGATTTCCCTCACTATACGTAATATTATATTTATAGTTTACATTATTTGTTTTATATAAAAACAATTTCGAAACAGATTTATATCTGGAGAAAGTAATAAATTTGCTTTATTACTTTCTTTGTGAATTCATGGTTATAATGCTAATCTGTAATCTATTTGGAGTTTAATAAAACTACATCAGACGTAATACAAAATAGAAATTATTTTATGTTGCAATAAATATTCATTCTTACTACTAGAAGTTGTTACATAAAATTCTATAAATTTACTTTTTTAGTTCGTGTTTTAGTTCAAAATTTGACTTCTGTTCTGTTTTCTGTTGTCGTTCTGTTGTAGTTCTGTTTCGTGTTTGTCACTGTCAATATCATTCGTTTTAAGGTTCACCTTTTCAAAACAAGGACGAAGTTGAATTTTACAAAGACAAAATTTGAATTTGTGGGATAATTTTTTATTACAAATTTGAACTTTGGGCAGGACCAATTTATACAATAAGATAAAAACATGTGAGGGAAAGTTGCCAAATGCATACCACTTAATTTCGAAGGCAGTTTAAATATTCTTTAGTTAAAATTTTAGCAAATATTATGATTTACATATATTTATTAACTATCAAAGTTGCAATTTAATACTATTTTTTAACTATTAGGTACACTTTTCTAAGACCATGCAACAAGTACGATTTAGGCAACTGATATCCTAAATGGTACTAGCTGGTTTTCAAAATCTTACCTTAATTAAAATTAGATACGAAAAATCTTAAAAGAATTTTTTTTTTGAGAACTTAAAGTTTAGCATACAATACAACGTAAAAACAAAATGTAATATAACACATTTTAACACTAAAATACGTGGCAATGAGGACAATAATAAATTTTGTCTTTTTTCAAAACTCCTCCACAAGCTTCAATTGCGTACTTCCGACACAAAATATTTTCTAAATGACCATTATTGCAAAGAAAACAGAACCAATCGTTTTTTCTCTCCACTTCTATAATATCTAGAGCAGCGTTGAATGCATACCTTCAATGAGCATCGATGCATATAATATTTCATCTAAATATTTCTTTCTTTAGGTTTGATTTGCTTTCATTGCAACTAACTCCTTCTTGTAGAGGCTACTGGTAAGAACTGTTGCCGATTATGCAGCCTACGCCTTTTCTCAGACCCTTCGGTGATGGTTTTGTGCTGATTTCTGTGAGAGAAACTTTTAATCACATTAATCTATTTTTATTATTAATCTATTTATATATTAATATCTTATTAATCACATATTTATTTTTATTAACTGCTACTACAACTTCAGGTTCAGGTACAGTTTCAGGTTTACTGGTCTTTAATAATTTGCTAAATGCAAAATCAGCATCGATAAAAACAAGTCGATTTATTGGTTAACATCCGCTACCTTTTAAAGAAATAACTGCATTTCTGACAATTGCAGCTTCATAATAAGCTATTGTTATTATAACGCACAGCTAAGACATTATTGCACAGTCATTCGTCCAGAGGGCCTCTACGCGGCAGAACACCTTGAATTGAATAGGAAATGTCTGATAGAAATATTAGAAATCAATGAAAGAAAAATCCTGAGAAAGATCCTAGGACCAACAACAGAAAATGGCGAGTAGGTACAGTAGACACCATGAACGAACTGTACCAACATCTAGAAAGAATGACAAATAAAATTAGGAAAAGGAGAATGTACTTCTATGGCCACATAACACACATGGATTCCGAAAGACTAACCAACCGGATCTGTGCCTACTTTGTAAATAAAAAGACCAATGGACAATGGACTCTGGTTCACCGAAATTGAAAAAGGCCGAGAAATAGGGATTACCCATGACGACATCCTGGAACGTGCTTCTCTGGAGAAGAAACGTCTACATACCCTCTGTTACAAAAGAAGCCAAAGCTAAAAAAAAAGAAATGGACCGATGAAAGGAAGAAGACCCACAGAAGACGAATAAGAGATTATTGGGAAAAAATTAAAGCTCGCTTTTATAGCTGAATTAACGTGGTTCATAGCAGGCCGAAACGAAAAAAAACTAATCTATTTCAATCAGCTATTACGTATTGGGTCGCACAGTGTCTTGCATTGCACGTCATCCATTGGTCAAGTATTTTTTAATAGGTCTAAACACTCCCATATAAAATGATTGCAACTTATGAGTTCTATTACCTAGAAATTGCAAAAGAATAAGTATGATAATATAGTATGTGTAGTTTGGACATCGAGCATTAAAGTTGCTTTTTTATCTACTGGTTGCTTAACATAATCAATCAATAAAATGTTGTAACCATTTCAAAAACAATTCACTTGTTATATATCCCTTGTCAGCAGCTTCTATCAAACTACCTTCCGGAACCCCTTCGCCCAGATGAGGTGCCAATCAATCTCTTTCTTTAAAATAAAAACATTGGTACAGCAAACATTCCCGCCGCACTTGCACTGCATACAAAGGTTGTGTTTGTTCCTCTTTCCCCGCTAACAATCTTAACGATTCTCTTTTTTCGTTTTTGACGTATTACTTTGGAACTTTTCTTGTGAACAGTTGAAAATCGTGACTCTTCGATGTTCCCGTCCCGTTACAATCCAAGTCAAATGATTTTACTTCACCCTCTAGAATGTCAAAAAAATGTTGGCCGATTCCTTATTCAATCCTTTAGCTCGTGCAATTTAAGTATTTTCTGGCTGCCGGACCCAAAGCTTCGTATCTCTTTTTAAAAAGGAATAAAACCACTTTTTGCTGGCCATTTGAGTGTTATGAATAAATTGTGTAGAATATTATTTTGCACTACAATTTAATATGCTAAGCGTCGAATATCTATTAAAACAAAAAACTAATATATAGATCAATAATGTGGGCAACTAATACTTTTTCAATTTGCAGATATTGTTTGTAATTCACCAACCTTTTTTAATGTAGAAGTCTTTTTATCAATCCTACGAGATGTCTTCTCATTTGTTTTGGGATTTTAAACCACCGAGAATATTCGTTGAATCCGTATTTTTATCTCTGTAAGCCTATAATTGCTAATTCCTATTGTTTTTCTGTCGATTCGCAATATTTTCGCTTTTCCATGCTAAAAAAAAATAAAAATATTTGAAACAGTTTATTCCTGTGATAAAATTTCACAACACTATCTCAAATCTTAGCAGTACGATTTAGGAAACCACAGTGTGGTACGATTTACAAAAAAAAGTTCCTCAAAATAATTCTAGCTAACCTTACAACATTATCAGAATGTTTTATAAACTAAATACACAGCTATGTGCTCTAAATACATATGATTGGACGACATGGACTAGGAAACACATAGTGGACATAGCTATTTACACTAAATACATGTGATTGGACGATATGGACTAGGAAACAGGAACGAGGCGGGGCAAAAACTTGCCGAATTCTGTATCGAAAACAACCTGACCATTACGAGCAGCATGTTTCTGCAGCACCAAAGGCGCCGATATAAGTGAATTTCTCCTGGCGAGCGCTACAGAAATAGACTATATTCTTGTATAAAAGATGGAGATCGAGCATCAATAATGTTAAGACTCTACCAGGACTCGACTGCGGTAGCGACCATAAAGCACTTAAGGCCCAAATCAGAATGCACATCAAAACAAAGAAAACGGAGAAGAAAACCAAGCGCTTACGCTTTAAACCATACAGATATACTCACTACATGGACCAATTCAGCCAAAAATTAGAAGACAACACAAGTCAGATGCAGATTGTAGAACTATGGCATGGAATAAAAACAAAAATGCTGACAACCAAAGAGCAGGTCCTACGCGAGAGTGCTAGAGAGGGTAAAAACAAGCAATGTATGACTGACAAAACTTGGAATGTAGAGAAGAGAAGAAAAACCATCAGACAGACAGGTGTAATAACCGAAGAACATAAAAATATCGAACTTTAAGCTTCGAAATACAAAGACTATGTGGACGAGACATAAACGATCACCTCCGGGAAACATGCAAAGAGATTGAGAGACTGGCAAACACGAACGAAACACGCGATCTTTTCCAAAGAATCAAAGAAAACACGATAGTTTAAACCAAGAACGTGGAAAATAGAAAACAACGATGGGAAAGTCATATCCAACAACGACGAAGTAGAGGTATAGCGACAGTACTGTGAAGACCTCTACGCGGATGAATGTCATCGTCAGGGAACAGTTCATCTCCCACCCATCACACAAGTAGAACAGGAACCTGACACCTTAAAAGTTGAAGTTGAGCAAGCCATCAACATGCTCAAGAACAACGAAAGTACTGGGGAGAAAATGATGTCAGCGAAGAAATGCTAAAACAGCCGTCCCCAAAAGGCATCCATCTTCCACCTCGTGTGGGCTAGCTGCAACAAAGTATGTCACTCAGGGCAATGGCCAACTGGCTGGAATACATCTATCTTCATTCCACTGCACAAAAAAGGATGAATGAAGCCAGAAATGCAGTAATTATAAAACTATCGCATTAATATCCCATCCAAGCATGGTCATTGTTAGAATACTGCTACAACGACTAAGAAGCTTCTTAGACCGACAAATTCCACAGGAGCAATCTGGATTCGTGGCTGGTAAAGGCACTCGATAGCAGATCAAGAATGTACGGCAAATTATTGAAAAGACAGAGAATTTGCAAAGTTAACATATGTATGCTTCCTCGACTACAGAAAAACGTTTGACTGTGTAAACTGGCACCAATTATGGAATGCCCTCTTAGACCCCTCAGACCGTCGTTCTGCTAAAAGCTTTATATTACAACAGCAAAGGAATCATCAAGATCGATGGAAGAAACTCAAGACCCTTTAGGATAGGCCGAGGAGTTCGGAATTAATGCGTCCTATAACCCTTACTATTCAACATAGGTTTTTAGCAACATAGGTTAGTTTATTCTAAGCGGAGCTCTGGAGAACTGGGAAGGCGGAATAGTCATTGGCTGAAGGAAAATAAACAACTTACGGTTTGTCAACGATATCACAATCATCGCGCAAAATGAAGAAGAAATGACCAACCTTCTGGCTAGAGTCGAGAGAGAAAGCTCAAAATTCGGACTTATGCTAAATCTCCAAGAAACAAAGCTGATGGTTGTAGATCGTGGCAACAGGAGAGAAAATCTACTCAATATGATGAACGTAGAAAACGTCGACTGCATAATTCATCTAGGCTCCTGCATAAATAGTGACGGCAATACGTCTACTCTTGCGAAAACAGCCACGACATAACTAACCAAGGTATGGAAAGATGACCACATCACGAAAGAAACAAACACACTGATGCTTCCAATTGCACTATACGAGGTGTATGCAAGCAGAAAGCAGAAAGCAGTAGATCGGCAGAAAATAGACGCTTTCGAGATATGGACGTGGAGAAGGCTACTAAGGATCCCTTGGGCAGCGCATAGAACTAATGTATCTATACTAAAAGAGCTCGACATTGACATAAGACTATCAACCGTTATCAATCGACGAATACTTAAATATTTTGGACACGTCAATCGTGGAACGGGTGACAATCTCGAAAAACTGGTCATCCAAGTCAAAATTGGAGGTACGCGACCTAGAGGAAGCTGTCCAAAACGCTGGATCCACCAGGTGCGAGCGATCACCGGACACCACTACAAGAAAACATAAGAACGGCGGCAGACAGGCGTAAATGGAGAAGGATCGCTAACTCCGCTATGAAATAAAACGCCAGCACGGGATCACGACACTTTAGCTATGAAGTCTAAAGGACTAGAGAGAGTATGTCTTTAGTTAGCAATAGCATAGTTATACCTATGCAGTCTTATCGATCTAGTCTTTGTTATTTATACAAATTGTTTTGTAGATTGTAGATATGGTGGTGACGACTTGTACTGCGACCTTTATAGATCTATTGTACCCCACCCTCCTCCTCCAAGCGTTGGTGTACTTGCCCATTTAGAGCGCCTTCTCTAATCCTGATTCCTTTAGGAATTTCAGGATCTGGGTGGGATTCAAGGCCTGCAGCTCCTCTGTGTTCAAGTAGTGAGCCCCGACGTACATCAGTTTCTTGCGGAGTAGTGCTCGGCAGTCTCTGAGCAGATGTATGAGAGTTTCCTCTGCTGAGCCACAGAATCTGCATCCATCATCCTCCTCTAGGCCTAGTGCCTTGAGATGTTTCTTAAGTCTGCACTGTCCCGTCGGGACTCCTGTCAGAATTCTAAGCTTGTTCCAGCTTAATTTCAGGCAAGCTTTTGTTCTCTTCTGGTTAAAAGATCCCAGCATCTCTGTGGACTGCCTTAGCCCTGGAAGTTCTTTCAAGGTTTTCATCCATTTTCCTCTTGTTTCTTCATCTAAACTTTTGTGGATGGTGTTCACACTCATACCGCAAAAGGGTTCCGGACCTACAAAGAAACAAAAATTGTTTTAGTCAAGATAGACGAAGTCACACTAAAGTAGCCCGTCTAAAAAAAACACGCATTACCGTACCAAATTACCACAAAAGGGTGAAAATAGAAAATTTGTAGGTAGAAAGGAGTCAATAAATATAAATGAAAACATCGAGTCAGTACCTCCAAACGCAACGAAGGTCAATTTTTTATTGTCTACTGTGGAGTACAGTATACTAATAGTCAAACTCTAGTTCCAGAAAGAGAGCTAAAAAGTTACCCGACCGCTTGTCTTAACTAATAGATCAGAGATAGACAGACATTTATTCAAACTAATCTAAATTATATGTCTGTATGTCTAATGATACAAGATTAATCCTTTGGTATATTATTGACTCTCTGGTGCTATATTATTAGTGTCTTTTGTTCTTCATTTTGTGCATTGTCTAGCCTAGCCTGTCCAGTCTGGATAAACGAACTTATTTAGACGAACATTAGACTAGCTACATTAATAAATGTGCAACAGATAGGCAAGATAGACAGCAGATAGAACCAGTTTGGATTCCGAAACGGACTCGAAACACGTGAAGCACTCTTTCCTAAATGTAACGACACAAAGGTGTAAAGGCATGAATGTGAATGTATTTGCATGTTTCATAGACTATCGAAAGGCTTTCGACTTTGTTAATCATCAGAAGATGATCGGAAATCTTAGAACAACCGGAGTCGACGAACAGGACCTACGTTTCATATCAGAACTTTATTGGCATTAAAAGGCGGTAGTAGAGATGGAACAATCAACATCGGAAGATATGCAACAATATATATATATATATATATATATATATATATATATATATATATATATATATATATATATATATATATATATAAATATATATATATATATATATATATATATATATATATATATATATATATAAATATATATATATATGGTGTTCGACAAGGTTCCGTCTTGTCTCCACTCCTGTTTAATCTGTACTCGGAAAATATATTTAGAGAAGCACTGGATAGAGTCCAGGACGGAATCAAGATCAATGGAACCCTAATAAACAATAGCAGGTACGGCGATGATACGGTTATAATAGCCAACGATGTACAAGAACTACAAAGCATCATAGATTCCGTAGTTCACTATAGCAAGATGTTTGGATTGCATCTCAATGTCTCCAAAACCAAATTATTAGTCTTTTCTAAGAGTCCAATAACGGCACACCTGCGTGTCAAGGGACAAACAATCGAACAAGGGACCTCAACAAAATATCTGGGAGCTAACATCAATTGTCAGTGTGACCCAAAAGAGAAAAAACTTTCAAGGATTGAGCAAGCGAGAAAAATCTTCATGAAATCATTTTTTACAAGACTAGACCTCGACTAGAACTCGAATGATCAGATGCTACGTCCTCTCTGCCCTACTCTATGGATGTGAAAGCTGGACACTAAATTCAGAAACCAAAAAGAAAATAGAAGCCTTCGAAATGTATGTGTATAGACGGATGCTGCGAATCTCATGGGTACAACGGATCACCAACGATGAAGTACTGCAGCGCATGCACAAACAAAAAGAATTACTGGACACCGTCAAGGAAAGGAAAATGCAATACCTGGGTCATGTGATGAGAGGAGATAAATACGAAATATTACGCCTCATAATAGAGGGCAAACTACAAGGGAAAAGATCAGTAGGAAGACGCCAGAACTCGTGGCTGAAAGATTTGAGGAGATGGTTCGACCGCTGGTCTGCAAAAATCTTTCGTGCTGTAGCTTCAAGAGCTAAAATTTCCATTTGGATCGCCAACCTTCGCCAAGAGAGGGCGTGATGAGAAGAAGAAGGTAGACAAATTAAATGCCCTAGGGGTGTAAGCATGGTGATTCGGCCCCGGCAAGATATTTATATGATACTCGGAAGATATGTTGGTACTAATTAAATAATAAGATCTTGAAAGTTTCAGATCGTATACTCAATTGGTTTTCGAGAAAAAGTGAAATGTGTCAAAAACGAACAAAACTTTTTTCTCAGTAACGGCTGAATCGATTTATCTAAAAATTGAATATGTTTTTGGGGCCAATAGGAGTTCTTACGAAAACAATTAACAGCTATATAACTTCCTAAGATTCTTAAAAAAAACATTTTTTTTTAATTTAATTTTTTAACCATGGTACAGTTTTGATACATTTATGAAACTTTCTTTTTTTCAAGTCTTATATATTATCCTTTAACTTCATTAATTTTTCAGATTTTTAAAAAATGGTAAGCCACAGTAGAAAAAAATTAAAACCATTTTTGGCTCAAATAATGCATTTATTTAATGTTTCAAGTTTTAATTTCCTTGTTTTTTATGCATATTTAAATTATTTCTAATTATTAGAAAAAACACTTTATATTTTAAATAACAACTATCATTTTTTCATCAAAATAAAAAAGTCAAAAATGACATTAATAATTATTAATAATTTCAATAAATATTTTGAGAACTTTTTTTATTACAAAGCTCGATTATTTTGTAATGTATTAACGATTCAAGAACATTTCTTTTGATTTTTGTGTTGAAACTTCACGTCGTGACTAGCTTGAAATGGGAAAACTTGAGAAATGGGAAAACATTGAACTGCAGAATTTGTCAGCATCAATGAGAAACACTGGCGGTCGAAGTATAACTCAAGCACTCATTGCATTTTTGGTCAAGCTTTGCACAGGAAATATTCAAATAAGTTGATATCTACAATTTTAGAGATCAAAGAAGAGCAGTTAATGATAAAATCTTTCGAACAAGACGTATAACCTCTTCATTTTGGAATACATGCAATGTCCAGAAATGATCTCATTATTATTTGTGATGGGACGTATGCTCGTCATGAGAAAATTTCAAACAATCAGTACCAGAGAAAGTCATATTCTGGGCAAAAAATAGTGCCGCTGTATAAACCATTTACGATTTTTACAACTGGTGGATACATTATCGATATGCTAGAACCGTATTATGCTAGCCAAAATGATGCTAATATTATGAAAGATATTATAGATAATCCAAATGGTATATGTAATTTATTGAAACCTGGTGATGAATTTGTGGTTGCTCTTGGGTTGCGTGATGTTAAAGAGCACCTATAAAGTAAGAGTTTTGAAGTATTAATGCCAGAGCACTAAAAGGAAAACGCAATCAACTAACAGCTGAGTCGAATGCGTCAAGAAACGTAACGAAAAAACTTAACGAATTTGCGTTGGACAGTGGAAGCAGTCACGGGATGTTTAAACAAAAATATCTGCTGGATCAGCAAATTGACAACAAAATGCTTCCTAGAATCGGTACTTTTTTTAGAATCGCGTCGTTTCTCCATAATAAATACAGCAAACGCCTAACTTCTGATGCCGAGTGCCTGGATGATATTGTAGAAATGATGAAATGCCAAAATTATGTTGAAAATACGTTAGATGAAGAAGTGACGCAAAATGGCTGGCAACTTAGAAAACTACCGTTTAGACAGAAGATTAGATTAGAAGATTTTCCAGAAATGACGGAAAAAGATCTAAGAATATTTTTCACTGGTTCTAACCAATTTAAACAAGCGATATCCTATTTATCAGAAATGATTGATGAATCGGGTGATATCACCATTCAGTATGTAAAAGACCATTCATACATACTAAAATCACAAGTTCAATCTCGTCACATTAGCAGGAAAGTTTATAGATGCTTTATTGATTACAAGCCAAATACTATCGGATACAAAAGCTTTACGAGACGCAGCTGGGAGTGTGCAAATGGTCTTAGAACGATTGTTGCCGCAATTGTTAATTTTTTTGTCGTACGGGAGATACTTATCAAAAATTCCTATTATTTATTGAAAAGTAACTTAATAAATTGAAAATTGTTCTTTTATCATTAATATATTTAACTGTGTTGTATGTTATATCAATGAAATAAATTTAGTAGAATATAATAAAAATCGAGCTTTGTAATAAAAAAAAGTTTTCAAAATATTTATTGAAATTAAAATAGAATGATGAGTTATTTTTGACTGTTTTAATTTTTTATTTTGATGAAAAAATTATTGTAAAAATTAGATGAAAATTAAAAAATTATTGTATAAAATTTTAAATATATATTGTTATTTCTAATAATTAGAAATAATTTAAATATGCATAAAAACACGGCAATTAAAACTTGGAACATTAAATAAATGCATTATTTGAGCCAAAAATGGTTTTTATTTTTTTCTGCTATGGCCTTCCATTTTTTAAAATGCGAAAAACTCATAAAGTTACGGGGTAATATATAAGGCTTGAAAAAAAGAAAGTTTCATAATTGTACCAAAACTGTACCATGGTTAAAAAAATAAAATTAAAAAAAAATGTTTCTTTTTTCAAGAATCTTATGAAGCTATATAGCTGTAAATTTTGATTCAAAACATATTATTTATAACATATAATTTTTAGATCAATTGATTCAGCCGTTACTGAGAAAAAAAAATTATTCGTTTTTGACACATTTCGCTTTTTCTCGAAAACCAATTGAGTTGGCGATCTGAAACTTTCAGGATCTTATTCTTAAATTAGTACCACCATATATTCCGAGTATCATATAAATATATTTCCGGGGCCGAATCACCATGCTTATACCCCTAGGGCCTTTCTATCGCTTATTGTAGTTTAGACTAATTCAATTGTAATAGATCTATAGAATGGGCGCTGTTTTAGGTTTTCCAAAATAGTCTTTTTGTCTACCTTTGTCCACCCGACTTGCATGTCTCTTGTCCATGTCTCATGCCCATTGTGTGCATCTCGTTTCACTTATCTAGTCGTATCTACTCTTACCAATCTATTGTTTCATATTTATCGCAACTCTAGTGGAAATAGACAAATACACATATGCTAATCCGTAATCTCCAAATTAATATCTGATGAGCAGACCCCTGATAGAAATGAAACTGGGAACCTCGTCGGACGTAGAATGGATGTACACGACATGGAAAGTAATGCGGTATGAATGAAGTTCCTGTTCGGTTGGCTCAATCGGGTAATAGTCAGGCAACAGTTCATTCACAGGACATTTTGTTTTAAATTTATTTTCTCAGGATTAACGGGATTCCCTTCTACTTGTTATTAAATAAAAAGTCCCGCTGGTTTGATTAGAACTCATCATGGAAGCATAAAGTCCTATTAACGGACTAACCTTATAAGCGAACGGGTTAACCGTACAGGAAGGAGCCTTCTTCATAGCGCATTGCATTTTATATCGGGCACCTCATTCCACGCTCGACCAGGTTTCCAGTTTCAATTTCTATTACGGAGAGATAAATTAAATCTAACTCGGTTGTTCAAATCTAGAGAAATTCATGTGAAATAGACGACTTTACTCAAACAACCTGAAATAATAACCGGGAAGCTAGTTTCCTATGTCTAAACTTGCTTTTTCGTTTACTATCGTTTGTCTATTCCTGTCCGTCTTTTGTCGCTAAATATCAGTCTTACCGATCTACTGCTTCCTGTCTTTTCTAATTTCCTTGTTCTAGTAGTATTCTGAACTAGTCTTCTCGATGTACCCTTAAATTGTTTAGTATTCTCGTCTATGTGTGTATTTTATTGTAAAAGATTAAATATAAAACACTAATAACTAAGAATACAAAACAAGAAAATATGAAGTGCTAATAAATGTCTACAAATGATATGGAGTGTTTATAAGAAAAAAAATATAGCAACAGGGGAAAGGAGAGTAGATAAAATCATCTAGTACAAAATAAGAAAACCTTTCCTGTTTCCCTTTTTTTATTTTGATACAATTTTCTACAAATTTTATTGCCGCAAGGGAGGAAAGAATTGGCGCTCAGAACGCACGCACACAGACGCAATAAAACCGAAACAAAGCCGACGTTCGCGTAAACTTCTGCCGATATATAATAAGAACATGATAGCCACCAGACATTGGGTACAAGGAGGGTCCGCTGCCTCTTATTACACGCAACAAACCGGCCGCCATGAATACGAATTCACCCCCCTACGTCATACGCACACTCCGAGAATAAAACGACATTGACGGAACTAGAATGGACGAAATCCGCTGCGACAATAAATTTTACAACACACAATAGACAAACTCTTAGAGATATTAACTACCCTTATGAATATATTCACTGATTACATCTAGTTTTACTACAAATATTTATACCACTATTGTTCATTATATAATCAAAGCCTACAGATTAAATTTATCTTAAAATCCATATACTACAAGATTTTCTAAAATAAACTAGCGCCTAAACTTATTATTAATATTACACATCTAATTCGTTCTTTTAATTTATTCTCTCACCAAATATTTCACTTCATAACTTGATGTGTGTATGAGAGTTTCGCCCTTAAATTTTTTTTGTACATCAAATTTCCACACCCTTTTCACACTTCTTCCACCGTCTGAAAATTACGTTGTATCCTCACACTCCATCTACTTATTTATTTATCTTTCATCATTTCTTTTTCAGGTTTTCTTTTCAGCGAGCAGTAACATCTTTATGTACGTCCAATCGGTTTCAAAGATTTTTTTTCTCGTAATGAAATTAACTTTCTTTGAACTACCTATTGTTTGGGAAAAAATAACGCAGACAGGAATTTTATGATGTTATATAAGTACTTTTTATCGTGATTTTTATTTATTTTTTAACCAGGGATTACGTTTTAGTTTTTATTATTGTTAAACGTTTCGCCTGTTTTAATGGGCGAAGAAGATTAACTTATTTTTATGAAATGGAACAAAATTGGTTTAGTTTTACTGTTCGTACGGACAGCGCATTTTTCAGTTTATGTTTATCATTATTATTATCTCTTTTTTCGGTTTTTTATTACTAAAAAATTATTACTTTTCGTTGCGTTTTATGGTCGGTTTATTGGATGCATTTACTTCCAGTTTTCATTTCTGTCTTTAAACACAAAACAACCGGATTTTGTACATTGTATAAAAAAATATTTCGAAACAGCAATTATTTATTACTCCACAAAATTGTTACAATTCTATAAGAAATTAGTAGTAGTTTTAATTTAAAAAAAAACCGGCCAAGTGCGAGTTGTGACTCGCGCACCGAGGGTTCCGTACAAACTTGTAAGTAAGGTATCTTTTTTTGTGGAGGACGTTACAAGCACATTCAGTTAACTTGACAAGTGGCTCTCATAAAATCACGACCATCTTAGTACCGCTGCAAGCATAACCTCAACATGTCGTTGTCGTACGATGGAATTCTACCCTCTATTTTATTACCATACATCCTCCATTCACTATGAGTGTTTAGGGGTTCTGGAACTTCACTATTTGTTTTTACTGCTCAATTTTGCTTGTATACCTATATACCCTGTATAAAGGTATACAGGGTATTTTTTTTTAATAACGCGAATATTTTTAAACTTATAAAAAGAAAACTTTATTTTAGTATTAGACTTATACACTAACTTATATTAAGATGTAACTATTTCTAGATCTAATATAAACTAATATATTAACTATTTCTAGATCTATTTCGATACTCTTAACATTCAGTTGTTGAATTGACTGCTTTTTGGGCAATTGACTACCAAAAAATATAGGGCGAACGTGATTTAAGTATAATATACTTAAATCATATTATCTACAACATGTTATGTAGATTATGTAGATTATAGTATAGTATTATTATGTAGATTATCAACATATTATGTAGATTATAAAGAAAAATTAGACGAAATATAATATATACAGGATGTTACGGGACTTGAGTATGTCGCATGTCGGTTAGAAACAAGCAAAATTCAGACATAATATATACCCTGTATATATTATGTATATAGAGCAGAGATGTTATGGATATGAAATTTCGGATCTGGATGCGGATACGGATATAGGAATAATGTTATACCGGTTTCGCATACGGTTACGGATAAGAATTTTTTTCGGATAATCCGTTAGTTTCGGATAGTTTCGGTTACGGATATCAGATTTCTAAGGAATAATAAAAGTAGAATGCTAATTTGTAAAAAAATTGATTTTATTTCTATGTTATTATTTGTACTACCTACAGTCATATGTCATACAACTAAGTACAACAATATAAGTAGGTACTACAATTATATGTCATATAAGATATATAAGTTATTAATATTTATAAGTTTTATCTACGTAAAAATGCAAAATCATAATTATAATAAACAAAAACAACATTATTCCTTTTTGTCTATTATATATTTTCTATTAGATATTGAAATATATTTATAGGAATTATTACAACATATCAGTAAAAATTATCCGAAATTATTCGAAACTTTTATATCGGATTCGGTTACTGTTACGGATCTCCATAACATCCCTGATATAGAGCGTACGTGATGAAATGCATAACGAATATAAACAAATAAATTTCAGTATAAACAGCTTGGTGCCAACACATACTTTTTAACCTTAGGACCTAACTGTATGCAACCCATATGCTTCTGGAGCCTGACAATACCACTACGACAACATTAGTGTATTGTCATAAGTTTCTAATAGTAAATTCGCATTTTTCTTGTAATTAAACTACATATTTACGGTTTTCAGATTTTTCCCTTTACGTGTGCTGTAAGACACCGCTTCTTGCCAAATTTCATGATTCTAGGTCAACGAGAAGTACCCTATAGGTTTTGATTCCCTTGTGAAATCGCAAAATATGCTACATAAACGGTCATATCTTTTGATCGCGTTGACTTACAAGTTTGATTTTTTCGCAGCCGAAAGAGACCGTAGACCCGAGTATTTGTTGAAAATTTCAACTTGTTACCTCTACGAGTTCCTGAGAAAATGGTCTTGACAGACAGACAGACGGACAGACAGACAGACAGACAGACAGACAGACAGACAGACAGACAGACAGACGGACAACAAAGTGATCCTATAAGGGTTCCGTTTTCGGTACGGAACCCTAAAAATCTACAAAATTTTTAGTTAAATGGATAAATTTAATTAAACTGAAATAAAGAGCTTCTTAAAATAATGTACTAGCAATTATTAATTGGACCGTTTATTTTGAAAGTGGTGTGAAGTACATTTTCTATTGTTTCGAGAAAATTAAAGGTTAACATATCTGTTAATTCAAAAATTGGACAATGGACAAATTATATGAAGTCTTTTGAGAAATCTAATCCAACATATTTGCAACCAATTTACCTGTTCCCCATTAGTGTTTTTTCTTATGTGTTTTTTAATCGCATTTTTAAGATTTTTTATTAAAACGAAATTAATTCTCTCGTTTCATTTCATGTAAAATAAATGTATCATGTTTCCTACATTGTGTTATTACATCATAATAATCTTGTGGAGTATAAATAAAATTCTTTTTTCCCAATGCCATTTCCATGATGCCAAAATCTGCATCGTTCGGAAGGTATGAATGCCCCGAGACTAAAAATTTGTGATCAATTATGTCAATATTATTTTCCAACGACTGGAAAACTTCAACCACATCAATGCCATTTGTAAATTTCTGTAGGCAATAACTTGGTATTGGATCGTTACATTTTCTAAATGCCTCAAACAGCGAGAAGCTATTTCTTGCGATCCCCCGACAATAGTTTCGTCCCACACATACATATTAATTTTATTGTCGTGGAAATTGTGAAAACCCTCGATTACAATATACATATTTCACTTATAATATGCGATTGAGACAGATAATTTGGGGTAAAATAAGGCTTTTAGTAAGTCAAAAGAGAAAGCAAAGTATTTATCAGGATTTTTTGATGCCAGAACTTTATCTTCCTGTAATGCTTTTCTTGCTAATTCAGCATCTTGCAAGTGAACATCATGTCTTTGTACAAGAATCGTTTTTTCCTCATCAGTTGTTGTCTTAATTTTCATGTTTAAAAAATAGCATTTTGGACAGGTATCTTTACGTGGCAAATGAAAGTGTAGCTTGATGTCTTATTTAAAGATTTTCCTGTATGTCCATTCATTAACTGAACTCAAGTTATTTTCCTTGCATTTTTCTAAGTATAAATTATACATTTTTTTATGTTTAATTCAGGATTTAAAAACGTCCGTTCTGGATTTTGGGATCGAGTATAGTGACTTGCAAATGCCGGAAATGCCTTGTTATGTGTTCTATCACTGTATTCCTCAATAGCTCACTAGTTCTTCTGCAAGAGCCATCCATTTTTCCACGCATGTCTTTAGGAATATTCTCATGCGCCTTTAGGATACGATCAATTCGTCCAGTAGATATTTGCAAAGTATCAATGAAAAACTTCTTACATACTAGAATGTTTCCACCAGAAATGACCAGGTAAAATTTATAAGCATATGCCGTCATAGTGCCCGAATTATTTCTAGGCCTTCTTCTATTGACAGTTTCACGTTTAAGAATAGAAATAGATTACAATAGAAAAATACATTTTGCTTATTAAAATCACCTATATTCCAGAACTTATAAAAAATTTCTATATGTTGTGTTCCATTAATACGTCCCATACATTTCTTCGAGCAATTACAATTTTTGGATTCAAATTTCTTTGCTGGAATGAATTTTCCTGTTTTTGTATAGTACATTTGTCCAGTATTTCGCTTAAATTTGTTGCATACATTTTCCTTTTTTGTTCAGCAGAATCTAAGATCTCGGTAACAATATCCTCATTTGATGAAGGTTCTGCCTCTATTATTCTTCTTCTCTTTTTACGATTCGTTAGCTTGTTGTTCATAGCGGAATTATCTTCATTCTCTGAATCTAAGAATATTCTTCTGTTTATATTCAGGAGCTTTATTTCTGTGTGAATTTATTTAAAATTAAATTATATATATATATATATATATATATATATATATATATATATATATATATATATATATATATACATATATATACATATATATATATATATATATATATATATATATATATATATTGAGGAAACTTGAATTGAGGAACTGAGGAACTTACGAGAAGCTCTTTCTTCAAATGGATATCCAAACAGCTTAATATCCAGAGCTTTCCGTCGTACAGAGAACAGTAGCCAAAGAACTGAAGAACGCCAGAAACCCGTTAGCACAGCATACCTACCATATGTTCATGGATCAACTGACAAAATCGCCAGAATCCTTAAAAGACACAACATCGACACCATTTTTAAAAACCAGAAAATATCCTACATGCTACGCAGCGTTAAAGACACCACCCCGTTAGAATCCCATGGAATTTACGAAATACCTTGCGGAACATGTGAACGAACTTACATTGGACGTGCCAATACAAAAATAGGTACTTTTGTTTATAAAGATACAATGTCAAAGCTCACAAGGAGGTGGACGGGCTGGACTTGGTGATTTTTCAGTATGTCTATGAAGTGTTCAGCATTGCGGACATAGGAATCACAATCTTCGGCGTATGGTTGTAAACATTTTGCTAAATGTCTCGCAAGAAGTTGGACCGGTGAACCAACGGAGCTTACTATTGGTCGTAGTGGGGCTCCATCTTTGTGGATCTTTGGTAAACCATATATCTTGGGACACCGTAAAGATTTCTCCCTTGGTATAAGATAATTCATTGTTTCCTTGTCAATGCTGGAACTTATGATCTTTTGCCTGGTAGTTTTCTCAAGATAGGTTGTGGGGTCCGTTGTACTGGGTAGATAAGCTGGATCATCTAAGATTGTGGTCATTTTTTGTTTATAGTCAGCACTGTTCATGACTACAGAGCAATTTCCCTTGTCAGCTGGTAGGACCACAATGCTGTTGTTTTCTCTTAGTGCCTTGAGGGCTTTGAATTCCTAGTATGAGATGTTTCTTGTCGGTGGTTTGGCAGATCTTAAAATGTGGCATGTTTCCTGTCTTATTGTCTCGGCTAATATGGCAGGGAGTTGTGAGATAGCAGTCTCGACACCAGTGATTATGTCTTCTTTGGGAAGGCGAGTTGGTGCAATTACAAAGTTAAAACCCTTGGCCAGTACGGTTTTGGTAGGTTCGTCTAGGGACTGGTCTGAAAGATTGTAAACCACTTTGTCGATGTTGAGTGGTTTTGGTGCAGGTTTTTGTCTCCGTCTGAGAAGGTTGTATTTTTCTTTCTGTCTATTGGTAATTAATAATCTATTCTGTTCGGCTCTGTTGTTAGATATTAAGTCTATTTGTTGCCAGAGGAGAGGATGTAGCGTAGTGGTTAGAGCTATGTGGGTTGTCAGGATATTTTGACTGATGCTGTCAAGTTTCTGTGGTTTGGTTTGGATTTTGTCCCGAAGCAAAGCTTGGCTTGCGTTGTGTAGTATTTTGTTTGGCCTGGCTGTCGGAGTTTGGTGTGACAGCCTCATACAGACGGGTGTTATATCTGTATCTCTACAGCGACGTAACAATGTTAAATCGCATAATAATTGAGAGCGCTTTGTCTGTAGTTTCTCAAAACTACGGGTTAGGTGGTAAATTTCCTGCCCGTGGAGGTTTATAATGATGTGGATAGATACCTGTGTTGTATTATTTTCTCGGGGATTCCGCGATGATGCTGAGGGTTGGCTCTGAAAAGAACCGGATTCTCGACGTTTCGGCGAACTAACATTCGCCATTCTCAAGAGATACATGCGTCCGTGCGGGTCAACCGTTAGACGCATACTGAGAGCTCGTTCGTGCGATGCGACTACTTATAGCTGTCTGGCTTCGGGTCATGCGCGTTGTGTGCGGTGCTTCGGTTCGGTTGTTTGTTTGTCTTGTTGGTCGTACATCAGTCTGGGGTGTCTGGGGATTGCATTTTGAGGGTGGATATGATCGGTCGCCATGCTGGGGGCAGTCTCAAGGAATCGTCTCTCGTGTTCATGCAGTAGTCTCGTTTCTCTATCTCTATGGCTTCTCTGTATACTCGGGACATTTCGTGGCTAATCTGTGCAACAGTCCTTGAATTTCTAAAGTCTATCTAGTGACCGGTGTTGGTGTGTTGGACAAGTGCCGATGAAACTTTGTCTCTGTGTCTGACTGAAACTACATGGTCTTTAATCATAGCAGATATTTTTCTATTGGTACGTCCAATGTAGGTTCGTTCACATGTTCCGCAAGGTATTTCGTAAATTCCATGGGATTCTAACGGGGTGGTGTCTTTAACGCTGCGTAGCATGGGGGATATTTTCTGGTTAGGTTAAAAAATGGTGTCGATGTTGTGTCCTTTAAGGATTCTGGCGATTTTGTCAGTTGATCTATGAACATATGGTAGGTATGCTGTGCTAACGGGTTTCTGGCGTTCTTAAGTTCTTTGGCTACTGTTCTCTGTACGACAGAAAGTTTTGGATATTAAGCTGTTTGGATATCCATTTGAAGAGAGAGCTTCTCGTAAGTTCCTCAGTTCCTCAATTCAAGTTTCCTCAATATATATCCAATACAGTTTCATATTTCATAATTTCACCATTTTGTCGCATTTTTATATTTTTCGGTAAACCTAGTTCATGGTACATAAAATAACTTCTAGTTTAACGCCAAATTTTTTTTTCGGATTCAGCTACTCAATCGGTTTCAAGGAGGGGCAGTGGAGGAACTTTTCTTTTACGCTTCCGAAGGCAGCGCATAAGTCGCTAGGATGTTAATATTTTTCTATGAAAAAATTATGTAATGAAGGTCAAATATAGCCAAATATGTTCTCAATTTCCTGAAACATTTAATTGATATCTTTTCTTCCAAAAAATTCGGGAAAATCACTCAAATTTTCATTGGTCACAGTGGTTTAGCCCCTTAAACATATTTATTGATTGATGCCATTGAAATAAATAAATTTAAGAAAATTTTAATAATGTCGGCTTTGTTTGCACGTTTAGTATTTGGACAGCATTGGAACTTGCCTTGGGCACCCGCAGCGGGTTTGATAACCTAACCGCTGAAATTTTGTATACTTAGTTCCGTCCATTTACATTTGTCTGTTTGGTTTATGTCTAGTCTTCTTTGTCTAATTTTCTGTCGCCTGTCGTTTTAGGCTATTTGCCTTAGTTTGGACAAGGAAAACATTTAATTTATTTTATATCTTTTACATATCCATGAAAATGTATACAACATTATTTTAGCATACATTAATTATCGCAAGGTGTGGAAGCCACATTCTCCTATTTTGGATCGAGAGTTCGTAGCGTATGTAGTCTTAATTTATCTGCCGCTTCGCGGTGTGCAACCTAATCTAACCTGGGTTAAACCATTGGTCCTTGCCACATTATCCTATTTTGGATCGAGAGTGGCGCCCGGCGGCGGCACCGGTCAAGCCGGTACAAGTTTAACCGCACCTTGCGATAATGAATGTATGCTCATTATGTTGGTTTGGATTTATTTTATACATTTTATACAATATACATAACATAAAACACAATATACACACATAACACACAATATACATACATAACACAAAAACCTGGATAAAACTAACGGTCCTTGCCACATTATACTATTTCGGATCGAGAGTTCGCGCTGCCGCGCGTATGTAGTCTTGATTTATCTGTCGTTTCGCGTTGTGCAACCTAATCGAACCTAGGTTAAACCATCGGTCGTTGCCACATTATCCTACTTTGGATCAAGAGTAGCGCCCGGCGGCGGCACCGATTAAGCTAAAAGTTCAACCGCACCTTGCGATAATTAATGTATGCTCATTATGTTGGGTTGGTTTTATTTTATACATCTTATACAAAATACATAACATATTTTGTCTACTGATATATGTGAAAACGGCATTTTTTCCACGGCTTACCTTACATGAAAGTGACATTTTTTCATTCTAGAGATGAAAATATTTTCACATCTGGAGACGAAAATGAGCATTTTAAATTTATGATTTTCTCGATTAAAACACTAAACTAACCAAATTCCCATGGACTTTCTTATTAATTACATCATTTTCAATGAAATATTTTATGTACAAACGTAAAACGAGCCTGAAACTATTTAAAAAACCGAAATCAAATTAGGACATTTGACTTGAAAAGTATCACCTTTTATGAGAATGCAATAAGTAACCATGGAAACGACCAAACCAACAATTAAATTTGTATTGACAGTTCTGACAGTTCGCTTCGAATTGGATTTATTAAAGTCGAATTATGGATTCTACAACCGAAATCAGTAGAAAAAATTGCATTTACTAATCGAGATGAAAGTGTTTTTTTTGGTTCGGTGTGATTGATAACTCTCTAGCGCTTGTGAGCAAACTCCCACCTCACAAAAAAATTCATCTCTTGCTGTAAAATATACTATTAATTAACATACTTTATTTTATTTCCCTCGTCAAATATAAATATCCTAAATATTTCAAACATACTCCTATTGCAATGCAAAATGTTGATAATAAAATTTCGTTCTCACACTAATCTTAAAAAAAAAGAGAAGTCGATTAAACTTAAACTTTTTCGTAAAAACTCTTGTTAAATATGGAAGAAATTAAAGGCGTTCGAGAAACAGTGTGGGGGACGAACAAAAGGACCACGTATGAAAGGGGTGGAATATCGGTAATGGAAATGGAGGCAAAAGGAAGTGAAAATGATAGAAATTCAAATTGCTAGGACTAAATATCACAACGACTATAAAAATCAGTTATTTGGTCGACTCTGAAACTAGTCAAGAAGGGTCAACGCATAAATATGTGTTGACTAGATTTAGTTGTATAAGTGAGGAACGAGGATGTAGGCAGTAATTAAACGAGAATCAGAGCATTTAGTGATGTGATAAAAATAGGTGCATTAAAGTAATTAGATGGAAGAGTGAAAAGAAAAATTGTCAGCTCAAAGTGGAAAGAACGATTGAAGAAGATTGTATAAATGAAAATGATTGAGAGAATTAATTAAAGAAAATCATTAAGAGAAGCGAAAAAAAGTCGTGAAAAAATGATATTATATTGAAAGTTGTATATTTTATAAATAATTTTAGAAATTATATACTCCTACATTTTATTTACTTATGGGATGGGTCAAGGCTTACAAAACTAGGCCAGTCACATTGTAGAGATAATACTAGAAATGAGACTAACCATAGAAAACTAGAAAATCAAAACTAGAATAAAGTAATAAAAACTAGACAATGATAGTTAGATAAAGTAGTTTATGCAGAGAATTTAAATCAGGCTAAATTATATAAACATAGCTAGGGACCACACCAAAACTATAGGTATATATTAAAACTCATCAATTTGTAAGTCACTTGAAAATGACCTTCAACCGTCGAAACTCGAGTCGTGTTAAATGTATGAATTTATATAACAGTTAATAATAATAAACTTGAAAAACAGAAAAGCTCCAGGAGTGGACGAGATCCCCAACGAACTCATAAAATATGGAGGCAAAGAGCTAGCAAGAAAATTAACGGAACTGTTTAACAAAATAATAACCACATCCAGCATATCAACAGAGTGGCCCAAAAGTATCACCATACCAATTTTTAAAAAGGGACAAAAAACAATCCGGAGAACTTAGAGAGGCAGAGGCATAACCCTGCTTTGCACCACCACGAAACTGCTCACCAGCATTGTCAAAAGCATTCTAGAACGCACCATCGAAAACAAAGATGAACAACAAAGATGTCGGAAGAACAAATCGACAACTGATGCCTTGTTCATTGTGAGCCAGGTAAAGCAGAAGGCGAGCGAATTCGGCTACCCTTCTTATGTGTGCTTTATCGACCTAACTAAGGCATTCGACAAAGTACAACTGCCAGACATATTGGACATATTAAGAGATTAAATATAATCAGAAATCTGAACACAGGCAACACTACAAGAATAAAAGTGGACCAGCAAACAACAAAAGACATACCGACACTAACAGGAATAAGGCAGGGTGATCTCATCCCATTCCTTTTTAACCTTGTCATGGACGAGATTATACACAGTGTGACAACAATGAACAGGGGATACAGACTGAATAACAAACCAATCAGCATGGTGTGCTGTGCAGATGATGCGGTAATCCTGGCAGAAACAGAAAACGATTTGCATAGGCAAACACAAGTTCTATCAGACTAGTGAAAAATACAACATGTCAATCTCCATTGATAAAACAAAATGTATGACCTACTCCAAAGAACCAGCAAGGTGTAAAGTCGTAATAGACAATAAATCAATATAACAGGTAATGAGCTTCCGTTACCTAGGAGCGAACACATCAAGCAGCAACAACCCGATAAACGACATAAAATCACAGTTCAACAAAGCCGCAACAATCTGAGGATGCCTGAGAGATAGCATCTGGAAAAACAACCACATGCACATTAATAGTAAAGTGCGGATATATAAATCATGTGTTAGACCGGTGCTTACCTATGGTATTGAAACGAGAGCTGATACGAATAAGACAAAAAGCATTCTCAGAACAGCGGATATGAAAACATTAAGAACCATCGCAGGGAAGACACTTCTTCCCTGCGAGAGATAGGATGAGAAACAACGACATAAGAGCGGCATGCAGGGTGGAGGGCATAGTGAAATGGGGAAAGGAAAGGAGAACATATTGGCGTGACCACATAGACAGAATAAACCAAGAGAGACAAGCATACATCGCCAGAGATAGAAAACCAGGTGTCAGCCACCTGGTTTTCTATCTCTTCCCGCCAGGGAGACCAACAAGAGAAACAACGACATAAGAGCGGCATGCAGGGTGGAGGGCATAGTGAAATGGGGGAAGGAAAGGCGAAGATATTGGCGTGACCACATAGACAGAATGAACCAAGAGAGACAAGCATACATCGCCAGAGATAGAAAACCAGGTGTCAGCCACCTGGTTTTCTATCTCTGTCCGCCAGGGAGACCCGCCAGGTGTCAGCCACCTGGTTTTCTATCTCTGCCCGCCAGGGAGGCCACCTAAGAGATGGAAGGATAGTTGGAGCCCCGCCTCACAGGATAACCAACCGCATTGAGCCTTGGCAATAAACAGACCTAAAGGTCTTCCATAAGTATAAGAAGAAGAAGTTAATAATAAGTTATATAACATTTTTACATATTATAAGTGCGGTTAAAACATAGTGAATTTTTCAATTCAATATTGCTAGGGAGTTTTAATGAGACAGCTCAGATTATACAAATGAGCCCTGTATATTAAGGTTAGGCAAACATATATGTCTAGACAAGTTATCTACACAGTCAAGCAGCTGTTTCCTATACTACTATTTTACTATCTGTTTATCACAAGTTTGAGAGTTAGGAATTTAAAATCTAGTTTCATTTAAAACCAGATTAAACTGGAAAAAAAAACAATGACACCAAAGACACAAATTTAAAGCCGTTCTCGTTAAAAAAGCTTTAGTACAATCCAAAATAATCGTAAATATAAATGATTTGGTTTAATCGATACTGCTAACCTTTATGGCCATGATCAATAAAAACCCGAAATATTAATATTCCTCTCTGTCGCATTTACAAGAAATTTTGTTCACGTATAAAACTCGTAAATCAGAACTATATATTCTAACAACAACTAGGCCAATTTATTCAGTAACTCGCATATCACAAGAGTCGTATTGTAACAGCAGCACTAACACGAAGAATATTTTACCTAGTTGACTTAATCACAAATTCGGTTTCTTTAATCGATGTTTTTTACAAATATTACAAAACGAACGAACGAAGATAAACCCCGGATCAATAGGAAAATGTACGAATGGTAACTTGTTAGAATGGAATTTTGTTTCCTTCGTTTTTGTTTCCTTCGTACGCTCCATTTTTAATTGTTAAACAATAAGAAAAATGTAACATTTAATACATATAATGTACAAATAGTATTTCGTAAATAAAGTTTGATTTGAATTACTTATTAGGTCTAAAATAAAATAATAAAAAAATGATTTTAAATAATAAAATAATAATAAAAATAAAATAATAATAAAATAATTTCGGATTGCAAAGCCATCTATTTTCATTTATTTTAATTTGTTTGTTAAAATTAATCCAATTGCAATTAGTGTACGGTATATCCAAGTACCGATAAGTTTAATACTTACAATATAATCTTAGTTCCTCGTTTGTAAAGTTTTTGAAGAAAAGATCATGTGTTTCATTCCATTCGTAATAACCTATTTATTTAAAAATGGCCTTACACTTCGTGAAAAGTTCGAAAGATAAATTAAAACTGATGGCTATAAGTATGTGCAAGTTAAACAGTGTGAAACTAATGTTTATTGGAGGTGCGAAACCTTCAAAAAACTTTCGTGTCCATTTAGAATTTTAGCACGTAATGATGGAGTAGCTAAAGTGAGCTGAGAACATAATCACGCCGGCGATAGTGCAAGCATTGGAATGAATAAAATTATGAACCAAATTAAAAGTGATGACATATAACTCTCCTAATTATATATTGTGTCAAATGCTTCAATAAATATTAGTCAAGCAGTCAAAGGTAAAAAGTATTAAGTCAAACAGCAAACTCTCTTCAGTAGGTACTATGAAAAGGACAATAAAAAATCATAGAATAAAGGAAACTCAGGGCTCAGAAATTCCTAATAAGAGAAAAGTATTATTTATAAGAAAATTTTTATAATATCTAATGCAGATTTTTAGGGTTCCGTTGTTATTAGCAACAAGGAACCCTTATAGTTTCGATGTCTGTCTGTCCGTCCGTCTGTCCGTCCGCAGTTTAGCTCAGAGACTATTAGAAATATTAAGCTGTAATTTGGCATGGATATACAGATTAGTCACGCCAACAAAGTGGTAAATCAGTGGCAATAAAATCTTGAATAAAATATTTTTTTAGGGTACCTCCTTTACCCTAAAGAAGTGGGGACGTTTTTTTTCTCGTCTACCGCGTAGTGTAGGGTGTCGTTGGATAGGTCTTTCAAAAATATTACAGGTTGGTGAAAACCATATTTCGATTAAGAAATAGTTTGTGAAATATTAAGCTTCAAAGTGCTAATTTTTGTTAGAGTTAAGTGTAAGTAGTTCTTCCGATGAGTCGCTAATTACAAGATGCGTAAGGAGAACGAGTCTGCGATTACTTTCGTCCTCTTCAGAAGAGATCAGTATTGATAGTATCAAAGACTAGCTTTCCGATGCTGAATTTTCTTCAGATGATTCAGTTGGTAATATTGCAGAAGTATCTAACGCTAGAGAATGGACACCTATTACGGAAAAAAGAAATGGATGTTAAATTCTCTCTCTCTCTCTCTCTCTCTCTCTCTCTTTCTCACACACACTTCCTATTTCCCCCAGTGGGGCATAGGGCTTCATATATTGCTGCATGTTTTGTGCAACTTGTGCGAGTCTGCTTCCCTCAAACATCGTTCTGACATTCCAGCATCCAATTCGTGTCCGCGTTTTCATGCTAAAAGTCGTGTATCGTAAATCCGTCCGGTTAGTTTTCTTGGTTGAAGTTTCGGTGATAATTTGTTTTCGGATATATAGGCTATGAACCGTCAGTACCCTAGTTCGCCGGTAGGACTGCCACCTTTAGCAATGCGAACCTACCTTGGTTTGCTGACGGAGTTTTCCTTCTCTTAGCCAAGTGGTTCCCGTTTTATGGCGCCAGAGATTCGCCAGGTACCCCTCTCTATTTGCTACAATATCGTTGCATTGCCCAGGGAGTGCCGCGAGGAGGCTAGATTGGATTCGTTGGCTGAATAATATTCAAAGGCATTTCCCAGTATTTTGGCGTTGCACTCCTATTGAATGTTAAATTACTCGAGATGAATGTAAATTGCGATGATCCATATTCTCTCCATAAATTATTTTAAACCGACAATATATTGTAAATTATCATAGATGAAACTAATAGATACGCCTCCCAAAGCGAGAAGAAAAGTCGCAACAGTGCGATAATAAATTGTAGAAAACATCAACAATGTTGGAAAGTAGTCACTATGCATGAAATGAAAAAAGAAATGGAATTTTGCTCATCATGGGCATTACACAAGTTACACATTATATTGGTCGAACAATACAATTTACACAATTTTGTGCATCAAAAAATCTATGACACGAGATATTTTTTTAACATTTTGAAATATTTACACTTTAGCGACAATAGTACCGCAAATACTGAAAATCGTTTGAATAAATGCCAAAATATCTTAAAGGAAATTATCAGTAGATCCAGAGATCAAACCAGGAAATAATATTGTTATAGATGAGAGTGAGATACCATGGAAAGGTTGTCTTAGATTTCGACAATATATAAGCGGCATAAATATGGAATAAAAATATGTAAGTTATGCCTTCCTGGTGGTTATACCTATAATCTTATAAGTTTATGCTGGTAGAAATGGCGAAGTCATAAACAGAGGACATTCGCATGACGTAGTAATGCGTTTGGTAGACGACATGATATATGCGGAACGTACACTGTTTACAGACAGCTTTTATACAAGTGAACCATTAGCAGAAGAACTTTTGCAAAAGTGTGGTATTTTCCTGTGTGGTGCCGTAAAAGTTAACAGAAAATTTCTGCCGCCTGAAGCGAAGCAAAAGCAAAGACGTGGTACCATTTCCAGTTCGATAAATCGACAAGGCGTTAAATTCTTAAAATGGACAGATAAAAGGCCAGTCTCCATGATAACAACATGCAACCATCATATTTGCGCTATGGTTGAAGACAACAAGGGAAAACTAAAATCTGATGCTGTCTTCGGTTATAACAATGGAAAGCAAGGGGTAGATTTATCAGATCAATTGACATCCTATTATAACTGTTTACGCAAAACTGTTGTCAAATGGTATAAGAAAATCTATAAGAAGCTATAGAATTAATTTGTGGAAAATCCATTGAAAATGCGTGGTATATTTAAAAAAAATGGGGAACAAAACAATATGATTTGTTGAAATTTCGAGAAAAAATCATTCATAGCCTGTTGAATATTGAAGAACCGGAGCTACAAACGAAAGAAAAACATTTTATTCGGACGTACTCTGTAACAGCAAGGAAGGCAAGAAATCGATGCTTGGAATGTTATAAAACACTAGCTGCTCAAGGTTTTTGCTATTGTTGTGCTATTGCTGCCAAAAAAAGCAAGAAAAGTTGCAACATATTGCTCACAGTGCCCTAATCGACCAACATTGTGTATTAAATGTTTTGAAAATGTCCATAAAAATGAATAAACTTATTTTTGTGGCTTAATAATATATTTTCACAAAGGCAATATTTCTGATTATCATTTGGTTACCTCATTTGAGATCGAGCGCTTAGACTACCTTGTAACGAAGCGTATTGGAAATCAGAGAGAGCAGAATCCTCAGGAAGATCCTAGGCCCGGTAAAGGAAGATGGAGAATTCCGAAGGCGGCATAACTCTTAGCTCTACGAACATATTGAGATGCTCTCTGACTGTGCAAGGAAAAGAAGGGTAGGTTCCTATGGCCACGTTGCAAGATTGCCTCCAAACCGACTAGCCAACGGTCTGTTCACCTTCTGGCAAAACAAGAAGCTTCGTACCACTTGGTTGACAGAGACCGAGAAGGATATTAAAGAACTGGGAATAACAGATCTCAAAAACAGAGAGTCTGTGAAACGCACCCTGAAGGAAGTACATGGATTTCAGGAAAAACCTCGAATGAAAGGTACGTCCTGGACAGAAGAGAGAAAGGAGTTACACCGGCAGAAGATGCGACAATACTGGGCAAAGGTCAAAGCCCAACAGTTGAAGAAGCGTAGTCCAAAATAGGCCTATTCGAAAGAAGAAGAAGTGCGCTTTGTAAAAACTGTGACAAATTGTTGACAAATCCAGTGGCGTACATGGAATTTTGAATTACAATTTGATTCATGACCCACCGGTGGGTCACGCCGCCCGATGAAGCAAGTCTACATGACCCACCGGTTGGTCACGCCGGTGTCAGCGTGTTAAACAATATATTATTGGTTATGTAGAACGTCAAACTCGACAACATCAATGTCAGCTGATTAAGTTATTGGTTCTGACTTTTTTTTAGACATTTGAGTCTTCAGTCATAAGAGTAAGAATGGCAACTACGGAACCATACATTGCGCCGACACTTGGCCGTTTTTTATTGTTTAATTCCGGGTCAGTAGAAGACAGGATTTTGATATTTCCTACAAGACGCAATTTACAATTACTTGCAAAGTCGCATCACTCATATACAGATAGTACATTTAAAACTGTACCATCCTTGGTTCCCTTGGAAATGTTTACTCCTTTGGATAGTTTTGGTCTTTCGTACTTTTGCGTCGATGTTGAAAGGGTTACGTCAATGGTGTCTAGGTGGATATGTGGAGAATTGGGGAAAATTCGGTGATTAGGGATGAGGAGTTGGCATTTGGAAAGGTATGAAGGGAATGAACAGTTGTATACAAAACATGGCTTAAGTGAACACACTGATCTTCCATTAGTTTATGCACTCCTTCCAAACAAAACTAAGCAATTTTATATATAGGCTTAGAATATTTTTTTGGGTCCAACCCAGGATATATTTTTTAAGTTTTTAATTAATTATAAAATTTTATTTAACAATTTAGTGGAACATGAAACTTTATTAATTGTATTTTTCACTGGATATGACTTTTTGTAGAAATGGCTTGTTTGTTTCGATTAGATCATAAAATTCGCAACAAGAAAGTTCTGAATTAATTTTAATATTTAATAGATTTTTAACTGTTGATACTAAAAGTCTACCTCTTTCTGTAGACCAACTTTTTCCCCATAATCGAAAAAATGTCCCAGGCACAACCTTGCAAACTCAACCATTTTAAAAATATTGCAACAGGAAATATCACTCTTTACAAACATCTAAAAATTGCTTTCCACTTCTCTTCAGTAGAGTCTAGTACTTTTTCAATTGAACTTGAACCACAACCTTCCCTTTGGTTTTGAATCAACTGGTTCAACAATGTACGTTCATCAAATAGGTCATCAATATTTATGGAATCTTTAATAATTTCATTAATAACTTTTGCACTTTGCATGTCTGATATGCTTCTGTTGGTGTTATAGGATTAGCTTACAATTTCAGAACAACTTTAGTAAATAACTGCAGAGTATCATAAAAATTCAAATACAGTTCACTTTCTGGATTTTCAAAGAAAAAAATATAATTTTGGGCATTTGTTTGATTTTACAAAAATCTCTTATGTTTGCTAAAGCAGTAGCATTAATGGCACTCCTATGTTGTTACTGTTTTCAAGTGGTCTTAGAAGTCATCCTTTCCTTTATGAGCAACAGAAAATTCTGCATAGATCATTGACTCGATCATTGTTACTGTCAATACACAATTTCAAACATTTGTATTTCTTGCAGGTTCACATTAAACGTAGCTATCCTTTCTTTTGCACATTTCTAAATATTGAGACAAAAAAACGAAAAGATAAAATTAGTAATTAAACAAACACAGTTCTAAGTGAAGTTCTATTATGATTATACGAAATGCATCGTCCGAAAAGATTAGTACCTAAAATGTTTAAACTAATTGTAGTAGCATGTTAGTGTCGCCACTTATTCACTATATTTGAGAGTAAAAGATAAAAGAACTCTGTATACTCCCTGACGCCCTATATTTCCGCCCCGGTCCCTATATTTAGTTTAGAGATAGTGTAGCCCTGATATTTCCGGAACTGTTGGGAACCATTTGTTTTCGAGTGGGTGAGTGCTACTAATGTGTTCGATCGAAACACTTCTTCTCATCTTCTCGAAATCTGTAGTTGATAAAGTCCATTCAATATTTGGATGAGAGCACCTAGACTCCTCGTCTGCGATCGTTATTAATTGATACGATGCGATAAATAAAAATCTTCCTTGCTTCACACCACTGCCATATATTCCTAGAAACATGCGCGAGATGTGGATATTGAATACTGCCCTAATACTGCACTGCATTTACTGCCTAATACTGCCTTTCTAATATATACTGCCCTTCATACTGTTGTATATTGAATATTGGATACTGCCCCCATAAGTATACGAAGAAGAGAATAACAGTCGTCATGATCCTCTGCAAATATCTTTAAGCAGAAAAAAAGCGGCCAGCAACTCTAGTGCATAAATATGTAGTTTATGCTCCTCATCCGACTACTGGCCACAAGCGGTTTCCTGTTTACAGGCTGCTCTGCAGCCTGTCATTGAAGCACCGGAAAATATTTCTACACAACATTTGCCATCTATAATTTTACGACCTGGGTGCTTCATGTCCTCTAACCATTAACTGAGATCTGGCAAAAATAAACCTTGGAACAGTCTCATACTTATCATAATCAGCATCGTCCCCTAAGTTTAAGAACTTACAGCGTTCTAACTGCTTTGTGTAAAGCCAGCCATATTCCACAGCTGGCCAAATCGATATTAAAAGATCTATCAAGCGTGCGAGCTTCCTTAATTTTTTTCTAATTCTGAAAAGTTTGGGGTGAGGTACATATTTCTTTGAAAAACTTTTTTGTACCCCTTAATCCCTTATATAGTGTTTTCAATTGTAATCAGACCATTGCTTATAAAAAAACAGGAGAGTTGATCTGCATACCTTACCGAGCTTAACGGTGGTAACAGCCCCTCATTTGATTGCGCTCATAAGTAGGTTGCTGGCTCCTTTGTGGTTCCTGTTGCCTTCCAGTTTAAATTCCTGGACATTAAGAGTTTGGTAGGCTTCTTAACTGCCTTACGGATAGGGTTAGAGTTAGGCTAGTTTTGCTAGACTTTGATACTTTCTTATCTGCTTTCAAAATCTCGGTTAAATCATCTCAGAATAGGTATGTGCCAATTTTGCTCTCCCCTAGTTGGTCCTTTGTCTCTTTTTCCAGCGAGTACAGAGCAAAATTACGTCTAGTAGTAGAAAGCTGGAGGTCACCCAGACACGACCCGTATCAATTAACCAGTCGAAGCTAATTAAAGCTCATTATCCTTTTTTCTGCTCTTAATTGAATAGACAGTTTTGCCTATAAAAGCGAATAGCTAATTGTCCTTATTTCGTCCCTATAACTTTATTTTTAATTTGCGGATCTTTTAGGATAAATAATCATGATCATGTTTGATCATGCTGTGTCTTGAACTCGCGGAATCACTCAATTTTAAAAGACGTCTTCCTTGCATTTTTTTTGTGATTGGTAACTAAACGTGTTAAGTGGTTAAGCACTAAAACGTGAATGGAGGGAGCGGGGCCGAAAGAAAGGGCGCCAGGGAGTATACAGAGTTATTTTATTTTTTACTCTTAAATATTGTGAATAAGTGGCGAGACTAACGTGGTAGTACAAGTAGTCTAAACATTTCAGGTACTAATCTTGAGGACGAAGCGAGAATAATGATCAAAAACGTAGAGGAGTTACTTCTTACACGAAAACACGTACAAAAGGTATGTCTTACATTGGTGCGCTTTCAATAAGGGCCTGCGTCAAAGCGGATGGGGTAGGGTAACAAGAGGCATGTGCTGTTGCTTGGCTGACTCTTGGATGTTGAAAAATGAGAATTGCACAGCGCAAGCCATGCCGCAGGCAATATTCAGCCACTTGAAATTTTCGCATCGTAAGAAAAAGTTTGAAACGCTATGTATAGATTTAAATTTTTTTTTAAATCATCCCCCGGTATAGTATTCTCAAACCCCGGACATTCTTGGAACCCAGGACATATCCCCGGACAATACTAAAATACCAGCTTGGATAGTCAAGCTAATCCCGGACATATGGTTATGCCGTTATATACAACTTTTAACACGTTGACGGACGCTTGCGGTTATAGCCGGCAAAGCGAAGTTCCCTATGTGGCATGACGGCAATAGCCGCACAAAAAAAACTGTCGATTTTAGACAATGCGACTATAGCAGCACAAATGTGCATTTACCGACGTATAAGTAGAAGCCAAGTCTCAGGTTTTGGAAAAAAACTTTAGATTGAAACATGGCATACTGAAAATAATGTGTAATAATTATAAAATTATAATAATTTTTTTGTCAATTATTTATTTTTGTTTGATTATGAACTAACGTTTCGTGTAAAACTCCCAAATACTTTGTTGCACACAAAAATTGCTTATTTGAGTCAATAAACCTGTCATTTACGTTCATAAATTTTTGCTCTTATAGCCGCCGTCGTCCCATTACTTAGTGTCTAGAGTCCGCTGGCGCCATTACGTTTATATCCGCAACCTAATTAAAGGTGCTGAATTAATAAAAATTAAGTTTATTTAAACAGAAAGAGTAAAACTATACTTCTAATGTTCTAAAAAATACATAATCATAGAGTGTCAATTTTCGAACTTCACTTGTTCCTACTGTCCGTCAACGTGTTAAGAGCTAATACAGCTTTAGAGTCCAGATTTAAAAACCTGCAACCCTCGGAGTATTCTCATAGATTTTGCGCTTGCAATGGCAAACGCTATAAATGTTGAGTTCGCGCAAGAAATTTCTCGAGGATGGTATTTTAACGTCTGCCAGTGTATTTATCGAAATTTACAAGCAAATGGTTTTAAGCGAAATAACGACACTGCCCCTGAGTTTGCAATAAGCATACGAGAGTTATCGGCATTAGCTTTTGTGTCTACACAACTTGCAATAGCTTATTTTGAACTACTTTGGGATCAAAATATTTTACCAATTGAAACTCAAATAGTGTTTGATTATTTTGCAGTCACGTGGATTGGCCGAACAGATCGTTGCCACCGTCAGCTACCTCCTTTTCTCCTTCAGATGTGGATCTGCTTTGACGCAGATCAACAAGGCTTGCCAAAAACCAACAATTTAATTGAAGGTTGGCATAAAGGTTTTCAATAACAAGTATGTGACAATCATCCAAATGTGTGGAGCTTTATTGGAGTTATCAAAGTTTAAACGAGCCTTCAATAGAAAAGTACAAATGTGCCCATAATTATGAAAGTGGTCTAAGTCGAAATTAAAAAAAAATGAGTTCATCAGCTATTTCACACCACATTATTAACACTAGATGAATTCCATATATTTTTGAAATTACAACCACTACCTAATGGTTCATTATTGACGATATCGTAAAAATTACATATAAATATAAATTTAATTTAAAATAATGCTGTGCGAAATAACTGATAAACTATTTTCTTTTTAATATTATAACTTATATTATAACTATTATAACTTTCATAATAATGGGCACATATATTGACAAGAACCACCCGCTGGAAGAAAACAAAAATGATTTAAGAGAAAGACTTGCACGAATTGTTAATTCGTTTGAACCTAATGTTCAAGCCAAGGACTATTTACGTGGTATAGCACACAATATTACTTACTAATTATATAGGGTTTATTTTGGTAAATCGTATATTGTAGTAGTTAATAGTATATTGTAGTATTTACTAGTTATAATATGTTTATAAGTGCTCTTTCAGTGATTTACAAATTGCTTTCAAACAACTTTCCGGACACCAAAGTAATTAGACTTGTCTCTTTAGTTTTAGGTGGCATACTCGTGCCCTTCTCGCTCCCATTTTATTTATTCTCCACTTCTTTATCTTTTTTCTTTATTCATTTATTGTAAAATTTCTGTTACAAGAAACTAAAATTAATTGTTTTGAAATGTGTTTCAAGAAAGTTTGCGTCCCTTATTAAACGTTCGAACGAAACTTTTCCCGTTATCTATCCGTTGAAAAATAAAAGTTTTCGACGGTTCGGTGATTAATGCGGCGAACACGACAAACTAAATATTCCATGGCTGAATGTTTATCTTATTAAATGGATCTCTTGATTACAAAGAAAATTATTTATTAAATTTAGATAAATCTAGATTGGAACTGAAGATAAATTCTGATTTCTTATAGCACTCAATATTAATTAAGATAAATATTTATTCAATCTATATCTAGAGTCCATAAAAGAAATTAAAATGTTTGTGTACAAACGAAGAACTTGCTCCTTGTATGTCTTTCTCTTTTAACGTCATACAATGGAATTTATGCAGAGTATTTATTATTACAATGATTTGTGAACAGAAGCTATTTTCATTAGTTCTAACTACTCGCCTCCAGTAAGAGATCTGGTTTGTTGGAAGTAGTCTTTGTTGTTGTGGTAAATATTTTGCTTTAGGCTATAAAAATATTAAAATATTTTGCAAATATGTGCTATAAATTACCAAAACTTCTTAGCTTAGTTCTTTTTCCACAAAATTATTATTGGTAATATAATTGGATTTCTACAACGAGCAATTAAAGGCAAGTGACGGGGCCAATTACCTAGGCTTGGTCCTAGATGCAAAACTGACCTGAAACCAACACCTCACACGGGCGACCAACGAATGCAAAGTGGCATTGATGATGACCAGAAGAAAACTTGACAAATCGTGCGGCTTAAAACCAAGCATGGTACACAGACGGTACAAGGCGGTAGTAAGAACCATCTTGACATATACTAATTTGGTAGTCCACAATTTGGAGGACTAAACAAAATCAGAAGCAAGCTATAAACCAACTCTCCAGTGTCCAGAGACTAGCCTGCTTATTAACCACAGGATTGATGAGAACCGCACTTTCAGCAGCGCTAGAAGCAACGCAGGGCAAACCCTAGCAAAGTCGTGCCATACCTCAATAACGAATGTATTAAAAGAGCCGATCCTTAACAAGGAAGGAGACTCGCTGTCTCAAAGGCTTTCATTAGAAATACCCTTTAGTGGACAGAAGGGAACTACCACAAGAAACACCAAGCAGACCTATTTTGGGCGGCTCCAGAAAGGAGTGTGGAGCTGGCGCTGGAGACTGTGGTCCGTCTCCCAGGTGCAGCATAACTGTACCAGAGGAGGGACACACTACGGATTTCCAAGCGGAAATTCTCGCAATCGATAGATGTGGCCGGAAAAATTTAAGTAAGGACTACAGAAGTAGAAACATCTATATTTTCACGGAGAGCCAGGCTGCGCTAAACGCTCTAACTTGTCATAGAGTTAAATCTAGGATAGTTTGGGAGTGCCTCCGGAACCTAAAACATCTGGCACAGCACAACAGCGTTCCACTTGCGTGGGTGCTAGGCCAACAAGGTCTAGAGGGAAACGCAAAGGCAGATAGGTCCTACGTCACCAAAACCATGGCTCTTAAAATAATAACGAAGTGGACATATCATTCATTTAATTTCCGAGTCCGAGACACCAGTGGTTAAATTCAGACCCTTCCTTCCAATAGTTGGCAGCGGGTGTCGCCCTGTCATTTGCCACAATTAGGTCCTCCATAGTGCATTGCTCTCCCGTGGTGAGACATCTGAGAAGGTGACTGTCGCTAGCTCCCCGCATTCAAACAGCTCGTCATCCACAGGCATTCCCCATCTCATTCTGTGCGATTAGCAACGCGTCATTCCTGTCCTTAGTGCTCATCCACGTTGACTCGGGCGCGGTGGCAGGCGCGGTCACGAAATATCAAACATATGCCGTAATGTCGAAGTGTTCACGTACGAAACGCACGTGTGGTCTAAGTAGCGGGCAAGCTATCGACTGGCGCGCGCGGCGCGCTCGCAGCAATATCACACGCGTGAGATGTTTGTGTGTGTTCACGTCGAACTAGCGGCGGAACGCGCGATTCACTCGCGACGTCTGTAAGTTCAACCAGTACCAACTTAACGCTACAAACGATAGCATGTTTTCATCATGTCTTTCAATACAAAAGAGTTTATTAATGCTGTTTAGCTTTGTATACTAACCAAAACTTAAACTTAGGTTAGTATACTAACCTAACCTAGCTTGACAACAGGTCACACCCGCGCAAACGCTTGGCGGCCAATGTGAACACGAACTCGCCACGTCTATCACGCCCGCACCGCGGCCGCGCGTTCCAACGTGAACAAATACTTAGTCTGTTTAGTGATTTCCATGCCGCGTATGGTAAAAGTTTTCCTGGTGGCGACTCCTCTCTGGGTTCAGTCTGCAAGTTTGGGTGTTGTTCTTTCCATAGATCTATGCGGCGTTGTTTGGGTATGTCTGCAGTTATTGCGCTTGTTGGAGAAAGCTCTTCCTTGCTTTGAGTCGTCGCCTTTCTGGTTGTTGGTCGTGTAGAGGGTGACGTCTATCTCGGATCTGCTTCTCCTGCTCTGTTTCGGATGCTATTCAGCTATTCGTGCTGGGGCAATTCCTGCTAGATGGTAAACTTCTCAACAGGTGTTGATCTCAGACAGCCTGTTATATTCCTGCACGTCTCGTTTAAGATCGATATTCATGTCGATATGTCTTGCGTGAACCGAGTTGTATCACACTGGTGCCGCGTACTCGGCAGCGGAGAAACAGAGAGCAAGAGCCGACGTACGCAGCACGTCAGGCTGCGCGCCCCATGTTGTGCCAGTGAGCTTCCGGATGATATTATTCCTAGCACAAACTTTGGCCTTTATATTCTGGCAGTGTTTTTGTAATGATAGTATGTGGTCCAGTGTTACGCACAGGTACTTTGGAGTGTCGCATGTTTCGCGTTCTTGTTCTCTCCATGTGATTTATAGCTTCTTGCGTGCGTTCTTATTTCTCAGGTGAAATGCACATACCTGGGTTTTGCTGGGGTTCGGCTTCTACTGGTTTATGTCGTAGTACTGTGCCATGGTTTCTCAGGCTGTAATTAGTTTATTGTCGACTTCTTCGAAGCTTTTCCACTGTGCGGCGATGGCTGTGTCATCCGCATGGATGAAGTGACGAGTCTGTTGGTTGGTCATTTGTGTATGCGTTGAAAAGCATAGGAGCCAGTACACTTCCCTATGGTAAGACGTTCTTCTGGTCTCTCCATCGACTGCATTTTCCCCGTAGTGTAACATAGAAGCGCCTGTTCTGCAACAGAGTTTTCACCAGTCCAGCTAGTGCGATAGTAAGATGATACAATTTCTGCACTGCTTTTTGGTGGTTTACGGTATCATACGCCGCTGTCAGGTCTATGAAGGCTACGCCGGTAATTTGCTTGCGCTCGAAGCCATCTTCAATATGTTGTGTTAACTGTAAAACTTGAGCGCAGCAAGACCTTTCAGGTCTAAACCCTGCTTGCTTTGGTATTATGCTATCGTCCACTTTCCCAGATATTCGATCAATCTTTCGAAGACCTTGCATAGATGACATAGTAATGATACAGGTCGAAAGCTTTTAGGTTCTGCAGGATCCTTTCCCGGTTTCAACAGCGCGACTACTCGAGCCTTCCTCCTCATTTTTGGGTTTTGCGACTTTCTTGCACAGCAGTCCATTAAATTGGTGATCCATGCAATGGTTGCAGTTCCAAAATGTTTTCACCATTGGTTTCGTCGCCTTTGAGTCTTTTCGTACATTAGCAGTTGGTGGAGGATCTGGTCTGGAGTGACCAGTGTCAGGTTCGGAGTAGCACTTGTGGGATCGTTGCTAAAATTTTTGACAAGTTTCCAGGCACGTCGGCTGCTCTGGACCAATAAAAGTCACTATTACAATGGGTCCGCACAAGTGGCCAGCAACACAGCAAACGGATGATAGGTCCCATATCTAACACCCTAACATATGAAATGGTGCAACTGTCCAGCAAGCAGATTGCAAACTGAATTATAAACATGCCAGGTGGGGTTGCCATTTTTAAAACCATTCAAATCATTTTCAAATATGACAATCATTTTTATAATTAAAGACAATACCTACAAGACGATCAAAGTTTAAGAAAACGATTTTAAAATAAATTTTAAATTAAAATACAAATAATTTTTCGATAATACGCCATAAAAACGTACCATTTTTTATATTTTTGGTCCATTGTGTTTGCTTTAAAGAACAAAATCGCTACAAAAAATGTTTTGGCATTTTGACAAGAAATCGCAAACACTTAATCAACTACTTGCCGTTGCTTTGTAAATTGTAAATTAAACCATCAATAAACTTTTGTAAGGGTTAACGCGGTAGTGCAAAGATATCTTCGAGACGAAGCTCGTATTACTGAATAAATTGCATCAAATTAGCTTCTTTAAAAAAATGGTGCTTAAAAACATACGCAAAAAATATTTATCTACGCCTATAGAAATTTGTTAGCAAATATAAATCGAATATTTCCAAAAAAAAAAAAAAAAAAATTCACAGTTATTAATGTTTGTAAATTATTGGATCCATGTAGGTGTAGTCTATATAATAATTCCTTTGGCAACATTTAAATTTAGAACGCATTACGTTATAATTTTTATTACCAACGCAAATATTTCAGTAAATCTAGATTACAAAAAATCTAAATATGAAACTGCTTATTTTGCTTAAAGAAAACACTAATACCTACTTATTTTTAAAGTTTCGCCGAAACGAAAATATGGCAGGGCCAGAGAGAGGGTCAAAATTATAGTAATTACATAATTAAAAAATAAAAGTTTTCGCAATAGACAATTATACTTTTTTATATTTTCTAATTCGTTCTTAATGAGCTAATAATAACCACAGGAAATATTCTAAATTAAAAGACTTCATATAAAACTGTTTGTACTAATTAGACTAATCACACACTTCCTTCGTCTTGGAACATTAATTAACTATATACAGGGTGATTCGGGAGCAAATGCAAATATTTTAAAAACATATCCAGGAAGCAACAAATAGCAAAATAAGCCCAGCTGATTAAGTCCGATTTTCTTTTGTTTGAGAGATAATTAGGTTTTTCTTTTTAAAAAATTAGTTAATCAAGTTAAATTTGACAGCGTTGTCTTAAATGCAAATTTAAAACAAAATATTAATCATTAAAAGTGACACATATAAAAATACCTCATACTTTCAGTCATAGAGAATATGCAGATATGGTGTTAGATTACGGATTTTGTAATGGTAATTCTGTTCGTTTAGTAGACGATATCGCCGTCGTTTTCCGAATCGCAGAATTCCTAATAGGCAAGTGTTTGAAACTGTTTTTACACGTGCTAGCGAAACTGGAATGTTCCCAAGTGCACGTATTGTTTCTGAAAAATAGCAAGGTTCGGTTTGAAACTTGAAGAAGATATTCTGGGTCTTGTAGAAAATAATCCATATTATGTATATAAATAATCCGTATAAGTATAAGGCGCATCGCAATCCTATTTGAAATTCCACAAACAATGGTTTGAAAAACATTAAAACGGCAAGGTTTAAACGCATTTCCTTTGCAGAAAGAACAAAATCTCCAAGAAGGCGATTATCCAATAAGACTACAATTTTGTCAATGGATTCGTGAAAATAGAAGATTACTCAAATGCATTTTAATTGCTGGTGAAGCTCATTTTACTCGAGATGGAATTGCCATAATATTCATGGATGATCGGACGAGAAGAATCAGAGGTCTTACTAACAATAAAGACAAGGAAGCTTCAATACCTTGACCATATAATGAAGAATAGTCAACGGTACGATCTTTTGCAACTTATACTACAAGCAAGAGTAGATGGAAGAAGATGGCCAGGAAGAAGGAGAATATTGTTGCTAAAAACCTTCGAACCTGGTTCAACAAAGCAACAGGAAATCTCTTCAGGGCTGCAACAAACAAAGTCCGAATTTTCATGATGATCGCCAACATCAGAAGCGGATAGGCACTAGAAGAAGAAGGTCGGGCAGAAACCCCCATGCCAAGTAAGAACACAATTTCCGACATCGGTTTAGTCTTAATGTATGGTGCGACATTCTAAACGATTAATTGTTAGGTTCATTTTCTATTGGATGGCCGTCTTAATAGAGAATCTTATTGGAGAAAATATTGGACGAAGTACCATTAAATATTCGACAACGTATTATCTTCCAACAAGATGGAGCACCTCCTCATTATGCAAATATTTTGAGAAATTTTCTGATTAAAATTTTCTTCCATTTCTTATTTTTCTTCCTCCAGAGGAGGCCCGCACCCTTGACCAACGAGATCAACGGATTTAACTCCCCTAGATTTTTGTCTCTGGGGATAGATGAAGTCGTTAGTTTATTCTATGAAAGTGGAGATAAGGGATGTGCTACTAGATCGCATTCTTAATGCTGCGGCGTTATTTAGAGCGAATCATCGTTTACTGAAACTAGATACCAGATCCATTTATAAACGCGCAAATAAGTGTATCGAGTGGAGTTTATTTTTTTATTCGAGTCAGAATCACTTACATTTGCAATAAAGAAGCATGAAAGGATACAATTAGATATAAAAAAGACTTGTAGTTATTTGAGATACTGTATATCCCACACTGTATAACACATAGTTAATTTAGACTACTGCCGCCCAGAAGTTGGCAACCTCTAGTGCATTTGGCGAGGCATGCATGCAAGTGAGGCATGCTCTTGGATACTGTTTGCACTGGAGCAGATGAGAGGACATGCACTGGACATAACAAGGACTCCATTTAGAAACCCCATTTTATCAAGGTGGTTTTAGATATTGCTACTCCTGACCGTAGTCTGTTGAGTGATCTCCATATACTTCATTTCTCTCTGTAGCCAGGAGGTAGTTTCTCGCTTGGCTTCAGCCAGGTTTTAGAGCTAAAAAAACCTTGCTCGCTACAAATCCACACGCGATTGCTTTTATGTCCCGGCGAGAGTCACTCTTATCAGAAAGCTTTTTCTTGATTTGCGTCATGAATTTGCTGGCTGATATCCATATAGAGGGTGTGCTTCAGATGTTAGAGCCTTCTTTTTCTCATAATTGGCCACAATCTCTCGATGAATGTCAGGTGGAGCAATATCAGCTAAGCTATATAACTTATTCAGTGGAGTGGGTTTTAGACAGCTGGTGATGGTACGGCAAGTATCATTGAGAGCCACATCGACCATTTTGGTGTGGCTAGATTTTGACCATACTTGGCACTCAAATTCTCCAGCCGCGAAACAAATAACATCAGAAGGTAGTTAACTGCCACAACATGAGAAGCATACCCTGGCACCGTCAGAACCTCTTCCCTTGCCACCTTGGAGTGAGTTCTAGACAGCTGGTGATGATAATCACCAATTATCATTGAGAGCGACATCGACCATTTTGGCGTGGCTAGATTTGGACCATACTTGGCACGGAAGATTTTCTCATGGAGAATTTGCGTGCCAAGTATGGTCCAGATCTAGCCCCTCCAAAATGGTCAATGTGGCTCTCAATGATACTTGCCGTATCATCACCAGCTGTCTAAAACCCAATCCAAGGTGGCAAGGGAAGAGGTTTTGACGGTACCAGGGTATGCTCCTTATGTTGTGCCAGTTAGCTACCTTATGCTGTTATTTCTGTCAAACACTTTTTGTTTGGTGTTCAAGGAATGTTCCCTATAAGTTAGAGAGCGGTCCGGAATGACTCCTAGGTATTTTGAAAATATACAGTGGTCTAGCGTGACTCCATCCCAGGAAATTTTGAGAGTTCTGGCTACTTGCTGGTTCTTAAGGTGAAAAACACAAGTCTGTGTTTTACTAGGATTTGGTCTCAGATGATTTTCTTTGTAGAAAACTGATTCTACTAATGCTTTGGTCAGCTTCAGCTCATCAGTATCAAAGCAACTGGCTTGGGAAGTAATGTCACAGTCATCTGCATAGGTGAAACTCTGCGTCCCCTCAGATAATGGTTGTTGATCGTTGGTGTAGATATTGAATAGCGCCGGAACAAGCACACTACCCTGGGGTAATTCATTCTTCTGTGATCTACATCTGCTTCTTAGCTCCTGAAATTCAACAAAAACATTCCTATTTTCAAGAAGGTTCTGCATGAAACAGGTTAGTTGGTAATCTTTGGTAGCATTATATAGTTTCAGGATAAGCTGTTTGTAATTAACTGTGTCGTAGGCTGCTGTTAGATCTATAAATACAGCTCCTGTGATATCTTTCCTTTCAAACCCATCTTCAATATGCTGTGTGAGTTTCAGCACTTGAGCTGTACTACTTTTCCCAGATCTGAAACCGGCTTGTTGCGGAATAAAGACTGCCTCCAACTCCCCATTATTCTATTGAGGATGAGTCTTTCAAGAACCTTATACAGATGGCATAAGAGAGCTATGGGACAGTAACTTCTGGGATCATCCTTATCCTTGCCTGCTTTACGAATCGCTATAACTTAGGCTTTCCTCCATATCTTTGGAATCCTGCAGAATTATATGCAGTTATTCATCAGAACTTTCAACCAAAGCCTTGTTATTGTTCAAAAGTTCTTAATCTGCTCAGCTCTTATTTCATCGAAGCCCGCGACTTTGCCATTTTTTATGTACAAGACATTTTTTATGTACAACACATTTACTCAGTACAAGATCTATCTCATCCTGGGTGAAAGGTTGTTGTAAGAAAGTAGTTTCTGGATCAGGCTGCCTCTCAAAAGTTTTCTTACCAGTCCTAGTGGTACGAGGTGCTTTTCCATTAAGCACAAGCTGGCGTGCAATATGATCAGCTCGGATATTTGCATAGGTGTGTGCTTGGGAAAGATCATTATTCAGGCGCCAAAGAAGTCTCCAAGCCTATTGACTATTCCTGCCCCTATCACAGTGTGACAATAGTTTCTCCCACTGCGTACGCCTTGTCTCAGAGATTGAGGAGAGAACAGAGCTCGCTGCTTGGGAGGTTTCGTCACTAAAATGATCGTAAAATGGCTGTTTCTGAGGACCTTTAAGATACACCGTCAGACAGCCTCTTGGAATACAGGCCAGTGAGCAGAGTTTAACTAGGTCAACAAAAAGTTCATAGCTTTCCGGCCCAGGTGAAATTGTTGAAATTTTTTATCCACATTCTACCAACCACTACTTTCTTTCTTCTTTACTTTCATTCTACCAATCCACGTTTTCCAACATTCTAGAGAACTTAGGCCAATTAGCGTTCTTGAAGATATATCTTCGCCTGAAGCCAGTTTCTTGAGGTCTTATGATGGGGAAGTGTTGACACATTACTGGTCTGTGCTGTGTGTTTGGGATAGGAGAACACACCGATTTGTGGCACTGTTGTGCTATGTTTTCACTGAATGTTTTCACCGAACAGGAGGTAAAGGTTGTACCCTTGTCGCCATTTTACAATATTGAAGGATGGAGGCAATTTATGGCTATACAATAACCTGCCAAAAAAATTCAAACAAATGCAAAAAATATTTATATGAATTCATCAATACTATCGAACCATACAGCATGGAGGAATATTTTGCTGCGCTGAACAGAAATCGGAACTAATTTCTTTCTTTTTATATCTCTATTGTTTCTGCTTTTGTGTTATTGTTTTTTGATTTAAAGCTCTTTGTATTTTCATAGTTCCTAACTTTAAAATTTTAATTATAGAAATTGCCTAGATATTTCGCATATTTGTATTATCTAGTAGTATTATTATTACTATTATTTCCTTGTATTTCTTGTTTGTAGTATTATTATTATTATTTTTGACATGTTTCATTTAGGCCTGCTTATTGCAGGTACATACATAATGTAAATAAATTCTTTTGAATTTTCTATCATGAATAAAGGAGAGGTAGTTGGTTTCAGCCCAAAATATAGCAGCTTCTCCGTTTTCATCCTCACGTGAGTACCTCCAAACATGGCTGAGGCTGCTAAAATCCCATATTACTACATTTGTATTCCTGGAGTCAAAATTGCAAGGTGGGGCAAAGTAGAAGTTTCTTGAAGGAGGCTTGTACACTGATATGACCACATAGTTGTTTAGCTCCAAGGTGATAATTTCCTGTCTATAATGGACGCTCTTGACTTGGATTTCTGGTCTGACAAAGATAGCACTTCCATAATTAGCATGAGGTATTCCTGCAACTAATCGTAAGCCGGGTACAAGTGGTTGTCTCTGAGGGCTATCTCTGTGAGTTTCTTGGATGCACAAAACATCACACTTCTCTTCATAGCATATTTCATTCAGCAGCTGCTGTTTAATGCCATCGACATTAACTGAAATAACTTTCAGGGTTGGTTCTGAAGAGAACCTTTTGTTTAATCGCATATTGACAGTTTCTGGATGGCTGACGTTCAATTCAGTACTAGAATTGAAATCCATGTACCTATGCAGGAGTATCACGAGCAGAAATCATCGTCACCAAATTTTTGATATGTACATCGAGTGAAGTGTAGTTTTCTAATATTTAACGTGAATTAATGCTACTTCTTTTTTGTTTGTTTGTAAATTCAGTAATCCGTTTCCCTTTAAATTTAAAATTATCCAAAATACTTAATTAATTCGGCAATTAAAAAATACACCGAACAGAACAAAACACTATAAATTTCCATACAATAAGGTTTGACTAAAAAAAATAACAAGATAACAACAAAATTCGATTGTAAGATTGCTCCGTATAATATACTAACAACAGGGAAATTGTTTTTACACCAAAATTCAAGGTAGAGTTCCCAAAGATATGATATCAGGTTCAAAATCCAAAATTCCACGTCGCAACTGTAATAAATGTTATACTGGGCAATCTGGACAATACATAAAAAAACGTATTGATCAACATAAAAATGATTGTAAAATTTTTAATAATTTAAACAAAACTGCACTTACAAAACAGTTTTTTATAGACTGATATTTCTTTGATTTTGACAATTTTGAAATTCTTGATATTGATAAAAATAACACAAGAAGATATATTAGTGAAATGATTCAAATTAAAACAAATAACACCATTAATTACAGAAAAGACACTATGGGCCTTAGTATATTTTATAACAATCTCTTAAATCAGCACACAATATAAAAGAAACATAACTAACAACCACAAAATTCAATATTCAAACACAAAAATAGCATTTGTCATATCAATTAAATTTGAAACAAAAGTTTTTATTAACTTTTGTCACTTGTTATTTATATAAAAGTTTATCTTTAGATTTTAATCTTAATAGTTTATATTTACTATATTCAATTTAATTAATATATACTAAATAGATATAAGGTATGATATATTAATTATTAATATGGTAATTATGGACATTTAAAATATTTGCATTTCCTCCTGAATCACCATGTATAATAAAATATTATCTGGGGAATAATTTACAAGCTTACTCAAATAATATTAGGCAAAGAGAAAGAGAGACTAAAGACCAAATTAGACAATTTAGGCTAAGCAGGATGGTAGGGAAAGATCCTCTTCCGCATTTAATACACTGCAAGAGCGTGAGGTCTATGTAACCCCACGCTAAACAGGGTTTGAGGTCTATGTAGCCACGCTATACAGGGTGCGAGGTCTATGCAACCCCACGCTCAACAGGATGTGAGGTCTATGCATCCCCACGCTACAGGTATAACCAATTCTTAAGCAGATTTCAATTTCATCAGCTTTTAATTAGGTTTATCAGCTTTTAATCAGGTCTTAAAAGTGATAGTATCTATATAAATCCATCGGCCATGTCTCAGACATTTACAATGGAAAGGAGGAAGAGGAGGGTCCAGAACGAACCATCTTTCCCTACTCAGGATTTATAGATAAACTGAAAAAGTCATACAACATAAAGAAAACAAGTAAGTTAAGAGTAAAACGATATAACAAGATATTTAAGAATAGAATAATATGACTGTACAAACAGTACTAGAAAAACTAAATAATAAATATTAGATATAGAAGTATATTAAAAGAAGCTTAGTGAATTGAAAGCAAAAAAAGATTAAATTGAAATGACTAGACAGATAAAGTCAAGAGTTCACACATAAATTCACTAGACACAGATAAACAGAGCTAGAGAGACAAGAGAAAATAGATAGACCGATAATATCGGATTAAAAAGTTCCAGCCAATGGACTTTCTAATTCGTGTTCTAAAACTCAACAGATTAGACAGAAAAGACTAAACAGACTAAAATGAACCTGATTTCAAAAGACAAATTTAGATTTACAAAATTAGCGTGCGGCAGACAATATTAGATAAACAGTGCTATACTAGACAAACAGTGCAATAATGACACTATTAGACACGAAAAATTAAATATAGAAAAAACTATATAGAAAAATCTTAACGTATGGAGTAGACGAGAAAAAAATATAAAATTAGAGACAAGACTACACGGAAAAAAGTACACTCTAAAAATTACAGTTTAAATAGTATTAGCGCCCTTACGAATAAAAATTTGTAAAGATTGCAGTCGCATACTGTAATTTTTTAAACTTATTTACTAATAATACCGGAAACTGTAATTTAAAAAAAAGCAATTGTTAGTTTTTACAGTTTCAAATTCGTAAACTGTGATTTTTAGAGTGTACTTTTTTCCGTGTAGTTACACAAAACTAAACAAAAAGTTTTTTATATGGATTTTATACAGATATTATTTCATTAAAATCCTTTTAGTTGAATTTTGACTGAGTCTTTTTTTCTTGGATTTTTAATTAAATTTGTTATTGAAGATCAAAAAGAATTTCTGAAATGAGAAACAATCAGTTGCACATGCCGGCCGCAGCTGATGATACTCGAAATTGTTTTACAGTTGACCTGAGGCAACATGACAAAATTATTAAATATTTACGATAGAATCTCTAAATTGGAAACTTTCGTAAATTTCGTTTGATTTACGAACAAAAAAGGTGGACAATTCCTTAACAAACAGACGAGGTTTAATAAGCAAGCCGTGATTGTCTCTGAGAATTATACGAAATTAGTTTAACATTGTGTGTTTTAAATAAAATTGCCAGAGACTTACTTATTTTTCTTCGTATTTTGTTTAGTAGAAAAATCACAAACCATTAAATTGTTTTGGTGAATGACGACGCTTTAATTTCCGCAATAAAAAAAATAATTTAAGTTAGGATTTCATGTGAACCAAAGTAGATTTTAATGTTGTTCTAAAAGCTTAAGAAAATTCTTAAAATGAGATATGTTTTACGAGACATTACATCTTAAACAAAAATTGTTTTATTACTTATTACTCTTTCACTTGTATTGTAGAAAATATGCTTTGCTAAAATTAAATAGTTGACAATAAAACGTTTTCCGTAGAACCCAATAAATACAAGTAATATATTGAATGGTTAAAAAGTAAGTAGGTTTTTCCCATAGCTGTTTAATATTTTTCTAAAGTAAACATTCGAATCTTTTACAGCGTCTCATTTTTAACTAAAAAACTGCCCCGACCCATAAAATCGGTTAATAAAAAGAAAAGAATATTCATTTTTAAAACGATGCGATGTTTATATAAACGTCGGCACGTTTCCTTCTTCATCTTTCTCCCAATATTTGAGCCGTAAACATATTTAATTGTCTAACATAAGGGCTAAACGATTTTCCTTAAAAACTCGTAAAATCAACAAATGGATTTATTATTGCGTTATATTAGGGAAGGGGTTAGAGATAATTGTGTCTGTGGGGCACGGCAAGAAAGTTGTAGTTAAGAAAGCAGGTAGATAATTCGGCTTGGCTATTATATGGATTTTTTTTCGGTAAGGGTTGCATCCGAAGGTCCAATTATTAACAAAAAAAAAACCTTTCGTTCTTCGCCTCGACAATCTTCATCATAATTATGTTAAATGCTCGCTCATTCTGTCTATAATTTTTTTTATTTTTTGGGCCTCCTTTTATCCTTTTGTAAACGCAGTAAAGCACGTAAGATAATAACAGATTATTAAGGGTTTTTTCATATTTTTTCTTGTTTATTGCTTTTACTACGTTTTAGAAAATTTCGCGTGTTTTTTGCTCAACTATTATAGACCTTTCAAGCTTATATCATGCAACACATTATTAATTTTAAACATATTGATGAGTTAAACAACCATTTAAGACTAAACAGTCGGGATTAGATACTCAAGAAAAGAGTCAAGAGACCACATTATACATAGAAAGACGAGCCAAGCAAAAATAAAATAGTTAAGACTAGACGACACTAGGACGACACCTAGACGATACTAGGAAAATAGGAGTAAAGAGAGAAAACTAAAAGAGGAGAAGACTAGACACATTAAACTAGACAGACAAGCCTACAGAGATAACTGACTGTCAAAAAAGTCTGTATAGTTATAATTGGAGAAATAATAGTAGACTAAACATACTAAATACTCACGAGGGTTGCAACATTTTATGGCTCCAAGAGATCTATCAGATTTTCCTAATTGGTATTAAATAGACCCTTTTATAGTTGAATATTTTGTGCGCATGCGTCAATTTTCGCCATGTATGTCAAAAAAGTGCCAGAAATTTTTTGACATATAGCCATTGAAAATAACAAAATGTGCCCGAAACTTTCATATTCCCGCCTTTTAAACATTGAGGACGCGCATGCGCTTAACTAACCGTAAAACCGTAAAAAGGTCTTTATATAGTATTCATTTTACTTAGGTATCCAACGGATTAACAAAACTATTTTCTCAACGTTAGCTTAATAAGTAGGAATCAACACCAGATTTATTTACATATGAATAGGAATATTCCATGTTTTTGTAACCTCTTATTGAGAAAGTGTTTTGAATCAGGATAATCCAGAAAAAACGGGATATCTGGACAACTCAAAAGACGAAGCATGACTAGATGACTAGCAATTTTGAACTAACTAGATTAGATAGACTATTAGATGTACTTGGTCGGATAGAATAGGATAACTAAATATACATAACTATAGAAATGAGTAGACAGACGAGACTAGACGGTGGAGATTAGATAAATAAGACAAGACCCATACGATTAGACGGTCTAAACGCTATATACAAATCTCGTGCGTCTAGACTTTTAATTCGGCGTGTGTTTATTTGCATGTATATATCTAGTATTTTTTGTCTTTTGAATTTCAAGAACATTTCGATATGTTGATGGTGTTGGGTGAATGCCGTAAAAATTACAGAAACGCCCGAGATTTGTATGCGGCTCGTTATCCGGATAGGAGACAAAAATCGCACATGGCTTTTAAGCGTTTAGCTGACAATTTCTGTCGCTTCGGTACAGTGAAACAAGCACGAGTGAAACGTCCACCGATTACTAATGAAAATAATGCGGCTGCTATGTTAGCTTTTGTTGCACTAAATCCACATTCGAGGAGCAGGCAAATGGTAAGAGAGAGTGGAATTAGTCGGCGATCTGTGTATAAACACAAGTTCCATCCGTATCGTATGTCATTACACCAGGAATTGTACGGCAATCACTTCCTAAATCGCGTTAATTTCTGTAATTGGATTCGTAGAAAAAAATTTTCTGACGAATCTAACTTCAGAAATACGGGAAATGACAATCAAAATTGGGCAATCAAAAAGGCATAACATGCATTACTGGGCAAATGAGAATCCTCGATGGATGACAGTTGTACCATTTCAACATCCGTGGTCCGTTAATTGTTGGTGCGGCATTGTCAGCGATCACGTCATAGGTCCATATTTTTTTGAAGGTTGCTTGACTGGGCTAGTTTACGCAAACTTTCTGCAAAACGTACTGCCTGAATTACTAGAAGACGTGCCCTTGTATGTTCGCATGAACATGTGGATGCAACACGACGGTGCACCACCCCATTATGCTCTGTGTTCAGACAAGTGATGAATGAGATTTTTGGCGAAAAGTGGATAGGACGAGGCGGTCCTGTAGCTTGGCCACTTCCTTCGCCAGATCTAACATCACCCGATTACTTTTTATGGAGGTCTATCAAAGATCGCGTAATGGCGATAGCACCTACCACGCCTGATGACATGAAGGAAAGAATCCACCGAGCTTGTACCGAAATTACACCACAAATGCTGGGTTTTGGGTTTTTCTGAAGTTAGGCGGTCTTCTCACCAGCGGATTAACAAGTGTTTACAAGTCGAGGGTCACCACTTCGAGCATCTTCTGTAGGTAGACCGAAACCAAGGTTAGTTGATACTTTGAAAGTGATTTTTCCGATATTTTTCGATATTTTCGACTATTTTCAAACTTTTCATGACTAGAATGACCTTGTGTTGCAGATCGTTGAAATCGTCTTAAAATCGGCAATAATATTATCGAAAAAAAAATACATGATTCCATTTAAAAAAGTGGAGGTGACCTTAACGAAGCTTCAGCGCCTCCACCGATAAAAAAAATAGAGTGGTCCAGTATGACGGCCCTCTCGATCCCTAAAACATTTGTCTGAAACTTTTTTGAATATAATCAATAGTTTGACTGTTATTGCTCTGTAACACTTTATGTGCCCCACCCTGTATATGGGGTATCAATTGCATTTTAGGATGTCACTAGTAATCTCAATGCACATTCATAATTCAACGATACCTCATTTGATCAATTTGCCCGTTTGGCTCTAGACCAGGGCTATATATAGATCGATCAGAACGCATACCAGCGCCGCGTCGCGGGGTGGGATTCTTTTTTAGGTGAGGGGGTCCTCCCGGATTTATATGCGATCAGTAATCTTTATAATTCTTTAATAATAGAAAATTTGAGAAAATTACATTTTACATTGCGAATAACGTCAGGGATTGTGTGGGCGATTACTTTTTGCGCGCTTTTTCGTTATTAGTTTTGATTTGAATTTCTTTGTCGGTAACATTCATGATAATTAATGTCTAAATGTGTCCCTGAATTTATGGTAAGAATAGAAATCTATTACATGACAGTTACATACTACGTGAACATGGAAGCAGTAGAAAACAAAGACCTACCTAAAATCGAGGCGCGATCGATCGTTAGATGACGATCGATTTGTTGGGCAGCCTTCCTCTATAGCAGCGGATGCCAAACTATGACAAACAGCCAATATTTTAGCCGGCCTTTATTTCTCATTATAAATTTCAATATAAACAATATTTGCTTTCACGTGCAATGTAATGCAAAGTAATTTTCAAATAGGATTTCAATAATATTTTTAACACCACAATCCCTCCCTATTCTCAAAAAGTTGGACTCGTGCTATAGACCAGTGGTGCAAGCTATTTTCATTTGCGACCCAACATTTTCTGTACAATTTTATTGTGACCCCTGGATAGAAGTAACTTGAATATTGTCCGCCATCTCCTACCACTATCTCCACAAAAGTTGAAACAAATCCCCAAATCAGTTTTCGAGAAAATTCAGTTCGAAAATGTCAATGTTTACAAATTTGATTGTCAATGCGGAGTTTTCATAGAGTAATATTTTCTGAAATAAACATTAAAATATTGGGAAAATTTGCTAAAAAAGCCGAAACACTTCTACCAACATCCTTGCAAAATTTGAAACAAATCCCCAAATTAGTTTTTGAGAAAATTAAGTTTGAAAATGTCAGTATTTACAAATTTATTTTCAAAGTTGAATTTACAAAAAAACTGCACTATTTGCTCTAATAAATATTTAAAAATTTGGAAAATTTTATAAATATTCCATTACCAACAACCAACATCTCTACAAAATTTGAAACAAAGCCCAAATTAGTTTTTGAAAATAATAAGTTTGAAAATTTCAACGATTACAATTTTTATTTTCAAGGTGTAATTTACAAAAAACTGCAATATTTGCTGCAATAAATATTAAAATGTCGGGAAAACCTAACCTAACCTAACCTAAATATTCCAGTACAGTTCTAAGAACATCTTCACAAAATTTGAAACAAATACCCAAATTAATTTTTGAGAAAATTATGTTCGAAAATTTCAATGTTTACAGATTTGATTTTCAAGATGGAATTTACAAAAAACTGTAATATTTGCCGAAATAAATATCAAAATATTGGGAAAATTTGCTAAATATTCCGGAACAGTTCTACCAAACATCTCCACAAAATTTGAAACAAATACCCAAATTAATTCTTGAGCAAAATTAAGTTTGAAAATTTCAATATTTACAAGTTTTGTTTTCAAAGTGGAATTTACAAAAGACAATATTTTGCAATATTTTGAAATAAATATTAAAATATTGATAAATTTTGCTAAATATTCCGAAACAGTTCTACCAACATCTCTACAAAATTTGAAACATATCCTCAAATTATTTATTGAGAAAATTATGTTTGAAAATGATTTTAAAAAATAATTTATATCGATATTTTACTATTTACTGCTACCCAATACACACGAAAGGCCTCAAATATTTTTTTAATTCGACGACCCAAAAAGATTCTCTATCGACCCCTCTGGGGGCTAGCGACCCATGGTTTGCGCACCACTGCTCTAGAGTGTAAGTAATATACACTAATCTATAATACATACATATGGGTATTGTGTAAAACTAGCTGGGCATACAGGATAGTCAGGTCCGTTTCTATTATGAGAGCTAATAGCGCTACAGTTCTTGGGCGCCAGATTGTAATAGGAAGGGCATCATTAAAAATTTTCAAAGGTCGCTAAAATATCTTAAGACGACAGTGGGTAGACAGATTAAATAAACAGAACACACCGGACTAAACTATTTACTGCTTTTTAAACGTCTGTTTATGACTCTCTGTCTAGTGTCTCATGTCAAGTGAATAGGAACGCAAACCTCTTGTACGCAAGCAAGCTTCCCCACAGAAGCCGAGACAGACAAAACTATAGTAACAAACTGGGATAGAAAACTAGACTAGACTTATAATATTATGATCCATTCAAAACAAGGTTGACAAGATTAGAACAAGATTGAAAACATAGATAAACTAGATTAACAAATTTAATCGGGAACTGTATAGACAAGATTATATAAAGTAGAATACAGGCATATTTTTTTTATACAGTCTATAACAGGATTGTGCACACATTTTTTCCCAAGCCAGCTACAAATTTAAAATGTTGTGCGGGCCGCAAGTAAGAAACGTGTGGTAATACAAACACGGCATTATGAACTGAAATTATTTCTTTATTAATAAAATAAACCTAGTATAAGAAATTACAGTAATTAAACATTAAAAAATAGAAATTCTATTGAAAGAAATATGTGTAAAAAGAATATTTATGAGAAGTATTATTCTGTTAATAGCATAGAGTTGCTTTACTAAAGATGTTCCTCGTTCTGCAGTTTATTACCATACCTACTAGATTTTTTTCTGAAAATATTTGTCGATAGGAAATAGGAGTATATTTGCGAAATATTACATAAGTTTTGGAATATTTTTCCTTATTTTCTTGCTTTAAAATGATAATTGAAATTGCGTGCTATATATAATCAGCGTCTTAAAAATGTATCTGAAAATAATTTTTTCGAAAAAAACTGCTTTAAAAGTGGTCGTTTTATATTCAGGCTAATACACCTACTGATAGTAGGTTTCTTAATTTTACAATTAAATAAAATAAATTCTGTTACGTAGCAGGGAAAGTTCGTCGATATTTATCTTTAACTGTCGATGTCATAATTTATAGTATTGAGAAGAAAAAAATAAGGTTTTCAAGTGATATTTGAACTTAACCGGAATGCGATAATTACGTGCCGTGTAATTTTTTCATCTAGAAAATTTGAATAGAGCGTCGTGACGCAATTGGCCTTTGTTCGCAACATATGCAAAATGTCAGTCCACACGCGCAAAACCTTCTCTTTTACCACTGCAGAACAATAATTAAACACTCGTTGTTCCGCAGAAGATTAGATTCGCGGCATGAATACCATCCAGCGCAATAATTATTTATAGAGGCCGTGGGGGTTAGATGTTGGTGGTGGTTGTCGCGCTGGCTCTATTTTTATCCGGCCGACCTCCATTTGCGCGCGCGATGATAAATGCACTCGGCTAAGGTATAAAATATTAAATACCTTCCGGTATCCGCAGAGCTCTTGTGGAGAAAGGTAATTACGGGTATTAAGTGCGAGGGGTGGCTTCTACCGGAACAATGTTGACTTCCGGACATTCCCTCTGAGTATATTTCCAACAAGAGTTCCGTATCAGGTGGACTATACATACAGCTCGGGGATTATATTTATTAATGCAACCCCCAGCATACATTCAATTTACATAATTTACGAAAAACAATCAATATTTAAATCTTCAAACAATTTTTCGAAAACAAACACTAAATCTACTAATTTAATAATTTCGTCTTTATGCTTTTGATAAACTATAAAAGATAACACATCTCTATAACCAGGACCGTAACTAGCTTTTCGGGGCCCCGGGCAAGACTTCATGACTGGACCCCTCCTACTCAAAATTTTGTGAATTTAATAAAAGTAAAAAGCCCCATGAAATTGGTGAAAGTCGCACGATATTTCTTAGTTTATTACGAATTTTCCGAAACTTTTTGGGACCCCTTCCGTCTGGGCCCCCGTTGCCCCTGCCTAATTACGGCCCTGAATACAGCAAAATCTTGCATTTTCCTGTGCCTAGGTTTACTTTATGAATCCTTTCTTCACCATATAATAGTATATTTTGTAACTAGGACGGTAAGTTGTCAATATGACACACATTCGCTCGAGAGGACAATTGACAATACCGCCCGTGTTAGAAAAAATATTTTTATTACTTATGCGAGGGGATGTATCTTACAAGCATGGAGCATCCAAAAAAAACGGAATCAAAAAATGAAGATTTAGCTTTTTCAATTGACGCCGGTGGTGTGCATTTGTCATAAGAATACTCCTCAGTCTCCGATTTACTATAGAATTTACACTCATTTTAAAACGTTTTCTTTAATTTGTATTATTATTTTGTAATGAAAAAAATTTCAGACAATTTTAATATCCTAGCTCTTGATTGTGTTTATTATTTTTTTATTTTTTCAATGTAACCTAGCAATATTGAATAATGCGTGCGTTACCCAGGTTATATGAAAATAATAAATATGTTGGATATATGTTAGAATAACTTCCAACGAGTAGTGGCATTTCTCGTATTAAAAAACGTGTGTCAAGAAATACCTCTCGCGCATGAGTAACAAAAAATAATAAAAAATATCCATGTTACCAAAAAGTTCGCTTTTGTAGTGTTGGTGGTCATAATACATTTTTTTTGTCTGAGAAATGCGAAAATAATTCGGAAACTAGCCAAAAGTTTGGAAAATGTTTCGAATAAATCTTGAAGATAATTAAATTTTCTATAAGAAACCTTGTTACTTAGTGCTTTTTTGTCCATCAAGTTGGTAATAATCAACATTGAAACAAAGTCAAATCATGTTTTTGTTTTACATTTTCCTTGTCTCAAAGACTTGAAAATGACTCAAAAACTATGAAACATTTTGAGAAACGTTTCAAATAAAAGTTGTGGAGAATTAGATTTCCTATAATAAACCTGGTTACCCAGTCATTTTTAGTATATCAATTTGGTAATAAGCAACGTAATATATCTCAAAATATATCTAAAAAAATGCGAGAATAACCGAAAAATAAATGAAAAAGGTTGTATTGTATACTAGTAAGAAATCCATGTTTTTAAATCATATCTTTTCTTGTCGCAAATTATGTTTTATCGAAATATTTATCGAGAAAACAAAATACCGTAGGCGTCAGTTTGCCTCATGGCTAGACAAACAAGGAAAGCCTCATACCCAGTTTTAAACATTCTATTTATCTAAGCTTCATTGTCTAATTCTATTCGTTAATCTAATGTCATTTATCCGAGGAGCGAAAAGGAGAAATAAAATCTTCGAAATCCAATAAATTATCGGCTATTCAAGAATGAATGTATGTGCCCGGTGGGTGGTGCGACACAGGGATTTTTTTTTTATCTGCGCGTGCTGTAGCGTACAGAGACTAAAAAGCAGGAAAGAAGAAGAGAAAAAAGTTTGGTTCAGAATAAAGAATGGTTTCCGACATAAAGAGGTAATTAGCAGTCTCGGTTCCTGTCAAGTAGCTCTGTGCGCTCTCCCGAGGTTTTTTTATCCCTGCTCCTACCTCAAGATAAAAATCCTGAAAGTTTTACTTCCACAAAAAATGTAACGATTATATATGGAAATTTAAAAAACAAATTTGAATTATTTCGATATTATTGATTGTAATTAATTATTCTTTCTTGAATTAGTGATGATTTATTAGAAATTAATGATTTCTGTTCTTATGGATACTGAGACAAATAATACTCGAAAATGAATGAAATTAGTTCGAAACATCACTATTATCCGTTTAGTGTTTCGAGCATCAAAATTTCTTCTTTGCATTTTTCAGAAGTTTTTACGATTTTATACTCCTAGACCATCAAAATCTTCTTGGTTTTCAGTGTTGAAAACAAAGAATAAGTCATTGAATTGAAAAATTCACTTTGTTTTTTACCACACTTATATTATGTAAAAATGTTATATAACTTATTATTCACAGTTATATAAATTTCTACACATATCACGACTCGAGTTTCGACGTTTGACGGTCATTTTCAAGAATAAGTCAATGATAAGTTTGAAAAATCAGTGAGGAAAATCTAATATGAAAGCCACTATTATCACATTTATCGACTGTTCAAGGAAAGTTCATAATGTATTGCAAATAGCAAATCAATATTTTACCTTGAGATGTAAAATCGTTTTGTGAATTAGAAACAAGAAGACTGAACTTAAAAGGGATAGTGGAGATAACCTTCTAACTTTTCTTTACTGGTTAGTTAGGAAATATTTAAGTAATTTCCAGTGCGCGTCATGTGCAGCGAACAGCCAGTGTCTCACTAGCAAGGCCGGCCATCTGAAGAATTCGGCGGATGCTATGCACCCGCGATGCGGTGCCCCGTGATTAAGGGATCCCCAAACACGATCAAGAACTAAAATTGTGTTTTTCTACATGAACACTTACTGACAATATTCCTACCCTTGCCAATATAAAGAAAAGTACATTTTATCGTAAACATTACTATTGTAGATCTGCGATTTTCGACAATCATCAAACTAATTCTAATTTAGGGCCCCAAATTGTTTCTTGCACCCAGAACTGATTTCCAGATCAAAAGAAAGATATGCAATCGGTGAATCTCTAATAAAGCATTGTAGGCTTAAAGTTGCAGAAGAACTTTTTTGGGCAGGAAGCTCAAAAGAAAATTCGTGAAACACCACTTGCACACGACACAGTGAAGTCGCGTATTCAAAAAATGTCAAATGATATAGAAGAACAAGTTATTGGTCCTTATTTTGCGCAAAATGTGATGAATCTAAGGACGCGCGACCTTTCACTATGTAGTAAAAGTAGGGAAAGATGATGCGTTCTAGACCACTCCTCCTTATAGCCTATTAGGCGCCAGCGCTTGGGAGGGGGCACCGGTGGGAAAGAGGGTTGTAGACTTGTAGAATGTGTCTATCCTATTAAGAGTTTGGCCTAGTTTTTGATCCTTGCAAAGAATCGTGGGGAAGTTAAAACCGGCTTCCAATAAACCGCCTTTTAAACAGCTTTTTGATCGGTTTTTGAACAGCTTTTTAATCAGCTTTTGAACAGCTTTTAATCAACTTTTTAATAAGCTTTTAAGCAGCTTTTAATCATCTTTTAAACAGCTGTTTTATCGGTTTTTCAACAGCTTTTTAATCAGCTTTTAAACAGCTTTTGAATCAGCTTTTAAACAGCTTTTTAATCAACTTTTAAACAGCTTTCTAATCAGCTTTTAAACAGCTTTTTAATCAGCTTTTAAACAGATTTTTAATCAGCTTTTAAACAACTTTTTAATCAGCATTTAAACAGCTTTTTATTCCGCTTTTTTAACAGCTTTTAATCAAAAAGTTGATTAAAGTGGACGGATAGTGGACGACGGACGGAAAAAGTGGACGAAAAGTGGACGGTGGACGGAAAGAGTGGACGGAAAGTGGATGGATAGAATGCGGCTTCTCGTACAACGGCTGTTCAATTAACTAATAAAGCTATCTACATCAATCCCTGAACCATCAATTCTATAGCTGACACAAGCTTGGATGATGTTCTGCATGTGATCGTAGATCTCCTGCAAACTTTAACCTTGTTGGGTATTGTTGATTGCAACCGGCTTCACTGTTGCTTGGAGGTGTTTCTGTGATCGTAGATCTCCTACAAACTTTAGCCTTGTTGGGGATTGTTGACTGCATATTTTACAGAAATTATTTGACTGTCTATGTTTTGCATGTGATCGCAGATCTCCTGCAAACTTTAACCTTGTTGGGTATTGTTAATTGCAACCGGCTTCACTGTTGCTTGGAGGTGTTGTGATCGTAGATCTCCTGCGAACTTTAGACTTGTTGGGGATTGTTGATTGCATATTTTACAGAAATTATTAGGAGGATTATTAGGATTTATAGGAGACAAGCTCCAACTTTATCTTCTTGGAGGTGTAGGGTGAATATTCAGTATTTAGACTCCTCTTCTTACCACCATTATTATTGATTTTATATTATATTTTCTCATATGTCGCTATCTTCTCTTGTGAAAGTTGAATTGCAAACGGTGTATTTGTAGTACGTTTTTTTTATTGTCATCACATACTTCCTTATGGCTACCAAGATTATCCTTACTGCGAAAACCTTTACAGATTGATCGCAGGGATACAGTTTTAATTGTTGATATGACTATGAATTTAGAGATTAGGTTTAAATATCAATCGCGTTCCGAATAGCTATAAAATAATTATCAATGCTAAACAACCGATCGCGCTCGAGGTGTGTGTTAGTAAATTTATTGTAAACAAAACGTACGAACATATGAATATATACAAGTTGAAATACGAAAATGTTGACTCGGTGAGACACAAGGTCAACGGTAATTTGGAAGCCGGTTTTAACTTCCCCACGATTCTTTGCACGGATCAAAAACTAGGTCAAACTCTTAATAGGATAAACACATTAATTCCAAGAAACTGATAGTGTTTGTTTCTACACTCACCATAACGCAACCCATTTTGAATTTTCCCGCTATTCGCTATTCGTGTTCGGTATTGTCCGCTCTTATCCGGTATTGTCCGGTCTAAATCCCTCTTTCCCTCCGGCGCCACCACCCAAGCGCTGGCACCATCTACACATACACGCTCCGTCGCGTTCAGAACTATTTTGTATAGAATTCCCAATACGGAGGGGTAGGCTAAATTTTACATGTAATTTCCCATAAGGGGAAGGGTTTACATGTAATTCCAAATAAGGTGGAGGGTTACATGTAAATCCCCATAAGGCGCAGTGGTCTAGAACGCATCATCTTTCCCTACTAGTAAATTACTTGTATTTATTCCTTTTTTGAATGACAATAAAACATTTAAAGAGAAGTTAATATTTTGTGAAGTACTGAAAACGACGTTTATAAGGTGAAATGTTATGGATTTAATAAGTCAAAATTTGGAGAAACATGAACTTATGGGGCAAAAGCTTGCGGGGTTTGGTGTTGCTGCTACGCTTCGTTCTCGCTCTGATCCTCCAGCGTTGATCTTCGTCTTTAGGTGCCTTCTCCATTACTAAAGGTTGGCAACCATCATGGCAAATTCCGCACGGTCTGGTGGCGCTCTGAACAATGACTCCAGATGGAATGGAATAATAGGAGTCCAGACCAGTCCAGTCTCTTATGTCCTTTAACCAGGAGCACTTGCTTCCTCTAGGGCCACGGCGTCCCTTTATCTTGCCCTCCAATATTAATTTTAGAAGCCTAAACTTTTGTATAAATATTTATACAAATTATTTAAATTAATTTTTTATATTATTTTGTATAAATCCTCGGGGTAATTTTATAAATCACATCAAAGCGCAATAGAAGCAAATCAAATTCCGAAAATCACAAACCAAGGGTCGGAAGAAATTCCACAGGTCACTACCTCCGAAATAAAAACAGCATTCTCGGAGATGAAGAATAACAAATCACCTGGGGACGATGAAATCAGCATAGAAGCAATCAAACTGGGAGGATACAAGTTACATTCTCTACTCAAAGTGCTCTTCACCTAATGTCTCAAGAGAGGAATAACGCCCTTAGAATGGAACAATGCAACAATCATCGTCCTGCATAGAAAGGGAGACACTACCGACCTTGGAAATTACCGACCCATCAGCCTTCTGTCACATATATTTAAGTTGTTCACAAGAATAATCACGAAGAGAATAACTGTTAAGCTAGAATCATACCAACCAAGAGAACAAGCCGTATTTAAATCAGGGTTTGGTACAACGACCATCTCCAGGCTCTAAAAAACCAGAGAACCAGAAAAAATTATAGAGTATAACAAGCCACTGGTCCTAATATTCGTAGATTATGAGAAGGCGTTTGACTCGGTGGACTAACACGAAATCCTAAAATAATTTTCTGATTGCCGTGTAAATCACCGGTATACCAATATCATCACATATACAAAACACATATACAAATCACATATCACCACATATACAAAAATGCCACAACATATGTCTAGCTCCACATAGATACGGGAAGATTTAAAATAGCCAGAGGTGTTCGACAGGGTGATACAATCTCCCTACGACTTTTTACTAACTTACTCGAATACATGTTTAAATATATTGATCTGCAACACCTAGGCATTAATATAAACGGGGAATCCCTCAGTCATCTCAGATTTGCAGGCGACATAGTCATTATAGTGGATAGCATCGACCAGGCAAAAATGATGATTCAATGCCTAAAAATAGCCTCACGCAATGTGGGACTAAAGATCAACTTTGAAAAAACTCAGTTGATGACCAATCTTGTACTGAGTGGTAGTATAACCGTAAATGGAGTCGAAGTCAAAGAGACCACCTCATATAAATACCTAGGCCATGAAATCCGCATTCACAGAGATAACCAAACGTGTGAAATACCAAGACGAATAGGATTAGCTTGGGCTGCATATGGGAAACTGAAACATATATTTATGTCAAACTTACCAACCTGTTTGAAACGTAGAGTCTTTGATCAATGCGTCCTCCCCGTCTTAAAATACGGTGCAGAGACATGAACATTAACAAAGGAGGCAATCAATAAGATCAAAGTAACACAACATGCAATGGAGAAATCCATGTTAGGATTATCCCTTAGAGACCGAATCCCTAACACCAAAATCCGAATAAAACGAATAACAACCTTAAAGTGGAACTGGGCAGGGCACATTGCGAGAATGAAGGACAACCGATGGACCAGACGAATAATGAAATGGAGACCAAGACATGAAGCTCTCCGAAGCAGAGGATGCCCACCTTCAAGATGGTCCGATGATAATAAACGTATCCATACAAATAGGCTAATTGATGATGTTGATGATGATATTTTGTATTACTGAGGATATGTCCTAGGTACGCCGTCTTACGTTTCTTCACAATAACCAATAGCTCTCTGTCCATGCGTCTAAGAACCTCATTATTCGTGGTGTTCCGCAAAAGATATTCTCTGCATTCTTCAAAAGATACACATCTCAAACGCTTCTATTTTGTTCATAGTATTGATTTTCAACGTCCAAGCCTAAACACCATACAACAGTACCGAGTGGATGAAGCACTTAACAAACCGGTATATTAGTTTAAGGTTTAAGCTTCTCTCTCAAAATACTTTTCTCATCTTAAGGAACATTGTTATGGCAATTCGATGCGTGTTCTTACTTGCAGATCTGGATCCAGGTCTTCGGTGATCAAGTTGCCCAAGTATTTAAATTTAGCGACCTGCTCTATTTGGTTATTTTATATTTTTAAATAGGAATGGATACCTGGTGTTCTACTGATAACTATTGTGTTCGTTTTGGCAGTATTTACTTTTAGCCCAAGCGCATCACCTTCTGCTATTATTTGGTTCATCAAATGTTGTAGCTCAACTGCACTGCTTGCAAATATAGCCGTATCGTCCGCGTACCTGATATTGTTCAATAGTTCACCATTGATCTTGATTCCATCTGTAGAGTTTTCCAAGGCTTTCAGGAATATTTCTTCCGAGTAGATATTGAACAGCAATGGTGATAGTACTCAGGCCTAACGTACTCCACGTTTAATAGGTATATCGCTGGTAGTTTCGTCCTCGAGTCGTACTGCAGCAGTCTGGTGTTTGTACATTTTTTTTATGAAGGAGATATCTTTTTATTCGAGGACTTTGTTCATGAGAATGTTAATTAGGACGTCATATTTTAAACAGTCAAATGCCTTTGCATAATCAACAAAACAAATGTACATATCCCTTTTTTGGTCTCTACATTTTAGCATGAGAACTGACAGCCCAAACAACGCTTCTTTTGTTCCATGTCCATCTCTAAAACCAAACTGTTCCTTGTTTAGGTCTTCCTCGCATTTCATAAGTATTCTATTATGTAGGATTTTAGGAATACTTTTAATATTTGGCTTATCAAGATTATCTTGCCAGCGTTGATAAAAACAAAAATCCGTCTGCAATTACGACGCAATGCGTTATTCATTCAAGGCATTGGTTGCAAAAACGCTCCCTAAATGCTTTGCTATTGCGCTGAAAACAGCAATAAAAGTAGTTAGCTTTATTAAAAAGAGTGCACTTAATACTCGTCTCTTCAAACAATAATTGTGCTCAGAACACGAAACTCTGCTTTTCTACACGGAAGTGCGTTGGCTTACGAAAGGAAATATGCTGTCGAGGTTGTGCGAACCGAGAGATGAAGTACAAATATTCTTAACTAAAGAGGAGAACAAAGGAGTTCCTGAATCAGTTCTGCGAGTTCAAATTTCAAATCCGTTTATTTATTTGGTCGATTTTTTCGCACAACTAAATAAAATGAACCTTCAACCGCAAGGGTCAGGAAAGTTGCAAGGCACGAGCAATATAACTGCATATGAAGATAAAATCAGTGACTTTATCACTAGAATCGAGCTGTGGATCAACTAAGTCGAAATAGAAATCTGTTCTGCATTTGATACGCTGCATCAAATTGTTGACGCATAGTATGCCGAGAATGAAGGAGAAATACAAAAGAATATTACACTCCATTCGATAAACTTAAAATGTGAATTCACTCGCTATTTTCCTGACTGCGAGGGCAAAGGAAACTTATCCGCAATCCTTTCATTATCGACATTTCTGAGGTTGCTACTGAATATCAAGTACAAGTGTTTAAAATACCACACAAAATATCCTCGAAGATTTTTAGAGCCAAAAAGGCAATTTCTATTCAAAGATTCGATAAAAGGCGTCAGAATAGTAAGCCATAAGTCAAGCCATAGCAAGCCATAAGCTTGGTTCTAATCCGTCGATTCAGGACCGAAGGACGCGAAGATATCGACATGCAGAGGTTAGCGCTTGCTCCCTATTTTACGACGCACTACTTGGCGATGAGCGATTTACAACCACCGGCTCAATGCAGAATCTAAAAGTACGTAATTTATTTTTATAACTTGTAAAAATTTGGGTACTTACGTATTAACGCCACCGCAGCGAGAGGTCGCGCTACCGAGAGAGTACGCGATACGTGGTCTGGATTTATCTGCTCCGTTATATCATAATCTAACCATCCATTTTGTTCAAATCTGTAGTTACGGTGGCGTTAATACATAAGTACCCAAACTTATTTAGTTAATATCCAAATAAGATCATTTTGTATTCGTGTCCACACTTATATACAGGGTATTAGGTAAACATGCGGTTATTGGGCCCTTATATACAGGGTGTTAGGTAAACATGCGGCAAAAATACAGTTTATGTTTTATTTTTCAGTTTATGAGTTTATATTCGGAGTTATTCCTTGGCTTATTTTAAGAATATTATAAGCTTATGTGGAACCCGACTGTGGATAGGATCATTACTTTGTCTGAACGAAATTGCAAAGAGCAAAGCAAACGGCGCCACCACCAATCAGGAGGAACTGTGCCGGACGAGAAAAACGGGAAAAACCGGACGAGAATTTAAAATCGCATCCAAAAAATTCGCAGCACTCGCAATACCGCACGATATCGACGTAGAAGAAAAGCAATAGACCTTTTACCTTTAATAGAAATTTTTTGTGCGCATGTGTCAATTTCCGCTATGTTATACGTTAAAAAGTGCCCGAACTTTTTGATGAACAACTAAAAATGTGCCGAAAACTTTCATATTCCCGCCTTTCGAAAATGGCGGATGTGCATGCGCTTAACTCACCGCAAAAAGGTCTATTATGCTCACATTTGTGAGCATAAATACGTCGACGGACACCGCCGTGGATTTCGGACGACTGTCTAGACCTCGTCTGGACAGGCGGAAATAAATGAAACACGTCGATTTCGAGCAATATCGTCGATTGTGCAAAGAAGTACAACAGAAAATGAAATCGGAACGGGAAGCGTACTGGAATAACGTCGCAACGGAAATGGAAGAAACAGCGTCGAGCCATGAGTACCGGACGTTGTACCAGACAATCCAACGGCTGAATCGACGATTAAATAAATCACCGAAAAATAATTCACCGTTCTCCTGTCCATGGATCTGCTATGGCAAAGTCATAACAGCAACATCCACGTTACAAACTGTATGGGTTCCCAACACTATAAGATCAAGACACCAAAACACAAAAATCACACAAATCTCACAAAAATCGCATTAAAATAATATACTTCTTCTATATTATACTCTGTAAAGTAAAATTTTCGTAAAAAAAATAAAATACGGCGGATACGGCCATAAATACCGAAATTTTGTCAATTGGTCCTTTTCACAAAAAGGTTAAGAATCACTGCTGTAAATGGATGATGTGGAAAATGAGAAAATCCGCTTAAAATGTCTTCCTCTTGCAACCTAAATCAATCAAAGGTTTACTATGCAGAACCCTAACTTAAGTTTCATTGGTTTCCTGTAACTACAAACCCTTGGGATGTCTAATCTTGTTTTTGTTTTATTTCAGACAGTTTTGTTTCCATTGTTTTCTAATTCATGGTTCTCAAGATTACTTTCTCTAGACAGATTACATTACTAGTTTGTTTAGTTTCTTAAGTAGATGTAGATTTGGTGGTTACTTGTACTGCGACCTTCATATATCTATTGTATCCCACTCTCTTCCTCTAAACGTTGGTAAACTGACCCAAAGCATCTCCACTAGTCCTGATTCCTTTAGGAATTTCATAATTTGTGTCGAACTCAAGGACTGCAACTCCTCTGCATTTAAGCAGTGGACCTCAAGATACATCTTTCTTGTGGAGTAGCGCTGCGCAGTCTTTAAGCAAATGTATGGGTTTTTCCTCTGCTCAGCCACAGAAACTGCAACAAACTGCACGTCATCTTCCTCTAGGGATAAGGCCGTTAGATGATTTTTAAAGTTAAAATTCTGACAGGAGCCCTGACGGGACATTGCAGGTCCCGCAGTGTCCCGTCAGGGCTCCTGTCAGGGCTCCGGTCAGAATTCTAAGCTTGTTCCTGATTAGTTTCATAAAATCTTTTGTGCTTTTCTGGTTAAAAGATCCCAGCATTACTATGGATTGTCTTAGCTCTGGAAGTTCTTTCCAGGTTTTCATCCTTTGTTCTTTTATTTCTTTATCTAAACTTTTGTGGATGGTGTTCATACTCATACCGCAAAAGGGTTCCGGACCTATAAAGAGATTACTGGATCCTTTGTTTGCTAGGTGATCGCCTTCTTTGTTTCCATCTATACCAGTGTGTCCTGGTACCCTCTATTGCGTTGTTTCATTTTCTCTGTGAAGCTTGTTTAGCTTTCGCTAAATGCTATGAGGTAATGACCTTGACGGCTGCTTAGTATCTGACAGGTTAGAAATTTGTTTGTTGCGACAGTTCCTGTCGAGGTTAATTTGTGCACATCTTTCGATTGCATGTACCCCTGCTTCAAAGATACTTGGATAGATTGACCATGAATTCGAAGTACTTAGTACGAGGTCTAAAGCACCCTTGGTACGAGAACGAGGTACTTTGTTTTCGAACCATCCGTATACCAATGATAGCATTTTGGTAGACGCAAAGAGATGTTCCGGTCAATGCTCCCGATTATTTTACCTCTGTCTATTCCTTCCTTGCTGAACCTCACAATCGCCGATCTGGCGGCCCCCTCCACGACAAGGTGCAACGGAGTCAGATCCAGTAGCAATTCAATTGCTGATATCGGGCATGACCCCATCGCCCCCGTCATGCAGACACACACCAGTAGTTGAATCTTCTCAAGCTGCTTCTTCATAGAGACTAGCTTGGTTCTACTTCCACACGCAACTACCCCGTAAGTGATCGCTGGTCCCACTTCCATGATGTACATCCATCGCAGGATTGTGGGGTTTTCCCTGCCAGATTTTTTGGCTTTTCCTACCACTGGCTCAGAGTGCCTGTTCCATAGGAGTTTGAGCGTTCCCTCAAACTTCACTCTAGATGACTATGTCATCGGCGTAACCCTGACATTAAATGTCAAGGTCGTTCACTTTAGCCAGTAATTCATCAACTACCAGGCTCGACATCAGTGGTGATAACACACCTCCCAGTGGGCACCCTGGTGTTGTGGAGATTTTGATTGAAGTTTCTAAAGTAAAATTAATAATTTTCAAATACGATTTTTCTCTATAACTGGATTAGTAATTACTTAAGTAGAGGAAAAGTAACCTGCCAAGAGGTCTAATCCTAATAAATTACAAATTTCTTGTAATAAAGTACTCACTTGAGATAGAAAATGCATCTTAGCTTATATAAGAGTTGTATTGCATTTTTGTAGAAGTTGAAGTTAGTCGAAATTCATGTTGTGGATTTTGGACGGAAGTTTCTTTTGTAACAAACTAAAAAATTGAACTAACGCGTTATTCAGAATATTTTTTTTATATTAGGCCTCATATTTTAGTGAAATTAGAATAATAATTATCGTAATTCCAATAAAGTGTTGCGAAATTATCTACTAAATATCTTATTGAAACTTAAACTAGAAAATCAAAATTTGAAAATTTAGTAAACAAAAAAAAGTTTGTTCCTATTTCGCATTAATTCTTTGAACCAAATATTTTTCAAACTGTTTTTTTTAATCAAAATTATTTAATATTGATTATTGATAGTTTTCATTTGTAATCTAAAACTAATAATAGATATATTTTAACAAATATCACCTTCATTCCTGTTGCTGCTTTCTATAATTTAAAGATTTTTATTAAATTGATAATAAATAGAAATATACGAATTTTTAAAAACGTTTTCTTGTAATTTTAAAAATACCAAAATTCAATAAATATGTTTGTAATATTAATTTTTGGTACCATAAAATGAAATTATTTTTATGGGCAAGTACTAAATTATTTCGATCCTTTTATAATGTTTCTGGCGTAATTATTAAAATGGGGTACACGGTAAATCCGCCCCATAATTATACCTCAAGAATTAAAAATAAAAAAACGGTAGTAGAATATACTCTTTTGGTTATATGAATATATTTTTGTCGAGTATTAAATATTACCATGTTCGGACCTGCATAGATTTTAATTTTTAATTTCTTAAATAAACCGTTTAGGCGGTGCGCACAACCCCCCGAGCCAAACATACGAAAATCTTTCGTAATAACATAATGACTCGCACTTGCATCTAATGATTTTTAATGCCGAATATCTTTTAAAATAATCGTTTAATTGGACTTCCGTCTAGACGCGTCTTCTTCTTATGTGAAAATATTGTTATTATGACTTAAATTCTACTTTCAACTTGTAATTAACATAAATTCAACAATGTTTTAAATATTCCAATATTTTTTCCATATATTTTTTCAATGTATTCAAATTACAGGTAATTTTAAAGTAAAGTATATACATTTCCTTTGTAAACTAACATTTATTATTTGTCTCGATTTCTTTCTTGTCAAGTTTCTTCTTTTTAATTTTAATCTAAATATCTGATATGTTTAATTTAAGTTTGTAAATTTATTGAGCAAATTTGTATTTGTTTTTTTCTAAATCAGCAGAAATATTTAAACTTTATATATGCTTTGTTAAGTATAAATAAAGGATATATTCTCATGCGTATATATTCATATATTCTCTGCAAAAGTCTAAATTTGTATGTATTTACTTCAGAGCAATAATATTTTCTAGTTATATCATGCATACTATTATTACACATAGTTATAGATTATATTAGATTACATACAAGTATTACACATAGTTATAGACTATATTAGATTATATTTTGCAATTCTTTCTACCTTCCGGAATTTATTAAGGTATGTGGCCATGAGTTATCTACCATAGTTTTAAAACTTCAAGCAGAAACATTTAAGACACTAAACTGGGGCAATAAAGGTATAAACATCGACGCCATCTTTCTGAAGCACAGCGATTTGTAGATGACATAGTCTTCATTAGCAGCGATAGATAGGAACTAGAGGCCATTCTAGAACAACTAATCATAAAATCCAACCAAGTAGACCTTAAGATAGTCTGTCCAAGACAAATATAATGAGTGATTTAAAAAGAGACACCACGATAAATAACACCACCATAGAAGTAGTACGTACACCTACCTTGGACATGCCATTAAGCTGGGAAAGGGAAACCAGACAGTCGAAATAAAGAACAAGACTAACGTGGGCTGTCTTTAGTAAACTAAGCGACATCCTCAGAAACAAGTCCATTCCAATACATCGTAAGCTCAAAGTTTTCGCTTTCTGCGTAACACCTGTAACAACATACGGCTTGTAGACAATTGCACTGACAAAGAAAAGTACCGACCATCTAAGGACAATGCAAAAAGTGGTGGAACGAGCCATGATAGGAGTCAGTCTGCGAGACAAACTTAGGTGCGAGGAAATCAGACGAAGAACTAAGGTAGTCGATGTAATAAAAAGAATCGCAGAACTTAAATGGTGATGGGCAGGACACACAAGGCAACATCAAGATAGATGGACACCGAGATGAATCCAATGAAAACCAAGACAAACAGAGAGGAGTGCAGGAAGACCACAGACAAGGTGTACGGACGACATAAAACGACATGCTGGGAGCAAGTGGCTCCAACTCGCGAAGGACAAATCCACATGAAAGAAATGGAAGAGACGTATGTTGAAAAGTGGACAAAGGTATGTTTAGGAATAAAAATTGTGATTATGTATCAACCTAATATTAATAAATTACTATTTATTTCAAAACCTGCATTTGTTTGAGGAAAAGTCTTCAATAATACAACAATTTTTTCATCCGTCTATTTGCATAGGGGTGGTCAGGCAGTGGGGGTGGAATGACATTAATATACACAGACACAAAATAACACAAATTATAAAAATAATAAAAAGTTCTAGCTGATTATAAACATTACTTAGATACTCAAATCAGGCCAAACCGGAGTTAGCCCATTCTTCCCACCAAGGTCTTTAATTAAGAGTTTTGGGATAAAAATTCACAATTACTTCCCAACTAGGAATTTAGTGAGGCATGCCGATAGATCTACTCGGGCCTAATGAGGCCTTCCGAACTGTTACCGAACTGTGGCAAGACTCATTCGAACTATATTTGGAAGTCCTAACTTCCACCTAATGAGGCCTTCCGAACTGTTACAGAACTGTGGTAAGCCTCATTCGCATCTTGTTTCGTTCTAATTAGGAAAACCGAAGCACTGCATGCCGAAGAAATGTAAAAAGAGTACAAACCACTTAGGCAAATCTTTTGAATTCCTGACATTTCCATTTTCCTTATATGGATCAACAAAGGTTTATCGAAGTTAGGCAAGTGAAATTCGATTGATATTAGGAAAGTCTGTGGCATGACGTAACCTAAATATTAGGGCTTCACACGAGATGAAATAGGGCGAGAGTTTCAAAAATCTCGTAGCTCTCGTTTGTTGTGTAAAAAACTACTCTCGTCTCAGTCTCGCTCTCGCTCTAGGAACCGTTAGTCTCGTCTCGCTCTCGCAACCGTTAGTCTCGTCTCGGTCTCGTAACTGTTAGTCTCGTCTCGCTCTCGTAACCGTTAGTCTCGACTCGCTCTCGTTACCGTTTGTCTCGTCTCGTCTAGTCTCGGCAAATATCCTTCTTGCTAGAACTTATTGTTAAGATAGTCCAAAACATAGTGATAGATCATTCATTTTATTGTAAACTAATCACTGTCTCTTTACATACATTTTCTATTTGGTTACTATTAATATCTTCTAATTTCGCTTTGTTCCATCCAGATGAAAATGTAGCGATAACACACCATAAATGTCTGTTTATATAAACATTCTATTTTGTTGACGATTTAAAATTAATAATAAAAACGAACATAATTTGAAATTGTCTACGACATCTATTTCATATTACGGAATCTACTCTTTTATTTGTTATATAATGAAATGTAACTTGCCCGCAATTCAAATTTATGCAAAAAAAATATTACGGCTGTCCGTATTAGAATCAAAGAAGTATGACCGGGATCAGAAACGAGACTCTCGTGTCTCGCGAGAACGAGACCACATGCGCTCTCGCTCTCGTTCTAGCGATAGCGAGACCACATACGTTCTCGCTCTCGTTCTAGCGATAGCGAGACCACATACGTTCTCGCTCTCGCGAGAGTGAGACCACAATTAGTCTCGTCTCGTTCTCGACTCGCTTTTAAGAGACGAGACGAGAAAAATATCGTTCTCGTGTGAAGCCCTACTAAATACATCCTTGGAATTCCCGTACCTTATCACTTTGACTTTCATCATGCTCATGTATCCCCACCTTGCAAAAAACTATATCCATACTTGGTCCAGATATAGCTTCAGTTAGTCACTATTCTTTGAAATACTTGCTAGTGAATCATAGATCATTCTTATTTTTTAAGATTTACTTTTAAGCTGCATTTTTATCCAAACATGTTTCTCATTTGGGAACCGATTGGCAACCGATTGAAGGGATAGGAAACATGAACTTGCTCATTCTGCCATAACCTAACACAACCCAAATAAAATTCCTAGTCGACAGATGATACCTTGAGCAAGAGATCAGCAGATAAAAATGCGTCCTCTGTTTAAAATCTTTGTAGTGATTGGGATGCTGGACGGAGCGTTAGGAAAAGCACGACAAAAGAAACATATTAAAAAGGAAAAGAACAATATAATTCATTTTAAGTTTTATAAATTATTTTTACAATTTGTATAATAATAGAAACTTATTTAGCCTATTGATTATTTACTGACAAATAGTTCTATGTATATATATATTTCTATGCCTATATTTTACAGACTCATTTAAAGAGAGTTACGTTACTATAAACTTTTTTTTTAGTAAAAATATTTGCGTTAAGTTAATGTATTTTATGGTTCTATCGAAATTTATTATTATGCTTTCTTTTTCCTATCTTATCCTTTATTTAACTAATGAGCATTTAAGTTACCATTCTAATGTTTTACCGTTCCTTTATAATTGCATGAAATTAATGCCTTGCAGTTTGGTCAAAAATTTAGAATATAAAATGTCAACTAAAACAGTAACAATACTACATTCTGTTCGAACAATTGCAATTAAATATATTCTCATACGCACCTATGACAAAAAAAAATTTGGTCCACATTAAGTTACAGTTCACGCATGCAAGGGTAGTTTCCGAACTGCTGTCTCAAAAGGAAGTCAAACCCGAAATCCGAAGCGTGGTTTCCGAACCATCACCTAAAGAGGAATTCGAATTTGGACCAGAATAGATTGGGGTCGTCACATTCGAGTATGGTTTCTAAACTGCTGCCTAAAGGGGAAGTCCGACCAGACTAGGTGGAGGTTATAACATGGTAGTGTCGCTTCCGAATGTGTTCCAAATCAGGCTTCCCAATTAAGGCCGATTCTCATATACGCGACACTCAGCTACGCGACGTCTCGCGACGATCGTCTGTCAAATAATGATTACATTGTTTTAAATGGGCACGTTCTCACTATGGCTACGCGACGTGCCCATTTAAAACAATGTAATCATTATTTGACAGGCGATGTCGCACGACGTCCCATATCTGAGTGTCGCGCAAATGGGAATCGAACTTTAGGCGACAACGAACAAAGGCGGAAGGCGGACGTATGTTTCAAATGGGACAACGGCCTAATGCGGTTGCCTCATTTGGTACGAACACATAGTTCGACATGTTTAATTCGTTCCTAATAAAAATCACACTGAAATTCCTAGTCGGGTAGGTCAATAGAGTTAAGAAAACGGTTCAAATTGCCGCTACAGGATTGAAAAAATAATACTACCAATCGCAAGAAATAGTAGCAAAACTATTGAAAATTTCAATTCCAAGAATTTCTATCAGTTTTGAACTAGGGCATAAACGAGGACAAGACTAGAACTCAGAGGTTCCGAAACTTTTTATCTATTCACAATAGATTTGAGTTAAATCAGGACAATATTGGAAATACCAGAACGTCTGTCAAACTTAGGTATGAGTTTCTCCAGATTTTTGTATCAGACCTTATAACACAAAAATCTGCAGAAACTCATACTTGTCTTGTATTTCAATTTGTCTAAATTTGATTGATGAAAAAAATCCGTATAGTGTTTTAAAACTGAACTTACCTAAAATAAGACAAAGTTAAAACTAATCTACATATTAGATTTATACTTACTATACTAGTCTAATATGATTTATTGCCAAATTTATTTGCATCTGCTAATATTGGTATCCTATTTAAGACGGCCAATAATTGTGAACAAGAAAATTAATACAATTAAATAGTAGGTAATATTAGGCAAAAAGATATGTTGACCAAACTTTTTAACCGTTTCTTCTATAGGGGCAAGTAGGACTAACTATTTCTGTTGGATAGGCTGCAGATGGCCTAAAGTGGTCAAGTACCTTTAGTAGCCCACAGACCTAAATTTCTTACATACGTTTTATAAGATTTATAAAAACACTTTGTCTACGTTATACTGTCAACCTTATCATTGATAATATTGTCTAGCTGTATTAAGTTGTAGTTTATAATTTGTTTTTTACAAATACGTAACAAGAATAAAAAAAAATTATTTAAGAAATAAAGTTATTTAAGAAATAAAGATTTTAGCAAGAAACATTTCCTAGCTTAGTTTGCAGATATTTCTATACATTAACTTTTCAACGGTCTATCGTGCAGCCGTCCCCATACATTTAGTACGTCAAAATTAGCATATATTAGTGTTCTAATGATCTATTTTAAAGAATTAAATTTAGAAAAAAAGAGTGGAATTTTTCATAAATTTCTAGTTATTTGATTATTCATGAATTCTTTTTCGTTATCTTTTTTATATTTTTATGAGAAATATTCCATCGATTATATATATAAATAGTTTCAAAATATGAAAAACTTATAACAAAATATGAAGGAACAGCTCAAACCGTAAAAAAATATTAAGCATTAATAAATTTACGTGGTATAAACTTTTGATAATCTAGCCTGAATGCATAGATTTTCATTATTAATTGGTTTTCAACGTTTTATAAAGACTAAATTTTACGTAATCTAATCTGATTGTACAGACTACACTTAGTCTTCAAGTTTTTATCCAAACTAGGCTTTTCATAATCTAACCCGAGTATGTAGACTGGACTTGGTCTTTAAAGTTACATCTAGACAAACTGATAATACAGTCTGATGTGTTTTAATAATACAGTCTGATGTGCACACTTGGTCGTATAATGTTGTGTAGACTAGATCTTCAAGGTTTTATATAATGTAGAGTTTTAATAATCTAGTCTGATTTTCTAGAATAGACTAGGTTCACTTTTTTGTCAAACAATAATGATTATTCTGCATTTGGTAGATTTAATTCCTCACCTCATTAAGCTTACAAGCAAACGGTACGATTTTAGCCTAGGATTTTATTAATCTAGTTTGAGTGTGTAGACTAGATTTTGTCTCCGAAGTTTCGTGTTGACTAAATTTTCATAACCTAGTCTGAATGTACATCTAGACTTGGTCTTCAGGTTTCTATCTGGAATAGAAGTTTAATAGTTTAATCTGAGTATGAAGACTCTTAGCCTTCAAGGTTTCATATAGACTAGACTCTTAATAATCTAGTGTGATTATATAGACTGGACATGTTCCCTTTTTGTGTCAAAGAATAATACTTATTCTCCATTGGGCAGATATGATTCTTAACGATTTCACCTAAACTACAATTTTAATAATATTCTTGGTCTTCAATGTTATGTAGACTACACTTTGTCTTCAAGCTTCCATCTAGACTAAACGTTTAATAATCTAGTCTGATTCTTTAGAGTAGATTTGGACCTGTTTTTGTTTCAAACAATAATCCTTCTTCTTCTTCTGTTGCCTTGCACCTATGTGCGTTGGCGAATTATCATTTATTAAATATTTGTTAATGTTTTGTTTATTGCTGCTTGACACATGTCACCAAACGTTTTGATTCGGGTCCAGTTCCTGATGCTCCTAAACCATGGTAGCTGTTTACGTCCGTTCTGCCTTCTAACTTTCCTTCAACTCAAATCAAATCAAATCATTTTATTTCATTATTAAAGATATATCAATAGAACAAAAAATATACTAAATGAAATATGTCAGAAGAAAGAAAGAGGGGGAAAAATATACATATACATAATAATAATATACAAAAAAATTACAAACTATTCACTTTGCAAAAAAACTCATCCATGTCGTATGGCTCTATATTGACTATTAAGTTAAACAGTTCTCTTTTGACATTTTTTAGATTATTAATTAGTTTGATCTTCCTCGGTAGTTTATTAAATATATTTAAGATGCTGTAAGGAGGCATTTTTTCAGACAAAGTTAGATTGTGTCTAGGCAGTTCGTAGAGCTCCTTGTTGTATCTCGTATTTCGTTCGGTTGGTTTCTGGAATTTGTCGAATAGATATTTATGTTTAAAGAGAAACATCATACTTTCAAATATGTATGTTCCGGTGCAGGTTAACATTTTTGCACTTTTAAAGTACCCTCTACAGGATTCTCTAAACTTTAGATTGAACAGTATGCGTATCACTTGCTTTTGCACTCTAAATATTCGATTGATATACATGCCATTCCCCCAAAATATGATTGCAAATCTTAAGTGTGAGTTAAAATTTGCATGATATACCATTCTTAAGACTTCTGGATCTACATATCTACTGAGAATTCGTACAGCGTAGACTGCGTTATTCAATTTCACTATAACTTTGTTAATATGTGACGACCAATCTAAAGTATTGTCTATATGGAGACCCAAAAGCCTCACTGATTTTTGCATGAGAATGGTTTCATTATCAATTGTAATTTCTTCTGGATAGGTGGATGTGCATCTTTTTGTTTGAAAGATTATCGACTTTGTTTTTTCTTTGTTTAGAATTAATCCACTTTCGATGAACCAAGATAGCATGGAGGACATTGCTATGTTTGCATTATGCTTAATTTGTTGTGGACATTTATTTATTATTAGGATTGTCGTGTTGTCGGCATAGTTTACCATCGTATGTTGGAGTGCGATAGGTATTTGTGGTAAATCATTTATATATATATATTGTAAATAATAGCGGGCCGATGGTACTCCCTTGTGGAATGTCCATATTTACAGCTCTTGGCGTGGATTTCACGACCCCATGAGGTGTTTCCAACCTGGTAATATGTAATCTATTTGCTAGATAGGATTTTATCCAAACCATTGTAACTCCTCGAATCCCATAGTTGTACAGTTTATCACATAATATATCATGGTCGACCAAGTCATAGGCTTTACCAAGATCAACTAGCAATCCGTGAGGTATATTTTTTGCTTCCAGGTTTTCAATTACATCAGCTACAAATTGATAGCAAGCGGTATCAATACTCTTACCTTTTATGAAGCCATGTTGTTGCGGACTAATAATTTTATGTTTGTTTAAGAATGATACCAATCTTTCACATAACAGTTTTTCAATTATCTTCGAAAATACAGATAAGATGCAGATAGGTCTGTAATTGCTAATAGAGGTTTCATCACCACTTTTAAAAATCGGCAAAATTAAGGCAACTTTGAGTCTCTCTGGAAAAACACCATATTCGAAAGAATTGTTTATAATGTGTTGTAGTGGACTAAGCAGATTACGGAGAATATTTTTGATGACAACACTAGGAATGTCATCATTGCCGGCACTTTTTTTATTCTTAAGATTTATAATGGTGTTGTATAATTCTTCTTCAGTTACGGGTTTAAGAAATATTGTGTGCTGATTTTCGACTATTCTATTCAAGAACGGTACCCTAGGTTGAGCCTTTGATAAATTAAGAGCCTTATCCACAAAGAAATTATTGATGTTCGTAGCCAATGCATGTGGTTCTCCAGTATTATCACAAAACGCTATTTGTTTTCTTTTTAATCCAGTAATTTGTTGTACTATGTTCCAAGTTGTTTTTTGAACATTTGGTGTGCCTTTTAGCTGTTTGTTAAAATTGTGTTTTTTTTCTTGTCTGAGCATGTTAATATACCTTCTACGTAGCTTGTAGAGTTGTTTAAAACTACGATTACTGCTGGATATTGTATGAAGTAGTTCCAAGTGTTTCATATCAGTTAGCTTGGAATTAGAAAGTATCCGTGGTGTCGCTCGTTTGCTATCAATGGTTATTAAGGGAAATGCTTCATTAAATTGTTCAAATAATATATCCATGAATACATTCCATTGTTTGTTAATTTCTTGATGGTCAATATCATAGAGTTCATTCCATGATACCTTCTCCATTAGCTCACGGTGATGACTTCTATTCTCCTCATTAAAGACACGTATTCTTTTACGAACTCTCGGTTCATTCTTTCTGGTTTGCAAGTTTAGAACCTGGGCAAAGTGGTCAGAAATTAGATAATTGAAGGTGTCGATACTGTATTTAAGTTTTGTATTCAGTATAACATTATCCATACACGTTCCAGATTCGGGATGGCTTACTTCTCTTGCTGTTGGTGTCGCATTAAATGATTTTAGTAAGGACACAAATTGTTGGCTTGAATTAGAGTGTTTTAAGATATTAATGTTGAAGTCGCCCGCTATAATGAAATCTTTTCCTTCATTGGCAAGTATTATTAAGAGCTCGTGGAGTTTCTCTATAAAATAACGAAAGTTAGTCAGAGGGGCTCTGTAAATTCCAACTATTATAATATTAAACCCGTCTAAAACTGATTCTATAGCCGCACATTCAAAACCATACTGCTCCGCCAAGCCACTGATGTCACTCCTTAGTTTAAAAGAAATGCCTTCTTTGTAATAGATAGCTACACCGTGTCGCCCTCATCTCTACAGAAGTATGCGGCTAGTTCAAATTTCTTTATTTTTAGTATTTCTAATTGTTCAACACTTCTCCAATGCTCAGTTAGGATTAGATATAAACAATTTTTAATATTTTCTAACATAAATTCAACAGTTTCTACCGAATTTCCTAAGGACTGCACATTTTGGTTGACTAGTCGTACAGTTGATGGTGGTGTAATTCTATGGCGTTCTACACTCTTTGTATTGACTTGACTACCCGTCTTGCCACAAAAAAATGTTTCAAACAGGTGTGACGTGGCCATGTATCTGGATTATTTAAATTGGGGTAATCATCACTGGGTACAGATATCTTGAAGGACGAGTATTCCGTCGGGTGACTTGATTCTAACTTGTTACACAAAACATGTTCAAAACCTTTGTTTGTTAGGTACGTTAATATATCTGTCTCGGTCAATTGCGGATCTAAGCGGTATACATGTAAGTGCTGATACCGCGTGGCTGCTCTAATTTCAGTTATATCATCATTGTTGCCATACATTACATTCGATTTCCTTATTCCTCTTCTACGGTGACGTTGCGTCTCCCATGTTCCATTTCCTTCATGCAGGGCTTCTTCATCAGTTCCAATCACCGTAGTTATCGCTGTCGCGGGATTCCCATTTACATTTTTTGTGCTGCTGTGCCCCTCCTTATCGGTATTAATCCTTCGGCTTTTATCAACATGTTGTTTATCGTTGGCCTCGCCGGTACTTCAAATATGACTTGGGGAATTCGATATTTTGGTCCTCTTAGTATATGACCCAGATACCTGATCTTGCGATGCTTTATGGTATTGAATAGTAATATGTCTACTCCTGCCCTTCTCAGCACCTCTGCGTTGGTAATGTGATCCACCCATGGGATACGGAGCATTCTTTCGAGTGTCGACATCTCGAAAGTCTTGATCTTGTTAATGGAAGCTACTTTTATCGTCCAGAACGCTCCTGCCTGAATATTACGGCTTATAACCATGAGTTTTGTTTTGGATCTGTTCATTCTTAAGCGCCCACACACTAAACAACTTGTTGAACAACCAAGTCTTCCAACGTGTTGTAACTGTAGGCCCTACACTGTCATACCAAGTCTTCCAACATTAGTTTTGAGGTGAAATTTGATCTGCACGGATCTTGTGCTAGCTGTGCTACAATAATATTTCTTGGTCACTTAAGAAATCATTTAATTCATCTAAATACCATAATGTTGGCTCCAATACATTCCAGACATCATCAATTCCTGCATCAGATTTTCCATCTGATTCTTCCATTCCTTTTTTCCCCATATTTTTCAATTCTTTTCCATAACAAGTCCACATATTGTTTATTCTTTTTTTTTACATCATCTAAAGATGCATTTTCATCAATTTCCTTTATATTAGTTAAAAGCGTTTGCCAAGCTTTATAACGTTTGTTCCATGCTTTATAACATCTTTATATATTGCACTTTTTACTTGCCAAATTTCAGGTAAACTTCGGTATACAGTATAATCTTGATAATCCGGCACGTTCAGTAATCCAGGGCTCTGGGGAAACACGGGTCTTTCCTTTACGCTGCCCCGCGCGGGAAATAAACGTTGTGCACAGAAGAAATAGAGTCGAAAGCCAACACACTTCTTTCTGACCAAGCTAACTCCACATTACAATTGTCTTACTATCTATTCTAAATTTGTAAATATTTTTTTGTATGCACACCTACTTGACTAGCTAGATACGTATTTTATTCTTTCTGAAATACAATTGTACATAAAATATGTAAAATTGTTAATGTTATCTTTTAATTATGATAATCTTTTGGTAATCCGGCGGTTGTCTGGTCCCATATGTTTCAGATTATAAAGATTGTACTGTACATGTATAAAACATTTCCACTTTTCATTCTCAGTTATATTTGGCATTATTTTAATCACTTATGGTAATAATTAGTTTTGAAAACCTCAAAGAATATGCGTTCAAGAACTAGAAACACAATTTAAATAAAACACAACGATGTGAACAAGACAAGATCAAATGTAAACTGATGTGGGTGGTGAAGTTCTACAACTGTCCTGTACACTGTCAGACAGGTTAGTTTGATTTTGTCCAACCAAACCTTCCAACCAAAATCTGGTTGTACAAACCACATATACACTGTCCAACTTTTCGTACAACCGAACCAAGTTGTACAACAAGTTGTATAGTGTATGGGCCGCTTTAGTCCGGCCTCTGGCCCCTTTCTGTTTATGTTGTTCATTAGTACTTGTACGTCTTGCTGGTTACTTGCTATGACCACTGTGTCGTCTGCGTATCTTATATTGTTTATTGTACCGTGTATTGTACCGTTATGGTACCGTTCACTTTTATTATGATTTCTAGATCATCGAAGGCTTCTGAGAATATTTGTTCGACGTAGAGATTAAATAGCATTGGTGACATTATGCATTCTTGACGTACCCCTCTTTTTATGTCAATTTCTTCTGTCGTTAATTGGTTGTTTATTCTGATGTTGGCCGACTGTTGCCAATAATGCTTATTCTCATTCAATAATGCTTAGGTAGATTTCATTCCTCACCTCATTGGTCATTCTTCACCACAAACACAATGTACTTCTTCAATTAATAACTGACTACCAAATTTCTTAAACTTGTGGATGCCATTACTTATATGGATTCTTCTAAATACTCTATTAGCAGCATAACTTGTGCATTTTTTTAAAGAGAATCTTAGAAAGTCTAGGTAGTAGTCCTAAATTGTCTTCAGCGAGCATTCTTTCAAAAAGCTGTAGAAGTAAAACAATTTGTGAATGCAGTAAGATTTTTTTCGGGTTGCTTTTTGCAAATTCTTTTCAATTTTAACTTTGACTATCAGGTTCGCCGAACTCTGGGCTTCCGCGGCAGTTGAAGGCCACTGTCCTAGTCTAACATATGAGTATTAAGCTTATCAATATAATCCAGGATCTTTATTCTATAAAGTTTCGCGGATTAATTTGATTTGTCTGAACTCGCATTGGAATTAGAACAAAACGAATCATTTCTGCAGAAGGGAGACTAAACTTTATGATTTTAAACCTTGTTATTTGCCTTTTCGAAGATTTCTTGTTTATTTAATATATCGTACACGATATCTATTCCATATTAATTTGTTCTCTAGTTTAATATAAACTATTAATATGCTTTGTCGAATAAATACTTCTGCTCTATATATTGTAACCTATTAATATCTAAGATTATTTATTTAACGTAGCTTAACTAGCTTTATCTAGTCTAGTTTTGAATTTAAAGTATATAATTTAAGATACATTTAACATTATAAATTACAATTTAAATCACTAATCTTTTACTCCAACTAAGACTCTCCAACTCTAGCAATTACAACATCTTTTGTCACTTTTAGCACACTCAGCTGAAGATGCTTTGTGTGAGCTTTGTGAGAGTTAGTCTTAGCTTTGGATTAAACATTAGTGATTTAAATTTTAATTTATAATGTTAAAAGTATCTTAAATTATAAACTTTAAATTCAAAACAGAGTGACTTGAAACGGTCAAGACCTAAGGTGTCAGGGGCTGAGGGCCAAAAGAAAAAACAGAAGATTGAATGTAATTATACCTCGGAGTAACCTGGAAGCTCAGATTCCATAGAGATCTGGGCTAATGATTGATCTATGCTTGAAGAGCATGAGATATTGATGGGAAAAGACAATGCCGACAGGTTTCTCAAGCTCAGATTCCATAGAGATCTGGGCTAATGATTGATCTATGTTGAAGAGCATGAGATATTGATGGGAAGAGAAGACAATCCCGACAAGTGATTAATAGTATTAGAGTCCTCAGTGGAGAATAAGCAATCCACATAAACCAGAAAATCACCAGCTGTTTGTTTTTGGAACGCTTCAATGAGGTTAACAACCGTATAGCATTCGAATGGTTGGTAACCTCATTAAAGCGTTGCAAAAACAAACAGCTATAGTTCATAACAGCGTTGTATTCAGAGTACAAAGACTTAGAATTTGGGAACTGAATAAGCACCCCCTGTTTATAACAATCCAAGAAATGTTGGATGGTACCAGTTGTAGTTCTCATGCAGTCGAACGTCTGCAAGACTGGCCAGGAAGTAACCAACTCGCTAGAATTGGCTATACATGGCCATTAACATCACGTCAACAGGTGAAGTCCCAAGTTGAAATATATACTATGATAAAACTGAAATTAGAAAATAGAATAGATATTTTGTTTAGATATTGCACCCGAAAAGCTCTACCGGGTGAATTTCTGGTTTTTGTGGATTGCTTATTCTCCACTGAAGACTCTAATACTGTTAATCACTTGTTGGGATTGTCTTCTTTTCCCATCAATATCTCATTCTCTTCAAGCATAGATCAATCATTAGCCCAGATCTCTATGGAATCTGAGCTTCCAGGTTACTGCGAGGTACGGAGCCATTGGGCTACATAACAAACATCTAAAAGCCCTGAGAAGCGGAGAAGGTCCTGGATTCGTGTGGGTAGAGCTGGAAAACGTCTGTCTGTACTCAGCCTATGTCTCCCAAAACAAAAACCACACACACTTCCTACAGTTTCTAAACCACCTACGGGAAAGCATCGACAACCAAAACAAACAGGTCATAGTAGGGGGCGACTTCAACGCCAAGGCCAGGGCTTGGGGAAACCGCCGATAAGAACCCAGAGGGGGGGGTGTTGGTGGAGTGGCCGGAAGAGCGATCTCTGGTCCTGCAGAACACGGGAGAGAATCCGACTTTTGTGAGACGGGGCAGCGTCTCTTTCCTAGACTTGACCTTTAGCACGGAAGATGCGTCCAAAGCCATCACTGATTGGCGGGTCAAAGACGAAGGGTCCCTAAGCGACCATTAGTACATCACATTCAAGGTCGAGCAGGCAAACGAGAGAACTCCCAAAACAAAGAAACTGAAGATGTGTAACCTTAGCGGGAAATAGATGGCAGATTGCATGCAAGCTCTGAAAACGCTCATAGAAAAAGGAGGTGACGACGCATGTAACGCGGACAAGTGCATACAAATACTGCAAGAAGCGCTCAAATAAGCCAACAAGAACAATAGATCAGTTACGGCGAAAAACCGCAAACCTACTTACTGGTGGACGGAGGAGGTGGCTGTAGCAAGGAGAGAAACCATCCGCAAAAAGAGGATCGCAGTGCGAAACAACGCCCGAGACTTAACAAAGGAAGCCAAAGAAACGCACCAGGAGAACTACAAGGAACTACAAGAACTAAAAACGGTAATAAAGAACGCCAAAACGGAAGCGTGGAGACAGATAACCGCACAAGTTGACAGCGACCTTTGGGGCATGGGGTACAAAATCGTCACGAAGAAGCTGAGGCAGGAGTTCTCGGTCCAGATGAGCCTCAAAGAGAAGAAAGAAATCGTAGAAACTCTATTCCCGCAACGGGAAAAAATAAAATGGGTATACCCACGAGTTTCTGAAGCAGATATCCTTAGGTTTGATGAAGAAGAACTATTAACCGCAGCTAAAAAACTAAAGGCGAAAAAAGCTCCCGGACCAGACGGGTTCTCCGCAGAACTGATAAAGACAGAGTTCATCAACAGAGTTATGAACTAGTTACTGACAGAGGGGATCGTCCCCTGGCGGTGGAAAAGGGCGCAACTGGCCCTGATAGAAAAGAAGCAGAAAGACTCTACCCTCGCGAAAAGCTACCGCCCTTTATGTCTCATAAGCTCCCTGGGCAAACTCTACGAGCACCTGTTGCTGGCACGGATAAACGTGGCGCTTGAAGCCGGAGAGGGGCTATCTGATCACCAGTACGGCTTTCGAAAGAAAAGAAGCACGGTGGATGCATTACTCGAGGTCAAAAGGCTGGCCCATGAGGCGAACACAGGAACCTACCACACTAGAAAACTCTGTGCGCTGGTGACGCTAGACGTCCAAAATGCCTTCAACTCGGCAACATGGGACGGCATAGTGGAGGCAATCAAAAAAAGAGAAAAATACTCAAGCTACCTCCTGAAAGTGATCCAGAACTACCTGTCAGACTGGAAACTCATCCTTGACGACAACGAGGAGTACGAAGTGACGTGCGGGGTACCCCAGGGATCAGTACTGGGCCCCACTCTATGAAACATCCTCTACGACGGGGTCCTAGATATACCAATGCCACAAGGGATCACGCTGGTTGGATTCGCAGACGACCTGGGAATGGTTGCCACGGCCGGGACCAAAGAGGCACTGGAAACGAACATAAACGAGGCACTGGACCAGGTTCATCGCTGGATGGAGTCAAAACAACTGAAATTGGCGCCCCACAAGACAGCACTGGTAATCCTGGTCGGGCGGCGCAAACTGACCAAAATTACCATATATATCATGGGAGCGAGAATCCCATCACAGGAATCCGTGAAATACCTCGGAGTCCAACTGGGCAGAAATATGCATATGACGGCGCACGTCAACTGGGTCGCCAAGAAAGCAGATTCCGCAGCCACTGCCCTCACAAGGCTAATGCCCAACGTATGAGGTCCTAGAGCAAGCAAGCGCCGGATACTCAGCTCTGTCGTGAATTCAATACTGCTCTACGCGGCGCCTTTCTGGCAAGATGCCGTTAAAATACAGAGAAACAAAAACATTCTCGAGAAGGTGGCAAGGCGGACCATGCCTCTAACATCTTAGGTCTTGACCGTTTCAAGTCACTTGCTTTGACGCAGCGAAACGGCTCACACAAAGCATCTTCAACTGAGTGTGCTAAAAGTGACAGAAGATTGCTAGAGTTAGTCTTAGTTTTGGAGTAAAAGATGTGATTCAAATTGTAATTTATAATGATTAATAACTTCAATTTTCAACACACACACACACACAATTTTGTGGAGAAAAAATTGTTGATTGTGTAATATTGTTTATGCAAAATTGCCTTACTTAAAGAAGGAGCAGGCAGTCTCCTGCTTTGTTTAGTTTTATAACTCACCTTGTGGAATATTTTATACCTGCAGGCGACGTGTTCACTTTTTTTACCCAATATAGAATATATCTATTCTAACAATAAGTTAAGTTTAACTCAATTTAATTGATTAAATTCAACAATAAGTTAATTTAATTTATTGCCAAATTTATTGTTTTATTGCTGTGAGAAAGTGTGAACTTTTGAACTTCAAATTTTGATTTTAATCAATAATTTATAATTCTACCACGGGATGCATTTTGCAAAAAAATCTCGTGTAAATAAATTTTGAGTGTAAGAGTTAAAATCAACAACGTCATAACTTCGCATTACCTTCGATGAGTCGGCAGTTCGTCATAAAAATTGTCCCACATCTCTCACTCACAAGAAACGCTACATTTTTTTTACCAGCTGTAATTTAAACCCAATTATTCTTTAATTACAATAATTATTTCAAGTGGATAATTGTTTTTTTGCGTCTTCTGTCCACCGGGGGAATATCTTTAAATTACTTTATTTTTATACGTTGCAGCTTGCCAATTCTCTAAGCCACTTTTTACTGAAACTCTCTTGAAACATTTTTTTTAAGTAAAATCAATTTGGCTTTTTATTTGAGTAAAATAAATAACGCATTAAGAAGATTAATGGTAGCTGGTATTACGTCTGATGGACATTAAGACATTTGTTTTGGTAAAATTACTATGATTTATATTTTCATTTATTATTAACATTATTTCATTATTATTTCATTTATTATTATTTATTATTTCATTTATTATTAACTTTCGTGAGAATAATCTCAATTATTTTTATATAAAAAAAGGGTATTACCTATGATAATATTTTTTTTAGAATCAATAGATTAAATAAAAAGGAGGAAGCAGGTGTACAACGGAAGAAAAGTAATTATTTTAAAATTATACATATCTTCATAGATAAATTTGTTTAGAAAGAGAACCAAAAATTAAATATTACATCACTTTCATATAAACTAAACCAGGCCCGTAGCCAGGGGTACGCCAGGGCAGGCTTAGCGTGCCTTGAGAAATGTAGAGCCTGCCCCAGCCGCTAGCCAGAGCTAATTAAGGATTTCGAAATTTTGAGTATAACGAAACTAAGTATTATTTACTACAAAAATGTTTCGTAGGGAAAATATTTTATTGAGAATGGTTTTTCGTTTTAAGTTCAAATTTTGTTTCTGTTAAAAAGAATTTGGTATATCTTTAGTAATTCACTTCAAGGTTCATTGCACGTGTTTATATGTATAATCAATCAATTTCACAAATAACTTGAGTGCCCGCATCACCCGCATTTTCTTGAACGTCATAGAAATTGCATAAAGTCAATTGTAGAAATTATTCAGTTTCTGGCTATTAATGAACTAGCATTTTGTGGTATATATGATATTGAAGAACCTCAAGAAAATGGTTTATTTCGCTCGTTTTCTTGAATATACATTTCTCGAAGATAATAACCTAGCTGAATGTGTTAAATACTTACCAATGATACGTAGATACAAAATAATATGATTGACATAATGGCAGAAATAGTCTCTCAAAGCATTGCAAACGAAATCCGCAATGCTGATGTTCCATGGTTTAGTATTTTGGAAGATGGTACACACGATAAAAATAATCGAGAAAATATTGCAATTTCACTTAGATGCGACGTAGGTGGGCAAGTGAAAGAGTCTGTTTTAACGATAAAAACATGCACTGATTTGGATGTTGGAACATTTGAGGCGGTTTTTTGAAAAACAACACATGTCCGAAAACTTAAATTTTGGAAAAATTAAAAAAACCTTATTGATTAAAATCAAAATTAATAAATTCTTACGTCTTTGTTTGTGACAGTCGTATATCTACTTTGAAGAATTTATTACAATGCCTATAATCGCTATATTTACTTCCAAAACGTTTTTTGATAAATAGTTATGCTTTTTATGCTTTACTTGCTTTTGGCTCACAAAGGTTCCAAAATATTTTGGAAAGCCATCGTTTGTCCACAAAATTTTTCTGAAAAACAACATATGTCCACGACTTGGTCTTTTAGGTTTAAAATAATAATACCGAAAAATTAAATAAAATTATTATTATTTAAAAATGTACACATATTACATAAATAAAAATTCATTGTATAAAGTTTTTTTAACGTAGTAAAACGCTTAAATCAATAAAGTTATTTTAAAAGAAAAAAAGTTAAAAGCATGTAACATTTAAGTTAAAAGTTAAGGAACTCGTTTACAAACAAAAAATATTAAAAATAAAGAAATAATGTCTATTCATCTACGACATTGCTGTTATCTTCGCTATCAACTTCTGGCCGTTCGTCAGTTGCAGTACCATTCCGTGCACTCAAACCTTCGTAAAATGAAACATGGTTTGGATCGGATAAAAACCGGCTGAACTTTCTAATATCTTTCAGATTGGCTTTGTTGATTGGCACACTTGTAGTTTCAGAAATGAACTGAATTTCTGTGGACAATAATTTGCCTTTCTTTATTATTCTGTGCAAGTTCCACGATCCGTGGTAAGCTAGGCGTGTCTGTACAAATTCTGGATTGTTTATTGTCACTCTATACATTCTAGCTTTCTTTAAGTTGATTGCAGGCTTAGCTGATTTCAGAAAAAAGGGCGTATTGAGCTTAACATGTCAAACCAATGACTCTGGATCTATGCCTTAACGACTTCGAAAGGGCTGGGTTTGGCCCTTGCCTCTTTAACAAGCTTGTCCCACTGTTCAGGAATATCCACTATTTCCTTTCCAAATCTAGAAATAAGTCTAAAATCGCTATCACACGGTAAAAAGGAATGTCCTCGCATCGGGAACACGTGTGTGACTGTGATTGCAAGTTTCAGCACATGAACCAAAACATAAATAAACTGCATCATGAGATAATTTTTGTTTTGGCCAGGACAACTATCAGAAAATAGTCATAGGTCCTGATAATTTTCCGGCATTTTTTTTTAAATAATGAAAATGCTATGCTGACGATACGGTCTTAATCGCGGATAACATACACGACCTACAACAACTGGTCAACAAGGTAGGAGAACAGATCAAATCAATGGGCTTAAATATCAACAGCAAAAAAACAAAGTTTATGATTATCTCTAGAAACCTAAATATGTTTGAAAACTCCACCATAACATTTAACGCAGGGCCCATAGAAAGAGTAGAAAAATTTAAATACTTGGGCATCTGGCTTTTCGAAGACTGGACATCAGACAAGGAAATAAAATGTCGCATTGAACAAGCTCGACAGGCATACCTGAGGTTTCGAAGAGTGCTGACCTGTTCCGATTTTGACCTCAACCTAAGACTCAGATTCATTAAATGCTACGTCTGGTCGGTGCTTCTTTACGGTATGGAAGGTTGGACATTAAAGACGGCTGCAATTAACAAATTAGAGGCTTTCGAGATGTGGCTGTATCGCAGAATCCTGAAGATACCTTGGACGGCTAGATTAACAAACGAAGAAGTTTTAAGACGTGTCAACAGACAACGTGAACTGTTTGAATTGATTAAGAAAAGAAAAACGGCATATCTAGGGCATATAATGCGGAACACGAAATATCAATTCTTGCATCTATTGATCGAAGGCAAGATCGAAGGCCGGAGAGGGATCGGAAGGAAAAAAATGTCCTGGCTGCGAAATATCAGACAGTGGACAGAGCTACGCCATATACAGTCGTTGATACACACCGCAAGGAATAAGGAAGCAATGGAAAATGTTATCGCAAACATCCATTAATGGATACGCATTGGAAGAAGAAGAATGAAAATGCATGGACGTTACTTCATTCTGGCCCCTTTTGGCACATCCTTCGTAGTAAGTGTACATATTAGCCTCGCTTGTTCTAACATTATGTATCCCAAATACATAGAACCATAACTGTCCTTTTTTAGGCTTATCAGTAGGAACAATTTCACATATTTCATCTCCAAAATGGTTCATAATTCATGAAAAATACCAAAATAAATAGGTACTCACAAAATTAAAAACAATCAATTCAATAAATGTAAAGCAGAAAAAACACAAAACAGAAACGAAGAAAGGTTACAATGGAGCAGGTAGGATAATGGACATACGTTGTTTTTTCACAAATCGGTTTGGACATTTGATGTTTTTCCAAAACCGTCTAAAATTTGGGAGACACTGGGAGTAAGCCAGACGCTCTCTTTTTCAGGATAGTTGCTTCAAATCACTCACATATAGCAGCACTAACCAATCACTAAAGAACCGCCAAAAACTTAAAAAATGGACATATGTTGTTTTTGAAAAAACCGCCTCATTTACAGACTTTATATTAAAAGTGCTTAAAGATTATGGCTTAGATAATTCTAAAGTTTTTAGTCAGTGTTATGATGGAACATCTGTTATGAGTGCACAAAAAGAGGGAGGGAGTGCAAGCGTGCAAGCATTACACCAAAAGCGCCTAAACAGAGTAAAACCGTACGTGCATTACAAGAAAAGAATTAGGAAAAATACTATGTTCTCTAATTCATTAATTGACTAATAATATAAATATTCATAACTGACTAATAAATATAAATATAATATCTAGTACGATTGGACTCCTGCACTTACGTGCTATGAGAGGCCATGTGGGTTCCTATAAAATGAGATAACCTGATAAATAATACTACTAATAATTATGAACACCCATAGACGCGTTTCTGCCTTTTGGTCTCATCAGTATAGATTTATTATCTAATCTGAAATTATATTAAAATTAAATATAAAGTACAACTTAGTCAGTGTGTTCTTAGCGGAAATGAATCTGCAATTCTTATTATCCACTAAGAACACACACTGACAATGAGTAAGTTGTAGTTTATATTTAATTTTAATTCAATTTGGGATTTTATGTTACGTACATTGTTGCAATAATCGATTACACCATGTACTTATGAAAGCTATAAAAAAATATCAGCATTTAAGCAATGTTTCGATCAATGCTCTATGTCTGGGGTCGGCAAACTTAAGAGCCAATTTTTTACTTAAAATGATTTCAAACTAGATGAAGAGCCACTGATGACATTTTTCATAAATATTATTAGTGGCCTTGACTACCAACTCAAAAACTTTACCAATATCTTCTGAAAATATTTGCACGTAGTGTGCTAGTGCATGCAAGCACGCAAGTGCTTCCTGGTGAATTACGCAATCGAAAGATAAAACGTCATGATAATTTCTTTCTTTAAAAATTGTGGCAAATCCTTTTTCCAAAGCCAATATCTTCTCCTCGTGTTTGACCCTTGAGTAGCTATAATCCCAGGAGTTCTTATTTGGGACCATCTGATGAAATATAGCGATCAAAGAGGATAACTTGAGCAGTATCCTTTTTGTCAACAGACTCATCGACCGCTATTGATATCGCTGATGCTAATTTAATGCCGTCAACTTGTTGTTGGCATACATTTAACGACATTTTTTTTGTCCTATCTGTTACTGTTTTGGCAGACTGGCAATGAGACTTTTGGCAATGGTAATCTTTTCATTTTATTTATAATATCTGCTTTATTGTTAAAATTGTGAAAATGTGTGTCGGCGACTTTAATAAAACAACTTTTTCTGTACTCATCATCAGTGAATGGTTTTCCGTTCTTGACGATTTCGTGACTCACGACAAAGCTTGCCAAGTTAGCATTATATGCAGACTGTTAAACGAGGAACTTCAACTGTCATATTTAAATATTTCTTAAGTTCTTTAATTACTTTCTTTCTTACATCTGTCGACATTAGACTTTTTGTTGTTTGCTAGTTTTTCATGGAAAATAAAACAAGTTGGAAGAGCAGCTGCATTTTAAGAGGCCATTTCTGAATTTTCTTTCAAGTTTCTGAATTATGTCCAAAAACAGCACAATTTTGAGCTATGCACTGACTTGACTGCGAGACACAATAACATCCGCGATCAACCGAGATCCGCGTTGTGACTGTGCGTTATGAACTTGGCGCTGGCGGTCGTAACTTCCGAAAAGGGACAGTACTTTTTCTTTATTTGTTATTTTTTAATGTTTCTATATGTTTCTAAAGAGCCATAAGTTCACACCAAAAGAGCCAAATGCGGCTCGCGAGCCACTCTTTGCCGACCCCAGCTCAATGTTATACATGTTTCTTAAAAAAAAAGTTTTAAGATGGACAAGCACTTTACAGTCTTTTAAAACAACGTGCGAGCGGTAATTTTGACGTTACTCGCATAAATTCCAATAATTATTGGAAAATTTTCCAGGCACTAGAAAAAATATCAATGAGCGGAGATGACTATGGTGACTATGTTGTAGAAAGTACGGGTAAATGGTACAGTTATTGGTCAGTCGAGAGTGATTGGTCATATTTTGAAAACTATATAACTATAAGACAATCTTTTGTTGACATAATTGTTTATTAATAGAAGAAAATTCAATATTTTTCTGTACTGGATACAACCCATAACTTTTTTAAAATCATAAGTTTCGTGTGTTTATTTAATTAATAAAATGACAACTTCGAGATTCTTGCAAATTTACGGCGTTTTAGCCAGACAAGACGAGACAGACAAGATTATACGTACAAGACTAGACAGACAATACTAGAGAGACAATATTGGACAGACAAGACTAAACAGGCAAGACTAGACACACAAGACTAGACATACAATACTAGGCAGACAAGAATACACAGACAATACTAGACAGACATATCGTACGACTTTATAAAAAACTGTTCTAAATATTTTTTAATTATTTTTATTTAGTATAAAGCATTGACCAATTACTGTAAATCAACTGAACAACCACTATATTTATGTGACCGATAACTATGTTTTTGGATGAATCAAACATTTTTTATCTTCTTATTATCTATAAAATTTTTAATTTCTGATTAGAATTATTAATTAAATAGAAAACTATCGTTTATTACAATTAGCAATATAAGAATACATAAATTCATTTTGTACAAGCATGCAATTCATTATTTTCTTTGTTCAATTTCTAAAAGGACCGATTCACTTTACTGGTTTGCTCAAAACAATTCGATCTAAAGATTTCCGATTTTGCATGGTGAAAAAAAGATCCTGAGAAGAATATTTGGCCTCGTCGAGGATCCAAACACGGAGCAATATCGCATAAGAACGAATGCAGACCTCCAGGACCTATACCACAAGCTGTATATAGGGTCTGAGATGGGCTGGACATGTCCAAAGAGCACCTGACGACCGACTGGTCAATATAGTATGGGAAGGAAACCCAGCAAGAAAGAGACCGATGGGGCGGCCGAGAATCAGATGGAAGGACAACATTTTAAAAGATCTACAGACTATGCAGGTATATGACTGGAAGGAGGCAATGTTGGACCGGCAACGATGGAGGCAAATCGTTAACGCAGCCAAGGCCCACCAGGGGTTGTAGTGCTACCCAGAAGAAGAAGAAGACTTGGTGAAAAAAGTATAAGAAACTATTCAGCCTGCTGATAAATTACTTAAGTGCCCGGAAACGAATTTAAGAGACTCAGTGGTTGTCATAAGATCAGTAGTGGATTCGCTTACCTCATACAGAAATGTTGACGTTTATCGAGAAATTGATGCCAAAATCAACACCGATTAAAACGTCTCTGAAGATGACATTCCCAGAAAAAGTCAAAGAAAGACAAACACCATGTTTGCGGGATACCTAATATATGATAAAACTTGTGAAAGATCAGAAGATCATCAGAAGTGGACGAAAACGAAGAGCATTTTAGGGCAATATTTTATGAAACACTGGATGTCATGTAATTGTAGTTTCTAGTGCCGAATAAGAAAACATTGATTAAGGGAAAGTAAATAATTTTCAAACTTTGGGTATATAACTTCCATCATCAGAAGAGATTATAGTGGTTACCAGATTTATACAAACAAAGAAGAGAGAAAGCCCTGAATTATCTGTCTTCGATGTAATTTTTCTGCATTGGGCAGCATTTCCCGAAACGTATGTTTTACGTATTTTAGAGTATTTGGCGGTGGCACATAGACGAGTCAACAACGACGAGTCAATACGGGTTGCGAGTCAACTTTCTCCACATTGACGAGGATTAACCGTCCATAGCGAGAGTCTATGTGCTACCAACGAATGAACAATTTGATCCTCCTAGCATACTGCTTACCAAACTTTTTGATGCCGCGGCTACCCTGCAACTCATATCGATAAACCACGGCCCCCTATTTTTTTTTTAGAATTGGGTTACGTAAAAAAAATGTTGCTTTGTGTGTACATATTTATGTATACTACTTTTCTTAGAAGTTAATTGATTCTGTTAAATGATTTTTCTATTTTGCGTCTGTAATGGACTCATAACAGGACTCATATGCGCGCTGTTAGGATCGCCGAGTGCTGTTATGAGTTAACTTTTACAAGCTGTCAGTGTCAAATTTTCGCTACGAGCGTAGCGAGGAGTTTTCTAATGAGTGCTGAAAAACGCCTTACGAAAGCGCCCTTTTATGCCATTTCTAAATAAAAAAATGTTTTACTTGCTTACTTCGAATTACAACGTAGGAAGTATAAACAATCAAGGCGTCAGGAATTAACGGATATGTCTGTCGACGACATAGAATACAGATCCGATTCCATCATTGTGCTGTATCAAAAACAAAAAATTACATTCCAAGAATGTTCGCAATTACAGATCTCCTTTAGATTGAATTAATTAAATATATGCTAACTTACGTCCTTATAGTGTTGCTCATAAGAGAGTTTTCTTAACTTTTCGTAACGGTCATTGTATTAATAGTCCAATATAAAAGACATTGCGACATTTCTCAAATTACCAAACTCCGATCTTTATACTGGGACATTGTTTCCGAAGAAGCAGTGCGACACATTTGGCCAACCATGGTGGTGATTTGTTGACAATAAAAAATCATGGTGGATGAAAGTCTTCTGCTGTTGCGGAGTATGTTGACGCTTGCCTAATAAAGAAAATTGAAGTGTCGAAAATGCTTGGGTCTGAGCAAGCAACTATCTACTTACATGCACTGATTAATAAAAACCTAAACGTCCTTCTAGTGCCCCACAGTTGTAATTTGATAGCTACAGTAATAGTAGCACTGTATATAATGTCCTGGGTGTGAGTGTTACTGCTCAAGAATCATCCAATTTCACTATAAATGTTTTTAATAATTGTACCATTGATGGACAGAATTTGAATTAAATATGAGTTATATCGTTTTTATCATTAATTAATTAAATTTGTGTATTCGCGATTTCTACACATAACCTCAAAAGTCTAGCCTAAAATTTGACACTGACAGCCTTGAATTTCAGTGCCAACCTTGAAAAAATTAACTCATAACAGCACTCGGCGAGCCATAACCGCACGCATACGATTGCTGTTATGAGTCCATTACAGACGTAAAATAGAAAATAGTATATTAAAGGACGAGTTCAGTAAGCGCGATTTTTCAGCACGCGTCCAAGTTTAGAAAACGACAAGCGTAGCGAGGAGAACTCGCGCTTACTGAACTCGTCCTTTAATGTGCTATTACGATATTTGTTTTAAGTTCTGTTGACAAGGACAGTATTTTGTTATTCTCTTCAAGAAATTCATGCAAAGAAATAAACATGCTTGTGCTTCCTTGTCCAAAGCCCTTGGGCCGTACGGCCAATTTTTTTTTTAAAGCCTGGTAGCTTATTGTTAAGAATCAGTAAATTAGTACTTTTTCTCTGAAGAGAAAGATTCAGTTCATTAACCTTTTCGAAAAAATTATGAGAAATCTGGCAGCTAAATCTGGTTTCTTTTCTAGAAGAAATATCCTAAGCTCGTCATTATTCCTATCATATCATTCACATGTATGAAGTATGTGCATATTTGACAGTTAAACTTATTTAACAAAGATATATTTAAGTGTTATATTCGCAGCCCCCTTGCGGGTAAGCCCCGGCCCCTTAGGGTACCGCGGCCCCCCGGTTTGGGAAGCTCTGTTCTAGCACACGAAAAAAAAAACGAAAAAAAGCTTTAAGCATTGACCTAGTATTAAGAAAATTTAATCAGCAGACGAAGCGACGACTACAGCATTTCTAATTATCTTTTTACAACAATCATTAAAATATGTGCAATTAAAAGTTACCATGTCAACGATTTTTCCTTTTTATGTATAACCTACATACAACATTACGGAATATTATTTGTGCATTAGACCATCTTGAAGTTTGATATTATTGTTTTGTTATTTTCTTCCTATTTCCAATTTCTCAAGGTAATCAGTTTTCCAAAACGTGGAGCAAATATGAAATATTTTCATAACTTTTACAAAAATTTACAAAACAATAACATTATGGATCTCTGCAAGTAGATGTAGATTGTAGACTTCCGTGGTAACTTGTACTGCGACCTTCATAGATCTATTGTATTTGTATTGACTCTTGGTCTTCATTTCAGGAACTGGGTGGGATTCAAGTACTACAACTCCTCTGCGTTCAAGCAGTGGGCACGAAAATACATCTTAGGGAGCAGTGCTCCGTAGTCTCTGAGCAGATGTATAGGGGTTTCCTCTGCTGAGCCGCAGAATCTGCATCTCTCATCTTCCTCTAAGCCTAGAGCCTTGAGGTGTTTTCTAAGTGCAGTGTCCCGTCAGTACTACTTTCAGAATTCTAAGCTTGTTCCTGTTTAATTTCAGGCAAGCTTTTGTTTTTTTTTGGTTAAAAGATCCCAGCATTACTTTCGATTGTCTTAGCCCTGGAAGTTCTTTCCAGGTTTTCATCCATTATTCTCTTATTTCTTCATCTAAACTCTTGTGGATGGTGTTCATACTCATACCGCAAAAGGGTTCTGGACCTATAAAGAGATAACTGGATCCCTTGTTGGCTAGGTGATCGGCTTCTTCGTGTCCATCTATACCAGAGTGTCCTGGTACCCAATATAGCGCTTCTTTATTTTCTCTGCCAAGCTTGTTTAGCTTTCCTACACAGTCCCATATCAGTTTTGATCTGATGGCGTATGAGCTAATAACCTTGATGGCTGCTTGGCTATCTCACAGGAAAACAATTAATTTTTTGCGATAGTTCCTGTCGAGGTTAAATTGTGCACATCTCTGGATTGCATATACCTCTGCTTGGAAGATACTTGGGTAGATTCCCATGGATTCAAAGTACGAGGTCCAAACACTCCTGCGCCAGTACCTTCCTTTGCCTTCGAAACATCCGTATACCACTTGATAGCACTATGGTCTATGTGGTATGCTGACGATTCATCGCTCCAATCGTCTTTGCTACTATATATAGCTGTGTAGTTTTTCTCGAAATGGTACTTGCATACTATTTAGTCTTTCGGTACTTACAGCCAGGGGATCCTGGCAACGAGGCTGTTCCGGTCTCTGCTCCCGATTACTTTACCTCTGCCTATTCCTTCCTTGCTGCAGTATACCTAACAATCGCCAATATAGCAGCCCTCTCCAGGACAAGGTGCAACGGAGTCAGATCCAGCAGCAGGTCTATTCGTGCTGCCGGGCATGACCCAATCGCCCCGTGATACATACACACACCAGTCTCTGAATTTTCTCAAGCTGCTTCTTCATAGATACCAGTTTGGTTCTATTTCCCCACGCAACTGCCACGTAAGTGATCGCAGGTCTCACTATCCTGGTGTATATCCATCGCAGGATTGTGGGGTGACAACCCCACGTTTTCCCTACCAGATTTCTGCACACCATCAGAGCGCGTTTGGATTTTCCTAACACTTCTTCAGCGTGTCTGTTCCATAGTTGTTTACAATCTAATGTTATACCCAGATACTTTATCTCCTCTTTGTATTCTACTGCCCTCCTATCTAACAATATGGGCTTCACTTCCTAATAAATGGAATCACCGTGGTTTTGCTCGGGTTGAGTATCAGAGCCACTGTTTGATATCACTCATTAGTTACTTGAGGCCTCTCTGTACGATTTCACAGAGCGTTCCCTCAAACTTCCCGACTATTATGACAATGTCATCGGCGTAACATTGAGAATTAATGTCTAGTCTGTTGAGCGTAGCCAGAAGTTCGTGAACTCTGTGAGTATGTACCTGTATACAATAGTGCATACAGCCTACCCTGATTTCTTCTGAGACTACCGTGATTACACAGCCCGGCTACGGCTCTGAATTAAACGTTAATAAACCGGGAAAAGACGTATGTTAACCCTATCGTCCCGATCGGTACACATATGTACCACCGAGATTTGAAAATTCCTAAATGTCGGAATAAACTTGATTCCGCTATTGTACGTTTACCACACGGTTGTTATGGGTTTTTACGTTTAATTTATCACGCTTACTAAACGTGATGGTTTACAAAACTTTTTGAAGGATGGAAATCAATCATTTTATAGCCAAATAATAATATCCTCAGAGTTTTCTTGTCCTCAGATTATTATTTATATTCAGGGACGAAAGGGTTAAGTGTGTTATTAAGACCTTTATTTTATGAACGTAATCACATAATTTCAATTCACACAATTTTAATATTCGAATATAAAACAATTGGAATCAAAGTCAATTCTCATAGAGAATTTTAGAAAATCTGAAAAGGTGCAGTTCACATCAAAGGTACATCAAAGGTGCACACAAAAATATTTAGAAAACTAAATGTTGAACAAATTTGATTATACTTAAGTTATGTCCTTGTTATCAACAAGTCAACATTGATTTGTATTTAAAACAAATTTGATTTGATTTTGATTGAATCAAAATTTTATTTAAAAATTAGTGCATATTTAACCATTCTATTTCGCTTTATATGAACTTGACCTGACATTTACTATATACAACTTTTTTGATAGTGAAATTGTACTTTCTAACAGATTTAAAATCTTTCAAGTTAAGTCTATCTATAGATGTATAGATATCTATATATGCTATAGCAGTATTATATCTTTTAATTACTTTAATGAGAGTTATTTTTCATAAAAAAAATCTTATACATTAAGCCTTGTGGGATATATGTATCTAAGAGTCAATATTTCATAGATAAATAAAGCTAAATAGCAAAACTAGGTTTTTCCCGTGAAATAATAATGTAAAAATAATGCATTTATTCTTCTATAGTAATAGAAGAACAAAAATGTAGACGTTTCAATATTTAAATTAAGGCAAATTAAGGCAGATAAAACATGTTCCAGCAGAAAGCGAGTGTTAAGAATTGTTATTTCTTAAAAACTGGTGTTATTTTTACCTTGTTGAAAACATTCTGTGAATTGGTGAAATAAATAATTTACATTTGAATATATTTTTACATAAAAGAATATTTTATTCGAGTAATAAAGTTTAAAGTAAATAATACGAAAGCAGCAGGTGATCCGAGGTTTCACATAGTTTATAGCAATTGGTAAATAATAATTTTCTGTCACTCGACCGACATTTACTAGCATTACAGTTGACTTAGTTGCGCTGCATCGACTAACAAACGAAAATAATCGTTACGGCTACATTAAGGTGGATTGTGTTTTATGTTTATAAAATTTATAGCCGCCGTATAAACTCGCACACTGTTATAGCTTTACGTACAATTATTTCTAGTATACGCGTCTCGAGAGGACTAATTAATAAAAATGTTTAATTACCTGCATTAGGTCCGTACGTAACGTAAACATAAATACAGTAGCTTAAAGGAGGAGAACTACAGGTAAGGATTAAAATACGATCGTACACAAGCAACGCGAGCTCAGCCAGAGATCGACTAATTTTACTAATTGGTTTAAATTCTAGCACAGAATATTAATTAAAATTACAACTACTTTAAATTATGTCTAGACGTACACTCCAAAACACTTTCATATCCATCTTTATATTTTATTGATAAAAATTACATGAAGTTACTAACAATTTCTGTCCGAAACGTCAGATTTTATTTACGTTTATTCTCATTTTAAATACAAATAATTGACTATTTTAATTAATAAATAAGGCGCTGTTGCTCAATAACTAACACAAAAACAAACGTGGGCGTAGGTAGGTTTATAGCAGATGCCAAGCTATAATTGTCTCTATTAATACAATTTATTAAACGCATTCAAGTTTCGCAATTCATTATAAAGGTAGATTAATAAAAAAATGTCTAGCCATTAAGGCAAGAAATATAGAACGAAGAAGATTAAAGGCTCAAATGCTGACAGACAGGTAGTAGATAGCAAATGTAATAATAGTTCTCTATTGGATGTTGACAAAATACTAACTGAATTATAATGTTTAGAGACACTAGACTTGATAGAAAAGACAAGACAGATGAGACTATACATATAAGACTTTGCTGACAAGACTAGGCAGGAGTGATTAGGTAGACAAAACTAGGCATAAAAAACTAGGCAAACAAGACTAGACGAGCAAGACTAGGTAGACTATACGAAGTTTACAAGATTAGGCGAAGATTAGGGAGATACAATCAGGCAGGCACGACTAGGCAAAAACAAAAAGGAACATAATAACATGCAAACAAGACAAGGCATGCAACACAATGCATAAAAGACTAGGCCGAAAAGACAGAACACGTAAAATTGGGTAGATAAGATTAAGTGGACACAATTAAACATACACGACTAGAAGGAACAAAGCAAAAAGAACTAGGTAAACAAGACTAGGCAGAAAAGATTAGGAAGACAAGCCTAGGCTTACTAGAATAGGTAGACAAGACTAGACACACAAGTCTAGACCAAGCTAGACCGACAAGACAGACAAAACTAAACACAGAACACTTGGCAGGAAAATTAGACAGACAGGACTAAAAAGACAAAACAGACGAGCCTAGATAGACAAGACTAGACAGACGAGACAAGACAGACAAGACAAGATAGACGAGACTAACTAAAAGATACTAGACAGACGAAGCCAAATAGAAGGGTCTAGATAAACTAGACTAGACTGATGAAACTCGATACACAAGACAAGATAGGCAAAACTAGACAAACAATATCAGACAGACAAAACTAACCTATTTATTGAATCACATATGAGTAAGCATATTTGACCAGCATTCGTCGCTAAGACACTATGCTGGCATGTTTGCGTGTCATTATATTAATTTATTGATTGAGGTCGTGATCAAGCCTTTTTATTTTTCTTGCACACTGGTCGAAAGTCAACCACCATTATTTATTTGTTATGAGTATTTTGAATGTTCTTCACTTTTCAGAACGGCGTCCATATATCCATTGTCATATATCTCCATATGTTTATTGTCCATATCAGAACGGCGCTTTCATATCCATTCGACTTTCGATATCCAATCTCCATCGTTCGGTTAGAGGGCAAGTGAATAACACGTGCACAGCTGTCCCAAAGCTGTGCCAAATCGATGAAGATAAGCTTTAAAGTTACTATGACTGTGTTATCATGTGAAAGTTATCATGACCTAATTAATTGTGGTGCCAGGCATGGATTGAGGATACAAATGTTTTTGTCCACAATCCTGTTTTGCTTGCTTCCACCTCAATTGCCATTTTTATGGATGTATATCGACAGTGAGTTTACTATCATTTGCTTGGGTATTTTATTATACTACGGTATTGGTATAGAGTGTGTTACTACGTTTGCAATGATTGCACCCGATGCTTGCTTTGCAAGGCTATCAGCTCTTTCATTCCACTCCAACATGCCCCTAGTGCCATCGTATTTTGAAGCACTCGTATATGACTTTGGTCTTTTTCCATGTAACTACTAGTAACTGCGTGGGCTTGGACATAAATTGTAGTGCTTCTCACACTGATCGCCTATCGCTGATTATGGACCAACTTTTAGTGAGATTTGTGTTTTCGTCTACCTAATCTAGCCTTTCTAATGAAGACGAGTTTGTTCTGAAAGATTGAGCAGTAGCCCTCCAGCTGAAACAGTTCATAATAAATTTCCTCGTCTTCTTTGAAGACGACAAAAGCAGCGCCTACACCGCTCTCGGATTTCGAGCCTTCTGGTTACACTCTAGTTTGTAGGGTATTGGACAAAGTTAGTTGGTATAGTATGGTAAAAAACCTAATCAATCGCCTCGGAATAGGACGGAAAACACACAAGGACGAACCAAGCTAAGAAAGCGGATAACGATATGCGGTACATGGAATATACAGGGCCTCTCCAATAAAATAAACGAAGTTGGCAACGAATTCAATAATCTCCAAGTAGACATCGCAGTTTTAACAGAGACGAAAAAGAAAGGAAAGGGATGGGAAAATTGGGGAAGTTACGACCACTTCTACAGCGGAGTACCCAAGAAAAGCAGAGCTAAGCAGGGAGTATCCATAATAACCCACAGGAGAATGAGAAAGTATATCTCCACATGGGAACCGATTAATGAAAGGATGATAAAGATGAATCTAAAAATATTAGGATATAATGTGACTATACAGGGAATATATGCCATTAATGATGACGAACTAGCATACAATAAAGATGTCATTCTATGAAAAACTAAATGAGGAAATAGGAAAAATAGGAACGTCAAGAGAAATAATACTTCTAGGAGACCTGAACGGCAGAATAGGAAGAAAGGAAAAGGACCTGGTAGTGGGAAAGTATGGAGAAGAAGTCGTTAACGATAATGGAAAACGGTTAATAGAAATATGCGAACAAAATCAGTTGACCATTCTAAATGGACATTTTCAACACCGAGAAATCCATAAATACACATGGACACAGCCAACAAGGAATCTAAAAAGCGTTATCGACTACATAATAATAAAACAAAAATCCAGACTGAAGTTCCTAGATGTAAGAGTACAGAGAGGTGCCTCATGTGGAAGTGACCACTACCTCTTAAAAGGAAAAATAGTGTCACCAATAAGAGCAAAAGTAGAAACTGACAATTCCAAAAGAATGGATGAAATAACAAACGGAGAAACCCCAAAAAAAATTAAAGTCAACAGCCTCGAACATTAAAGTACAAAAATACTATACAACTCTAGACTTGACAACAAAATTTAGAATACAGAATTCAGAAACATAGAGGAAGAATACGAAGAGGAAGAATATATAAAGAGGGTCATACACTCAGCGGCAGAGGAAGCATTGGGTTATGAAGAAAAACTAGGAAAACAGAAAAAGCCATACTGGTGGGACGAAGAAATTGAATACGAAATAGAAGAAAAAAGACAAAGGTACCATGTATATTTAAGTTCGAAAACTATGGAAGACAAGATAAAATACAAAGAATCACAAAAGAGAGTACGGAAGAAAATATGGGAAAATAAGAACAATCAATGGGAAGGGACGTGTTCAAGACTCAATACATACATTGGAGGAAGAAAGAGTACAGAAAGTTGGAGGCTCCTCAAAAGTATGAGAGGAGGTCTAACAAAGGACATAATCTCACCTATAACACCTCAAAAATGGAATCAATACTTTGAAGATATGCTGACAGAAGACAGACCTCAATTTAAAGATATCCAAAACGAAAATCAGGGCATATTTATACAAGGATCCCCAATTAGAATTACTGTGCCAGAGGTTAAAGAAGTCTGTAAAAACTTAAAAAACGGAAGAGCCCCAGGACCGGGTAATATTACTAATGAATTTTTAAAATATGGCACAGATAAACTATACGGGGTATTAAGAAATTTATTCCAAAGGTGCCTCAACAGGCACGAAGTACCCATAGAATGGAAGACATCATACCTATCGACGATATACAAAAAGGCGATAAGAGTAACTGCGACAACTATCGTAGAATAGCCGTTGCAAGCACTATAAGTAGAGTTTATGGAAAGATCTTAAAGAACAGAATAGAAAAAGAATATGCCGATATGGAGGCAGAAGAACAAGTAGGCTTCAGAGCAGGAAAGTCCACAGTCGACCATCTGTTTACGCTAACTCGAATTTTAGAAAAGAAAACAGCACGAAATCAAGAAGTACATCTCCTGTATGTAGATCTGAAAAAGGACAACGACAGCATACCTTTAGTAAAACTTTGGGAGACTCTCCAACATAGCAATATAAACACAGAAATAATAAAAGCTGTGAAGTCTTTATACGCGGGCTCTACATGCAGAGTCAAAACCAACGAAGGATTAACATCTGGATTCACAGTAACCAAAGGTCTTAAACAGGGTTGCTGTATATCTCAGACACTGTTCAAAATCTACTTGGAACACGCGCTGAAGACATGGAAACGGAAATGCAATGGCATGGGAATGGCAGTGGATGACGACACAATAGTATATACCGTCCCTTATAGCCAAGCAGGTGGTCGGGTGGGTGGGTGGTAACGAACGACCACCTGCAATCCATCAAAACCGAAATAGAGAAATGTGTCGAATACAACAAGCCACTCGCCCTTGCCTTCGTGGACTACGAGAAGGCATTTGACTATATCAACCACAATGAGATGTTTAAGGCACTGGCGAATTGCCGAATAGACCATAGGTACTCGGAGACTCTACAGCACATATACAAAAATGCTACCGCATGCGTTAAACTACACGAAAAAACGGACAGATTCAGAATACAACGCGGCGTCCGACAAGGTGACACCATCTCGCCTAAACTATTTACAAACCTCATGGAGTACATGTTCAAGACCATAGAACTAGAAGATATGGGCATAAACATCAACGCGAAAACCTCAACCATCTACGGTTCGCAGACGACATTGTGCTAATTTCGGGTAGCCTAGATAAGACTGAAAAAATGCTTAAGAAGCTGGCAGAACAATCACGAAAAGTCGGCCTTAAAATAAACATCTCGAAAACGGAATTTATGACCAACCTAGTACATTCCCGAAACTTTATAATGGAAGGGATTGAGATCCGGCAAGTCACCTCATACAAGAATCTAGGCCACGAGATTAAAATCGGCAAAGACAACCAGACACATGAGATTGGAAGGAGGCTAAGACTAACGTGGGCAGCCTACGGAAAACTAAAACACATTTTCAAATCCGACATCCCCAACTGTCTAAAACGTAAGGTGTTTGACCAGTGCATCCTACTAGTCTTAACCTACGGAGCGGAGACTCTAACACTCACACAAAAGTCCGTCCAAAAGATCAGAGTGGCGCAACGAGCCATGGAACGTTCCATGCTCGGAATTACATTGCGAGATAAAGTGCGGAATGAAGTACTAAGACAGCGATCTGGGTTTAGCGATGCAATTGAAGTAATAACCAAACTAAAATGGAACTGGTCCGGGCATGTCGCAAGGATGCCAAACAACAGATGGACCAAAAAGATCCTGGAATGGCGACCTAGACAGGAGGCATACAGAAGTAGAGGACGCCCACCCACCCGATGGACAGACGATGTGAAACGCATCGCCACCAAATGGATACAAGAAGCACAAGATAGAAGTAGATGGAAGATGTTAAGAGAGGCCTATGTCCAGCAGTGGACGAGACAGGCTGAATAAAGAAGAAGAAGAAGAAGATAGCCAAGCAGCCATCAAGGCCATTAGCTCATACACCATCAGATCCAAACTGGTATGGGACTGTGTGAGGAAGCTGAACAAGCTTGGCAGGGATAATAAAGTAACGCTATACTGGGTACCAGGACACACTGGTATAGGCGGAAACGAAGAAGCCGATCACCTAGCAAACAAGGGATCCAGTAGCCCCTTTATAGGTCCGGAACCCTTTTGCGGTATGAGCGTGAACACTATCCTCAAAAGTATAGATGAAGAAATAAGAGGAAAAAGGGATGAAAACCTGGGAAGATCTTCCAGGGCTAAGGCAATCGAAAGTGATGCTGGGATCTATTAACCAGAAGAGAACTAAAGCTCGCCTGAAACTAAGCAGGAACAAGCTCAGAATTCTGACAGGAGCCCTGACGGGACACTGCAGACTTAGGAAACATCTCAAGGCCCTAGGCCTAGAGGAGGATGATGGATGCAGATTCTGTAGCTCAGCAGAGGAAACCCCTATACTTCTGTTCAAAGACTGCGGAGCATTACTCCGCAAGAGACAGCTGTACCTTGGGGCTCACTGCTTGAACACAGAGGAGCTGCAGGCCTTGAATCCCGCCCAGATCCTGAGATTCCTAAACGAATCAGGATTAGAGGAGGCGCTCTAAATGGGTAAGTACACCAACACTTGGAGGAGGAGGGTGGGGTACAATAGATCTATAAAAGTCGCAGTACAAGTCGTCACCACCATATCTACAATCTACATATACCCTCCCTTTCGCGGATGACCAAGTAGTTATCGCACAAGATATAGATGACATGGAATATATGAGCCGAAAGCTCATCGACGAGTATGGAAAATCGGGTCTGGATGTCAACATTACAAAAACGGAGTATATGTGCATAGGAGGACAGCAAGAAGACTTACATCTAGCAACGGGACAGATCATCAAACAATGCAATATATACAAATACCTAGGAATGAAAATATCTAAGGAAGGGACACTAGACGAAGCAATATCGGACAGAAACGTACAGTGAAGAAGAGCTACTTCCACGCTGAACAGTATTCTTTGGGACAAAACCATTACAAAAGAAAATAAAAAAAGGATTTACAACTCCATCGTGAAAAGCATAATAACATATAGCTCGGAGGTATGGCCGATAAAAGAAAAAACAAAAAAAAAAGCTAAAAGCAATAGAAATGGACTTCTGGAGAAGAGCGGCGGGAAAATCCAGGAGAGATAGAGTCCCAAATAAAACCATTAGACAAGAAATGGGAATACAACACGACATTATTGATGACATTACAACTAAACAACTAACATGGTATGGACACGTCCAAAAAATGTCAGAACACAGAATCCCAAAGAAAGTACTAAACCGGAACCCCCAAGGAAACCGAAAACGAGGAAGACCGCGCAGAAGCTGGAGAGACGGAGCGGACAAGGAAATTCGAGAGATGGATCTGGAAGAAGGACTATGGATGAACAGAGAGGAGTGGCGATTAGGAATCGGAAGACGTAAAACGTTATAACCCGATATGTATATATATAGTTGGTATTTAAACCATCCGCTATCTGCGGGATGGACACAGTTCGAGATATTGATTATGGGTTCGATAAGTTTTGGAGAAGCATTCAGACCGGAAACCTCAGTAAATATTCTTTCGTCGACATTTCCTATTTGGGAATTATGGCTATTGGTTTTTCTCGCAAGATAATTGGGATCAGACCTGTTATTACGCAAACCGTCACAGAACTTTAGCTGCGCGAATTGTGCTTTTGACGTTTTAACGTTTTAACGTTGTACTCCTAGAAGTTTAATCTTATTTTAACAAGATTTGTGCCATATTGATACTCCATATAATAATGCAGGTACCCCTCTATAAATGTCCGATACTACCGATCTGTATAGACCCCATTCAATTCTGGAAACATGCCCAATTTGTAAACTCCATTGATTCACCTTATTGCACGTTTTAGATGTTTTAGATGTTCCTTAAAGTTTAAACACTTATCTATTTTGACGCCAAGGATTTTATATGATCCAGATATTTAATTTTAATGTTTGCCTAATTAAAAGTGGCTATTCTTTGCTTGATTGTGTGATTTCTCGAAAAAAAGGAGCTTTGGTCCTTGCAAGATTAAAATGAAATTTACTCTTGACTGTCCATAGGCGAAGGGTATCCCAAGCATCGTTTGCCCTCTGCTTTAATTCAGCGATAGTATTATCGCAGACTAATAACATGGTGTCATCCGAGTAGGCTACTATTTTGCAGTCAACTGGAAGATCTTCATCGAAAATGGAGCCGTACAGAATTTTCCAAAATACTGGTCCTAACTTGGATTGGAAAATGCATTTCTCCACCCAGATCTAGTCCCATCTTGTGACTAGTTCTGGGTGCCAGATGCTGCAAGCCAGATACTTGTCTCGGAAATAATTGCTTTCCTATCTGCGAAATAATCTCGAGCTAGGTTGATTAAGTTGTTCGAGCATTTTATGACTATCATTTGTTACATAATTAGAGACCACCAGCTACAATTTTCAGCTACACAATATTTCTTATTCCGTTTTTATATCCTAATAAAGCTAAGGAGATTATTAATGCCGTCAATAGACAAAACTAGACAGACAAGACTAAACAGAAGAGACTAAATAGAAGAGTCTAGATTATAGGTTAAAAGGATAGCAGTTTAACCGGATACCGGATATTCGGCCAACTTTGTAGCCGAATATCCGGTATATAATATTCGGCTATCCGAATATTCGGCCGCCAAAAATCCGTCGGAACGTTGCCGTTTGGTTACAATATCCAAAAAAACATGCCTGACATACCCTATATCAGGGGTGGGCAAACCGTGGGTCGCGACCCCTCGGAGGGTCGCGAGAGAAATATTACCATATCTGCTAAAATAATTATTAAAATCCTATTTCCCAAAGCATTCATACATTTCACTAATCAATATAATACAAATTACTTCTTGATTAGTAGGTGATTAATCTATTATTGGAAGGGCTTATTTTGTTTTTAACTTAATTCGTGCAGTAATGACAGGCTGTCATTCCAGGCCACTGCGGCCGGAAGAAGGAGTCTAGCGGAGTTTTTTGTAAAAATGGAAAAATTGTTAAAACATAATGGTTTTTAAAAAACAAATTTCATATCTTTGCATAGCAATAGGAGATTCCTAAATGGCGTTTCCTCGAAATATTATTCTAACAATAATTAGTTAAAAGTGGGCCCGGCCGCTCCGGCCGGTAGAATGACCTTAACGGTTAAAACAGTGTCAATAAGTCATCAAATTCATCTTCATACTTATATTAGACTTTACTAATATCTGAAAAGATTCATTATCTAAAGTTTTAGGGTAACTTTTATAGCATTTTTTATGGTGTCTAAGTTTGCTGCGCTACTTTAAAAAGGCTGTATTTTAATCAATGACGTCACCAAAACTCCTTTAAAACACCCTGTAAACGAAAATCCCAGAAAGAATTTCACTTTACCTACGTTAACGATTAAAAAACGTCTACTGTCGATAGAGGTCGCCACAAAAATTTATACAAAATGGGGGATCGCCAGTGAAAAAAGTTTGCGCACCACTGCCCTATATGTCAGAATTTACGAGAAAATCAAACATACCATTTCGAGTGCTTTCGCTATTTCAGTGACTTCTGTCATATGTAATTGCTTACACAACAATGCTAGCTTTCTGAGCTTCACAGCTCATTGGATATCACCTGAATTTAAACTAGAACACGTAGTTCTGGCAATAAAACCTATCTCAGGTTTACACAGAGGAGAAAATATAACATAGGAGCTTAACATTGTACCGAACCCCTGGGATATTGAGCACACTAAAATACATTTACTCATGCAAGATAGTGGTACATGGTAAAGGGTGTTCGTATGGTTGAGTACGATTCTGCTAGATGTTTCATACATACGAGCAATAAATAGTATATTACGTAATGAGAGTTGTAAGAAGCATATTACGTGCGAGCGGAACAATTACGCGCGACCCGCGTAGCGGGGAGCGCGTAATTCCGCGAGTACGTAATTGCCTTACAACTCGAATTATGTACTATACTTTATCTACGACCACACTATTTTTTTTCTATTTATTAAGAAAATTATGTTTGATGTAACTGATATAGTGATTCATCGATATAGGCAACACAATGTACGCAGTGTCAGTGTCAAATGAAATAATTTATATTTACTTAATAATTTATAATCTTTGTTTAATTTCATTAATACCTATTAATACCTACTGTGTTGTAGCAGTATCGTTTTGATTTTTCATGGAGCAGTCTATATATCCTTCTGCTACTGCAGACGAACGCCAGCCACCATGCCTTTTTAGTGACAATAAATCAACACCGCAATCCACAAGAATGGTGGCTGACGAACGTCTGTAACAATGTCCTGTGTAAAGAAAGATTTTCTTCCAGCAAATGAAGATAATTGGCAATTTGTTTAGGAATAGAGCCAATTTTATTTATTCCATTGCTTAGTGCATTTCTCATTTAGATAATTTAGAAAAAAAAAGACTGAGTTTTGTCCATATTTTGTGGGCGTACGTTAATATATTTTTTACAGGTTTGGTAAAATTCTTTCGGTAGCACAAAAGATCTTTAAGTTTTTGTTTTGGAATCAGGAATTTTAATGATCAGAGATGTTCCGGTGTCTTCTATATGGCAGGGTTTGACATTTCGTAGTTCTTGTTTTCTGCAGGCACCACTAATGCCAATGATAAGAATAATCTAAAATTATATAAAAAAATATGTCGTTATGCCCATTAGAGAGCATTATAAGATAAAAAAGTAATGAATACCTTCATCAATAAATATTTGTTATCCGGTGAATTATTGAGGAAACTTTTGAATTTCTTGAATGGTTAAAATTTTTGATTTGTTGCTTTTAAATCCATCAGATTTTCTTTTTAGTAAAGCTATTAACTTTGAATGTTTTGAAATGTCGATGTTGTGCTTTATATTAATTGATGTCCGAACCATTCAATAAATTGCCCAAAGATCACTGTTTGAGATAACTCATCAAAGTATAATAAAACATTTTCTGAAAAGGATTTAACTTTATGCTTCATTCTCCGGTCCATAAATTTTCTATATGCATCCTCGTATCAATCCCGAGATTTAATCCGTAGCAAATTATGGGCAGCTTGTTTCGCTTTTTCAACAATTTCGGGCGGAGTAGCATTTTCTATTTCGCTATCACTGGACATCACTGGACTTTAATTGTTATAATTAAAAAAAAATATAGTGTTTATGTATTATTTTGACGTTTAATTTTTTTTGACAAATAACGGAATGTATTGGGTTGCCTATATTAATGATAGTGGCAGCTCTCAACCAATCAACGAATTGTAAACCAAACGCACTAGTGTGTTATTGAATCATTAAATAACATTAATCGCGGACTGTTACATACGTGTGTTGTAAGATGTATTTACATAATCCACGAACTGTACAATATTGGGCAATTATAATAGTGGTCGTAGATAAAAGCTATAAATAAGTTCCTCAAAACTTATCGAACCCATAATCAATATCTCGAACTGTGTCCATCCCGCAGATAGCGGATGGTTTAAATACCAACTATATATATATATACATATCGTTTAGCCTGAAGTGACAACAATGATCGCTACTGGAAGACGACTTGTGACTCACTTCAATCACACAGGTTTAGTTAAAGAAAACTGCTGACGATTCAAAAAGAGGGAAATTTATCCGAGCGTCAGTTAGTGCAAGATATTAGCACTAATTCAATTAGCATTAGCATAATTAGCATTAGCACACATAAGATAAAGCGGGTCATATCATTTTATTTTGCTGATCACGACACACTCATCAATTTGACAGCTTAACAGTGGAGTTTAATGGAGCAGTGTATCAATTTATTAAAGCCCTTCGAAGGGAAATAACCAAAACAACAAGTTCTGGTCTATCTGGTGTAATACCACACGTTGCTGCTTTATAAAAATACTTAGATAAAGATGAAACAGAGCAAAGAACTCCTGATTTATCACATATGCAGGTCTCGTTAAAAGCTGAATTAGAAACTCGTTTTAGATCCACAAGTCAAAACTTAAACTACTCGATTGCAACTTACATAGACCTGAGATTCAAAACAAACTTCTTGGGGGTGCTTGATGTTGAAAGAGCGCGCCTGGTGATTCTATTGGAATATTTAAAAATCTGTGAAGACTCCTCCAGTGGCAGTTCATCTGCTAAAAAAAGTAGAGGAGAAGAGACCGGGTCAGCTGTGTCTCGCATAGCTCATGATATGTTTTCGGATTGCTTTGATGAGGTAGACAGGTTCAATGTGAAGAAAGAAACGCGATAGCATGTGAGCTTGATTTTTTTTCTTAAGTCAGTGCGAATTGGTCGCAATGTGATCCTTATTCTTGGTGAGCAACCAATGCTAAACAATACCCAAATTTAACAAAATTTGTCAAAATCTATCTTTCAGCACCTTGCAGCAGTGTGTAGAGCGAAATACGTTTTTCTAAAGCTGGCCTTATTTACGAAGAACCGCTTGCTACCTCTTAAGTGGGGAAACCACATTAGGAGGTTCATAAAATCAAATTTACTTTTTATTGCATAAATCGTTAGCTTAACTATCCAAGAATACGCTCTCAAAATTTCAAATCGAAATTCGCATTCGTTTAGATTTTATGAGCATAGAACCGAGTGCACACCGGGTACAGGCTACAGGCTACAGGCTCGAGCGGAGCCATTACATCGTTTATCTCGAAATGACTTTTTTTACATTTGCAATCTAACTCAAAAATGTTAGAACTGATCATTTTGAAAATTGATACTATGATTCTTTATAAAATATCGAATTATATGAACCAACTTGTGAGATGATATCATGATTTTAAGGGTATTTTTCCTTGCATAATTAGAGAAAAAAATCGTGAAAATCGAAGAAAAATTATTCACCTGCAAAAATTTTTAAATTTCATTTTTTTCGCCTGCTTGAGGTTCATATTCTTAGAAAATAAGTTATTAATGTAAGATCAAAACCTTTTTGATTTCAGATGAAAATCGGAATGACTACACTGCACGCAACTGGAAAACTATACTTTGACCCTTCAGCGGACATCACACCGTAACTTTGTTATTTTTAGCTGAAATTATTCAAAAAAAAATCACAAAAGTTGTTCGAAATATGAATGAAATGAGGTCAAAATTTGATTAAATTCTGGTTAATTTGTCCCACCTAGAAAAACCCTAAAAAATCAGTATCAAACAGCCTCCTAATGTGGTTTCCCCCTTAAGGCAGAGAAATTAGTATTTATTCACCGTAATTTTCCCTTGGTGCAGCATAAGTACTATTCATTTTCTAAGTTGTAGAATTATCTTGTGATTACTGATTGTATTTCTTAAGTGAAAGTAAGTAAATAAAGCAATTAATTACCTAAAAACATTTTTTTTTAAATTAAGTATTCGGCCGGATTGGCACTAGTTATCCGATATTCGGCGGGATAGTATTTAGGATGCCGGGTAGCCTGGATACCGGATAGTTACCGGATATCCGTTTCATATCTAGTCTAGATAGACGACACTAAACAGATGAGACTAGACAGACGAGACTAGACAGACGAGATTAAACAGCTCGAGACTAGAAAGACCAGTTTGGTTGATTAAAGACTAGATTGACGCAACTATTCAGACAAGGTTATGCAGACGGGATTAGAAAGGTGGGACTAGATGTGACTAGGCCAATGGTACTAGACAGACGAGACGAGACAAACGAGATTATGCAACGCGAGACTAAACCGAAAAGACTTGAAAGTCGTCTATGCAGACGAGGCTTTAGAGACGAGACCAGACAAAGGAGACTAACTAGATGAGGTTACACAGAAGAAATTAGACAGACGGGGTGATATTAGCAAGTAGAGAATAGTGTATTTAGTGTTTATATGCTTTTGTTAATTTTTCACCTTCCTACTTTCTATATTTCTCTATTTGGCGTTCTTTGAACATGTAAATTTAGCTCTTTGTTCATAATTTGGAAAATTACCCTGATAATAAAATAAGAATTTTAATATTAAAGATCAACTTTTATTATTAAAAACATAAAAATTAGCCTTGAAACGTAATTATAAAAACGTTCCTTTTAAATGCAATGTTTCGTGTGCGCTCATAAGAAGGTTAACAAAACAAATGTCTGCTCGAAATATCTTTTTTTATGTCAAAAAAAAAACTACAAAATATACTTACAAAATTGTTGCAATATTAATTATTCGTGAGATCGAATGTCGCGACTAATAATGTAAAAAGCGAGAAATACTAAAAAAGAATTGTCGTAATTGACGGCAATCAAAACGTTTTACGCGTGTAAAATACGTGACATTTTGCCCTTAATAACCAACGCGTTCCATTATGGATTGTTTGAAAGCAAAAAAAAGATTTTAATGTGACTAGCTAGTACCTAGCAAATACCATAAGAGTGAAATGCCAATGGAATGTAACAGATGGCGCACACATTCAGAATACAAAATAAATACTGTCTCGAGCAAAGAATATTTTAACACTTTGTTAAATTTCAACTATTTCTTCGTTTTTTAATGTAACAATTAGTCTTGCTCAACACTTGTATGCCTAGATAGGCCAGTTTCATCTTATTTATTCAGTCTGATCGTAATAAATGTAACATATGCTAATGAAATCTTGAAGGGTCTATTTAATGTTTCACATTCTATTAAGGGCGTAAATTTGGAAACCATAAAACGTTTTTTTCTGTTATCAATTTACGAGACTTGTGTTATTACAACAAAGTAAAAGCCACTTGAGAAATAGGGAAACAGTCCAGAACCGAAAAATAATTTCCGCAGGAAACCTTAGCAGTCATCAAATAGAAACATGTCATCACTCGAACATCTTTGTTTTGTGGCACTCCAAGTCAAACGTGTTATTTTGGCTCAAGCGCGCGTTTTCAAGTGGAGATTTAGGGAGCCGAAACAGTATCGTTTACCCGGCTGAATTAAGACCATTCGATGGAAAGGAAATACTTGGAGCCAAATGTAAAAAGGGGAATAATAAAATAAAGGGAATTAAATGGTAAATTTATTAGTCAAAATCATTCCCCAAATCCCAGATTATCTTCAAATATTCAAAGTTAAAATAAAAGGGGAAAAAACGATAAAAGTAAATTACTATGTTTGTCATGTTAATTTGTTAGAGAGATTTAGACTTCAAAGGGAAAACTTTACAAAGGAAATATTTTTTTTCTGGTCTAGGATGTTGCATTCTAAATTCTTAAGACTGAAACGTTTTGTCAATTAAATCTAACATATCTACATAGCTTTATCACCTCAGCCAAATTTAATATTTCCATTCGATTGGTCTTGTCTTGGTTAATTATATCTAGTCTTGTATAATCTCTTGTTTCTATTGTTATATTTTGTATTATTCTTTGGTTTGTCTGTCTAATCCAGTCTACCTAATCTTGTCTATCTAATTAGTATTTTCTGCTCGCTCTTAGTATGTCTAATATTCTATTTTATCGTGTCATTACTTCCTATATTTTCTATATATTGTAGTCTCAATAGTTTTGACTTTTGAATTTTTATTACAATATTATTTTCAACAATATAAGTCTTTTCTCTCTTCTTTTCTCTTTCTCTCTTCTCTCTTGTTTCTCTAGTATTATATGTTTAATATTTATCGAGTATTATCGATACGGTCTAGTCTCATCCTGTCGGTCTTATCTTGTGTGTCTAATCTTTTCAATCTAGTCTTGTATGTTTAATGTCATTTAACTTGTGAAGTGGTTTTATGTCTTGTCTATCTAGACTTAATATTCTATGTTATATACCAGTGGTAGCCTTTTTCCGGCCGCGTGCCATTTTTTTTAAATTTTCACGTTTTGAAATGCTGACGTGCCATGTCTACTTTTACAATGTGATATATTTGGCGTGTTTTGTGCGACTTTTGAAATTACGGGCAAACCAATCGACGGATTTTGATAAAATGTGGTACGATTTGATATTCTTACGAGATCTCACAAATTCCCAATTTTCAAAATTGTAGCTTTGTAAATGCGGCTTTCGTGAATTTTTAAATTTGTAAATTTTGTGCTTCTATTGCAATTACGGACAGAACAATCGACGGATTTTGATGAAACTTATGAATTGATATTCTTACAAGATATCACAAATTTCCAAATTTGCAAATTGTAGCTTTGTAAATACGGCTTCGGTGAAATTTGGAAATTTTTGTGCACCTTTTGCAATTACAGGCAAACCAATTCACGGATATCGATGAAACGTGATATGATTTGTTATTCTTACGAGGTCCCACAAATTGCCAAATTTCAAAATTGTAGCTTTGTAAATTCGGGTTTTGTGAATTTTTGAAATTTGTTCATTTTTATGCGCCTTTTGCAATTACAGACAAACCAATGGACGGATTTTGATGAAACTTGGCATAGCTTGATATTCTTGAGAAATCTCACAAATTTGAAAATTGTAGCTTTGTAAATACGGCATTTGTGAATTTTGAAAATTTTTGTACGCCTTTTGCAATTACAGGCAAACCAATCGACGGATTTTGATGAAATGTAGTATGAATTGATATTCTTATTAGGTCCCACAAATTGCCAAATTTCGAAATTGTAGCTTAGTAAATACGGCTTTTGTGAATTTTTGAAGTTTGTAAATTTTTGTGCGCCTTTTGCAATTACGGACAAACCAATCGACGGATTTTGATTAAACTTGGTACGGTTTAATATTCTTGCGAGGTCTCACAAATTCCCAAATTTCAAAATTGTAGCATTTGTAAATACGGCTGTGGTGAAATTTGTAAATTTTTGTGTACTTTTTGCAATTACAGGCAAACCAATCCACGGATTTTAATGAAACGTAGTACGATTTGATATTCTTACGAGGTCCTACAAATTGCCAAATTTCAAAATTGTAGCTTTGTAAATACGGCTATTGTGATTTTTTGTGCGCCATTTGAAATTACGGGCAAACCGACGAATTTTGATAAAACGTGGTATGATTTGATATCCTATTTGATATACGAGATCTCACAAATTCCCAAATTTTCAAATTGTAGCTTTGCAAATACGGCTTTCGTAAATTTTTGAAATTTGTAAATTTTGTGGCGTCTTTTGCAATTACGGACAAAGCAATCGACGGATTTTGATGAAACTTGGTATGAATTGTTATTCTTACAAGATATCACAAACTCCCAAATTTCAAAATTGTAGCTTTGTAAATACGGATTTTGTGAATTTTTGATATTTGTAAATTTTAGTGCGCCTTTTGCAATCACGAACAAAGCAATCGACCGATTTTGATGAAAGTTGGTATAAATTGATATTCTTAGAAGATATCACAAATTTCAAAATTGTAGCTTTTTAAATACGGCTTTTGTGAATTTTTGAAGTTTGTAAATTTTAGTGCGCCTTTTGCAATTACGGACAAACCTTTTGACGGGTTTTGATGAAACTTGGTATGATTTGATATTCTTGCGAAATTTAACAAATTGCCTTTCAAAATTGTAGCTTTGTAAATACGACTTTGCTGAATTTTTTAAATTTGAAAATTTTTGTTCGACTTTTGCAATTACGGGCAAAACAATCAATCGGCGGATTTTGAACACGTCTTATATTTACACCGTTGATGTTGTACAAAAGTAGATTGAGAAACTTAAAAAATTATTTTAGGAAAGTTTAACAATTAAAAAAGTCAGTTTAACAATTTTAGAAGGCATGCTTTTAGAAGGCATGAGTAATAGTTCGCGTGCCAATAAAATTTTCCTACGTGTCAGCTGTGGCACGCGTTCCATAGGTTCGCCACCACTGCTTTATAATATTGGCTGTGTTTAGCTAGCCACGCATATCTCCAACCTTGTCTATTGTATATTTGTCCAAACATTGCTTATCTAGCTTTATTAGTGCCGTCTTTGTTTGACTAGTCCTATTTGCCTATTCTTTACTCTCTAATCCTTCCTGTCTAGTCTTGTTCCCTAGTCTAGTTTTATTTGTCAAGTCTTATGTGTAGCTTTGACTTTGCAATATTATCTCCGTAGTCATTTGTGTTTCGTTTGGCTAGTTTTAACAGTGCTACTAATTTTCTGATAAATCTAGTAAATTTAGTTATAATTTAAGGTAAATATAGATAAAACAAAAAAATAGAATTATTATTTAAATTTGAAAAAATGATCCTAGAGTCACATATTTTTTTTATTACTGATGCGTTAAAAGTACTATCTTGGCGCACGTTTTTTAGTGCGACAAATGACATTTTTTGCATTTTTGGCTTTGCGTGCGTTACCCATAACTTGGGTAACGCAGGCAAATATTCAATATCACTAATATTTAAATAAAAAAAAAACAATTAAATAAATAAAATAAGTGACAGAATTTCTTTCATTAAAAAATAAAAAAATTAAAATTAATGAAAACGTTTTAAAAAGAGTGTAAATAATATGGTGATACCGGAGACTAATGACAGTTCTTATGACGAATCCACACCACCGGAGACAATTGAAAAAGCAAATTCTTGATTTTTGATTATATTTTGTTCGATGATCCTTGGATTCCAAACTTGTAAGATAAGTTCCTTCGCACGAGTTTCCTTTCCCTTCGCACCCTTTCGAGCAAATGTGCCCTAGTTGCAAAATATACTATTTTATTTTTTATTCATTTCACCTAGACTAGAACAGTAAAATGACATGAAAACCTACGACTAGAGGAATAGAATCAAGAAGTTAAGGAGTAATTATTTCTTATACCTTATTAAAATAATTGAAATTCTAATTTTTAAAATTCAAGTCATAATAAGAAAATTCTAAATCCAATTTAGAATGTAAAAATTCCGTATCTTGTTTAAGAATATTTAGATATAATCGGAATATTGTCGTATTGAAAATGTCCTTATTAAGCGAAAAATGTATTTAGGAATGTTATCTCAATTACTAAACGAAAAAAAGAATTACTAAAAGAAAAAAAACCGTTGAGACGCATAAAACTATTTATTAATTCGCATTCCGTAACCGTACATTCTCGATGAAATTATTATTCAAAGCCTTTTAATTCATATTGATATCGTAAATCAACTTGTACATGCCATAACTTACTGCCGACTTTTGTTCAATTTATCGATTCCTTCGGTTATCAATTGACTTATTTATAACACATTTATTAATGTTAAAAAATGCGGAAAGCAGAAAGTTTTATATAAAAAAATATTCGTCTACCATATGCTGTTAAACATCAAAATGATATTTTAAGAAATTTTTTAATTTTCTATTAAAAATGCAGACAATTCTTACTCAACACCATCATTTTATGTTGTTTATTTTTTTTTAAATTCACGTAAAAAAAAACATATTTTTTTTATAAATTTCTTGTTTTCTAATTATTTTTCACCTTTTTATTCCCACAAAAAATCATTTTACCGTTAAACAAACAGTAAAATTAACGTTTATTTGAAATTAAATATTTTCATTTATTTTAGGTATTTACACAATTCTATATTTGTTTTCTTTTTGTGTTTTGCTAGGTTCCTACGTTTATCGATTGCTCGTTTTACCCATTGCGAAAATGTATATTTTCATTTAAAATTTCCTGCTATTTACTTAACGTTAAAAATATTAATTATATAATTAATTTGTTTAATCAATTGCAACAAATATGTTTTTACTAGCTAATTAGCTTGTTTCATGAACTAAAATTAATTTGATGTGACAAAATAATATTTTAGAGAAGTCAAATAGTAGGTTTGATATTTTATTTAATTAATATTCTTAGTCAGAATAGTATGAATAGTGGACCTAGATGTATATAAACTTGAATTATTTGCGAATATTATTAGTGCAAATAGAGTATATGAATCTATTTATTTCATATTTTTAGGTCACTATTTACACCACTAAAACATAGTAAAAAATATATATGTTACGATAAAAGTACAAAATCGACAAATGTAAATATTTTCCAATACATCTACCAATTTGATAGATAAAGGTTGGTTTAAATCTGAGATCAGCTTAATTTATCTACTTTTACCGGAAAATGTATACTATTTGTGTGTTACAATATCACGTGTGTCTTGTTGGACAGTCCATGCGTATGTTAATGTAAACCTTTATACCAGCGTTTCCCAAACTTTTTTCTTCGTGACCCGGTTATTTTAATATTTTTCCTTCGTGACCCGTAAATATTGTTCATTAAATGAGAGAGATAGTCAGAAACGGCATATATGTAGTGCGCAGTAGTTTGTTTGCAGCGCATTCATGTGATAACAATGCAAATATATTCAAAATGGCGTGGCAAAATGAGATCAGAAATGCGTTTATATTTTTACTTGCAAGAAATAGGCAACTCGTAAATGATAGTTAATTGGTAACCGAAAAGTTACAAAGAATAATGAATAAGTGCTAGTTTTTTACAATTAAAATCAAAATAATTTAAGTTTGTGTTCTTTCAAAAGTCGCAGCATTGTGGGACGTCATTTGTTTTTAATAGTTTCTTCCAAGAATAGTATATTCCCAGAAAGTATAAAAGTATAATGTATTTTTGTACGCAATTAATTCATTCAATAATGTCGATTTAATTTTATTTAGAAATATTTTCCAGTTTCGTAAAAATAAATAAACTAAAACAAAAAGCACCTTTCTTCCTTTGTGATCCGGTATTTTTTTCCGTGGCCCGGTACCGGGTCGTGACCCGGCATTTGGGAAACTCTGCTTTATACAATTGCCAACAACATTAGGCATATGTACACATTGCCGAAAATAATTGGTAAATGTAAGTTGAACTCACATTTACTAACCAAGAAGGTAAATGTGTACATACATATACCTGTAAATATGTACATTTACCAAATTACGTACTTTTACCATAACATATACCTATTCTGTTTAAAAATCCAGAAATTATTTTTAAAAAAATATTTAAAATAGAGAATGATTTTGAGCTGTTTAAACGCCCCCATTTTCGCGTGTTCTGTTGATGACGTCAAATACTATATTCGGTGATAGTTATGTCTATTGTTTACTACTGGTGTTCTCGTTCTTAACTTATTTCACCTTGAAAAAAAGCACAGAAGCCAATTTATAAATACAGTATAATCTTGTAATCCGACACATATGGGACCAAACAACCGCCAGATTATTAAAAGATTCCGGATTATCAAAATTAAAAGAAAAGAATAACAATTTTATATATTTTATGTACAATTGTATTTCAGAACGAATAAAATATCTATCTATATAGGTAAATGTGTATGTAGAAACAATATGTACAAACTTAGGACAGATAGTAAGACAATTGTAGAGTGGAGTTAGCTTGGTCAGAATCGTCAATCAAGTTTTCAGAGTTAAAGGCAGGCTACATTTTTTCCCGCTAGCCACATTTTTTCCGCGAATACTGAATGGTGTTGTTTTTGACTTTAGTTCTTCTGTGCATGAGGTTTATGTTCAGACGTGGCAGCGTAAAGAAAAGACACGTGTTTCCCCAGAACGCCGGAATACTGAACGTGCCTGATTAACAAACCGCCGGATTATCGAGATTATACTGTATTGCTTTGTAGCTGATTGCAAAAACACTATCAGAAGTGAGGAAGGTGGGAGGAGGGAGGTGTAAGGAATTGTGTAAAGTAATCAGAGTAGCAGTATCTGCAACAACTTGTTTACATTGTTGTGAAGATCACTTTAATGTAAGTATTACGTATCTCGCTACCTAATATGATTTCAGTTAATCAGAAGTAAGTTTTGTAATGAAAATCAATAACACAAGCAGTAGATAACGGTACCTAAATACAGTTTACAAAGTTCTCTGATTTCGTCTATTGGTTTCTAAATAAACAAAATACAATAAAACATTTAACTATTCAGCTTTGTTCCTAACTTGTACCACAGCAGAAACGAGAGATACCTTCAGATACCTAATACAGATATATACTTCAGATACCTGATACAGATACCTAATTTGTTATACCTACTCAAATTTTTGTCTTTATATTTACAATATATCTTTAATTGCAGGTAGAGGAGGATACAGAAATATTCAATACAACATAATGAAACAAGATGTAAATATGACATTCCGATTAAATAAAGGAATTCTGCCTCACATATCCCATTGTCAAAATCGAAATATGCCACCACCCTTTTATAAGAATGGGTGTTATCAAGAGAAAACGGTTAGCACTGATAGAAGAAGCTCTTCCCTCAGTTTCAGTATTAGATAGAAAGTTGGATTTGAAAGAAAATAAGATGATATCATGAACGGATCTATGCTCGGCAAATTATCCGATTGTGCTTTTACAAAACTACTTTCAGTCATCGTCTTAAAAGATTTATAATCTTACTGGGATGCTAAAGTTACACTTAAATATAAAATGATTTCACAAAACACACGTTATTACTATGTTTTCTAATCAAAAGCCTGCCATACGAATGCAAGCAACACGAACTTGTTGACATAGTATTTGACGTCACTTTCGTTTAAAGCGATTTACAAATTTGAATTTCCCTAACTTAATTTGTACTTTTATTTATTAATTCTAAGTAATTAAAAATATATTAATTGCTAAAATAATGGTTTAGTTGAAAAGACCAGCCAATAAATATTCGGGATAAAAATATTTGAACCTAATTTAATGATGTTGCATATTCCCCAAAATTCGGAAGTTATTCTTAAATATAGCCAAATTCCCCATTTGTTTTGAGAAATCGTTTTTCACTTCTAGAATTTACAAAATTAATGTAATTGATTTCCCGATATTTTTCCACAAAATTCCTCTAATTTTAACGAATTATTATCGAAGTTATGGCGCAACACATTCCCGCAAATTCAAACAAACAAAAGTTTCCTCAGTTTTCAACAATTTTAAATCGATTTTACCAAAATAAAAAAAAATTAAAAAATTAAATTTTGCTTCAAAAATTTCCCAAATTTTAATGAATAGGATGGTTGCGACCATTACATCGGTGGTAATTCATACTTACACTGAATAGGGAATTTGCATCAATTTTTTTTATTTACTTAATTCATTTTTTACTTCGTTTTAATATAGCAAAAAATATAAATACTGTTGAAATCAATTTTTAAAAAAATATATAAGATATCGATTAAATTTTACCTGTTTGAACGGTCCCATTTATCGCGCGCTTTGGATGACGTCACAGCTCACGTTGTCATTCAGTGCAGTTTACTACTTGCATAGACAGTTAAGGATTTTCAGTTTGAATCGCTATTTCGTTAATGGAAAAGGCTAAAAAAACATTTTATAGAAATTGTCTAGTACCGGAATGCAAAAACACTATTATAAGTACACCAGATAAACTGTTGGATAAAGTCCCAATCGAGGTATATAGTCCATCCTACCCACATCTTTTGCGCATGCGCTACAAATTATGCTTTCATATATCTATTTTTGGTTTGGTTGATTGTCCGATTGTACTTCAAAAAACTACTGTCAGTCATTGTTCTTGATCATTTATAATGTCACTATATACCAAAATCGCACTAGGTATTTGAAAACACTACATAAATATTGCACAGCAACACAGCACAGTGAATATTGACGCCGATCAATATCATAACGTACACGTCACAGTTCCTAGTTTCGGATCGACCAATGGTGATGCGTTTCGCAAATTTGAATTTCGCTCGCATATTTTGGACTTTTTGATTTTAATTTTTGGAATTAAATACAAACTAAATAAGAAAATAAAGGTATAGATGTAATGTCAAAATCATAAAGTTACGGGGATAAAAAAATCAAGTAAATCTAAATCTCTTGCATATTCACTATTGCAAAATTGTGTTTGAATTTCTCAATTCAGTTACAAAATGTTCCTTAAATGTAGTAAATTAATCAATACATAAACTCACCAAGCAAAAATATCAACAAAATTTCCAAAAACTCAATCTGAAAATGCTCTACACAATCTCAGAAACTTTTAGCACAAGTTTCACACAAATTCCGTAATTTTTGCTCAAAACAAAATTCATCCACATCCGACCTCGACATGTGTCCGACATACTACACATCGTATTAAAACTCGCCTTATTTGCACTGATTACACTCGCTTAGACCCGATTTGTTTACATTTTTTAACGCTCCAAATTGAAGCTATTTACTTTTTACGAAACGGAGTCGCTGCACAAATCAGTAAAACAAGTTCATATTTCTATGCTAAGCCATCAAATCTTGTCCCTCCACCAAGTTCCACCACTTAAACTGAGTGCTTTCAAATCTGAATGTTGAGTTTTCATTCATTTTCTTAAAGTTATCGATCTGAATCTATATTATCTAGGTCTAGATAGTATTCATTTTGATATTTCTTAATCGTTATTATTTTTGCAAGTTTCGTCCTTGTAAACAATTTTTTTGGAATTTGCAATTTTTACAAAAAACAATAATTCAGTATACAGTAGTACGTCGGTTACCGAGCCTAATTCGTCGCGGAAACGTACTTGTAATCCGAAGCACTCGTATATCAACGCGAATAACTCATAATAAATAGTGGAAAAAATTAACAAATAAAATGCTTAATACAAAATAAAAAGAATACATGTAGGTACATAAAAATAATACACACTATTAATTTGTGTTTGGCACACTGGAATCTTTTTCCTTTTGTGTAACTCTAACGACGAAACTATCAAGGGGCATTTGTTGCTGCCTTCTCTACATAATTTCCCGAAAATGTGACATTACATTGTCATTAAAAGGGTTGAATGTTCGCGCTGCACAGCTTTATTTGGGTGGTGTTTTTCTACAACATTTCGGACCGTTTTACTACGACTTACACATGTTCTTAATCTCATTTGAAGCCATTCCTCCTCCTTTTTCTCGTCTTCCTCACACGAGATCTCCTCGACAAAATTTTGCTGTTGCTCGCGATGCAGATCCATTAGTTCGTCGGTGGTTAGCTCCTAGCCATGTTCCTTGTGCTCATTCACTTCCAGTTCCATGTTCTTCCCCAAGCAGACAATTTCATCGAGAACCAGCAGTTCCTCTTCAGGGAACAGGGAGCTAACCCCTCACAGTTATCTCTTAGAACGCAGTCAGGCCACAGTTTTCTCCAAGCAGAATTGAACGTTCTCTTGGTGACCCCATTCCAAGCTTTATCTATGATCTTGAGACAGTTCACGATGTGCAAATGATTTTTCCAGAATTCTCGGAGGGTAAGATATGTTCCTTCGGCTACCTCAAAAAATCGCTGAAATAATGCTTTGGTGTAAAGATCTTTAAAGTTAGAAATGACTTTCGAAATGATCCATGGGCTGAAGTAGCGGTATTGAGTGGTATTGAGAGGAATGAACTTCACCTTAATTAACCCGAATTCCTCCAGTAAGTCATCCTCGAGACCTGGAGAATTAGCAGGGGCATTGTCCATAATTAGGAAAACTTTGAGTGGCAGATTATTTTCTAAAAGGTAATTTTTCACTGTAAGACCGAATACCTCATTGATCCACTCAACGAACAAGATACGAGTGACCCAATCTTTGCTGTTAGACCTCCACATAACGTAAAACTGACTCTTCTGTACCTTGCATTTCTTGAAGGCTCGTGGATTCTCACAATGATACACCAGCAAGGGCTTAATTTAAAAATCCCCGCTTGCATTAGCACAAAACAAGAGGGTGAGATGGTCTTCCATGGGCTTGTGACATTGCATTCTCTTCTATAGTATTGTAAGTCCTATTTGGATAATTTTTCCAAAAAGGCCTGTCTCGTCATAGTTAAACACTTGCTATGGTAGGTAACCCTCGAAAGTCATGAGTTTCGGTCTTTCATGGGCTTGTGACATTGCATTCTCTTCTATAGTAATGTAAGTCCTCTTTGGCTAATTTTTCCAAAAAGTCCTGTCTCGTCATAGTTATACACTTGCTATGGTAGGTAACCCTATGAAATCATGAGTTTCGGAAATTCGGTGACGAACGCCTTAGCTGCCATTAACGTCCGAACTAGCAGCTTCTCCGTGTGGCACAACACTATAGATATCACATCTCTTCTTAAAGTTGTCAAACCAGCTCCTGCTCGCTTTGAAGCCTTCTTCGTATCTTATCGACATATCTGGCAGTTTAGTTATGAGGTTCGGCGTACTTTGCCTTCTCGCAAATAAAGTTTTCCCTCACAGTATCACCTGCTAGTTGTTTCTCGTTTACTCATACGAGAAGCAACTTTTCTACATCTTCCCGAACACGTGGCCGTTGCTTTGATAGTCGCGTAACTCCTTTTGCCACATCTGGTCCCCTCAATTCTTTTTTCTTCTTTAATATTGTGCAAATAGTTGATGTAGATTTATTATAAAATCTTGCGATGCCGACCACTCGCATACCTCGTTCGTGCTTCTCGATGATTTCCTTCTTAACTTCCACCGTAATCATTTTCTTCTTCTTATCACTTTTTTTTCAAGAGTTTTCTTTTTGGGGGCCACGGTTATCAAACCACGCTTAGAAAAAAAACAAACAATACTTCGTACATATGTTGAGTAAATATGTAAAGCACACCGAGCAACTGAAACCGCCGTGACGGTTGGTAGATATGCGCATATATTTTACCCTTATTACAAAACTTAGCTCGTTTGTCAAGTTAAAATTTGTTTTAAAAATTTGCTCGTCTTTCAAAATACTCGCAATCCAAGTTACTCACAATCCAAGGTTCGACTGTCTTTATAAATTTTTGTAAATGAATGGAATTTTATGTCAAGTTTAGTTTATACGATCAGACAAGATTATTTTAGTCTATATAATCGGACATTATTAAAAATCTAATCCAGATGAAACACTACAGACTATGTCTAGTCTATACAATTGGACTAGATTATAAAGAGTTTACAAAAGATGAAGTTATGTCTGTTATAACTGATGTAAGTTTACCAAGTCAGATTAAATTAATAACAATCTAGTCTAAATGAAACATTGAAGATCAAGTCTAATTTATAAAATCAAATACATTCTAACTAAATCATTAAAAATATAGTCTAGATTCAGGCATGAGCAACCTGCTGCCCGCGGGCCACATACAGTATCTGTGCCGGCTTCCCAGCGCAATAAAAACTACTGCTCCAAATTTTAATAGACGGGACCAATATGCCTGCCTTACGTTGCGTCTCCACGGTACTAATACGGAACAAATAATGGTAATTTGGCCATAGTTCCAAAAGGGATTGCCCATGCCTGGTCTAGATGAAACCTTGAAGAGCATGTCAATTTTATACAATCAGACTTGATTAATTGAAATCCAGTCTAGACGAAACCTTGAAAACCAAATCTAGGCTATAAAATCAGACTAAATTATTAAAAATCTAGCATAGATCCTTAGATAAGAATGGGTGCTATAAGTTTCAGTGTCATTAAGAAATTTGGATTTGAAGGAAAATAAGATGATATAATGAACGGATGGATCTATTATCAGCAAATTATCCGATTGTGCTTTCACAAAACCACTTTTAGTGATAGACCATGTGCTGGCCAATGCTAGATATGCGAAAAATGTGATGGATGTGAGAAGCCGAAGGGGTGCAGACGCGGACTCCGACCTAGTTTTCCTAGTACAGACCTTTTTCCTAGTACAGACAAAAATGCGCCTGAGAATCAAGAGCAAAAAAACAAAAGAACAGCAAGCCACAAATACAACAAGATGGGAAGTAAGCACACTTGGAAACGCTGAAATACGGACCAAATACCAAACCGAAATGGAAAACCAATTACGACAAAACACCCCTGAAATAGAAGACATAGAAACAGCCTGGGGCACCCTCAAATCAACTATAGTGGCGTCCACGAAGAAAACACTGGAAAAGAAAAGCAGGACAAAGAAGAAACAATGGTATGATGCGGAATGCGAACAAATCCAAAGCACAAAAAATAAAGCCACATTACACATGTTACAAGACAATAATAACGCCAACATAGAGAAATTTAAAACATGCAGAAAGGAGGCAAGGGAACTTATAAGTAACAAGAAAAGAGCGGCCCAGAATAAAGTACTACAGCAACTAGAGGAAGATGCCAAAAGCAACAATCGTAGGAGATTCTTTCAAGAAATATTGCGGATGAAGGAATGATATAAACCCATAACAAGAAGTATCCTAAAAAACGATAGGGACGAACTAATAACCGACACGTCGGAAATACTTAAAACATGGAAAGAGAGTATTTCAACAACCTGCTTAATGCAGATAACGCCATGACAGCAGAGGCCACAACATACCAGACAGCGGAAATACACGTAGAGGAGCCAAGCTTCCAAGAAATAAAAGGCAATCAACAAACTCAAAAATAACAAAACCACTGGATGCGATACAATACCAGCAGAATGCCTAAAATATGGAGGAACACAACTCCACAAAGATCTACATAAACTAGTACTAACCATATGAAAATGGGAAGCCTTGCCAGACGAATGGAACGAAGGTACTATCTTCCCCATCCATAAGAATGGAGACCGCATGAAATGTATCAACTACAGGGGAATATCGCTACTGAACGCAGCATACAAGATACTCTCCAATGTGCTATTGAGACGCATATCACCGTATGCGAACGAACAAATTGGCGACTATCAGTGTGGATTCAGACGAAAGAGGTCAACTGTGGACCAGATATTCACAATCCCACAGCTACTAGAGAAACACTGGGAATTCAATAAAAACGTGCACCAGGTGTTCATGGACTTCAGACAAGCTTACGACACCATAGGCGACAGTGTCTGGATAGCTATGGCAAATATAGGTATACCGCAGAAAATCATCAATATCACGAAGTTATGTAAGAACAATACCAGATGTCGCGTTAAAGTAGAAAACCTATAACAGACGAATTTCGGTCATGAGTGGATTGAGACAGGGCGATGGACTGCCGCCCCTACTCTTTAACATAGTCTTATGTATGGCTATCAAGAAGACGAACATCACCACGGAAGTATTTACTAACCAGGAGCCACATATGATCCTGGCCTTCGCGGACGACATTGACGCGGTCGGAAGAGGTACTGTCGAAGTCAAGGAAAGATTCTTGAAAATAGAGAAGGAATGTAAGAAAATGGGCCTCAACATCAACGAGGAAAAAACCAAATACATGCACATTACCCGACAACCAACCAGGGACATAATCGGTCAGAATATAACGATGAACACCTATAACTTGAATGTGTCAGACAGTTTAAGTACCTTGAAGCCACGATATGCTCAGACAACGACTGAGACAACGAAGAGATTAAAACAATAATACACAGTGACAATCGGTGTTTCTTTACCATGCGAACCCTCATGCAATCCAATACGGTGTCGAGAGTATAAAAGCTGAGGATGCACCAGGCCGTAATCAAACCGATCATCTGTTATGGCTGTAAGACCTGGAGCATTACAAAACACAATGAGCTTCAACTAAAGCGGGCTGAAAGGAAGATCCGGAGAAGAATATTTTCCCTCGTCGAAGATCCAAAGACGAAGCAATATCGCATAAGGTCGAATGCAGAACTCCAGGACCTATACCAAATGCCGGATATAGTCAAATCAATAAAATCCCAGCGTCTGAGATGGACTGGACATGTGCAAAGAGCACCTGACGACCGACTGATCAAGATAGTATGGGAAGGAAACCCAGCAAGAAAGAAACCGCTGGGGCGGCCAAGAATCAGATGGAAGGACAACATTTTAAAAGATCTATAGACTATGCAGGTATATGACTGGAAGGAGGCCATGTTGGACCGGGACCGATGGAGGCAAATCGTTAACGCAACCAAGATCCACCAAGGGTTGTAGTGCTACCCAGAAGAGGAAGAAGACTTTTAGTCATCGTCTCAAAAGATTTCTAATCTTATTAGGATGCTAAAATTTCACAAAATATTAAATGCTATCACAACATACAGGCTATTAAAATGTTTCCTAATCAAAAACCTGCAAGTCCATACAAATGTAATGCCCGCTCCACACTCTCGCGGAGTAGGAAGGCGTTCGTTCGAGGCGAGGAACTAGACGGAGGAGGCATCTACACTCTCGCCTTACTTCGCGAGAACCTCAGTGCCATGACTGACACCGAACAGGTGGTAGCTGCTGCTGCTACTATTTGTGTGTATAATATATAGGAAAGGACGAGTAAACACGAGAGTGTAGACGTGTAACTCGTGCCTTCCTCGTACTCGCGCCTCGTGTCCCTTTGACTCGGGTACGAAAACGCTTCATGAAGCGAAGTTAGCCAATTCGAGGCGAGGCGCACAAGGCGGACCGAGTAACCTGACCACACTCTCGTTCCTCGCTCAACTCCGTGCTACTTCGCGAGAGTGTAGAGCGGGCATAAGCAATACGGACTTGTTCACATAGTATGACGTCACGTTTCGTTTTAATCAAAGCGTTTTACAAATTCGAATTTCCCTCGCCTAATTTGTACCTTTATTAATTTTAAATAATTAAAAATATATTAATTACTAAAATAATGCTGTAGTTCAAATGTCCGGTCAATAAAGAATCGGAATAAAAATATTTGAACCTGATTTAAATTACATGCATATTCCTTATTGTTAAACTAGTAAAACTTGTCTATACAACAATTTGAAATTTATTTTCATATAAAAAAAACTTGTACCTACAGCAATAAGAAGGATTCGAAGAACCAATAAATAAAAATAAATAACAGCATTTGTAGTTTTCAACGCTTCAGTTAGTTCACCAAACACGAAACAAGAAGAAAAAAACTTTCTACAAACAGAATAATAATAAAAAACTGTTTAAGATATTTACAGATAGTCGTTTTATTACCTCTAAATACTTTGTGTATATTAGGTTACGATTGTGTGTTATTTTTTTCGCTACATATTTATAGAAATAACATTGACATCTATCACTTGACAATTTATCCACATTTCTTATTTAACGAGGAAACAACAAAAAGTAAACAAACGACGTTTACATCTTAACATTTCAATTTTAATGAGCTTTATTTACACAAAGTCAAAACATAATATTTTCTCAACAAACAGAATCTCTATATGATTGATTTCCTTACTATCTTCTTAGTAATTCTCAGCCCGTTATATTTCTGTGCAGTCCGGGAGGGATATATTAAAAAAAGTTTTTTTTCGCTCAGCTCCCACATACACTCAATTCTCATTCCGCGCATATAATTACACATTTAATTTACATATACGGTCGATTAGTCACCTGTTTTTACTGTTACTCATTGGGTGTTCCAATTTCAGCTTTCGGTCTTGGTCTTTAATTTCATTTTCCAATCCACCTTAATTACACACTCATCTCCTTCTCGCTACTGATAACATATAATTATTATCTACCTTGCACTAATAACAAATACCAAAAAATCTTATCCAACGACACAATTCGTCAAAAAACATTTTTTCGCAAACCTATTAAAAATTTAATGGAACGCATTTCTTTTAAATCAAAAATTCTCTGCCTAATTATGTTGCTGTGTTGCTTTTTCTTCTTAATATAATTTACGATTCATCCTTAGTCTGTGTCAAATGATTTACTACCCCTTTTCAGAACATTCACAGTTGAGACAGGCAGTTTATGGTAACGACCTAGATAGATAAACGTTGTGTAAGGGCTCTGTTGTCTAAACTGTAAAACGATTTCAAACTCTAATGCATATTTTAACTCGAAAATAAATTGTTAATACTTCAGGAGGAAAATGGGAAAATTACAACAAAACCAAATTATATGTGTCTTACAAAAGTTATGTAGTAAATACATTGTGTTTACTTTACTGATTAAAGTTAGAAAATGGTAATAATGTATGCTAATTCGTATTGAATGCGATATTTGTTTGGTACAATATGAAATTTGAATTTTATGTAATACTAATTTACGGGCGGTGTTATTAATCCTGTCACATTCAGCATTATCGATCAGAGCTGAAAACTATTTTCAAATTGAATTATAAATAACAAATTATTAATTTACATTTTTTCAAATTTATTTTCAGTTTACACTGCATTATTAAACAAGCATTTTTTATCCATATCCGTACTTGTTGTTTCGTTTCACAATTCATATAATATTTTTTTGCTGATTTATTATTATTTACGAAATCCTCGGTATTAATTATGAAATACGGTTATTCATTATTTTATTAATTTAAATAAAATCAATCTCTTTTACATATATCATATTATTTTCATTTATTGTTTTATTATAAAATAATAATAGGGATCCCATAATTTATTAGAAAAAAAAACCAATTAATTAAAACCGAAATGTAACGAATCCAATATTGTGTTGTTCGGAAGTAAATTTTGTTTTAATTGTTTTTTTTAAGAAGTTAATATCATTTTAAACAATATTATCATTGTTATATTTTGCCGTGGAGAGAAACGAACGCGAAGAACTGAGTCTAGCCGTCATATTTTTCATAATGTTTGTTTATTTATCATATTAGACTTTCGATTTTTTACTGAGAAATAAGTGGAGTTTATTTAAATAAAGAAAAATGGTCTAGTTTTAACGGAAGTATGCATTTTCACTTAGACAGACTTAAACTCTTTAAACTGTTTGTGACGCATTAGCACTAATTAGACACAGTACTAAAACTAAACATATAGAGCATTTTAGTTATCACTTATAACTCGAAATCTGTCGATAATCACTCAACAAACTTTGAAGTTCACAATCTATTTAGTTATTTTGTAATATTTTTACGAAACTACATTTAAGCAACAAATTAAAAACCAAGGTCGATAGCCCTTTACCATAAACTATCGTCAACCATACGTATTATTCCTTATAATTATTCCTCTTTCCTTAGTAAACTACTTAGTAAAATTTACATAAAAGTTTATTTAGTCTGTAGCCTATATTACCCACACAAAATTACAATTTTCTTAAGATATATTCTTAATGTTTATGAATCGGTACGATTTCCGACTAATCTCTGAAAGGCTTTCAATATTTATTCCTTCATTATAGTTATTCCCGATAAAACTGAAGTGTCGCAACAATTTAATAATTACTAAATCTTCGCTTTAAGTATCTTAAACGTATATAAGGCACTCAATTGCCATTCACTTGTGATAGGTACAGTACAACATATAAATTAGATAACACGCTATAACTATATATTACGTCATGAACTGCATTAGATTGTTTACACTAGAATCGTTAACTAGAATATATTAGACACGATTGCTGTCTTAAAACTAAACGCTATCTGGACAGTTATATTTTCATTTATAAATTTTAACTTTCACAAATAGTGGAGAGAAAAACATTCTCCTGCAATTAAGTAGATTGTTCAAATTTATAGATTTCATTCAATATTTATAAGAATTCAGTTTGTAAACAGCTTTTTTATAAAATTTATCCTTTGCTTTAATTTGTCATTGTTACCGATTTTTTTTCATTCCAACACATTCACTTAACTTTTCTTGTTCAAACTCCACTAGTTCTTAGGCTACATAAGATATAGTATACCCTAATTTCCATTGTCAATTAAATGCTATTGTGTCATATGATCCTACTCACCCAACCTGTCAAGTCTTAATAAAAAAAAACCGGCCAAGTGCGAGTTGTGACTCGCGCACCGAGGGTTCCGTACAAACTTGTAAGGTATCCGAGGAGAACCTAACTGTATGCAACCCATATGCTTCTGGTGCCTGACAATACCACGCAACACATTAGTGTATTTTCATAAGTTTGTAATAGTAAATTCCCATTTTTCGAACTATTACTACATATTTACGGTTTTCAGATTTTTCCCTTTACATGTGCTGTAAGACACCGTTTCTTGCCAAATTTCATGATTCTAGGTCAACGGGACACGGATAGTACCCTATAGGTTTTGATTCACTTGCTAAATCGCAAAATATGCGACATAAACGGTAATATCTTTTGATCGCGTTGACTTACAAGTTTGATTTTTTCACAGCTGAAAGAGACCACAGACCCGAGTATTTGATACAAATTTCAACTTGTTACCTCTACGCGTTCCTGAGACAAATGGTCTTGACAGAGAGACTGACAGACGGACAGACAGACAGACAGACAGACAGACAATGAAATTGATCCTATAAGGGTTCCGTTTTCGGTACGGAACCCTAAAAATAATTTTACTCTACATTCATGATTGATTTAGCCTTATCTTTTCTAATGCAGTCTTGCATGGTCTTGACTGGTCTTTTCTGGTTTATCTGGTTCTGTTTGGTCTTGTCTGGTCCTGTTTGATCTTGTTTTGTTTGGGATTGTTTGGTCTTGCCTTGTCTTGCCTGATTTTGTCTAGTCCTATCTGGTTTTGTTGGGTCTAGTTGTGTCGTCAGCTCTTGTTTGGTTTTAACGGATATTTTCCGGTCTTGTCTTGTCTGGTCTTGTCTAGCCTTGTCTGGTCTTGACCGGCTTTGTCTGGTATTGTTTGATCTTGTCTGGTCCTGCCTGGTCTTGTCTGGCCTTATCGGTCTTGCTGGTCTTGTCTGGCCTTTCCTTGAATTGAGTCTGGTCTTGTCGGGTCCTGTCTGGAATTGTCTGGTCCTATCTGGTCTTGTTTGGTATTGTCTGGTCTGTCTGGTAATGGCTATTGTTTTCTAGTCTTGTATTTTCTTGTCTGGTTTTGTCAGGTCTTGTCAGGTCTTGTCAGGTCTCCTCTGGTCTTGTCTGGTCCTGTCTGGTATTGTCTAGTCTTGTGTGGCCTAGCCTGTTTTGTTACGGTTTTTCTGGTCTGGTCTGGTGTTGCTTTGATTGGTGTTGTCCAGGCATGTCTGATTCTTTCTGGTCCTATCTGTTCTTGTGTGAGTTTGTCTGTTCTTGTCCGGTGTTGTCTGGCCTTGTTTGGTCTTGTATGACCTTTTTTCGGAGGAGAGGGAAATACTTTACGTACAACCTCGAGGTTTCCCTGGAGAGTGTGGGACTCCCCATCCAGATGGTCGGGATAGGTTTACCCACTAAAAGCCCCTCCTCGGTTACATGGAAATCAGTGGAATTGCCTTAAAGCATGACTACGCTGAGATCCACAAATTCTTCCATCTTTGCCTTTCTTCCTCCTCCTTCTTTCTGATTATTTCCTTGATTGCTCCTTCTATTGCATCCCATTTATCCTTTCTAACATTAACTTTATTATGTTGTTCTTTATGAGTTGTTCCCCTACTTTGTCTGCGGCTTCTCCTCTTAGAGTGTGCCACCTGTAACACCACAGCACCGTGTGCTCCGGCGCACAGTAGTCGGAAATCCCAAAAAGCTAGCCAAAAGTGGAAAAAAATCATTTTTTTCTAGAGACTGTTAATGGTTGGAATAGTTGGAGTGGTACATCTATTATGTATTATGACCATTAGCGGTATTCTAGTATGTATTAAAATCGTGAACCCGGCACGCGTCTGGCCTTCCGCATTATTTGCTCGTTTCTCGTCGTAAGTAACAGGGAATTCAAACGGCTGTAGAATCGGGAAAACGTAACGAATTTGAATTCTAAAAAATGGATACTCATCTAGATAGTAACTACCATTTGAATGTGTTGCTCGAAATTATTATTAACGATGTATGATATAGTATTTTTCTTGATGACGTTTTTGTAAATATAGCAATAAGTCAAAACCCTGGTCGACCCTGTCTCTCAAACCAAATTCAAATTGTTGCTCAGACATTTATTCAGAACATATCCAAAAATTAACTGCGCGTGACTGCGCGTTCGGTTTCGGTTATAATTTTTATGCGGTTATGTGAGCACTTTCTGCAGTTTTCCGTAATTTTTGCGTATGAAATATTGTTTATAGTAAATATGAAGGAACTGTCCAAATAGCGTGATTTTTGGTCTCCTTGCATTTTTGAGGTCGCTGATCACGAAACTGAATTCAAAATTTCGAAATTCAAAATGGCGGGTGCAATATGGCGGATAATTTCTCGAGAAAGTTTCCGAAAAGTCGAGATTTAGCGGCTCTATATGTCACCCATCACGAAATTGAATTCAAAATGGCGGCCAATAGAAGGCGGATAATTTTCCCAAAAAAGTATTTTTTATTTTTCCAAAAAAGTAATTTTAATTTCGTTGTCAGTGACCTCAAAAATCCCTAAATCCCGAGCTTCGACAAAATTGAATGCTTTTTTCGGAAAATTATTCGCCTTCTATTGGCCGCCATTTTGAATTTTGAATTCAGTTTTGTGATCGGTGACATTTACAGCCGCTAAATCTCGACTTTCAACAAAATTAAATGCGTTTTTCGGAAAATTATCCGCCATATTGCGTCCGTCATTTTGAATTTCTAAATTTTGAATTCAGTTTCGTGATCAGCGACCTCAAAAATGCAAGGAGACCAAAAATCACGATATTTGGACGGTTCCTTCATATTTTGGCCAGCTTTTTGGGATTTCAAACCACTGTGCGGAGTATCTCGTTGACCGCAATATCTGCACTCTTCGCTTGTGACTAATTTAACTCTAAATAGATAGCTATTAAAACAGCCATGTCCTCTAAGGAGCTGGGTGAGGTGGTATCCCACTTCTTCGTGTTCCCTTTGAATCCATGGTTTTAGTTCGGTAATTAGTTCCTTCGTCCACTTAGCGGTAGTACTATCCTGTGACCATTCTTCTTCCCACCAATTCAGAGTAGCCTCCTGGGTCCTTAGTCTTTCTTCTTTTTTGTTTCCTGCTTTATCGTAGGTACGCTCTAGTACCACCAGATGGATTGGTGTCGTGGTTACAATCACCTGTATGGCCTTTGTGGATACCGTCCTATAGGTACACGCAATCTTGAACACGCAAGTCTTCTATATTTAGTTTTAATGGCTCACTCTACGAAACACCGGCGTGGCGTACGGTGTTTCGTAGAGGAGTATAAAGTTTACCACGCTGTATACCACTTTCCTAGCTTCTTGTCTTACACCTCTTGTGTTTGCACCTCGCTGGCATTATTCTTGCCAGTGCGGCTATAGTCCTATCTGCCTTCTCCGTTACTCTAGTGATGTGGGCTCCTATATTAATATTATGTCCAAAGGTGACACCTAGATATTGTAGATTGGGTTTGTTGGTTATCGTTGTCTCGACTATTTTTATGGAGATGGTTTGCAATTTTTTTCTTGTCGGCCAGTATTACAGCATCTGTCTTCTGGGGCGCCAGTTGTAGTTTCCTACCTTCCATCCAACTTTGGATCTTTTTTACAGCTAGCTCTGTGTCTCTTTCCATATTTTCTTTGTTGTCTCCACTTACTACAAGTGTCAAGTCATCTGCGTAACCTATCAGTGTGGCTTCGTATGGCATTAGTTCTCTAAATGTGTCATCGTAGAACAGGTTCCAGAGTGTGGGGCCAATTACTGAAGTACAGTATAATCTTAATAATCCGACGGTTGGTTAATCCGACACGTTCAGTTATCCCGCGATCTGCGGAAACACGTGTCTTTTCTTTCCACTTTTCGCGTGGGATATAAACCTCGCGCACAGCTGAAATAAAATCAAAAGGGACTCCCTTAAACTTTTAAAACTTTCGCGATTCTGCCCTAGCTAACTCTATCGAATTGTCTTCGAAATTTTTACAGGAGCTTTGGTGTTACGCTGACAAACGATGACACAGTTGTCGGCTTAAAAGAGGGCGTACGATTGTCAATAGCGCGATCAATTAATCCCGCTCAATTAATTAATAATTAATAGTCTTGATAGCGCGCGCCGAATTAAAAATCGCGTAGCGATTAGGATTAGAATTAGTGTAAAAAGTTGCGCTGCGCGATTTAGATAGACGTAGTGTGATTTCAGTCGCAGCGAGAGATAGTACGTTCAGCCCGGCGATTGTGTTGAGAGAGTTTTTGCACGTTTTGTCTCGGCCGGCATGCGACCACGCTCATTTTGTTGATGGGAACTTTTCGGGGATTCTGCCCATTCTAGAAGCTCTGCGTTGCAAGGGTTCTCCGCCGAATATCCTTCTTGTCTTTTTTCCTTCCCGTTTCCTCCCTTAAATTAGTTGGCAACAGGAGGATCGTTACAACAGAGCAGGAAAGGAAGACATTTTGTAACTAGAAGGTAAATGGCAAACCACCCCGACATGTTGTCCCATATTTTAATTTGTCGTTGTTAAATACAATCCAATTACATAGCTTGGCTTCAAGGCACAAGCAGGAGACAAGATTCCGTAGACAAAGTAGGGGAACAACTCAAAAAGAACAACATAACAAAGTTAATGTTATAAAGCCAGGATAAATGGGATGCAATAGAAGAAGCAATTAAGGAAATAATCCGCAAGGAGGAGGAGGAAGAAAGGCATAGATAAAAGATTTTGTGGATCTCTTTTAGTTGGTCTTCTCTGTTCTTGTCTGGTCTTGTATGGTCTTGTCTGGTCTTGTCTGCCCTTGTGTGGCCTTGCCTGGTCTTTTACGTGGTTGTCTGGTCTGATATGGTCTTGTTTTGATTGGTCTTATCTGGGCTTGCATGGTCTTGTCTGGTTTTGTCTGGTCTTGTCTTGTCTGTCTGAAAGATTTTGTGGATCTCAGCGTAGTCATGCTTTAAGGCAATTCCAGTGATTTCCATGTAACCGAGGAGGGCTTTTTAGTGGGTAGGTAAACCTATCCCGACCATCTGGATGGGGAGTCCCACACTCTCCAGGGAAACCTCGAGGTTGTACGTAAAGTATTTCCCCCTCTTCCTCCTCGGCACAAGCAGAGAAAATTTTCATTCCTTGACTTGAATGTTTGAACTCGGCGAACTGTAGCAAACGGTGACGCATTTAAAATATGTAAAATTGTTTTGTTTTAATCCTGATAATCCGGAAATTTGTGATAATCCGGCGGTTATCTGGTCCCATATGTGTCGGATTATCAAGATTATTTCTTCAACCGTTATTATATTTACGTTTCCAATATTTATTATTTATCTAAGAATCTAAGCCCGTGGTGGCGAACCTATGGCACGCGTGTCACAGCTGGCACGTAAAAAATTAGTGATGACATGCGATAAAAACAGTTGCTTTTAAAGGCACTTATGCTTCTTGATAAAAACACCTTTCAAAATAACTAAATCAGTGGTGGTGAACCTTTGGCATGCGTATCACAGCTGACACGTAGGAAAATTGTATTGGCACGCGAACTATTTCTCTCGCTTCTTAAACTGAAACTCTTCTACTTTCATAAAAGCAATTTTTAAAAAAGTTTTCGAAATCTACTCTTGTGTAACATCGAAGGTGTAAAATATAAGACGAGTTTTGTTCAGGCTAATACGATAACTGATTTGCCCCCTCAGAAATGTTCATTCACTGTAAAAGTTATCTGGCACGTCAGGATTTCAAAATCTGTAGATTTAAAAAAAATGGCACGCGTGCGGAAAAAGGTTCCTCACCCCCTGCCCCCTGATCTAAGCATTTACTGTTGAAATTGTAAATTCAATAATTAATAAGAGAAAATGAGTAATCTTGCATATCCATCCATACCAACACGAAATTTCCCAATGGATAAACCTCAATCCCTTAGGAAAGCTCTGTGTCCCTAAAGAAACACACCCTGTCAGCAGGGATTTAATCTCAATGTTTCGATAAAGAAAAGGGTTTAAAACATTTTAAATATTAAGCAGATAAAAATGCGTATTAAAGAGTTAAATTGATATTTTCTAAGTTAATGAACGTTAAGAATTAATAAAATCTGTTTCTATAATACACCTGAAATTTTATAAAAAATGGAGTAATAAAATAATATTTAATCCATTTCCTGGTATTTTCGTCTTAATCCCTTTGCTTTTGTAAATGCAAATTTTACGATTATTAATTCAAACTTCCTACGGATTGCAAAAAACAGTTTGCAAAACAAGGTTGAATGTAAAATATTTTACTCAACGTAAACAATAATAACATATAGAATATTATTTGGCCGCAGGCCATTTTATTTCATTTAAATAATAATACAAATAAAACTAAAGAAATGCTTCTTATGCTTGGTTGCTCATTTCAGCTCCGGCAAAAATATTCAAGATTTGGTTTTAAACAATTATTTTCATGATAAAAATAGTGAAGAGAATGGTAAACATGAAGAGCTGAGATTGAGTCAATCAACGCGAGAAAACTAACCGGGTCATGACTAATGTGGTATATTATAATTATTAGTGTAATCAGAAAAGATAGAGACATTCTGAAAAAAATCGAGGTCGGCGAAAAAACCAGTTGGATTACAAAAAAGTGAATTGGAGAGAGATAAAATCTGGACTGGCGCTACTTTATTTGCCGTTTGAAATTTTAATGGTAATTGATGGACGAAAAAGTAATAAATACGGTAGCTGCTACAACTGTTTTAATAATAATAATTACGGTACATGGATTATAAAAAAAGTTATAGAAAATGCGGCTACAAAAAAATTATTACTTTTTAATTTTTGTTTAACTAATAAAAATAGTCACAAAATAAATACTTATAGCAATAAATGTTACAGAGAACACACATTAACAGTCTCGTTCTGTAATAATTTTATTTTTTTAAGCAGAAATTTGTTAAATAAACAAATTTAATTTAATGGTCAAAACAATTTGAAAAATTAAATTAAAATTTGTCTAGTCAAAAGTTTTTCCACATTAACGATTAAATTACCTATTACATTTCCCATTAAAACTTTCATCCAAATTGAATATAATCCCTTTTCGTTGTCATTTCCTCAAAGGATAATCTTCAGTTAAACAAAAACAATGTACTTTTAAGTGCTTACAGTTTCCTATTATTACCTACTTAAGCTAATTAGATAGACTATTTGAAATCCCGAAAAAATATTATTAGTAATTCATTGAACAAGAAGAAATCACTAATGACTACACATGGAACAGGATTACGTGTAATCCTGACTCTTATAATTAGAATCGAAAAATGTTTCAAAGAAAGATTCATACTAGAAAAAAATTTCAAATCTTCAATCGAGATTTCTCAATGAATCGAGTATTTATCTAAGGTTTACACTAAAAAGATAATTAGTTTTGAATAAGGAATAATGCTACTATCAAAAGCTAGTTATTGACCATAAAGTTGATGGTTATACGTGGTCTGTTAGAAAAGTATCCGACCTTATTTTTTATTTTGAAAACCTACATACTTCAACGTGCATCAAACTGTTAATATCTACGTACATCCAACTGTTTTCAAACTCATTGAACAAAAGAATGGATTTCACAATAAAATCAAAACATTAAAATCATGCGTAAGCAAAAATAACTGCACATTTCCATGTAACCAAAAGTTATCTGTTGAAATAAAAGAAACAGATTTTAATGATTTTTGCGGGAATACCAAAGTGATAATAAGTGTAATCGAATTAGGCTTTTCGAACATTGATGAGGTAAAGAATATATTGCTTCTATACCATTGTGTTTAAATATCAAGAAGCATTTGTCAAAATTCGAACTGTTCGACCTTCAATCTAACCCGTTTCTTCAAGTCAGAACCGAAGAGGATATTATGAGACAAATTGATGATTTTTGGGCTCTTGCCTTAACATGTTTAGTAAAAACTGGTCCTTAGATTATCTGCAGTTTGAACAGAATGGACTAGAACAGCGGTTGCCAAACTACAGCCCGCGGGCCTAATCCAGCCCTCTATAGATTTTCATCCAACCTTTATTTCTTATTATAAATTTCATTGTAAACAATATTTGCTTTCACGTGCAATGTAAATTCCAGGACTCGACTGCGGTAGCGACCATAACCACTTAAGGCCCAAATCAGAATGCACAACAAAACAAAGAAAACGGAGAAGAAAACCCAGCGCTTACGGTCTGACAACATAGACCAATGGCAAAAATTAGAAGACAACTTAAAAACGCTCCAACAACACAATTCAGATGCAGATTGAAGAACTGTGGTATGGAATAAAAACAATCATACTGACAACTAAAGAGCAAGTCCTACGCGAGGGTGTTAGAGAGGATAAAAACAAGCAATGGATGACTAACGAGACCTGGAATGTAGTGAAAAGAAGAAAAACCATCAGGCAGACAGGTGTAATAACCCAAGAACAGAAGACAGAATAACGAACTTTAAGCCGCGAAATACAAAGACAACGTTGATGAGACAAAAACGAACACCTCCGGAAAACATGCAAAGAGATTGAAAGATTGGCAAACACGAATGAAACAGGCGATCTATTCCAAAGAATCAAAGAAATCACGAGAAAGTTCAAACCAAGAACGTGAAAAATATAAAACAAGGAAAGTCATAACCAACATCGACAGCGACAGCACTGTGAAGACCTCTACACGGATGAAGGTCATCGTCAGGGAACAGTTCATTTCCCACCCAACCACAACAAAAGTACCGGAGAAGATGGATATCAGCGGAGAAAGACCAAAACAGCTGTCCCCAAGAAGCATCCACCTCTTGTAGGCAAAAGCTGCAACAAGGTATGGCACTCAGGTCTATGGCCAACTGACTGGAATATATCAATTTTTATTCCACTGCACAAAAAATGGATCAAGCCAGAAATGCAGTAATTACAGAACTATCGCATTAATCTCCCACTCAAGCAAAGTCATGCTCAGAATTCTGCTACAACGACTAAGAAGCTTCTTATACCGACAAATTCCACAAGAACTAGCTGGATTTGTGGCTGGTAAAAGCACTCGAGAGCAGATCATTAATGTACGGCAAATCTTTGAAACAGCCAGAGAATTTGCAAAGCCCACATATCTATGCTTCCTCGACTAATTCAAAGCGTTTGACTCTGTAAACTGGCATCAATCATGGAATGCCCTCGAAGACATAGGAACCCCTCCCCACCTTGTGGTTCTGCTAAAAACTTATGACAACTATATGAGAACAGCTGCCTTACACCAAGTGTGCCTAAGGATCAACTACTCGAAAACGCAAATAATGACCAACCTTGTACTGAGTGAAATAGAACAGACTCTCATATAAATATTTAAGACACCAGATTCGAATTGGTAGAGATAATCAAACGAACGAATTCTACAGACGAGTAGGACTAACCTGGGTCGGTTTTGGTAAGCTGAAACACGTGTTTAAGGCTGATTTACCAATCTGCTTGAAAAGAAAGGTTTACGACCAATGTGGCTGTCCTAACATATGGAGTAGAAACGCTTACATTAACAAAGAAAGTTATAAACAAAATCAGGGTAAAACACCGGAGCATGGAGTGGTCCATGTTAGGAATAAACCTGCTTGACAAAATCCCAAATGTTACCATACCGCAGAGAACGAGAGTTTGGAGAGATGCGGTAGCGAGGATCACCCTCCTGAAGCAGAATTGGGCAGGCCATGTAGCAAGAATGACGGATGGACGAAATAGACGAAACGTTTCATTCAAAGGAGGCCTAGACAAGAGGCATACCCAAGTAGAGGTCGTTCATCGACGAGATGGAATGACGATATAAACCGTATCGCATCTAAATGGATACAAGCAGCGCAACAACGAGAAGAATGGAAGGAATTGAGGGAGGCTTATGTCCAGAAGTGGACGCTATAAGCTAGTTAATAAGATTAATGGTGATTAATGACCTAAAATTCCGCTTTTATTACTTTAAATTCATTAAATTTTGTTTATGTTAAAATTACGTGAATTTTCGAAAACAGAACATTTCAAAAACCTTCAGAAATTACCATATTTCAAATATTTATAATATTCTTATACACAGAGGTTTTAAGAAATGTAATGTATTAACTTTAAAGAAACACATATGTACATACATACACAAGAACAAGGAATCAGATCAATCACATCATTATATAAAACAAACTCTCCGCAGGCATTCTCAAGACCAGAAGCTACTGGGGAACAACACATAAATCGCACCACGCACTAGTCAAGGTAGTCCTAAGATGTAAATGGTCAAGAATACAGATAAAGTTGCAAATACAAGAACTAAATATAACACCAGACAGCTCTAATCCTAAGAAACTAGAACTAGATTCAAAACAAAGATAGAACAACTACTAGTTGAAGACGACGAAACAACACCAAATGCACTAGAAGAACTAGTTAAACGAACAAACGCCATAGTCGAGCGGAAACGATTTGTGGGGAAACGATACAAGGCAAAGTTACAACAATAATAAGGAAAAAGTGGTACTACAAAAAATACGAAGACGCAGTATAAAACAAGAAAATGTCAAGAATAAAAACTCAACAGAGGAATACAAGAAGAAACCTAAACGAATAAAAATAATAAAATAAAAAAGCCATTTATTCCATAATTTCAAAGGAAAAAAGTTCAAAACTTCCAATTCAAATGTTGTTAGTAGTGTATTAGTAAATCTGATTATTATTAGTATGACTAGTCTTCTTTTATTGAAATATGGACCCTTTTTTAGGTTGAGTTCAAACGCGAACGTTTCAATTGTGTGTTTTGTACAAAATGGTAAACTAGATCAATGAAGATAAACGATGAAGAAGGCACACTACTCAGCAATAACAACGACATTGCAGAGGAATGGAAGAACCATTTCTAAACACTGTTAAACCAACTACCAACAGAATTAGATACACTAGCAACAATATATGCAACCGAACCAAAAGTTGTCACGCCATTGTATGAGGAAGTAGTAGACAGCAAAAGAAAAACAAACAAAAAAAAAACGTAAAATGACCTGACGAAGACAACATCGCAGCGGAACTGATTAAAGGAGCAGTGGAAAAACTCTGGAAGAGACTTCATAGCAAAGTAGTAAAAGTGTGGGAAAAAGAACAAATACTACTCTGTTGGTAAATGGGAATAATGATAATGATAGATAAAAAAGGGCCAAAGACTGCGCAAATTACCGAAGTATAAGTCTATTAAACGCATCCTAAAAGATCTTAGTAACAATCCTGTACAATAGGCTGGAGACATATATCGCAGAAATAACAGGGGTGGGGTCAGTGAGGATTTAGAAAAAATAGGTCAATAGTTGACCAATTATTCACAATTCGGCAACTGATGGAAAAAGCATGGGAATATAACGTCAGCATACAACATTTATTTGTTGACTTTAAATAGACCTACGACTCGGTAGACAGAGAAAGGAATTATCAAGATCGAGGGAAGAAACTTAAGACCGTTTAGGATAGGACTTACTATTCAACATATGTGGTGAGTTTATATCAAGAGGTGCTCCGGAGAACTGGGAAGGCGGAATAGTCATTGGCGGTAGGAAAATAAAAACTACGTAAAACCCACGATACCACAATCATCGCACAAAACGAAGAAGAAACGACCGAACTTCTGGTAAGAGTCGAGAGAAAAAGCTAAAAATTCGGACTTAAGCTAAATCGCCAAAAAAATAAAGCTGATGGTAGTAGATCGACGCAACAGGAGAGAAAATCCACCCCATATAATGAACGTAGAAAACGTCGACAACATAACTTATCTAGGCTCCTGCATAAATAGTGAAGGCAATACTCTTGCGAATACAGCCATGACGAAACTAACCAAAGTATGGAAAGATGACCATATCACGAAAGAAACAAAAGGAAGACTCGTCAACACACTGGTGTTTCCAATTGCACTATACAGAGCCGAGACATGGACTCTGAAAGCAGTAGATCGGCAGAAAATAGACGCTTTCGAGATGTGGTCGTGGAGAAGGCTATGTATATATACTAATAGAACTCGACATTGATATAAGACTATCAACCGTTATCAGTTGAGGAATACTTAAATATTTTGGTCACGTCAATCGTGGAAAGGGTGACAATCTCGAAAAACTGGTCATCCAAGGAATAATTGAATGTTCGCGACCTCGGAGACGCTCTCCAAAACGCTGGATCACCGGGACACCACTATAAGAAAACATAAGAAAGGCGGCAGACAAGGATAAATGGAAGATCGCCAACTCCGCTATGACACAATAAAACGCTAGCATGGGATCACGACACTTCAGCCATGAAGTAAAGAACTAGAGAAATTATATAGAGTAAATTATATTTTTCGTTAGACCTCCGTTTTCACAAAATGTTTGAAGACGCGTCGATTATGCAGTCAAATTGACTAGAAACTCAAAGGTAGGCAAGAGAGCTAAATCTGTTGATGGTCGATATCGTTCTTTTGAGTAACTGATCTTTAAGGAGAGATCCAGGAAATGGTGTGTCCTTCAGAGCTGTTCTTAGGTATTTCAGTAATTTAAGAAATTTGAAAAGCCGTGGAAAAATAAAATCCATTTTTTCAAGTTATTTAAAATGAATGAATGAAGAAAGCAATGGCAGTTTCCAGAAAGTATAAACTTTTGAAAAAATGTCTAATTAGAGCATTTATTATTAGACCCATTCGTACATATGGGTCATTATTAGACCCATGCGTTATTTTTTTACGATCGTTTAATATAATAGAAAATTAATATTGTTTGTACTAGTGATGGGTAAAATCGTTCTTTTGGGGCCAACGGCTGTTTTAAGAATCGTTCATCTTTCGGATCCGTTATTTTTATTCTTTTAGACGTATTATCTAAATTCAAAGCAAAAATATGGAACCGGGAAGTCGATTTCCTGAAAAAAAAAATGAAAATATGATGAATTGAAAGTTAATGAATGAAGTGAAAGAAATAAGTAATTAATGAAGTAATAGAAAGAAAGTAATTAATGAAGTGAAAGAAATCGGAACATATCATTCTTCTTACATATCCGCTCTATTTAACTCGTTCATTGGCAGACAATACAACACTAGTACCTGCATCTTTTATGAGAGGTTCAATTTAACCCGTTCGTTAACCGCCGACACATTACTAGCCAAACTATACAAACAAGGTTAAACAGATATAACGGGATAGACAAGACTACAGATACAAGGTCAGATGGACAAGACTATGTAGATAAAACTAGCGAGTCTCTACAAGACTATACTAAACAAATAAGACATTACAGTAAGGAGTGGGTATGACCATTATGTATGACAAACAAGAAAACTATAGACAGGATAGACAGGACAAAGAAGGTTAGATGGACTACAGATACAAGGAGACGGACAAGACTATGTAGATAAAACTAGAGAGTCCCTACAAGACCATACTAAACAAATAAGACCTCACAGTAAGGAATGTGTATGACCAGGGCCGGCGTGAAGGGTGCACAAGGGGCACAGGGCCCCACGCTAGACAGGGGCCCCGCGCATTCAGAGAGTTGAGTTGATATTTTGTCTGTAGGTCTGGGATCGGCATCTATTGGCGCGTGCATCCGCCTGCGCCGCGTCTGCTGCGACGGACACAACTTGAAGAGCACAACTTCGCGATGGAAAGAACTTCCATTCCGGTAATCCTCTAAGTTTTCCATAGAAACGGACAAGGATTTAAGAGGAACACGCTCTTCATTCTGAGATAATCCTTCAAGTTTTCCACAGAAGCAGACATGGTTTAACGGGAAGAATACGGGGAACTAGAACAAGAGAAGATTTGATTAGCGAGAGGATCAAGACGAGCGCAACTTCACGACGGAAACGATTTTCATTCTGGTAATCCTCGAAGTTTTCCACAGAAACGGACAAGGATTTAACAGGAAAATGCTCTTCATTCCGAGATAATCCTTCAGGTTTTCCATAGAAGTAGACACGGATTGACCGGAAGAATCCGAGGAACTAGATCAAGAGAGGAATTTGATGAGCGAGAGATTGAAGAACAAGATTAGCGCATCTTCGCGACGGGAAGGTTTTACATTCCGGTAATCCTCGAAATTTTCCACAGAAATGGACGATAATTTTACCGGAAAATGCTCTTCATTTCGATATAACCCCAGAATGTCTAGGCGTGAAAGACATATTTCATATGAGAAAAGGCTCCGTTTCATTCTTTTGAGCAGGGCTCCGCTTCACTATTTTGCACAGGGCCCCGCAAAATATAGCGCCGGCCCTGTGTATGACTATTATGTATGACAAACAAGAAAACTCTAGACAGGGTAGACTGGACAAAGAAGGTAATATGGACTGTATTAGATGGACTGTTATATTATTAGTTTATTAAATAGATAAATTATGCTGTTGATAGCAAATAAATAGAAGAGAGTTAAGATTTTACAAATATAACAAGTAGGTATATTTGAATTTTTGCTGTGTAAGTACGCGTTAGTGATTCAATATATCTATAAATTTATATATATATATATATATATATATATATATATATATATATATATATATATATATATAAATAATTCAAGCCATGCGGATAAAGTTTGTAAAGTTTCATGAGAATCTGACAACACGTATTTGAGAAAATTAAATTTGGAGTGGACAAGATTGTAAAAGTTCGTTTTGTCGATGTCAATGTAACAAACTTGAGTCTCTTCAATAAACATTTTTCTCCATTTTTTTAAAATCCGAGTTTTATAAGTTTGTTTGATCAGAATGAGAATGTTGATTTAACACGTAACTTTAGTATCAACAATTCAGATCAAATTTCTTGCATAAAAGAAATATTACAACATGTTTAAGATTAAAGAAATACGGAGGTATCGATAAAGGTGGGTTTCGTATTTTTTTTTATTAGATAAATTTTATAGTCAAGTTCTTTCATGAAAAAATCGTTTTGAAATATACTCTTACACGGAATTGTGAAATTTATTTTTAAACGGAAACCGCATTCATAAACGTCGCATTTCCCCAAACCGTAATCGATAACTATTAAAATCCCTGAATATACATTAAAAAAAATCTCGCCATTTCTCCCCTTCTGCCTCCCCATTCCTTTCTCATAAAATCGTTTGATGTGAGTGGCTTGTTGTGTACCGTTTCGAATATATAAATGGTTCGATTAAGGCGTCCCTCTCGACATGGACCTCATTTTTATCTCGCCCGGTTTTCTTCTCTTTCTCTTCCCTATCTTATCTTGGATGCAAAGTGGACACGAATTCGGCTACCAACACTTTTCAAGACGATACGGAATAATGATGAACACTCTTGTCTTTTACATACAAAAACCTATAGAGTTTGCTTTTGTTTTGCTTCTGTTTTACTGTATTTGGCAATAATCTGAATCCACAGATATAACAAAACTTTAAATTGAAGAAACGAAATTATGTGAATTCCTCTGCGAAGTTGATATTCATAATTTCTTGAGTCTATAATTTCTTAGTTTAGATTTTCTTAGTTATAGACTGTTCAATTTTTTGCCTCGCTCTTATGATTGTAAATAGGCAATTATTTCTTTTTCCAGGGTTGTTGACCACCCCAGATAGAAACAATATCGGCCCATTTTATTCAATTATTTAATCACATTGGAAATATGTTTGTTTCTCTAGTAGCGGTAACAGGCCGGCCACACAAAAAAGTGTTTTAGTTTTTAGCAATTTATTTGAAGAGTTGTAAATCAAAAGGGTCCATTTGTCCAAAGGTCCAAAGTTCCATTTTTTTCTTCTTCATTTCTCAGTAACTATCAAAAGGGTCTATGTAGTTTTTAGCTAGTACAGCAGTGAAAAGATAGCAGAGGGTCAAAGTGCCAATGGGTATTGTTTAGATGTAAGTGCCATGTGCCTTACTGCTCACGTCTATCGTACCACCGCACTACTATCTGGAACAAATACTTGTGTGATTGAATGTACTTTTTTTTTAAAGGAAAATTTGGTTTTATTTGCAAGTATAGAAAAATTACTAAAAAACATTCCATTCGCGTCGCACTTTACACTGGAGGAATCCGCTCTCGCATTTCTTCAGTGTAAGGGTTATCCGTTTTATTTCCTTACACACTTCCATATAGGTATTTCCTGAAACACCCGTGGCCTGACAAAGCTTGAGTTAAATAATAGTCTGTTTCACCATAGTTCCTCCTTGTCCATTTTTCTATATCTGGAATTAAGAACCAAGCCCATCGTCCATAAGTTCAATTATTTCATTTTTCTTGCCATCTCCTCATCAAATTTTCTCTGGCTTTTACCGTTTCGATCCCGTTATACTTTTCCTGTCTTTCTTTGATTTGGAGTTCTACCGGAGGAATCCCAGGAATGTAACTCCCACCCCTTCCGCTGTTATTGTCCTGTATGCGCAGCATGCTCTGATACACAACAAACGCACGATTCAAGTAAGAATTCTTGTTTTAGTTTCTGTAACAATATACCAGGCTGGTGCTCCATATAATAATTGGGACTGGACCGTCCTAAGAAGTAGTTTTCGTTTGGATCCTTTGGGTCCGCCGATATTTGGCAGAAGACTAGCGAGAGCATTTGCCGCCTTTTCCGCCTTCTGGGTAATTTTGTTCAAGTGATGCACAAAGGATAACTTGGTGTCCAGCCATACTCCCAGATATTTTGCAGCTGTAGTAGGGGTTACCGTAAAACCTTTGGCATTAAAAGTGATCAGGGATGTCGTTCGTTGGGGTGTTAAAAGTACTGCTTTCGTCTTCTCTGATGCCAGTTGAAGTTGCCGCTGCTCAAGCCAGTTTTGCACCCTTTGTAGCCCCGTATTACCTGTATTTATTAGGATGGATTCTTCTTTTGCGGTTACCACAATCGCCACGTCGTCGGCGAATCCAATAAGGTTATTCCGCTCGGCATTTCCGTTTTCAGCAAGTCGTCATAGAGTATATTCCACAGGGTGGGGGCCAAGACTGATCCCTGTGGTACACCACTGTTTATCCTTATTTTTTTAATTTTTCCTTCTGTCTCTATGATGAGCTCTCTTTTCGATAGATATGCCACTAAAATATTAATAAGGCTATCCTTTATCTTCCTCTTTCTCAATTCATTTAATATTTGTTGCCACGAGGCACTATTGATGGCATTCTTCACATCGAGTGTTATTTCGGCACACAGTCTCCGGTGTCGAGCTGAGTTGGCACCAGCTTCTCTGGCAATTTTAATCACTTTTATTATGGCATCCACTGTCTGTCGACCTTCTCTAAATCCAAACTGATTGTCAGACAGGTCCCCTGTTCGTATAAGTTCTTTTTGTAGTCTATCTAATATTAATTTCTCATATAATTTACCCTCTACGTCCAAGAGGCAGATTGGTCTAAAAGATGAAGCATTTTCTAAAGGCATTTTACCCTTCCTTAACAAAACAAGTTTCGCTCGCTTCCACTCTGCTGGGAATTTCGCCTCGGCTGCCAATTTATTATATACGGCTAATACATAACCCGGTCTTTCCGCTGCAACTCGCTTTAGCAATTCTACTGGAATATATCCTGGCCCTGGTGCTTTATTGTTTTTCAATTTTTGGCAGGCTATCTGCAGTTCATCCGATGTGAAGTCGACAAAACTAGCGTCTTTATTACAAATAAAATTTACTTCCTCGTGGTCTGGGAAAAGGTGATCAACTACTTTTTCTACTGTTTCCATAGTTAGTTTCAATGAAGGTGTGTGTCCTATCAGCCTTTTCTAGATCGTTTTTCTAAGATTCCTGCCGCTATGTCTTTGGCGGTATGTCTTTGATTGAATGTACTTGATTGAATAATACTTGAATGAATTGAACGAAATAACAATCAAATGGTTCTTCTCTTAATGATTCATTTAGTGCCTCTGGAAATTTTCAGGGAAATGGTACTAAAGTTCTTGATAAGTGGTCACAGTTGCTTTCCCTGTGACCAAAACTTTCTGATTCTTGAAGAAATGAAAAAAAGTAACGGAGTGTTTCGAGCTTGAAGACGTTGTACAGTTGGTGAAAATGCAAGGCATAAGAATTCTTTTAAATCATCAATGACGGAAAAGTCTGATGTCAATGATATTCGAAATCAATCAAAGCTGTTTTGTACTTGGCAAAACAGCTCTAACGGATTCATAAAAAGAACATCTTCGAGAAAAAAAAATGTTTTGTGTGTCAATGGCGCATCAGTAGTCCAGAGTGAGCTGAGTTATTTCTCACAATGACAATATTTATTTTTGGGAATAAATATCGTGTAAGACCAATTTTTAGAATTTCTTTGATTGAGTAAATATCTAGTTTTTGTAAATAAAAATTATAATAATTAATAAATAATTGTTGTTCTTGAAACTTAGATAAATGTGATTTGAAATATAATATTAATACCTTAAAATCTAAAGTTTTTACATTGAATTAAAAAAGGAATTAAAATATTTGGTTCCATTCTTCCAATTGTCTAAATTTGTCAATAAATTTTGAGAACAATATTTCAAATTCAATCAAATCTAAAATAAAAATAGATTCAATTGACAAAATGTTTTGATTATAAAAATGTTTATAAATTAATACAAATTAATAAGGAAATTTATTTGTTTTTTTAACTTTTGCCGTTTTATTAATTCTTCTTCTTCCTCTTCCTCTTTAGCCATTAGGTTTATCATTGGCCATAGGTCTTTCCCAAATGTTTTCTTCTTTCCCTATTATGTGCTCTTTGGATCCATGCTAGTCTGCTGTTTCTTTGAGGTCATCATACCAACTCATAGTTGGTCTTTCTCTTTTGTGTTCATACAGTCTCCATTCTTTGATTCGCCTGTCCCATCTCATCGTATCATTTCTTGCAACATAACCAACGAATCTCCGTTAGAGAATTGCAATTTTCTCTCCAAAATCGTAGACTTTAGTTATTGTTCGAATTCCTTCGTTGCTCCTTGAGCAGTTTTTAGCGCGCTAATTTTTTTGCGCTTTTAGTGCGATATTTTGTTTAGTTGTAGTCCAGTTCTCTGCGCCATATGTCATCAGAGGTAAAATTCACTGGTCAAAAACTCTTGATTTTAGGTGTTGAGCTATGCCCTGTGACATATAAAATACAACAGTCAGAAGGACTAAGAATTTTTATAGGGATAAGTTGGCAGAAATGTTGATTAAATTTTCATTCTAAATAATCCAGTAGCCATGACAAATTTGAAGTTTTACTTGTTACAATCGAAATAATCGGGTGTATTTCTTGCGAGATTAAGTCGATTTCGATATTGTTTTTGGTTGCAATTCCTTTCTTTTTGAGATCTTCTTTGCGCTTAGAGTAGGGCAACGTGAAAATTATCGACAACTGAGTGAATTCGACGGAGGTCGTGATATTGGCTTAAGCTAGGTGGTTTTTTATTCAGAGAAATTGTGTTATCTACTGTGTCAACTACTGTGTTATCAAGTATGGTCTACAGAAGGCCAAAAACAATTATTAATGGCATTAAGAGACCTATTCTCGAGTACAAGATCAATAGCCGATCATTGGTTTGGAAACGAAGTACGTCCTGTAATCATACGGTTTACCGACGAATTAGAGCTTTAGGATTGCAGTCCTATGGACCACAAGTTGTGCTTCCGCTGACGGCTCGTCATCAACAGCAACGTTAGGAGTGGTGTACCTTACGACTGGATTGGGACGTGGAATGGCATAGAGTGGTCTTCAGTGGTGAATCCCGATTCAGCTTGAAATTGCAAGATGGTCGCGTGAAGGTCAGCCAGACGTGGATAACGGTGCCATGTGCAATTTTCTGTTCAGCGACATGTGCACCACACAGTGTGGGCTATGTTATAGGGTGCTATTGTCTATGGAAGCAGGTATCAGTTGGTATTTATCAGGATATGTTGGTATTTATCCGAGGCAATATGAATGCCTACGGATATGTTGATGAAGTGGTAGAACCCCATATTTTTCCATTCCTCCAGCAGCTGAAGGACCCGATTCTCAAACAGGATTATGTCCGTCCCGACATTGAAAGGCAATCTATGGAGTGCTTCTAAGAGGCTAACGTCAATGTCTTGCCGTGGCCACCCAGATCTCGCGAACTACGCTAGAACTAATCCCGATTCAGCTTGAGATTGCAAGATGGTCGCATCAAGGTCAGACAGACGTGGAGAACGGTGCCATGTGCAATTTTCTGTTAAGCGGCATGAGCACCACACAGTGTGGGTTATGTTATAGGGTGCTATTATTTATGGAAGCAGGTCTCAGTTGGTATGTATCCAAGGCAATATGAATACCTACGGATATGTTGATGAAGTGGTAGTACCCCATATCCTTCCATTCCTCCAGCAGCTGAAGAACCCGATTCTCCAACAGAATAATGCCCGTCCCCACATTACAAGGCATTCCATGTAGCGCCTCTAAGAGGCTAACGTCAATATTTTGCCGTGGCCACGCAGATCTCCCGACCTTTCGCCCATAGAACATGTGGGACATGATGGGTAGAAGACTTACGCAATTAGCCCGTCCTCCACAGACACTAGAAGCTCTCTTGCATGAACTACAGATTGGCTAGAATGCAATAATTCAGGGAGAAATCGACAACCTGGTGGAATGCATGCCCAGGAAGGTGCGGGAGTGTGAAACTAATAGTGTGGTGGTCCTCTCTCTCTCTCTCCCTCCTATAGCTCTACGGCCCAAGGTTGGGCCTTGGCCTCCCTCAATTTATTCCTCCAGACGCTGCTGTCCATCTGCTGACCACCCTCCGGCATCTTCTTCTACCGCGTCTTCCCATCTTTTCCATGGTGTGCGCCTCGGTCTCTTCCCTACCATTTTGCCTTGGAGGGCCCGTTTTGGCAGTGCTTCCTCAACCATTCCTGTCACATAGCCTGCCCATCATAACCTCTGTATCTTTGGAATTGCGGATACTGGCGGGTCCTGCAACTACTGGCGGGTCTTGGATTGGGCCGAGTATTCTAGGCAATACTTTCCTCTCAAAGATATCTATTTTGTTGCCACTGGTGTGTGTCAAGACGCAAGTTTCGCAGCCATATGTGTGTATTGGTCGGACAATTGTTTTGTACATCCTTTTTTGTGTTTCTGTGTACCTGTTTTGATCGGAAGATATGTGCGAAAGCAAAGTATGCTCCGTTTGCCGCTGTGATTCTGGCTCTCATTTCTGCTTCTTCCGTTGTTTTCTAGGGTTTTCTAGATAGCGGGAGCTGCTAACTTACTCTAAGTTGTCTTGTGTTGTTATCGCCATTGTCGTTGTTCTTGCCTGCGTTAGCTCTTTAGTCTTTGTTACATTAATTTTCAGCCCTATGTCCCTGGCTGCTTACTTCAGGAGGGTGTACGCTTCTTCTGTTGCGGCTTTGGTTCGAGTCATGATGCTGATGTCGTCGGCATATGCCACTAGTTGAACAGTTTTGTAAGTAATAAAGTTAGTTTCTGCCGATGCCGGTTTTTCTGACTACCCGTGCTAGCGCCAGGTTGAAGAGGGTCGGTGCTAATCCATCTCCCTGCTTCAGTCCCTGCGCCTATGTAAATTCTTCGGTTAGTTGTCCTTGTACGCGCAATTTTGCCGTACACTTTTTCATAGTCATGCATACAAGTCTTGTCAGTTTCCCTGGCATGTCAAGTTCAGCGAGCCAAAGCCGACCGTCTTCAACCTGGCGCTAGCACGGGTAGTCAGAAAAACCGGCATCGGCAGAAACTAACTTACTTACTAACAAAACTGTTCAACTAGTGGCATATGCCGACGACATCAATATAATGAGTCGAACCAAAGCTCGTCGAGCCAAGGTGAACAAACACGACTTTACGTTTGCGTTTGTTCGCAAACGTAAAGTCGTAAGTCCAAAAATATGTTCACATCTGTATTGTGCTCCCATGCTTTTTCGAGCATTTGTTTTACGATGAATAGTTGGTCAATTGTGGACCTGCCTGGTCTGAACCCAGCTTGATATTCCCCACTCAATTTTTTGCACAGCGGTTTCATTCTGTTATTTATGATGGTGGTCAAGGCTTTGTATGGGCTGGTTAGCAGCGAGATATCCCTGTAGTTCGCACATAATAGTTTGTCCCCTTTCTTCTACATTTTGCAATTGATGCTTTGTGCCCATTCGCCCGGCTTTGTTTCTTCGTCCCATACATTCACTATTATTAGGTGCATATAGGTTACAAGCTTATCCCCCCCCCCTTGTTTTATCAGTTCTGAGCTGATACCATCGATTCCGGGAACTTTGCATTCCAGGAACTTTGGTCCAAAATTCTTATCCAATTTCTTTTCCAAAAGTTCCCTTCCTTGTGTTGCATTTTTTATGTCCAAGAGTATATTATTTCGCAGGATGAATAATAGTTTGGTGAAGGCCACCCATCCTGGCATTATTCTACTTCTTATTTCTTTTTCTGGTTAGTTTAGTCGAAAGAAAGTTTCGTTATATATATATATATATATATATATATATATATATATATATATATATATATATATATATATTAGGTATATGTATTCTTCCACAATTTTGATTTCCTGTCCTCCCACTATTATTGGTTCTTCTGTTCCTTGGTACATTTTCGGGGTTTTTGAAAGGTTCGTTGTCAGCCCTATTTTTTAGATTCTCTTTGTAGGTCTGCAATAATTGTTCATAGATTTTCTCTACTATGTGCCAAGATAATAATATCGTCAGTATATCTTAGATTGGCTAGTCGAGTTCCATTGGTGTTGATACCTTTGTTGTTAAAGTCAGTTTTCTTTAAAATCACTTCCAATGTAAAAGTGAAGAGCTTTGAAGTTAAGCATTAATCTTGAACTCCTCTTTTAATTTGGGCAGATTTAGTTTCTTTTTTTTTGTGGAGAAAGTAATCCAACTGTTTCCCATTACTTTATAAGCCGATAGTGTTTCCATGTTATCAAAGCCGTTTTCCTAATCTATAAACTCAGATATAATGGATATCCGTATTCCTTGGATTTTTCTATTATAATTTTCGTCGTTAGTAGCTGATTATTAGTGCCGTAGTTTTTCCTAAATCCAGCCTGCTCGCATGCTTGGTATTCGCCGAACTTTCTTTCTAGTCTGTGATTACGTTTGTCAGTAATTTGTATTCATGTGACATTAGAATGATCGGCCTGTAATTTTCTATCTTCGTTTATTACCTTTCTTGTAGATTAGGACCACGTTAGCGTTTTACCATTGTTTCGGTATTTCCCATGTATTTGAGAATTTGTTTAGTAGATTCGTAAATTTCTTTATTAGGTTATCTCCTCCTTCTCGTACCATTTCCACCGTGATATTGTCATCTCCATCTGCTTTATTGGATTTCATGTGTTCAAAGTAATTTTTACTTCCTCTATTTCTATCCCTGGAATGTCTTCCGATCCTACATGTTGTACTTTCCTACCTAAAGCGTCAATAACTTCTCTCTCTGGTGGAGTTTTTATTCGTAAATATCTGTATAGAAGTCTTCTACTATGAGCAAGACTTTGTATCATGACTTTGTTTCTTCATTCATTTCTTCATTCTCTCAGTTTTTTCATTCATATTAATTCATTAAAAATTAAAATCCTTCTTTATTGTATAGCGAATATATTTGTTTTTTAACTTTTTATTGTATAATAACGTTACAATAACTTGAAGAGTATTTATGAAATTCATGTTTGTCATATTATTAATGCAATTGTCATTTTTTATAATTCAAATTTTATTTTCATTTTACTCGAATAAATTTAAAATATTATTTGAGGATTTGACCATCGTGAAGGTTAATATTGTGTTTTGCTTTGTTATTACTTAATTTTCTTGAAGTAAATTAAGTATTAACAAAGCAAAACACAAATATAAAATACTTCAATTATTTTCTGCAACTATTAAGAAATTTGTACATTAATAAAAAAACAAAACTTAACTTATTCATTATTCAAATTTCTGTATATATAATTTGAATTTAATTTTATTAATTGATTAAAAATTAAAAATGAAAAACCAAATAACGTATTATAAGATTTAAGCAATGACACACGTCGAATTAAAAAAGCAAACATAAAATATCAATTTGTAACATTTCTTTCTGTCTCCACAAATAATATCTCCTTCTAGTTTAAAGGCATTTATTGGTGATTATTCAAATCTGGATGCAAATTAGATAAAATCCTTCTAATAGAATAGACAAACCCGAAATCGAAAGGCCAGTTCTTTTTTTAATTTCAGTAACCAGTTCTTAGAAATCTTAATAATTCAATTTAGATTTCGATGAAGAAATCGAGAATATGTTATCTGTATAAATAAAACTAAATAAAAAAATCGTTTTATCACAAAAAAAACTTGTTATGCAAAATTATACAGTAGCTGGCCTTAACTTAAACTAGAGCACAATATTTTAAATGTTTTTACTTTCACTAAAAAAATCTAATAAATTTTACGTTTTTGTTATGTGTTTTGAGATAGTCCTTGTAGGCTGATCAATAAACATATGTAATTTAAAAATATAAATTGTTTAGAAACGTATTTTATTCTAAAATATTTTCTTATAAATGAAAGAGGTATCTTAAGAATAAATTATGATTAATATTGTGAAGGATTTATAATTGTTATTGTCACAAATTTATTTTTATTGTCGGTGCAATATAACTAGTTAGGAAATATTTTAGCATCTGCATTTTTTTTTTCAACTGAAACGAATTAGGATTTGGAACGGGATTTATGACCGAAACGTCAAAAGATGAAATTTAAGATTGCAGAAAACCCCTTTCAACCCTTACCGGATTCGTGGTATTAATTTTATCTTTGAAAATTAAGCGTGAAAAAACAAAGTGGGACCATAAATCAGAATCAGCGAAATTAATTCCACCAAAAAAACATTCGGATGATGTATGAATAGGGATCGTGAATAGGTAAAAATTTAAAATAAATTTAATGTTATTTATGTTAATTTATCAAAGGAATTAATTAGAAGAGTTTTCTTTTTGGAATTCAAGCTCAGGTATCTTTCTTCTATTAAGACAGGGTAAAAAATAAACTAGTTGATTCGTTTAAAAGAAATAATTAAAAATAGTTGGAGCCTGTTCCTAATGAGTTCTGCAAATTACAAATTAACATATTTCTTAAATCCTATAAAATATTCAGTTTGTGTCGTGAACGTTGTTGTCTGTCCAAATAAATATTGAAAGTTTATGTAACTTATTACGAATAAGTTCTAATGTAATTATTCCAATAGAAAATTGTATGAGTCCGAGAAAAATTATTGGGGAAAATTTTATTAAAAACTGACTAAGTTTCTCATATATACTTCTGGTTATTACTTGTAACATACTGTTATAAATTATTGTCTTTGGAGAAATAGTTTCACCAATTTATCTTCAAACTCAATATTATCTATTCTATTCGAGTCTTCGAACAAATTGAAAATAAATTACGTAATCCCGTAACAAAAATGTTTGTTCATAGCATTACCTTTTCATCCATATAATGAAATCAATTCTAATTCCAATACGAGTTCGCTTCAACATGAATATACATATTTGATTAATATAATGCCAGGACAGAAAATAAATCAGTTTGAAACATTCAACATATTTGCATATCGAAAAATATTTAAACAAATAATTTATTAACAAATTAATTAAAGATGAAAAACATATTAATCTATCCATAATAGTATTGAATTGTTTGAAAAAGATGTTGTTTGGTCATTGACCTGTTTGACAGTGCTTTTATTAATATTTTATGGATTATATATCAAACCTCTAAATGATCCCGATTTAATCTATAAAAAAATTCTTTCACGAATCAATTCGTGAATAATGATTTACAACCAACAAAAAATAATGTTAAATAACACGACTTCTAACTTGGTAATTGATTTAAATATTTTGAATTAAATCTAATGATGTTAAAACAATTTTGATTTGAACTGTGTTTATAAAATTTATTAACGTTGATAAGAGCAACAAAGTGTTTTATAGAGAGATTAATAAAATATTATGATAATAATATTTTATGATTGGTCAATGACCCTTGCGAGGTTGGTGTTTACATTTTATGGATAATTTACTAGAGTTATGAATTGCTGTGATAAGATATCAATGAGTTTGTTACGAGTTTTAACGTTGATTCGGGTGGTTTATAAAAAAGGGATTATCTTATTTAAACATGGAGGAGAAGTTCCATAATAATCAATAGCATTTTATAAATAAATTACATTTTTTATATTGACAAATCTAATGTTTTATTCAGTTCAAACCTTCAAAGTTATATTTAATAAGAGTTTTCAATGAGATAGTAGTTTATGATAAAAGCGTGTGCACAAAAGACTTTCACACACGCGTATCTTACATTATTTTATCTACAAAGCATGTTAAAATACTGCTGAATCTACAGAAAACTAATTGTTTGTTCCCGATAATATTGAAATATTGTGATTTTGAGAGACAAAATACGTCAAATCACTGAAACAATAAGGTTAGAACGTTCAGCGAGTCTGTGGCAAAAAATGTTAACTAGTAATAACGCACAGTGACAGGAACGCTATTTGGTCCTTGTTGATGTAATCTAGGTTAAACTAGATTTAATCTATATTAGGTTATAGTTAGGTTAAGTTATATTTTTTTTTCAGCCGTTTTTCATCCACTCCTGGACATAGGCCTCTCGGCTTCTCTTCCACATCTGTCGATCTTGTGCCTTCTGGCTACCTGCGGCCAATTTTCACCTAGGCACCTTCTTTGCGGTCGGCCTATACTTCTAGTTGTTGTTCTTGGACGCCATTGTGGTTTTTTATAGTCCATTTGTCATTATTTGTCTTGCAACATGACCTACAGCTCCATTTTAACTTGGCTACATGCTTTACCACGTCGGTTACTCTTGACCTCTCTCTCTCTCACTGTTTCGTTCCTGATTCTGTCTTTCAGTGATATTCCCAGCATTGCTCGTTCCATAGTCCTTTAGTCGGTTGGAACTGTTTTTTGTGAGACTGATTGTTTCGAACCCGTACGTCGCTACAGGTAATACGCACATGTTGTATACTTTGCTCTTGAGATTTATTGGTATGTTCTCGTTTTCTAAGCTGTACCGGAGTTTGCCAAACGCTGCCCATGTAAGTCCAATTTGCCTGGTGACTTCGGCCGTCTGGTTCCTCTTCCCTAACATGGTAGTGTATCCAAGATTGTTGCACGTACTCGATGATATTGTTGTATATGCAAATGTGGGGGTCGCAAGGGCTGATGATCTTGGTCTTGCTTAGGTTCATTATAAGCCCAATGTTTCTTGACGCCTGATTGAGTTGTTGTAGCATTCCTTCTAGTTCATCAGGGTCGCTTGAGATCGATCTTTATATATTTCTTTTCCAATCTAAATTGTTTGAAAGCGTCTTCTAGGCATAGGGTCAACAGCTCGGGTGCGATTTTATCCCCGTGACGTACTCCTCCCTTTATATTTATTCTGTTGGTGGTGAGTCCTAGCTTGATCTTGACGTGTAGTGTAGCTCTCTTATAGATATTTTAGAGTATGGCGGTGTATCTTGAATCCACTCTTGCATTTCTCATAGCTTTTAGGATTTACCAAGTCTCAAATGAATCGAATGCTTTATGGTAATCGACGAACGCTAGGTGGATAGGGACATTATATTCGGTGACTTTCTCGATTAGATTCCGTAGTGTTTGTAGGTGAACGGTAGTGCTGAACCTTCTGCGGAATCCTGCTTGTTCCACTGGCTGATAGAAATTCAATTACTCTGTAGCCCGTCTACACATGATTTTTGTGAACAGCTTATACAGGTGTGGTAGCAGGCCATTCGGGCGATAGTTTTTGATATTGGTAGTGTCTCCCTTTTTGAAAAGAATTATCACTTCTGCGTTACACCATTCGGTTGGGATATGGCCGTCTCGCAGGCATTTGTTCAGCAGTACCTGGACTGCGTTTTCCAAACTGCTTCCTCTCAGTTTTAACATTTCAGTTGTGATTTGGTCTTCTCCCGAACATTTTCCATTTCCTTAAGAGCACTTCTTATTTCTTGGACAGATATTTCCGGTATATCCTCTGACCTTACGTTTAGTAGATGTTGTTATCGTTTCGTTATCGGGTCTTTTTAATGAGTATAGGTCGCTGTAGAACTCTTGTATTACTTTTTATAGTTGTTATAAGTCTGAGATTTCCATTCCGTCTTTGTTCTTAAGTTTGGTTATTCTTGTTTTTCCCTTTGAGAGTTTGGATCTGAGCACTTTCGTTTTGGCGTTTTCTCCGATTATCATTTGGATCATGTTGGTGTTATGTTCATGATCCTACGTCTCTACGGATGTCTTTTTGATTTTTCTGTTGAGTATCTTGTGCTCATTTGTTCCCTTTACCATGCCTCTTCGTTGCTCTATATTTTCTTGGTGGTTGTACTTAGTTTTGGGTACCCTACTCGTTTTACTCTCAATATACAAATAATACTCTCAATATAGTAATATTTTCTTTGTAGCAACTTGGGTGGCGATTTTTATATTCCTTACAAGTTGGTATATATGCCTATGTTTGCCATATTTGTGATTTGTAAGTATTTTTCTACTTCTTCTAGTATTCTTCATTGTAATTTTCTAACTCTATGCGTATTGGGAACCTCGCTCTCTTCATTAGTTTCTTTCTCTCGTGTTTGAGGTCTATACGTAGCTTTTCTCGGACAATCCTGTAGTCGCTTTCTGTATCGAACCGGTTCAGGATTCCTACATCCTTGCATATTGATCTGCTATTTGCCGGAATGTAGTCGATATCATATTTGACCAAGTTATCCGGGCTCCTCCACGTCCATCTACGTTGTGGTGGTTTCTCAAAGAACGTGTTTAGGCAGTACAAATTCTCTTTTTTCCAGAAAATTTGACAGCATTTCTCCTCTGCTGTTCCTTACGCCGAGACCTTGTTTTCCAATATACTGGGATGCGATGTTGCTGTTGGTCCACTCACCGATTTTGGCGGTAAAATCTCCTATAACTAACGTGAAGTGTGTTTACTCTAACTGTTTTGCTCTTGCTACATCTTCATACATTTGCTCTACTTCTTCAACGTCTGAGCTGCTTGTCTGAGCATAGATATTGATAATTTGCATGGAGTAGCGCTTTTTCAGTCTTATCGTGATATATATGACTTTTAGATACAGAAACGTATTTCATTACTTTATGTTTCAATATAAACGCATATAAACGAGAAATCCTATGTCTCCCAGATGGTTTTTATCTGTTGTGTTTTTGCGGTATAACACATGTCCTGAGGTTAATGTGGTAGTTTTGTCACCCAGGAGACGTGTTTCCGATAGTCCCACCATATCCCACTTAATAGATTCCAGCTCGTGGTTCAGTTCGTCTAGGAGTGCCTCGAATCTTATAGTGCGAATATTATTTGTAGCAAAATATAAGTGTTCTTGTCTGTGGTTATTTATGGTCGAATTTTTGCCCTTCCCAGAATGGGCAGACTGACGGGTCAGTGTGAGATTTCGAGTTAGACTCGCTACTCACCTAGATAGTATATACTACTCTGAAAAGTATCCGACCTTATTTTTTATTTTGAATCAAGCGCGCTTGCATGAGTCGACCTTGAACCTTCTTGCGAATGCGTGATTTTTTTCCCGCCTGTAGACAGTGTCAGTTGCTGTCGAGTAGTGTCCGAGTGACGTAGTGTGTAGTGCTCTCGTCGGTTTTTAAATGCAAGTAAAATGACGGAACGACTGGAGCAGCGCTACTGCATCAAATTTTGCCAGGAATTGGCGACAACCAGGTGGAAACCATTCGGAGAGATTCAGACGGCTTTCGATTAAGGAGTGGTACAAAGATTAAGGAGTGGTACAACTGGTTTAAAGACGGTCGCACATCGGTGGAAAGCGAGTCACGCTCTGGTCGGCCATCAACATGCCGAAATGACCATGTCATTGCCAAAATGAACGCTGTGGTGATGCGGGACTGTTGTGTGACTATCCGAAAAATTGCGGAAGAGGTGGGCATCAGCATTTTTTCGGCGCATTTCATTGTGACCGAAGATTTGGCCATGAAGCGAGTGGCGGCTAAATTCGTGCCGAAGCTGCTGACGGCGGAGCAAAAGCAAGTTCGTAGTGAGAGGGTCTCACAGGACATGCAGGAATCCACAAACAGTGACCCCGACTTCATGAATACCATAATCACTGGTGGCGAGTCCTGCGTGTACGGGTACGACCCGGAAACCAAACCCCAGTCGTCACAGTGTAAGCATTGCACGTCACCAAAACCAAAGAAGGCCTGCCAAGTACGCAGCAAAGTCAAAGTGATGCTGACTGCTTTCTTTGACTCCCGCGGAATGGTACACCACGAGTATACACCACAGGGTCAAACAAACACCAAATAGTACTATAGGGATGTCCTACGACGCCTACGTGATGCTATGCGGCGCAAGCGACTGGAGTTGTGATCATCAGGAAATTGGCGACTTCATCACGACAATGTTGCAGCACATTCTTCGCACTTGGTTCACAATTTTTTGGCGAAAAACCCGACTCCTGGTTCGACAGGCTCTTTACTTTCCTGATATGCCCCCTGCGACTTCTGGCTATTCCCCAAAGTCAAGAGGCCATTGAAAAGAACGCGATTTTAGACAAGAGAGGACATTATGGCTGCAACGACAGCCGAGCTAAAGTCGATTCCGGAAGAGGCGTTTTCAGAATGCTTCCAACAATGGCGGCACCGCTGGGAGAAGTGTGTGGAGTCCCAAGGTGACTACATTGAGGGCGATTAGGGTTCGAAAGCTTCATGTATGCCAGTTATTTTTTACCGGATAAAGGTCGGATACTTTTCTAATAAACCATGTATTTGTAAAAATCGACGTGTTCATTTCATTTCATTCTGAGGTTTTGGCAAAATTCAAACACCGCGCTTGCCCTGCCTGTTGGTGAGTTTGTTAGACAGCCGACCCTCTGGGCGAAGACGCTGATTGCAGCCGCCCATTCTGGGTCAGACGCTGCTGTAGTGGATTAACTTAGCTTCCATTCTCACCTTTGACCTTACCAGCAAGGGTGGCTCTACCAGGAGCATATGCTCCCGCTGCCATCGCTCTCCTTGGATTCCTAAAAGTACTGAGCCCTCTCACTACGACAAAGTGGTTAATCCCTGAGAGGGAAGTTATATTTGAGCCAGAAAAATCGTCGTAACATCCACGTAGCCAAACGTAACATCCAAAAGCCACGTAACATCCGTCAGAATTTTTTTTTTCACTATGTCCATGTTTTTTTGATTAGTGGCGCGAGTTGTTGCCATAGTAATAACAAACAGAAATCGTTTAATAATGAAACCCCATTTGATTTACATTAGAATTTTATGCACATTAGGTTTTAAGCGTTTTTACATTGATTCGGGTGCCTAATATAGAACGGTTATTGTATATAAACATAAAAGCTATGTAATAATCAATAATATATATATATATATATATATATATATATATATATATATATATATATATATATATATAATCCTTCGAATCTCTTGTATACCCTTTCGGGTGTAGAGATGTAGGGGGCCTTTACAGTTTTTAACGTCGGTGACGAGCCACTATTTATAGGCAAATTTTTCGTGTGATAGCTTTGACAGAGCCTTGCACTGGCGGACGGTGGCTTATTTCCATACTTGTGCTCCTAGATTTGAACCTGGTACTTATGGTTTAATAATCTGCTACCTTGTCTACTATGCCACCACCATAATGAATTACTTCATAATGAATAATATTTTATAAATAAATTATATTTTTGATATTGACAATTCTGATATATCATTCAAATTATACTTTTCAAATTATTGTTTAATAGGAGTTTTCGATGAGAAAATTCTTAATGGAAACTAAATTAACTAATTAATGTAAAATTTGGTGTCTTAAATAATAAAGTTTATGAAATTAAAATGTTATTTGTAAGGATATAAATTACAATTTTCGGAATCGAATTTGGAAGCAAAAACAAGCATGAATCCATTGAGGAAAACGGACTCAATAAACATATATCTAAATAGTCCCACAGCAAACTCAGCATTTAATTGAGAGTTTTAATTTATTAGGATGTTTTTTTAGGCAGGTCAAATAAATCGGGCTTTACCTGCTCACCAAATACTTTGGGATTTTAGTAAACAATTTAAATATTTAAATGATTTGAATGGATTTAGGAGGATATCTCAGTGTTGTCAAAATATAAAATTTAATTAAATCTAATTAAATATTAAAAATGAAATATAGTTAAAAATAAAATTTAAATTAATTAAAAAGGAAACAATTTTGACATTAATGCATTTTTAAATATACTATTTGTATTTTCTAAAATTTGCCATATGGATTCATTACATTAAATTATATAAAAGGAGTTATTTAGGCAGACTGCTAAACTTATCACTGACTTCTAGTTTAAATAAAAATAATAATTTTGTTACGGATTCGAATCGGATCGAACAAATGATCGATGGCTGGTTCGATGCAATTTTACGATCAGGTCAAAGCTTTCGATATATGTTTTCCGTCTAATTTTGGGATGCTGAATCGATTAGTAAAAACTGTGATAAAGCGTTAAAAAATGTTACTAACTTAATCTGGGCAAAATTGGACTAATCTAGATAAGATTATACCAATCTAGTCAATACTGAACTAGTCTAGTTCAATCTTGTCTGTAATAGATTAAGGTATCTAGCCTAGTTCAGTCTTGTCTAGATTAGACCAATCTGGTTTAGATTAATCCAATTTTGTCTAGAATAAGTTAGTCTGTACAAGACTAGACTATTCTGGACAAGATTGAACTAATCTGGATAAGACTGACCTAGTCTAGTCTTGTACAGACTAACTTATTCTGGACAAAATTGGAGTAATCTAGAAAAGATTGGACTAATCTAGTCAATACTGAATTAGTCTAGTTCAATCTTGTACGGATTAGTTTAAGATTATCTAGCCTAGTTCAGTCTTGTCTAGATTAGACCAATCTTGTCTAGATTAGTCCAATTTTGTCTAGAATAAGTTAGTCTGTACAAGACCAGACTATTCTAGACAAGATTGAACTAATCTGGATAAGACTGACCTAGTCTAGTTATGTACAAAATAGCTTATTCTGGACAAAATTGGACTAATCTAGAAAAGATTGGACTAATCTAGTCAATACTGAACTAGTCTAGTTTAATCTTGTCTGGATTACTTTAAGGTTATCAAGCCTAGTTCAGTCTTGTCTAGATAAGACCAATCTTGTCTAGTTTAGTCTAATTTTGTCTAGAATAAGTTAGTCTCTACAAGACTAGACTATTCTAGACAAGATCTAGATTCAAGACTAATCTGGATAAGACTGACCTAGTCTAGTCTTGTACAGACTAACTTATTTAATAAAATGGGAGAGAAGGTACTCTGAATTGAAAAATTCATTACATTCACTAATTTTGTGAAGACATAACTTGTGAAGTTATATAAATCTCAACACTTAACGCGAGTTTCGACTGTTGAAGGTCATATTCAAGTGATCTTATTTCGTTAAATTCATTATTTTTCCAGTTAATGGCAAAATTTCAAAATGTATCTCGGTGTTTCCAATACCGGTTGCAAATATACAAATTGCGTATTATTAGTTGCTTCTGTTCGTGAGTTAACACTTGAGATAATTTGCAAAATCGAACGAAATTTGGCAAAATTTTATTGCCCAGGCAGAGAACTGGGAAAGCAATTAATATTTTTTCGGGAAATCTCCGCGATTCCATAGTCCGTTTTCGAGATTATCTACTTATGAATTCAAAATTCGCAAAATTTTTAATTCAAATTTTTGCAATAGAGAATTGGATGAACATTTCCGGACAATTCCCACATCGATTTTCTCGATCTTTTGAGGCGTTTTAGTGTGCCAAAAATTATTTCGCTGCGGTTTGTAATTTACCAAATAATTAAAAAAAAAACTTAAACGCATACTTATTTTCTAAAAAAATCTATCGATTATTTTTGTGATTTTTTTTGAAAATTTTGTGGCGAATTTTTCAGAATTCTCGAAGAATTATTTTGCTGAAATGTTCAAAATAACCAACTTATCGGCGATTTTACTTTTTTTTAAATGTCATCCGCTTTCTTGAAAATATTCACAAGTTTTTCTTACAGAATAATTTAAAGGAATCAATTCCTTACTCATCTTTCGAGACTAAATTTATAGAAATCGGTTGAAAATTTCTCGAGAAATCAATAAAAATGTTGGAGTTCTAAAGCGGATCGATGGCTTTTAGATGCGATTTTTAATTTAAAGATTTTTAGGAAACGGATGTATGTTTTCCAAATAATTTTGGAATGCTGAATTAACTGATAAAATCCAGAAGTTTATGCGATAAGGTGATCAAAAGTTATGACATCGTTAAATCTGTGTAAAATTTATTTCTTTAAAATCATAATTTTCAAGTTAATGGAAACATTCAAAGTGTATGTGAAAGTGTTATCCCTATTAGTTGCAAATATACAAATTGCATTTAGCTGCTTCCGTTCGTGAGATAATTAAACTGTCCAGCAAAAATCGAGCAAAAATTTTGTGAAATTCTGTCAAGCGGGCATAGAACTCAAAAATTAATTCATATTTTTCGGAAAATCCCAGCGCATCCATAGGGAAATGGACCTGCCGAACACGATTTTCGAGTTTGTTCTGCTGAAATCTTCAAAATAAACAAGACGCACGCGACTTGCCTATTTCTAAACGAACTTTCGCTGTTTTGGGCCATTGTGTCTAACTTTTCTGTTAGACATCATTAGATGTTGACCGATTTGAAAGAAGGCAAAGGATACGTGGATATGAAGAGAAAGGCTATGAATAGAGTTGAGTGGAGGATGCATAATGGAACCTGCACATAGCAGAACACAAATGATGATGTCTAACTTTTAGAGTCTAAAGTTTTTCCTATAAACTAATTTAGCCAAATTGCTTACGAATAGTATTTATTTGCACAATATATTTATTTAAAAATGTACTCCAAATATACTAATTTACAAAGCAACAACTTAGAAATCTTAATAAATATCGAAAAAAACAAGAAACCTGGAAATCTTTTTCTACATATTTTTTTTTTAATTTAGAGTTAAATCTATGGAAACTTGTAAATTATTGTATTGTCTATAGCCCTTTGTATATAAGATGTGCAATAAATATATTTTCTTTCTCTTATTGTTTGAGAAAATATTTTAGATATAACAAAAATTTCATTAAGGAATTATTTAACTCTATCATTTGTATCATTCAAACTTGTCAAGAAAAAGCTCTTTTAAACAGTCTTCGTGCTTAAATTTGTAGTTATATTATTTGAGGACAATGTTGTAAATCCAAGAACAAAAATAGTGAATCTGTCAAATTCGTCTTCGTATTTCTTGAATAGGCGTTTCTTGTAAGCGTTAGCAATCCGTCGTTTGCAAATACTGTCACGATGGCTACTGGTGCCTAGGTCTCTGAGAGCCGATACATAGGGCCGAGGGAGTGTGAGTGTGAGAGAGAGAAAGAGAAGTAGGGAGGCATTGTAACGTGTAACCGGAGTGTGTAACCCCTTGCAACCCTCAGCGGGGGGAATCGTAGCAGGCCGAAGTGAAAACCGAGCGCATACTCGGTACTCACAGTATCCGAGGTCGGAGAGGAGAGCGCGATTGCCAGAAAGATCCGGATCGGGTTTAGTTCAGTTCGAACTGTCGAGCAGTCCGGCTAGACGAAAGGTTCTCCGGCGGAAACGAAAATACGCGTAAAATTTTTTTACGCACGCGAAGTATTTATTCAACGGAAAATTAGTTTTATTTTGTTTTTGGATTATACAACATAAACTAATTTTAAAGCAGTTTTAATTTTATTTTAAGTGTTTTTATTTTTGTGTTTTTTTAAATTTTATTTATTTAAATTTGTGAAGTTTTATTTAAATGTGCGGCTAAGTGCGACGTAAACAGAAAAAAGTTTTTTTTTTCAAATAATTTTTTTTTAAACAAAAATTATTTCTTTTTTTGAATAGTCATAAATTTTTAAATTTATGATGGCGATATTTTGGCGGTCTGTGATTTGTTTAGCTGCGATATCCTCGTCAACGGCCATCTTTATTGGCCACGAACAGGATGTCGGAAGTCCTTTAAGAGTCGCCCAGTGCAGGGCGACTTGCTTAGAAAGGGTAAGTTCATATTACACACACCCCTGAGAATCCAATAATTTCCCGAAAGCACAAAAGGCATTATTTATATAAAACGCACCTGCTGCACGTAATCTCGGCGACTGCAAATGCGGACAAAAAGTTACATATTTGCTAACGTAAAACTGATAACGTTCACAGCAAAGCAAAAACGCGCGCATTTTATACGAGAAACTATAAATTACTTTGTGCAATTTCAAATCGAAGAAAACACCAGCCATTAATTAACTCGCATTAACGGCATTGCATGTGTAATAAAAACATACAAATAATACAAAAACAAACTTCTCGGTATTCAAATAACTTTTAAAATACAAAACAATACACTATTTTAAAATCAGGATTAATATCATTCGGTTAGATTTAGTTAACGAATCAGGAATTAGAATATAGAATCAGGTATGCAAAATACATATTATTTTGGGAAAAAAATTATAATCTCAATATTTGGAAGTATATTTCGGAGAGAGAAAACATCTATTGTGTACAAAGGGTTATCGACCACAAGTTCTATCTGCCGATATATTTTGGATTTATTGTATTTCTTCAATTTAGTAACAAAAAGAAGAAATAATTTCTATTCGTCTTTGAAATTTTGTCTGGATTTGCCGCCCATGTTATAATTTTGTGTTTGTTGTTAATGAACATTAGATTTGACGATAAAGTAACTTTGTTAGAGAGAATATTAGTTAATTATGGAAATGTTTGAATTTCACATCTAGTAAACAATTTTTCAAAAAAGAACATCTCCTAGATGGTTTTGATTGAAATTAATTTGTTTCTCAAAAAATATTTTATTTATAAAATAAACAAATGTACAGGAACTATAAAACCATCTTCAATTATGAATTAATACGAACTAAAAAACAGCGCAGGTGTAATAAACGAAATAATATAAAAGTAAACATATTTTATACTACCAAGTTTATAAAAAAGTCATTTCTTTTTTGAAATTAGTTTTATTTTGTGGAATTAGACACAGTGGAGAATACGAAGATATTTTTTGTATTATTTTCTTGAAATTGGTTTAATCGGTGGGACCTTGGGGGCTCGGGCCGCAGCAGCTTCAGGTAGAAGAAAAATCCTTGTGTGTACAAGTAAAGTTTTAATATAAAATGTACGTGCGTGCTGTGTGCCCCCTAGTTTGATTGATCTTTGCATTCCGTGCACCGCATACTGCTAGAGAAATGCATCATCGCAAGGGGTCCACAAATCCGAACGGGGGATTCAACAATTTTAATACGAATGGCCGCCGTCAGAAGATTTAAAACTATAAAACTAATTTCAAATTGTAATTGCAAAAGCCTTTTTCCGACTTTTAAACCGAAGATTATCTTTCAGCAAAAATTTCTATATAAAATGCAAATTTAATTGGTACCTCTGTACTAAATACCCAACCGTTTATCTATCATTCCTAATTACATACTTTTAACTTTAATTTCTGAGCATTAAAAGCAATTTTGCATGTTATTGATTCACAAAAAAACGAATATTTTTTTCGCTGCACGAGAATATCGTTAATAATGGAATGGCTGCAGAACCATACCGGTGTTTTTGGGTCCCTCGCAGGTAGACAAGAATTAAAATCCATGAAGTAAACTGCTTTGCCCTGGGGCTCATCTCGCCGAAACTGATGCGGATTAGAAAATAATAATAAAAAATACAAAATGCGGAGCATAGATTCATCAAAAGTTTTTTTTTTTATAACTGTGTTCATATTGATTGAAGATCCTGTCCGCTGAATTGTTTATTTTTTTGTAACACCGCTTGTAACATGTAGGTAAATTGTTTGTTCGCTTCAGTTGGAATTGTTATAATTAATAAAGCAAAGATATATTTAATTAGCGCATGCAGAGTTCCTTGTTAGCGAGCCAATTATTTCATATAAATAAGGCTGTCAGTGCCATTCCAACAAGAAACGTACATATGTCTATGTATGAAAACCGTGTACACGTTATTACAATTTCACAGAACTAGATAAATTAAAAATTGCAAAAACACTCGTGTTCGCAAACATTACTAATTTAATTAACTTCTTTCGGTGAACATACATTTAATTTATCTCGCTATTTAGATCCAACAAGTATTCATCCAACAAAAAAACATATTAATGCGAAGCAACAATACAATTCTTAGATAGTTTGATAACATTATTCTTAAGATAACAATGAGAGATAAACGGAAATGCCATGCCTTTGATCAAACTTAGGCGATATTATTGTTGTGTCCTAAAATGTCCTAATCCAGACTATTGAAAAATAAAGTCGGCATATTTTGGTGAAAACATTTTGGAAGGCTTTTCTTCTCTATCTTAACATGATTCGCGTTTTCTACCTAATTTCACGACTAATTTTAAATGAGAAAATAATCAGACTATGACCAAGATCAACGTGCAAAATATTTCGAACGGTACCCGTCACTCACCAAAGAGAAAGTAGCCTCTATAAAATGTAATTTATTAGAAAAGGTATTGATTAGTCGACGAGGCTTTTACTGTAAATGTTTAGTTTAGAAATATTGTTAAATCGGGGTTGAATGGTATTTATTTTAAATGTTGCGTGAATAACTGTTTTGGGATAGAGGAATGAATAATTACAAAAGAAGTAATTGTTTGAAAGCGTTTCTGTTGAACTATAAGCTATTTGCGAGTAAACAGTTTTCCAAAAAGGACGTTTGCTAGTTCTAATAAAATGGGGTGTACATTTTGAGGGAGATAACGGGCGCCGTATGCGAAGGGGCGAATTCGAAATTAATTTAGTAGAAGATGGGTCTTGCTGTGTGTATATATGTATAAAACGCGCCTTGCGAAATCCCAAACTGAAACGGATGAAATAAAGGGAGAAAGCGCAGCGGCAGCAGCAGCCACTGTCTGTTTTATTCAGGAAAAGTATCGGCCATGTGCTCGCGCCCGCAAATCCATGGGAATTGAGAATGTAAGCCAAGAGGATTGTACATATGGGAATTGTTTAGCTTATATTCGTAGGAAATTAAAAATTAGAACGAGGATGAGTCAATTAATTGCAATAAAGTAGATATAAAGTCGCAGTTGTAATAAACGTTTGGAATTTTATTATATTATGTTTGATCATTTATTTTATAAAAAAAAAGATTTCGTAAGTTTCGTGAAGTGTGGGATTATAAATCAAATCGGATTAAATATTGAAAAATGAAAAAAGAATATATGACGCAGATTATTGCTCAATTAGCGTCCGATTGAATATAATATTTATTGTAGGGATTTGGCTTTTGAGGACGTCCGAAAGTGGTCGTAAAACTATCAAGGCGTTCGTATATAAATATTTTTTGTTGCATTTTCCCGCATAATTTACACATTACATCTGAATAAAATTGTAAAATCAGTGTTTTAATCTAATATCAACGGTGTGTTGCAATTTATAATAAAAAAAATATAGGTGGTGGTTGTCAAGTGGAGAGCTGATGGCCTTTGTAATAAACAGACTTGCGCATATCAACTTGAGGTAATGATAGTGCAAATCTTAGATTTAATAGGCATAAAACGCGTATCTTGGATGCTCGAGAGAAATTTGCATGGGTTATTATAAGAATTTCAGCCGCGTTTACACGCATCGCCTTGAATACTGTCCCTAACCGGTAATTTCTTCTTACTGTAATTACACGAAACCTCTACAACACTTTCAGACAAGGAAAAAAATACATTGAAAACTCCCGAAAAAGCTTCCCACACGTACTCATTTGATGGACATCGCGCACATCATTTAAACTAACCAGCAGCTCTCTCATTAAGAGCAAGGTTATAAAGTGACATTTCCAGCATTTTATTAATATCGGCCCGCTATCTTCAGCTATGCGATGCTCGCGAAGATACCGACCACCCGCCCAGTCGCTTCCAAAAAAACAAACCGAGAAGAAAAAAATTAAAACCGCTCGCCGGCACCAAATGCCACCGAATGCCGACTTTCCACTGACGCGGCGTCCATGTGTGGTCTGCAAAAAACATACACAAGACAAATTATAAACCAACGGACCAAAAATCCTGGACTAAATAACTCATCTCTAAATAAAAAAACATATTTTTAACTACTAAATTACATTTTCTTCACTTCTCTGAAAAACAAGACCCTCCAGTCACAAACCTATTTTTATCTTTTCTATAAGAGTTTTAAATTATCCCATAATCGTCGCGATCACTTTTCGCTTATTCTTGGAGCCTTATCTTATCCATCCGAGCGACGCACTTCATTCGTAGTATCGTTAACTATAACGATCTCCTTTTTCCGCGCCATTTGCGTCTAGCGTCTCTCAAATCCAACATGTTCGAAATCCACCTAGCTCTTCTACAATCCGGATAAAAAAGCGATACACACAGAAAATAAATGAGACTTTTGTAACTGACAGCGAGAAGAAAACATGGACTATAAAGGTTTGATATCCGTTGCAAATTGTAATCAGCATTAATTGCGATGGCATGCAAATTTTCGGTAAAAATCCATCCGTTCGTTCTTTTAAATCATGATTGCTTCATGCTGTAATTTAGATTTAGAAGCGAAGATATTCTACCAAATTTGAGTTCTGTTCAAACTTAAATTAGAGCTAAGCACTAGTAGTTTTTTTTTCTCAATAGGTGGAGCTAGTAGTTAGAAAATATCTGTACTTATCCACGCTCGTTTGAGAATATTATTTCAAATTGCTTTAACACGCAATGTACTCTATTATTAACTACTGCAAGTTTGTCATATTAAACAAAATAGGATGCGATTTATGTCTACACTGAATTGGGTTGGATGATCTGCAAAAGATTGGCATAAGAAATCTTTTTTTCTGAATTGTGTACGTATCTCTTGGACAGTGTTTATTATTTGGTTGTTTCGGTTGTTATTTTTGTTTTGGGATTTAGTGGTCGGTAGTATTTCGTGTGCGTGTTGTGTGTCGATTCGGATCGCATATAATAGTAGCTACCTGTCGGGTCGCGAGCGGTAATTTACGGCTATTGAGACCAGATCTGTCATTACCTGTACGTATCGTCGATCAACCGGTGGTGTATAGCATTCAGTTGTCCCGGCGTATCTCTATATCGGCCCACATTGTGCTCAATAAAACCTTATGTATACCGTGCAAAAGATAAATTGACATTTTGATTGCCACCCCGGGCGACACCGATGATAATATATTATTCAATTAAAGTGCTCACAATGTAAATACCCTCCCGAAAAACGAATACCTTTTTAGAAAATAAAGTAGAGTTAATTAAACGTCGTCTCCGGATACTCCCGGTAATCCCATTGTTAGTTTATGTGGTGTCGTATATCGTAGGATTGCCGTACAAATTGTCCTCCCGTATGTATACAATAATCCGATCGCGAATTTATTATCATCTGGGGGCCGTTACTCAAGCGATGATCTACAAATATGCAAAACTCGGCGCATTTTAATTTAAATAAATGGTTGAAAAAAAAATTCTTGGGATTTACATTGAATGCAATGAAAGTTGAAAAATCGCGATACGCATAAATCTCGTCGGGGTCAGAAAAGAACGTTGAGTAAACGTTTATTTTATTGGGGTCCCTTCATGAATATGAATCCGGTTAACACGGCTCCAAATTTTTATATGGAAGCAGTAACAAGCTTCCAAAAGGACGCGTCGAACAATGAACCACGAAAATAAAACAAGACGATAAAAAAATGAATGGATTTAGTTTTATAGGAAAATTGTTTGTTGGTTATGATGGCAAGAGTATGTACATTAGCAATTCAAATAGGTGTTGTTTAATAAAGCATGTCGTGAGTCCTTTATTACGTTGTCAGTTTGTATCGGGCCCAACAGAAATCCATTATCCGAGTGAAATTAATTCGACCAAAAATAAAAACATACACATTCGCAGAACATTTGGGTAGATCAAAGGGAAACGAGCAAATGATTTAACGAGTTTAGCGCTTGTATATGCATATTCGCACGTCGTTGTCCGATGCGGGCGTATATAGGAAATCATCAAAGGGACGAACGACAGATGCGAATTATCCTTTGTCGACCATACGGAGCCCAAGGGGGCATCGTCGTTTTTGAAACGCAGAGGTTTCATATCGTGTAATAAACGAAAAATAGCTTAAATAAAACAAAGCACCGACCTAAACAAAGGTAGTTAAAAGATATATAAAGCGCCGGACCGCGTTTATTTAACAAATCGCCTATTCCCTTTTATGTTTCTCGGCCTTTATCACGGAGAGGAAACTGTAAATATGCCCGTTGCAGAGAATCGCACACTAAAAATCGACTTCTCAAGCACTCCGTTCTCTTTTTTAGCAAGGAATTTGGCGATTCGTTGGAACATAAAGTCGTCTGCTCGCGGTACTTTGCTGTCGAATTTACGCAAAGTTCCGTAGCGCTGAAATGGTACCGCATGTTTACATTAAATTGTGTGACATTCCGTTGTATCATTAACATTTAATGGGAATTATACGAACAGAGCGGCCATATTTCAGCCGGTACAAAAGGAACACATGTTCGGCTTGTTTTGTTCGTGTTTCAATGGTACCATTCTTCTCATTCAAATGCGGGCCATCGTTATCGGTCCCATTCCCATCGTCATATTTAAAATCAACACTCTTTCCTATATCTAAAACTGGCAACCTTCCAATAAATGACTCACAAAATTGTATTCTGTGGGGTCACATCCAGTATCCCATTAAGATGCTAATTGCGAACGCTCAGCCCTCTCGGGGCAAACAAACAAAAACAACACACATAAAGAAAAACGGCTAATAGAAACCTTCTCGCAGCGCGTATATATCTGTGTGTGCATGTGTACGTCGTCGCAGCACCGCGAAGAGATGCCTGATTGAGGTGCACGCTTAGCGCAAAGCGAAACCGCAACAATTTATAGCGTACTCCTGCGGAATATAATATCGTCGAGTCGTGCAGACGAGCAAAAAGCAACGCCGTAACGGTCCGGCCCCGTCTTTTTCCCTCAAGTTCAAGTGAATGCAGATTCACCATCAATGCAAAAACACACAAACACGATCACCATAGAAAAATAACTACCAACGCACGCACAAAATACGTAGCTAATCAACATCTACCCTAGCCTGAACACATTCATTACGCTAGATAAAATTTCGAACGGTTTTCTAATGGGATTTCGCGCATGTGGGTTATCTTTATCATCATTAAAAAAAGTTGCGATATGATTGCCGTATAAAGTAAATCGAATTACACGGTTTTTGCATAGTTCCACCAACAGAGTACAATGCCAGATAATCAAAGTTAATAAATTTCATTAGTGCGCGCTTCCATATACACTCCACGAGAGAAGAGTTAGTTGGGAACCGAAGAACAATCCTAGAACGTGATGTGACTCTTTCGCTACACGTAATTACAATGAGGAAGAGTGCGCAAACGTAATATTTCGCACGCCCTTTATTGCATAACCCTTTCAAATTCTCTTATTGCATTTTTGTTGTCCTAAAATAGTGAAGTGCGTGATCAGTCAGCAACAAGTGTTGATTATATAAAATGGTAACGCGGGCTTGATTGATTATAATCGCGCGCCGCGGAGTTACACAAAGGACCAATTGAATTGATGAGGACATTCATATTTACAATGAGGATGCGAGTGAGAGAGTTTCTGTGTATGTGTGTGGGTCGCGAAACACACGGCCAGAAAATTTATATGCGGCGAAACGCGTCGTGTATAAAAATGTTTCACAGCTGGTCGCAGAATTCATTAGGGTGACATTCTACACGCCCAAACTATTCCGGCCATTATGTATCGAGAAATATGAATACTAATGCGACTTGAATTGAACACCTCGTCTTTTTTCCCGAGACTCAAACAGCAATATTTCAACATGCAGCATGTATATTATACATATATAAAAAAATTACATTATTTTTAACGCTCCCAGCAAATGGACTTTTAATGATTTCGTCGATTCGGACGATTACAAAGTAATTGCTAGCACCTTAGATATAATACCTCGGCGGAATTATCGAAAATTATTGTATGCGGATTTGAAACTTGGTCGCGCTGAAGAAATTTACTTGTTTAAATGTAACTCCCAACTGTCAACTGCAGGGTTATTAAAACGCAAAACTTTAATGAACTTTCCGCATTCTCGAGCATTGCATTAATATATGTTTCTGTTTTGCAGTTTTCGAACGATGGACCTAACGGTGAATCTATGTGCCTTCAGGGACCTGATTGTTTTATGGTAAGTAGCTTTACACATTATATAACATTAAAAAAAAAACTTGAGATTAATTCGAGTAGCTAATATTTTTTTCTACTCGGCTTACCCTAAGGCGCTCCATACATATTATACAGTGTAATTTTCACCTCTACTGGTTCCCATAACGATTTCTCCCTTTTATAATTCATCCAGCGCAATTAAAAACAAATTTCGAGTTTGCTTTCGAAACGAGAGAAAAACCCTTCGAGTAACGAAACGGATTTCTTACAAAACGTTTTCCTAATGTGACGCGCGGCATTAGCAGGTTACTCATTTTGAGGTCACGATATGCTATTATTCTGCTCCGTGTATACCTTATCATCGCTAAGACGTTACGACAATTGGATACAGAGAACATTCTTTGACCCCGTACACTCTATCGTGGATCATGTTTTAACCCTTTAATTGCTAATTTTATTTAAACCATAAAATCGAATATCTAAAATAATTCTTGTATATATAATATAAGTACTTATTTATAACATTTAGATTCTATTTTGGAGAAAATTAATATGAATAATTTAATAACAAAAAATGGTTTACCACCATTTAACGCTAATTATTTACTCATTACTATATCGTTTTACATTCATTATAATATATATTCATTAATTTTAGCAAAATTAAATACTGTGCTATAATACACCATATTTTGCATATTCTATAAATTTAATAGTTTGGAGACTTATATAAAAAATATGTTTATTTCAAGGTTTCATGTTTCAAAAGATATTATCCCCTAATGCAACGTATTGTAAAAGGTATAATGAAGATAACTGATCTGGTTTTATATACTTGATAATTTACTGGGGATATAAATTTGTATATTGCGATGATAGGTATCTTTTTTGATATATTATATCCAATTGGCAAAATGCAATTTTCGTAATTTAATACTAGGATTTAGAAGCGATTAGACAATAAGTGTATCGTTCGGCATTGAGATCTCCCGTTATCTCGGAGCCGGGGCATGTAACAATGCATCTATTGTTTGTTATCTTGGGGGTCATGGCGGCCGTGAGGGCAAACTGTACGATTCCCATGATCCGAAGAGGGAGGAAATGAAGAGAGAGGAAAAACAAAAGGTTCCGAAACGACTTCAGGAATATGTACGGATTTATTGCATATATATCTGTGTGCGGTGGGTGGTGATCCTCATGCCCCAAGAGGCGCGAGCCCTCACGGATTGAACGCCGCGCGCCGATCGTGAGGCATTAGGTAATGACCCGATCACGATCACGGTCACCGCAATTTGTTGAACCCGGGGATAAATGACAAATATCTATAAAAAGTAATGTTGGTATTCGCACCGTTTTCGAGAAATTTTTCTGATATTAAGTTTTAATTAGGTATTCTGAGCGTGTACTACAATGAGATATTCCCTGGAAATACATGACGTGTTCTGATGTGGGTTCGAGATATGAGGGAGAAAAACGGGAATAGCCGCGCATCAGATTATAAAACTTCTTTTTACGTTATTTACAGCCGATATATAACGATCGCTTTCTATTATTTTTTTGTTACTGCGGGCACAATTAGAAAAAGATTTATGTCCAATCGACTTTTAAAAATTATTCATATTTTATAATATAGTTAGTTAATAGAAAAAATTTAAATATACTTGAAGATAATAAAGTTTTATTATGCGTTAGAATTTTTCTTCTTCGAAATGTTTTTATTGGGCGGTTTAGATATTTATGACCGTTGACAAATTGGACTTGTACAAAGGTGCGGTCCGCAAATGTACACAAATAAGAACTTTTTCAGAGGGTGTTGGACGCCCCGTGAAGTTCCAGCGCCGTTGATGTCAAGTCGCCTAGCCAAATTAATGGTAAACTCGCCCCGTTGGGGGTTCCGGACTTACAGTGAACACAACCCCCATAAAGATGTCTTTAAAAAAAGTCAATATTCTAACACGACAATATTTTTTCTCCGTAACTAGCCTTTATCACAACTTCCAAAAACCATTAAAATGCCAAAATGCTTTGTTTTCAAATAACGCAGGTCGTCGTAAAATTTGTTACTGCACGATTTATGGACGTGTGTGTGTGTGTTACGTACATATTTTTGAACCGTATATCTTTCATAATGGGTCCACCCCGCTATTTTCTCCAGCTTGTAACTCAATTTTACGGCTTACAAACTTACTTTCTTTAGCATAACAACAACAAGAAATATATATCTTATGACTCAAACTAATTGATCAGACTCAATATGAAAATTAAGGCGTAATATAACCTTCTTCCATTCCTCACCCTGAAATTGATAAGCCAGACACATTGCCTTATCAAAAAAAAACTTTCCTCTTACCATCCTAATCCGCAAGGGGGATCTGGACGAAATATTATCAGTAGTATAGAGAGCAGCGTTGCGTGTAATTAAATAAACGCATTTCCTACATTCTCCCCGTTACATTTGCAGAGTGCACTTTCGAGGGGCAGAAGACGAAATTTAATCACTGAAAATCCTGCGTGCATCTATGCACAGAGGGTTGTTGCGTGTCAATCGCGTAAAACCGAACGAATATTCCACGCTTCAGAGACTATAGATCACTGATCGCCTATTCGCGTGATAACCACCCTTCCAACAACAAATGTCTCCCCATCAAAAGTTTATTAAAAAATGTATAATTAATGTCAAGTTACTCATTCAAGGACCATGAATTAATAGAATGTCATGTATATGTATCGGATTGTCTTTTTTAATAGTTTTCGGTTTTTAAATAAATCTTAATATGTTAATGTTTGTTTTAAAGAGGACGACTTTTTAATGAGATTTTTTATGTATTTTGTTCATACACACAATTTAATAGCTGCAAAGTTTATAAACAATGTTAAAGTTAGAGTAAACTGTGTAAGCTGCATCTCTGGCGCCTAAATAGTAAAAATAAATCGTAAAAATTCATTTAAAAAAAACTTACATTTTAAGGCGAAACATCTGCAACAAAAAATATGTTAAAATACAATTTATTTCAATGAAGTGGGTTAAGTGATTGTGTCATTAAAATTAATTTTTATAAAGTTTATTATTTGAAAAACTTCCATTGTTGTAGAAATGGAAGTTTATTTTTTGGTATTCTGAGGAATCGATTCGCTTTCGTTCTTTTTGATTGAATGCAAAATCTTTTTGATTCGAGTGCGTCTCAAGATCGTGCTCGGTAATATATAATAAATTCGATTACACAGACGATGTTTTCAATTTATTTTCTACGTGCATGCAAAAAATATATATATAACTATGGAATATGTCCGGGCGCGCGCGCGCAATAATTGATTATAATTTTTTTTTGTGAATGTTCGCCTCCCAAAGCGTTGTAAAAGTGTCGTAAAGCAGCTTAGGCTCATCACTCTTAATAAATAAAAAATAATGGTGTCATTGTTTCTAATTCAATTTAAGTTAATAACGCGCACCCACATTGTCTGTTGCTGAGATTTCATTTCTTACAAAGCACGTTCCATCAATCAATTTCATCAAAATAACTTATATTTTAAAATTATATTAAGTTCTTGTATTTTTAAAACACACTCGATTAGGCAAGTTCAATTTATTTTTTTAAATAATAATCTCGGAAAGAAAATTTTTGTCAATATAAAAAGTTGTAATAGGTTTTAAAGAGCGGAAATTATTATCTCTATAAAATGTTTCAGTACTAAGTTTGTTGATGATTTGCGCCAAAGAGTCGAAGTTGTAACATTTGCTAAGAAATGCAAATTCTCCGTAAATAACATAAAATGCTGCTGCACTGCAACTGAAAATAAATAAAAAACGTGGAATTTTATCGTTAGCGTTACAGATTTTTTTTAAGCGATCTGTTAAGGAATGCTTATAATTAAAAAAAAAATGTTGAGAAGTTTCACACATAATTTTTGCTTCTATTTCACACATTATTTACTACATTTTTAACATCGAAAGTTCGGCAGTTATTTTTATTTCAGACAGGATATATTAAAATGTTTTTCTACGTCAATTATTGAAATTTACGATTCTTGAAATTGTAAATAATGTACATTTTCTGATTTCTAGACATTTTTGCTAATTATCAGAAATAACCAAATTTACATCAGTAATTAAAAATTAATGTTCTATAAAATTAATAAAAACAACGTTTTTTTATCGCAATTTTATGGCTACTGGCATTTATTTATCCATATTATATTTTTTTGAGTTTGTTGTTCATCTCATTAGCGTGAGATACATTTTTACTAATGAAAAAAATCGTTCTAGCTTTTGCAATTTAATATTACTTCTATAACCGGCAGCATTGTTCATGGGATAAAGAATTTTATCTACGACCACTATTGTAAATGCCCATTATTGTACAGTTCGTGGACTATGTAACTACATCATAACACACGTATGTAATAGTCTGCGATTAACCCTTTCACCGCCATTCCGGGAGATGTGACCCGGGGCCCTGAATTTATACAGCACCGTCACGGGCGATGTAGCCCGGGGTTTCTTTTTTTTACCAGCGCCATCTGGTGATAAAGCGCTGTGATTATTCAAAGTTTAAGAAATTTCAAAAAAATTGTAGAAAAATTTCCGACTTTTGGTTTTTTAGAGGTTTTTTGAAAAAATCGCCCCGCTCAGACTACAGGCCACGGAACGGCGAAACACGCAGTTTGAAAAAAAGGCGAGAAATTTCTACGTCTTTGTTCGTCCATAACTCGGCGCCACGATGCCCGGCAGCGCGCCGGTTACACTGCTGCAAAGCCAAATGTTCAATCTAAAGAATTGCGCCGAAAAATCGCGAATCCGCCGCGGCACGTTGAACGCAGACAGCGACAAGGTGCACTTTTGCACTGCACCCTGCAAATTTATGAGGATACTTTCGGATCGGGGACCCTACTGAAGTGTGGATCGATTTTTTAGATGCCCGCATCTATTCTACGCGACGCGAACGCAAATTCTCGCCGATGACGCCCAAAAAAGCGGTTACAGATCTTTTTTCGGCATTTTGGACGCACTGGGCTAAGGGAGCGACGTAGGAAGCCGAGAGTTGTACCGGCATCTCTCCGTGCCGCAAAAGTCGGATTCGGGGACGCGGTGAGGGGGACAAATGTAAAAAAATCGTGCAAAAAAGGGCGATGTTTATGGATGCATGATGATTATACGCTGCACAATCGGCGAAACTGCAGCGGTTAGACTGACCGCACCTTCTGGCGAACGGGAGGCGATACGTTTCAGACGTCGCAGGGACGCGACGCCCACGTGCCCGCGTGTCAATTATGGGTGCTAAAAGCCAAAAGACCATTCTATAATCCACCGAAAAATCCAGAACATGCACCGGGGAGCTACAAAAATATGGACGGTTTTACTTTGGTCATTAATTTCTTGCAATAGGGCGAGTTTGGGCGGGCGTCGCGGCGGTTGCAAACAACGCAGCGCGATGCCGCTTGCACTAAAAGATAAAACGTTCCATTCTCTGCGAGAATCGCGCCAAACCGTTACCGCAGAGCTTAAGTTGGTGATTCTATGCGAGTTTTCCTGGACGTTCAAAAAATGTCGTTTTTTTTGCGTCGCGACACCATCTTCAGCGGAATCAGGATTGAACTCCCAAACAAACTATGCCCGTGTCCTATGTTCTAGTTCTATGCCCGATCGAACGGCGCCGGTCCCTTTCCCATCCGTCAATTGGTTCTCTTTTTCTCTTTAAATTAGAAATAGAGGAGAGAAATTTTTCTCTTTAAACTGCCACAGATTCGCAAAAAAGTCGTTGCAGTTTAAAAATTCTTGCCGAAATAGTTGCGGGCAAGTGTTCTGAGGAGAACGAACCCAATCGGCGACCTGTAGCTCTTTAAATAAATGTACTGCGTCCGAGGAAGTGATTGCAAAATCGACAAAAAAAAGTTGAGCAAGTTGAATGGTGAGCAAGGGCTGTAAAAAAGGCGGCGCAGCGACAGCTAAAGCGTCCGGGAAGAATTTTTGAGATCCGACGAAAAATGCGCCTCGAGACGTTGTTGTTGAGTTGAAACGCGAAAATGGCACCGCTCAACGGGGGTTGTACACCAGAAAAATGTACAATCACATTTGCGCCGCTGCCGCCACTTCCGTCAGGCCGTTTCCGCGAAAACCTCGATTTTCGGGGGGGTTTCACCGAGGGGCGCGGCAGGACGGAGGACGAAATCAGGCAATGCACAACGTGCGGACAGACATTCGTAGTTAGAGCATCGAAGACGCGCGGTTAAAACATTGAAGATCTGACGCCTCCGGCGGGTTAAAATAGCCGAATTTGACCTTTTCAAAAACCAACGCGATGCGGTCCGCCAGGTGAAATTCGGGGAACGCCTCACGTCAGTCGTTTCAAAATTTTTCGATTTCGTCCAGACCTGGCGATTCAGGCGGAACGCTTCCCCACACGGACCCCAAAAGTTAGCTTTACAAAAATTCCCACTTTTACGGAGGTCACGGCGAAGATGGCCAGCAAAAATGAAATTCACGCAAGGATTCCGGTAGAAAATTTCGAGACGCGTCCTCCGGCACCACTCTCGTCGCTGCGCGACTCTTGTCGGCGACGTTATTCAGATTTTTCTGCGAATTGGGGTCCTCCGACTAAAACAGCCCCCACGGTCGGAAAAGTTGGTACATCAGTTTCTTTTAGCCAAAGAATAGACGAACGAACCCACACGTACGGCGATTTTCGATAAAACTTCCGGATCACGTTGTTTAGGCGACCAAAAATGACAAATATTTTTGCAAGAAAAAGTGAGATTTTCGCACTTCCCAAAAATTTTAAGCAAAAATACCGAAAAGTGAGGTGACAGTCGGACGTGTGATGACGTTCCGGACACACCGACACCGGAACCACATCCGTGCGACGAAAACTGTCCGAGTTGTGTGTGAAAAAGTAAGAAAGCTTGAAAACTTCGCCCAGCCGCCCCCGGAGACGGCGGATAGGTGAAATTATGTTTATAAAATACTTTAATCTTTAGAAAATCGGTTGTGTTAGATTTCGAGTCGTTAAACGATTTATAAATATTTGTTTTCAAATTTCCAAAAAATCATGTTTTTTGCCCCCTTATTTGTTCAGTGACTTTTGGTCAATAGGTGACTTATCTATGTGAAAGGGGTTGCATAACTACCAGTATTTTTTATAAATATTGGCGCTGTGTGTTATTACTTATAATTGACATGGCAGTGAAAGGCTTAATGATAAGTTATGATTGATAACACACACGTGCGTTTGGTTTAGGATTCGTTGATTGGTTGAGAGCTGCTACTACGTGCTCATACGTTTAGCGCCCCCGTGCCACAATTAAAACTATCGGATATTGACATTGCGTACATTGGGTTGCCTATATCTATGAGCACCCAGTTTTTAAGTACTAAATAATAAGGTTTTAATCATTACGGATGTATTTCTTTTCATTTCTATAAAGTTAAATAATGTCGAGTAACAGTTATATGAAAATACAACTGTTTGTTTATTACAATGTTAAATAATGTACCTAATAAGAAATACATTTGTTACATCAAACATATTTTTCTTATTAAACAGAAACAAATTAGTGTGGTCGTAGTAGATAAAGTATAGTACATAACTCGAGTTGTAAGGCAATTTCGTACTCGCGGAATACGCCTGAACATTTACGTACTAACTGTTCCGCTCGTACGTAATATGCTGCTTACAACTCTCGTTACATAATATACTATTAGTAATTAACTGAAATTGGAATATATTGGGAATTAGAACATTTATATCTACTAGTTATCATTTCATTAACCAAGTTTTTTGTGTTTTTGAGTTTTTAAAGTCAGATTTGTTTTCCTATAGCAGGGCTTCTTAAATTAAGAGTCGCGAGCCTAAATGGGGTCGCTTTGCGAAATCTTAGGGCCGCAAGATTTTAATGTAAAATATTTAAATGCATTTGTAAGATTTTCAAATTGGCGCAAAAATGGCGAAAAAAGACATATATTGTAAAGTTGACGAATTTTTAGGGTTTAAATGTCATTATTGCTGTGGAGTATGCACGGATGTTACAAAAGCGATGGCAGATCAAAATATTGATTTTAAATCATTTTTTCAAGCTGCTCATTTTAATCATATAACTTTTACACACTGCGTTGTTCATCGGGGAGCCCTCGCAGAAAAAAAAATAGCAAAAGAATTAAACGATGTGCTTTAGGATGATGTTAAGATTAGAAATTTAATCTTAATATAGTCGGAACACGGCCTAAACATATTCAACCTTTCCGGAGCTCTATAATACTATTGAGTCTTTTTAGGACTACCAAAAAAAATCTCATATGAAATTTGGCAGTTATTCACTAGCTTTCAGTCCACCTTCGTGACACTCAACAAAAACCAAAAAAATATAATTTTTAAGATCATGTCTTTCTATTAACTTAAGTGAATAGCCATCTGCAGGCGCGTTTCGAGATTTATCTCTCATCAGTGCAGCTTTGCTTTTATGAATAATAATTTGTAAAATACTTACTTGAAGTGCCACGAAGATGGAGTAAAAGCTAGCAAATAACTTTCAAATTTGACATAAGATTTGTTTTGGTAGTCCTAAAAAGACTCAATAGTATTACAGAGCTCCGGAAAGGTTGGGTGTATTTATATATTTAGGCTGTGTTCCGACTTTATTAAGTTTATATGATTATCTATAATGTACACGGAAAAAAGTACACTTTAAAAATTACAGTTTAAATAGTAGAAGCGGTCTTACGAATACAAATTTGTAAAGGTTGCAGTCGCACACTGTAATTTTTAAAACTTATTTACTAATAATATCGGAAACTGTAATTTTAACAAAAGCAATTTCGAGTTTTTACAGTTCCAAATTCGTAAGGCCGCTACTAATATTTGAAACTGTAATTTTGAAAGTGTAATTTTTTCTGTGTAGTATGGTTTTACCAATAGTAGAATATAAATTTTATTAAGAGCCATGATGTTAACAGTCGCTTATTTTCAAAACTCTTTAAGGATACGGATTCCCACTATACAAATTTATTATTACATGCAGAAGTATGATGGATGTCAAGAGGTCCAGGTCGAACAAAATCGAACAAGAATGTGATTTTGCTACTTCTTTTTTTTAAATTACATGTTTATCCTACCTATGTTAGCTATCAGATATTTTTGAGAAAACGATCTCAACTTGTCTCTTAGGAATGGAAAAAATTGTAATATATTTTCTTCGAATAATAAAATTGAAAGTTTAATTAAAAAGATCAGCATTTGGAAAAGTAGGGTAGAAAAGAATTCGTTCGAAAGGTTTTCCAATATCGACAATTTTATATCCGAGAAAAATCGGAGAAAATTATCAAAAATATCTGATAGAAAACACAATTTGTATAGTCACAAGTCATTTTGCAAAAATGTAGCAGAGATCACATTTTTGTTCGATTAATAATAGTTCGTCCTTTAATAACAATAATCTTCTTAAACTTTGACCTCGTGATATCCATCTTACTTCTGCATGTATTTATCTTTATTTCATATTTTTCATAAATGGGGTCGTGGATGAATAAAGTTTAAGAATCCCTGTTCTATAACTTTAGTTATATGTATTGTAAAATTTTAAGTTAAAAAAATAGTAGGGAAAATGATAATTGGATTTTGTATGAGGTTTTTGTGTGAAATAATAATTCTAATTGATTGTTTGTTAGTTGGTTGTGAGTTGATAAATTGTTTTGAATTTTAAATTACGTTCTCGTAATCGATTTAATGGGTTGATGGTTATGGGATGGGTGTATTGTCAAGATTGGTTGTCGGATGGTATAAAATATGATGATTTTAGGTTATTGGAGTCTCAGGTATATGTGCATTGTGGACAACAAATTGAATCTTTGCATCTGGTCCGATGGTTGGTGGAGACGTCTATTGTGTCCCGTTTTAAGTGCACATTGTATGTTAAAAACTGTCGATTTCCAGATTCGAATGTCTGTTTTGCAGTTGTGTGGTTCAGTCCGACTGTGCACTGCATTTATAGAAATGGGAGAATCAATTATCCTACCGCGCGCGCGGAGATTGTATATTAGATCGTGATGGGGAACGACCTTTGCGTCCGTAAATTAAATAAAAGTGAAATTATAGTACATGGAATGATTACGGACAGGTAGTGTTTAGTTATTTTATAACGTAGCTAATGATAGGTTAGTCCGTCGATACACTCACTCTTCCCGGCTTCTTTGAATTATGGCTGAAATCGAAGACAAAGCCTTTTCGAATATTAAATCTCGTTTTCGCACCGAACAATTACAGAATGTCGTCGCTTAATCTCAATAAAATCATCGCAAAAATAATAATAATAAAAAAGAAACATCTCGCGACGGGACAACAATGAGTCTGTTAACCGCGCTCCGTTGTATAGCAAACCTTTCATTTCAGTTTTTGTTGGCCTCTCAATGCAGACGTTTAGGTAAATACAGGCTTTGATACACAATAATGAGAGGTTTAATATACTTTATGCGTCTAAACGAGTATCTTTACATCCTTATAGCTTCATATTCTCGCTCTTATATCCGTAGGGATTGTAACTTGGGTATATCAACAGTATATTGTGTCTTGCACACTCTAATGAACTGAAATATTTACACAATCAAACCTGCAATCGCACCACATAACATGTCAATTCTACATAATTACACAACAACAAAAACTCGTAAACAAATAAAATATCTCATCCTGCAAGATTCAACCATAAACTTCTCAACGTAATAAATTATTACCAGTAGCATCCCAAAACAAAACTCTTCCAAAACCGAATAATTACAGTAATCGCTTACATGACAGAATGCGGGCCGTATATTACGTAAACTCTTTTTACACTAGCTTCACAAAACACATACCAAAAAACCCAAACGCCAAACTTATCATAAAAACTAATTAATAATTAGAATTTATGAGACCACCCAAAAAATACCAGCAAAATATTTAATTAAATCCAACGTTCCAATAAAACAACTTCCCATTCTTCCCATCAATTTAGCAAGAATATTAATTGTTCATATTGTTAACAAAAAATTATTTCAAATTATCTTTTCAATATTTATTTAAATTAGTTGTAAAGTTTTATTGCCAATAATAAACGATGGTTAGACTCATTATAAAAGTTATTTAAAATAGCTGAAATAAATCAACGTGCAAAATTTTACATTTAAATTTAACGTTAAAACATATTCTGCGAAACTAATAACATTTAAAAAATATTTTTTTAATTAAAGAAATGAAAAATACATTTTGTTACTTCAAATGAAAATTTTATAAAAAATAATATCGTAAAATCATACGTTATATGAAACTCTATAATTAACTTTATGTAATTATACTGAAATCATATTTCTCTGAAGAAAAGTCGTAAATTATTTGATTTACCCTTTCATAAAGTCATAAATAATTTAGCATTTGCTGTTACACGAACACTTAGTAATAAATTATATTAAATTTAGCAAAATAGTTCACATCGTTTAAGAAACAAATTATATTCCTCTATGAAAACTTTTTTAAAACTTATTGTCTTAAGCGGAGTTCGTTCATAGAACTATAAATAAAATCGTGCTGCACAATTTAACTTAATTCTAAAATAACATTTTCTTGATGAGTTTCGTTTGAGGCAAATGAGGCCCGAAGCAGGCAATAATTCACAGCCGGTTTTTTTTCCTAAAACTCCATCCCGTATGTGTGTTTTGATTATTAAGCAACATGTCACCACGTCTTTCATATGGTTACTGTTTATTTAATCATTTTCAACGGTCTAAAGTTAAATAAAGTATGTTTATCCAATACTGCACTTTAACACTTTATTTATTTATTCGTATTTGTTTTCAGTGCTGGGAGAATTGCGAATTGTTGCAGTCCAACTTCCAAGTGTGGGGTGCAATGTGCGAAGAGAAGGAGATATGTGTAAGTATTTCTTTTTTTTTTGTACGTATTAAGTTTGATAATGGTCTTTATAAATGGTGGACATTGTGTTGGAATAATGGAGTTCGTTCAGTACAGATTATAATGAAGAATTGTCATGCAATATTGATTTAGTTTCGAGTATGAGTGTGTATTATGAAAACATTAACGGATTAAGGCCAGTTTTGCATATTTAGAGGGCCATTGTGTTCAGCAAGTGCTGGATCACGATGATTTTACGAAAGAGAAAGATTAATGGGTTTTAATTTAATATTGTCTAGTTGGTGAAATAACTCGCGTAATTTTTTAAAGAAGGAAACTGTATTCGCTCATCCCTTTTTTGCGAAAAAAAAAACTAATTAAAGCTTCATACTAATTTATGGAAGTTATTAAATCAAGTATAATTAAGTAGGTATAAAAGTGTCGCTTAGGATTTAGCATTAAAAGGTTTGTTGTGTTCGGGAGGCGCATACTATCCCAGATGTGCATTTAATCAAATAAAGCGATTTTTTGTTTGGGTGTGAGAGCAGAGGGCTTAATATTTCCGTGGGATTTAATCCGGAGGCATGAAATAAAAATGGTGAAGGCGATTTAATATTGTCGAAAAATAAATTAAAATAGAATATTGATACGATAGTATAAAGATGATGTGTTTATAGCCCGTTTTACTCTAATTGAGTTCAGGTGTAGTCGCCGTAATTACACCGGTTTTAAACTCGACTCGTGAATTTAATTATCGATTTATTGTTTCAGTTCCCTGGATGTCAAGAAGCCTGTCGTTTCCACGCGGAGGCGTCGACCCGCGCCCAGCAAACGCAACCCGTGATACATACGAAAGGGGAAGGTGTTATCAGGGTATCCGGCATATTAGCCAGATGGCCCCGACCATCTTCCGTCACTTTAACAACTCCTCTGGTTTATGTGGTTATGAGAAAATCGTTATCCGGTCCGTGGCGTCAAATAATTCAAACCCTCGATCTAACCACTCGAGTACCCCTAAATTCTGATCAAGGAGGATCTATGTTAAGAGTTCTCGTTGTTGACCCACAAGGATTGGTCACTATCTACAGCCCGGACGAAGCATCCGCCAGAGACAATAAAAAGAAGAAGAAAACTATTAACACGGAAATCAAAGCAACCACAAGCAAAAGTATATCGAGTGATGCCGATGCTCCATGGGTTCTTCGTGAAGTTTCGCTCATACATCAAAAAATTCTCGTTATCGGTGAAATCGCTTGGGAGCCAAAAACGACCCGAGGCGTTTACTTGGTGACTTGGGAAGTGGACGGCGGTGGTTTAAAAGGAAACCTCTTCACCGATTCCACTTGTGTCACTCTCTCCCTTTGGCCAGACACTGTCTATCACATCCAAGTCGAGCTCGTTTCTCGCACGCCCGGTCTCGATAATCTTAAATCGGAGATGATGGATCTAGACACCGGTAGAGCTCAGAAAGTCTCAACTGAAAGCCAAGAGGATCTCAACATAATTCCCAACGAAGATGAACGCGAGGACGTCGACTTCAATTCGCCCTTACTTTCCGTACTCGTCAGCGCCGTCAAAGGCGAGAACAACAAACACAAGTGGCAGAACATTGAATTAATTATGGGCAGTTGCGCAGCTATTTTACTCTTTTCCGTTATCTTAGTTATATTGTTTTGGCGGTGCCGAAGGAGATCAGGTCAAGTCATCGATAACATGCTGATGGGATCTTCCTCCATACGCAGCCACAAACTCGTCGAGGAATACACAGGTAAACTAATTCTTGATTTCTATTTAAACGGAAATTATTATCTAGGAAAATGTTGGGTTTTATCAAAAATAGAAAAAGTAAAGCAATAATCACGCGATCTTCTATATTCCGTTAACTCGTTACGTCAAGAAAACATGCGACGATAAAGCCGAGACAATTCCTCACAAAGACATGCAATTACTTACGTAATTCCCGCAATAGCGACCCGCATTCCCATAAAGTTAATTACAACCGCGCGGAAATTTTAGGTTTCCTCAACTTTTTCAAACCTCCCGAACGTATAACGTTTCACACGTGAAACACACGGTTACCACTCATACTAAAATCGAGAAAAACTTTCCTTCCCTCATAAATAACTAATAAAATGGAGGAAAATTTAAAACTTGTAACGATTTTATTAGGTAACGTGCAAGTAAAATTGCAACAAAATTATGTTCCCATTTAATACAGGGGGAACATACGATGCTACAATTACTCGCATTTATTGAATCTTAGAAAACTTCCTTTAATAAATATCAGTATGGGCAATAAAAGGAGGAAATTGAAGAAACGAAACTTAAAGCTCGGGCAATAATATTGATTTAAAATATTTTTAGTGGCTTTTAAATTTATCGGTCAATATAACATTCATGGTACTGGGGAATTCTTTTATTTCTTGCGTGTATAGATTGAGATTACGTAATATGTCAATAAAGAAATTGGATATTTTTTAGCGTTTTAATAGTATCCAGTTAGCTTTGTTATTATAGCTTATCAGTTTCTAATAGTTTAATCAATTCTCGTAACCGGCACGGCAGAGGCGAAAGAAAATAATTACTCGTTTATTATTCATATGGTTTCGCACGATCTAAGATAAATACAGTATTTATGATATGCTGAAAATAAAAGGGAGAGAAATGTTTTCTAGCAAAAATCCAGCTTTCCTGTTTATCGATCGTTTGCGCAAAGGGGAGAGAGAGTTGGTGTAAATAATCTAATTTGGTCTCTCTGTGCAGTCTCTCCCTCTATATTAAATCGTATATTTTTGTTTCAGGTTTCCAGCCGATTATGACTGTAGTTGGAGCTGTAAACGAGAGGACGGGAGGAGATTGCATTTGTGCGGAGGAGAGGACGCCGGAGGTCGCGTTTAGCGGCGTCGTGGCGCAAGCAACGAGTTGTACGACCGGTACGAAACAAACGTGGAATGTCCAGGTGTGACGCCATAGCGACACCATCAAACTCTCGCTCGGCGAACGGGAAGAATGAGATGAGTTATATATAAAAAGAAGATAGAGTGGGCTAAAAACACGTGCAAAAAAAGTTCCTAAAAAATGAGAATAGTGTTGCGCGCCGAGCGAAGAAAGTGAAAAATTAATAAAATAATTATTTAAAAAATATTATTTAAACAAACAAGAAATTTTAAAAAAGATAAAACTGTCTGTGTATATGTGTAAAAAACTAGTCTAATCAAAACGAACTCTTTTATTAAGATTTTTATCGTCGCGCTGCCAAGTTATGATTCCACCGTCTCTTTTTTAAAACCAAATTTATTAAAAAAGACGTTTGTGCTGCGAGTGAGTGTGTACAGAGAAGAAATTATCGATTGTGAGGAGAAAACTGTATAGATGTAAATCATTGTAAAGTATGCAAAAAATATCTAATTGGTAATATATTCGATATTCGGACTTGTAGATTTTTTCCAGTAGTCTGATTCGTGTTTATATTAGTTAGCTTCGAATGTGCTCCGCGTCCTCCCCCTTATCACGGCCAAAATTTCAAGCGGCCGAGCTCAAAATGCACCGGAAACTCAAAGGCGTCCGGCCATTTTGAGCTTGGTCGGTTACGTGAAAGAAAAGAAAAACCGGCGACCTTTTTTATTAAACCAATTTTGTTGTACATATTTAATTGTATTATAATTATCTATTATATATCATACAAGTTATTTTTCTATTAAACATGGTCTTAGTCAATCCCATGGCTAATTGTAAATATAATTAATATAATTATTATCAGTGGACAAAGTTTTTTAATTTTATCATTTCTACAACCCCTTAATAAACCTAGATATTCACAAATAAAAGAAACTAGTCGTAAATCAAAAAGTATCAACAATATTTATACGCACATTTGAATAGTATATTACGTAATGAGAGTTGTAAGAAGCATAAGGAGATAAGAAGCACAAGAGGAACAGTTACGCGCAACCCGCGTAGCGGGGTGCGCGTAATTCCGCGAGTATTTAATTGCCTCATAACTCGAATTATCTACTATACTTTATCTACGACCACACTAATTTGTTTCTGTTTAATAAGAAAAATATGTTTGATGTAACACCTTCGAGTTCATTCAAATTGATATAAATGAAAAGAAACATTCATAATTGTTACATACCTTTTTATATAGTAATTATTTGTAGTTTTCGTTAGATTTAAACGTGAAAAAAAGAAATAAATGACAGCTTCAATGTGAATGATGTGACGTTTAATGATTATTTGGAAATCACGGAGTACTAAATTTTTAAAATAGTATCAACGTGCAGCTCTCAACCAATCAACGAATCGTAAACCAAACGTTCATGGGTGATTTTTAATTATTACATAACATTAATCGCGGATTGTTACATATGTGTGTGGTATGATGTATTTACATAGTCCACGAACTATACAATAATGGGCATTTACAATAGTGGTCGTAGATAAATATTTTAATTAGAAACGGAATAAAACTTTAAACACAATAGTTGTCCACATGTTCGGAAGGATATATTTTATGCAATAATCTAAAGAATATTTTCTATGCATTTACAAATTCTATTAATAAAAACTCTTTCTATAACATTTTGCAAACGTTAATAAGGTTTCCAGTTAATACTCACTATTTATTACGTTATTTTTAAAACGAAAATGTGTTCGTAAATTGACAGATGGGGACAAACTTTTGCCTTGCGTCCATTTGGCGCCCCAGACAGCCTTTGGCAATACATTACAGATAGCTGCCAAAAAAGGTCCAAAACACAGATGCCTTTTACCTCGGGCAAACACTAGAAATAAATGGTCAACAACGTAAAACAAGAAATAGGGAGACCCAAAAACCTAATTTAAAAAAAAAGTGTAAAACATGTTCGAAAAAAGTTTGAGAGATAAGATTGCCTATTATTAAATGGATCATTAGTTGAGATTTTTAGACGTAGTTTTGAAAACGACAGATTGAAATCTATTTTTGTGAGGATAAATTTATCAAGAACAATTTTTTTTAGATTAAAATTTAACTGTTTAACCTTTTTTTTCTGGTCTCGACCACCATTATAATTTTTAATTTCGATTTTGGAGTCAAATATTTTATTTCGATATTTTTTGTACGATTTTATAAAAAGTTAAAAACGAAGTTGAATGTAAGAAATATTTATGAGAGCAACGTAATGTTATTGGGTTTGGTTTTATGTTTGAAGATATTGTATAAATGCAAAGTTGGATACGATAATTCAATATTTCTGTGACGTTTCAAATGGTTTTTAATCATAAAAAGGGAAGTTTTGTCTCGCAGGAGAAAAGAAAATTCCGCAAAGCCGATATAAAAGAAAAATACTAAGGGTGGAAAACTCTTTCCCCGCCGCAACAGACAAAGTTATAAAACTTTACCGGGGAGAGAATGCACGGAGGGGATTTAGAGAAAGAGGCGCATAACGCGCTAAATTACCCAACCAGAAAAAAAGTAGTGTATAAGAAAAGGTGGAATTATAAAATGTGACTGGATGGTGATGCGAGAGAGTTTCGTCACGTAGAAGTATATCCAGTTAGTGGAAGTTAGGGTGGTTCCATCTGCCACGTCGGAGATAATCCCCCGGAGATGAATCCTAATCCCAGTCTTTGACCATGACGTCATTTCCAACAGATAGTGCCCTCCGGAGGCACATAACTCCGGGCTGCCCACATGTACTACACCCGCGTTTAATGGACTTTTTCGCGGAAATGGACTTTAAGCAAACGACTAAGGGGGAAGAAAATAAAGAACCATAATACATCAAATTTTAATGCGAAAAACTCCTATCTCGTTACGAAAAAAAAATATCGCATAGGCACCCCCCTGTTATACTTGACACCTTACCCCATTTAGAAAGAAAGATCTAATCTTATCTGATAAATATAATACTAGTAAACATTCAGTGTTTTATAAATAGTATGTATATCCGGATATACCTGTTCTTATATCATTTATATTAGAAATGAAACAACAAAGGAGTAGATAAACGACACAAGGTTAGTTTAACGGAGATTAGAAAGAAGATTAAATAATGAAAATTACGGACAAAACTGAACAAAATAAAATAAACTAAAACTTTTTCAGTCTAATATTGTAACGTAAAACAAACTAGGCACACTTAAACAAATTTCAGTTTTACCTAATTATCCTAATTTGTAAAATTATATTTTTTAACAAAGTAACTAAATTTATTTCAATAGCTATAGACATAGACATAGAATTTTTGCATTATATAAATTGTGTAATTTAAAAAATATTAATTAATAAACCAGTATTATAATACTGGTAACAAACTGAAATGCAAGATTAAAATTTAAAAAAATGGTACTGTCATTTTTAACACAAAAATGCTAAAAACTAGTTATGAATAAAAAAAAAAGAGAAATTATAATTTACATTTTGCATATTATTACACAGCACTAGACAAATAACATTGTTTTTAATATCATTTCTTTCTATTTGAATTAAGTGAATAGCCATCTGCAGACGCTTTTCGAAATGTATGTCTCTCATCAGTGCAACTTTGCTTTCCGTTCAACCTATAATGTTGAGTTTTTCATTATTTAACCTGATATTCAAGATATTGATAACATCCTACGCATCTTTTCTATTGCATATTGTGTTTATTTGCATTGTTTAGTAAAAGTAAAGAGACATATATTTTGAAAGAAATGTTCAGTTCGTTATTATTGTAGCTATAACGCAACATTTTCCCTCATAAATTTTCTTCTATTGAAGAAAAAATGTGTTATTTTGCATTATTTAATATAACAAAATGTTGTGCACTTGATCATGCAGCATTAGTGTATTTAGAATTTTGAATTTATAAATTAGCTTAATTTATAAATTCAAAATTCTACAATAACAATATAATATTGGTGAAACTGCACTAACTATATAAAAACTTATTAAAGACAAAATATAGCTTGAATATAATCAACATATATTAAATATATTCAACATGTTCGTAGCTCTATAATATTAAGTCTTATTACGACTATGAACAATATACATCAGACATTTGCATGTTATTACTAGTCCCAGTACATTTTCATGTCACCTACAGCACTAGACAAATAAAACAGTTTTAAAGGTGCATTTTCATGCGACGCTCGACATCTAGCGTTCTAGCAAATTCGGTCACGTGATGAGAATTTAAAATGAGCGCCATCTAGAAAAAATCTAACGTCTTCTAGCAAAAAGCTAAATTTTGTTTATCTTTTCTGTTCTTTTCAGCGTCAACGTACAATCAAATTCATTATAATCGTTCGTTGAAGACAGAGAGTTATAACTCTCAGTCTTCAACTATATTACAAATATAGTGCAAAAGTGCAAAAATAAATACCAATAAATACTAAAAATTTGTTACTTTGGTTGCTCGAAGTATTTACAATGACTTTTGAAGTAAATATCAAATAGGCCTGCTTTACACACTTTAATTTAACTTTTGTTAAAATTAAGAAATACATATTGTTTTTACATGTGGTATATAAAGAATATGTGAAGATTAACGAGACCATCCATGCCTAAAGGATTACGAAGCTGTTGGATGAAAATTATTATTTTTATCCTCTTTTAGGTCTATTGTTGCATAACAAAAAAAGTAAAACAATTATTACAAATTATACAGGTTATTTGCTTTTTTTTGTGCTGAATACCAATTTCATTAAGAAGAAGGGAATAACCCAATTACGTGGAAGTCTATTTATTTGCGCTTGCCGAATAACTTTTTGACGCTGATAAATCCTCATTTGATAACCAGACATTATTTTCTCGAATAATATATTCACAAAATTTCGATGCTGTCTAATTTGACGCTAGACGCTGTAATTTTTCGCTACAATTTTTGCTAGATGGCTCGTACTTTAAATTCTCATCAGGTGACCGAATTTGACGCTAGAAACGAGCGTCGAGCGTCAGCATGAAAATGCACCTTTAAGATCTTTTCTTTCTCTTTGAATTAAGTGAATAGCCATCAGCAGACGCTTTTCGAGATTTATCTCTTATCAGTGCAGCATTGCTGTTTTGAATTATAAATTGGAATAAACTTACATTAGCTTGAAAATCTCGTGCATGACTGTCGAGGTTAGGTTTTGATTTGACATTTTGAAGAAAGACACGAACTTAGTTACGGTTCTTGATTTAAATGATAATTTAAGTAAATAAACACTCCATATTATAGAGCTACGAAGAGGTTGAATATATATATATATATTTAGGTTATATTTCGTCTTTAACAAATTGAAGAACCAGATGGAAATAAGAACCTATGTTGTAAGCAATTATCCATAGAAGACAAAAAAATATAAAAATCAAATAAAATTTGGAAAAATTACTATGAGAATTTTTAATATTAAAAGTAGGGGATTTAGATATTACTACGATTAAATTCACAAAATGACTTATGAAACAAATAAATATAATTATAAATAAACTTAAGAAAGTTATGGTTTTCAGCACTTTCGTGCCAAGTGAAACCATGTGGTTTACAAAAGATACTATATCCTGATAAATACTAATAATTAATGAATATTCATAGACGCGTTTCTGCCTTTTAGCTTCATTAGTACGGATTTACCTATAAATATGATAAAATCAAATGGCATAGACCATTTCGCTGTGAACATTAGTCTAAGTAAGTTTTATTTTAATTTGAGATTAGATAATAAATCCATCCTGATAGTATTTATAAGAATATTGTAAACCACATGGTTTCACTTGGCACGGAAGTGCAGAAAACCATAACTTTCTTAATTGAGAGAGAGAATATATTTATTGTATACTTTATGCATTATACAAAGGGCTATCGACCATAAGGTCCTTCTGCCCCTTTCTTAAGTTGTACTTATAATTAGAATTATTTTATAAGATATTTGTGAATTTAAACGTAGTTAATATCTTAATTCATTACTTTTAATAAAAATCAGTTTAATTAGTCTAATTTGTAATATTTGTAAATAAGAATATATGGTTGTTTTAATAATTATTTTTATTACTCATGCATTAAAAGTACTATCTTGGCGCACGTTTTTTTAGTACGAGAAATGCCACTTTTGGTTGTATTACCACATAACTTTTGTAACGCACGCAAATAAATATTCAATATCCCTAGGTTACATTAAAAAAAAAACAATAAAATAAACTGACAATAAATAAACTAAAATACGACAGAAATGTTTTTTCGTTATTAAATAAAATTGAAGAAAACGCTTTAAAAGCAGGGCTTCCAGTGACTGAAGTCTTCGAAAAAAGTTGCATAGTAGCATCTATATACGGAAAATAGTGGCAATATATATATATATATATATATATATATATATATATATATATATCTCTATATATATATATATATATATATATATATATATATATATATCTATATATATATATATATATATATATATATATATATATATATATATATATATATATATATATATATATTGATATAACTTTGATTGAAAGAAGTAATTAAACCACAAAAAAGTCAGATAATTTTTAGATTTTTATTATTCATTTACATATTAGAAGTTTTTTATCACAATGCAAAATAGTTTACTTTGTCACTAACAATAAGGCGCTGAAGTCAAGAAAGCAATATATTTATATTCTAACCGAAATAGTGTTGAATAGGATGATTGAATGACGTGGTCCATGGTGGACGTAATCCATACTTACTCTAAATTGAAAACTAGTTAAGTTTTTTGGTTTCTTGCTGATGAAATCGGATATTATAGTACACTTCCTCTTTTCAACTTCCTTAGCTATCTTCGACGCCACTTTCACTTGCTCTCGCTCCCTCAGCCTTTCAGAGGCATCAAGTAAACCTTGCGCCATTTGCATTTCTTGCATATTTTGTTCTATCAAGGCTGACTGCAAACGTTTGTTCGCTTTTGTTACAAGTTTATCACCACTTTGCTTTTTTAATTTCTGTTGTTTAAGCTTTTCTTCAAGTTCAGTTTCTAGTTTTTTAATATCATCGTTTTTCGTTTTTATTTGTGCCAAATTTTCTGTTTCTTGCTCTAGTCTGAGCTCTTCGATAACAAAATGTAGTCCAGCTTTCATCGTTTTTTGTCGCAAGTACTTACATATAACCTTGTATTTCTGAGATTTCATCACTGTCTTACAAATTTTTTGATTAAGAATGAAATTGAGAAAATATTTTTGCAGCGCCTTCCATTGTTCTAGAACACGCTCTGCACTTCGCTTCAACGTTAACCATCGAGTACTGACGTGTTTGAGAAAATGATGTAATGGAAGCTGCTGCTGAAGCTGAATTTGCTCGAAGTCTTCACATCGTGCAGGCCACTCGTGGAAGAAATAGTAGATTTGTAGAATAAAGTCAGTCGCATCACTGCCAAGCTCTCCTAGTCCCTTCAAGAATGCGTTGTGGATGGTGTGAATGTTGCAGGACCCAATATTGAGTAATTATTGGCCACGGAGTTCAATTTCCTCAGCATTTAGAATTGACCATTGTTAACATTTGGGCCATAAGAACCAAGCATAATGAGCTTCGTTTTGGAAATGCCAGCCTCATTAATAGCATTGTTAAGGAATTTAGCCAGTATATCAGCTGTTACGTGACCTATGAAGAAGGTTTGCAAATGGTGGTTGACAATTTCTTTATCTGTTTCAGAAAAGTATCGTACTGTGATTTGCAATTCCTTTTTTTTCTTCGGCATTCGTTGTCTCGTCATAGGAGAGGCAATAGCTCGAAGCTCGCTGGATATCGTCGGTCAAAATTTTCCTAAAATATGGACCCAGAGGCTCAGTGATTAGATAATGAAGTTTAGTGCTACCTAGACTGAAATTATCAGCAATGGGTCCTGGGAACATACTTTGAAACACTTCTTTCAGATTATCACACGAAGCAGCAGACATATTGCTAAGTGTATTCTTCATGGCCCAGATGCGTTCAGCTTTCAAAGGAGGGTCAGTGTTACTGCACAACTGCATTGATTTCATTGTCGGCTGTATTGTAGGAGTTGTTGTTTCAGCGCATTCCTGCAATTTGAGTTGCTTATCATCAAGCTTCGTCCGGGCTTGCCGAGTGTGCTTAATACTTTTGGAATGCTAAAGAACAGCATCAAAGCCTTTAGAGGAAAATGAAAATGATGTAAAACAAATTTGACAAAATAATTCATCCTCTTTATCGTTTCTTTTTTTACACCAGGAAGATACTTTATTTATATCCCAGAGCATCTTGTCGGGATAGCCAATTTTGATTGAATTTGTATTTTCGGCTCATTACTTAAAGTCTGTAAAAAAGAGAAAAAATAAGGGATTATTCATGAACCTAACCACAAATATTTCCCCACTGTACATAAATTTACGATATCAAGTCCAAGAAATTAAATATATATATATCGAAAATTACTTACCGTCAATGCAGTTATCACGCAACTACCAAACAGCAACACGACCACTAAAATATAATAATACTGGAACGCACCGTGTACTAAATACGTATGTCAGAGACAAACATCTAAAGACGTATGATACTGATATGAATCGCCAGTCTATTCCCACTATTCCGATTCCCCCACTTCTCTATGTACTACCACGCAATCGCAATGTGCCTACTTTCCGATCGAGGACGAGCAGAAAATGTAAAAAAAAAATAATCTCATGAAGCATGAAAATAGAGGCAATTAGTGGCGGTTTTCATTTAAATTGAGGCAATTAGTGAATTTTCATTGAAATAGAGGCAAATAGTGGAAGATGCCAGAAATAGGTGCAATTAGTGTCATTAGTGGCAGCCCTGTAAAAGTGTAAATTCTATGGTGTTGCCTAGACTAGACTGAGGAGAGTTCTTATGACGAATCCACACCACCGGATACAATTGATAAAGCAAATTCTTCATTTTTTATTCTATTTTTTTTTTGGATGACACCTGGATCCAAAACTTGTAAGATACATCTCCTCGCATGTGTAATAAAAAATATTGCTTGCAACACGGGCGGTATTGTCAAATATCCTCTAGAGTGAATGTGCTCTTCTTCGTGCGCCCAATTTCGCTCTGGTGTCCAATTGACAACCTACGTCCCTGGTTGCAAAATATACTAGTTTCAACCTGAATTGCATTTTAATAAAATCGGCCTATCAGCGGCCCATGATTCATTGAAGTTTCACCGCATACGTTTCACGGAGGAATCTTCACCGCAGGAATTTTCATCTAAAGAACCTTCACCGCTGAGTGTTTTCACCTGTATCAATTTATTTTCCTATATTTTTGTTTATGTATTTGTTGAATTGGATGCGGTGAAATTGCCGAACGGTGAAATGTTGGCGGTGAAACTTTGGAGATGAAACTGTTCAGCGGTGAAAGTTCCCACAGTGAAGATTCAGAGGTGAAATGAAAACGGTGAAAGTTCCCACTATGAAAATTCCGCGGTGAAATGAATACGGTGAAAGTACCGGATACCGGCCCAAAATTCAGTTTGTTGATCTTAAACCCAAAATATTAAAAAATCCTTCGGTAATAACATTTGTATTTATTTAAATCGTAAAATAAATTTTATTTTGTAAAGATTTTGATTTATAAAATTGATTTTTTAAATACAATTTTCTGTAAATTGAATCCAAAATACGAAAATCCGAAATAAAAATTTTAATTTTAAATGAGAATTAACAAAACATTTTTAATTTGTTATTCTGCAACCTAAAATAATTTGAATAAAAGTCTACAAATCTTTTCCTTTTGATAATAAAATGGAAATAGAAATTTGTCTTACAAATTGATGAGCAATAAATGAGTATTTGATTATTATATTGTATTGTTGTTATATATTATTGAAAAAATAATGTTTTATGAAATACAAAAATCTAAATTTTTAAGAATAATTAACAATAAATAAATAAAATTGAGTTTGAAATAATTTGTAATATTCTAAACAATTTTTTAAATTAAATATAAATTGTATAATAATAATAATGTCAGCAACCTGAAATACAAGAATACTAGTATAACTTGCCGATTAGTAACATTCAATTCGGGCAATTCACAACACAGTGTGTTCTTGAAAACACACTGAATGTATTGTGTAAATGTGTGTTATTCTTAAACCTTTCTTTTAATCTGTTCTTGTTGTTAGTAAAAGAAGATATAAATCTGTTGCTTTTGTAAAACTGAAAATTGATAGAAAAAATAGATTTTTTAAATACTATTTACTATAAATTATATTTGAAAAACTATAATTGAATCTAAAATATAAAAATCCAAAATAAAAATTTGAACTATAATTTAAAAAAATGAGTTCGATATAAGTTATGTTATATAAATGTCAAATTTGTTACCCTGCAATCTAAAACAATTTGACTAAAAATTCACCAATCTTTTCTTATTGCTAATAAAATGGAAATATAAACTTGTCTAGAAACATTTAACGCTAAAAATTGATTATTGAATACACATGACATATGACATACACACATGTATCATATATTATTTTATCTACGAACCATGTTAATATGTACCTACAAAGTATGTTAAATACTATTGAATCTACAAAAAATAATTGTTTCTTACCGATAATATTTAAAAATTGTAATTTTGACAGACAACATACTTCAAACTGATGCAATAAGGTTAGAACGTCCAGCGCCTCTGTGCCAAAATTGCTAACTAGTAAAATCGCACAGTGACGGGAACACTATTTGGTCGTTGTCGATGTAATCTATGTAAATCTAGATTTAATATAGATTAGGTTATGGTTAGGCTCAGTTATATTAGAGCCAGATAAATCCAGAATGAGAGGCCGAGACTTCTTGATTCATAATGAGAAAAATTAATTCAATTTTAATATTAGTCAGAAAATATATTTTCACTACGTCTATATTTTTTGTATAATGTCGCGAGTTGTTGCCAAACTAACAACAAACAGAAATCGTTTTATAATAATTTGTTTCGTTTTTGGGAATGTGATATTATTAAAAAGGCTTTTATAACTTTCACATTTATTTGCATGACAAGTTTCGGTGGCTTTCTGTCACCTTAATGATAAGCTACAGAGTAAAAAGAAAACACAATTTAGTTATAAACTACAATTAAAACAATTAATAGAACACACCTCTAAATAAGTGTTTTTTGTTTACAGTTTAAATCAAAAGGAAAAAGTGCAGAATAATGTTTTGATGAAAACTTAGGTTTGCGGACTTTTTACCTGGTGTAGATGTTAATCGTCTTCGCAAAAAAGTAAAAGTGCCAACGCCAAGATGATTACAAACGCACACTTTTTATCACGTGACCAGAAATTTACGAGCTGTTGTGTCAAATGTGTCAAGTTTTAGAACAATAAAAACACGAATATTATTTATTGAACCAGACAGCACAGAAGTTTCATTTTTGCACATCAAATTACACCAGGTAAAAAGACCGCAACTCTATATTCCAAAAAAACAATTATTCTGCACCTTACCCAAATTTAATGAATAAACAAATGGTGCATACGTATTAACGCCATCACCGCTACATTTTTTAATCTACACCTAAAATTTTTATGATAAATCATAAAATAAAACATTTTATTAAAAACTAAAACATTTTTAAAACTAAAAATTCTTTATTTTTGAACCCTGGTTAGATTAGATTGCCCGCCGCGAAGCTGACAGATAAATCTAGACAACATTTGCGCGGCAGCGCGAACTTACGATCCAATATATACCGTTATAATACGTAAATACAAAAAATGGCATGGTGGCGTTAATACGTAAGTACCAAACAAATTAACAAAAGTTAATAATTATTAGAAACAAATTTATATCAAAATATACAGTTTTGATACTTTTTTGGGATTTCTTTGAACCCAATTCTGAAATATATTGAAAAATTTCTAAAATTACCGATGCCATGAGAATGAGACGAATTCAATTTTTGGGTCAATTGGAAGGAATGAATCATACGAGGCCTACTTACCGAATCCACAAATTTCTATAGAACAAACGTACAAGACTAAAGTGGCACAAACAAGTGGAGACGGACCTAGTGGAGATGGGATCGCCAGATCTGATGAATAGAAATGTGATCAGGAATATTTTATAAATTTTCGCGTGTTCATACAAGGCGATTTGAGGAAGATCAGAAGAAACCAACATGACGTGCATGGTCGGAGAAACAGAAACCACAACAATCCATGAATATGAAAAGCTATTGGGCAAGGAGGAAGGCTCAACATACGTTGATTTTGCGTGGTCCTAAGTGACCCATCCTCGAGAAGAAGAAGAAGATATAGAGATTAGATGTAGACATAGAGTGGACAAATATTCGATAGACATTAATAGACACGAAAGAACAGACAAAAATAGACACATAAGAGTAAACATACAATGATGAACAGTTGAGACTGAATAGAAAATATGAGATTAAAGAGACATGTCTAGACAAAACAACAGTTGTTTCTTAAGTTTTTCATATTTTCATCTTCATTTAGCCTTTTAATAATACAATAATAATTTTTAATATTATTGTATTGTTTGTCTTGTGTTAATTTTTCTTATTATTTTATGACTACATAGGATCACTTTAGTCAGTTCATTAACTAAGTCTCTTTAAGGGGATTGTTCGAGCCTTGCTGTCCTCCCAATACTTTTTCATACGTTCTGATCTTCGTGCCCGTTTTTCAATTGAAAGTACCCCTGTTGTGAATTTCTTCTTTGTGAGAGGGACGCGGAGATTTGTGTCCTTGATTCTTTGGTTTAATTTTATCTTGTCTGTGGTGTCTTCTGGTGTAAGCCCAATTTCTTTCAGTTTTTCTAATTTTTCTCTGATCCATCTGCACCCTGTTGTGGTATTATTGTTGGGCACTATTCGCCACTGCCGTCTTTCTGGTATTTTTTATTGATGCACGTTCTTCCAATTCTTCTTTCGATCTTCTGAAGTTTTTGTCTTCTGAAGTCTGTGGTCTGATGGTTCATTTAAGTGAAACAGTGTTTCTGCTGCATATGTGGCTTCTAGTTCTATATCTGTGTTCTAGACTTTTATTTTTGCATTTATAGATAGGATTTTTTCTGTAGATGTCCCAAGTTAATTTTTGTGCTTTAGCTAGCTTTTTGTTCTTATTTGGATCGAAGTTTTTTCATTTAGATTGTTAATATTTCTTCAAGGTATTTGAATTGGGCTAAATTTTTTACTTTATTGCCATTTATGTTTATTTCTTTTAATGCTGTTGGTTTTTGAGGCATAATTACTGTTTTTCAAATGATATTTTGAGGCCAATTTTACTTACAATATTTTGAAGTTCTGATATCTGAGTTTTTGCTTCATCTATGTCATTTGCTAGTAGTGCCAAGTCGTCAGCCAAAAAAACCAAGGCAGTTTGTTTTGATCTTTCTACTTATTTTTATTTTTGGGGGTATTCTTTAAACCATTCCCTCATTACCATTTCTAGAGCGCAGTTGAAAAGTAGCGGTGAGAGTCCATCACCTGGGCGGAATCCTGTATTGATCTCGAATGGTTCCGATAATTCGCCACTGAACTTTACTTTTGACTTGGTGTTTGTTAGAGTCAGTTTTATCATGTCTATTAATTTGGGGTGTAGTTCAAGGTGGCATAGAATTTTTAGTGGATTCCCTGTGGATGCAATCGTATGCTTTCTGGAAGCCTATAAATGTGATCACCTCTATTTCTCTCCCTGTTGTAATCCATTATTAGCTTGAGACTCATGATCTGGTCAGGACAGCTCCTCCAGGGCCGGAAACTTCTTGGGTGTTCTACTAGTTCCTTCTTAAGTTGTAATCTGATTCTATTAAGGATGATTATTGAAAGGATTTTGTATGTTATGTCTAAGAGCATGAGTCCCTTGTAGTTGTTAGGATCTGTTTTGTCTGATTTTTTGTGTACTGCATGAATGATGGCTGTGTTCCAGTGTCCTGGTAGCTTTTCTTGAATCCAGATAATGACAAGAAGTCGATGAAGAGCAATTTTTGCTGATCTTCCTGCATATTTCCAGATCTCTGCAAAGGTCTATTCTTTCCTACCGGTACTTTGTAATTTTTCATCTCATCCAGGGCTTGGTAGACTTCTTTCATTGTTGGAGCTCGATGTTTTGTAGTGGTGTTGTTATTGGAATGTCGGTATCTAAGTAAAGGAGTTCTGTTGGTTCTTTGCAATTTATAGTGTTTATTGAAGTATTTGGGCAGGATTCTTGCATTGTCTGTACTGTTATGGGCCAGATTACTATTTTCATGCTTCATTAATAGCGTTGGAGGTTCATATTTCTGAAGTTGTTTTCTGAAGGTTTTGTAGTAATCTCTCGATTGTGTTTTGTTGAATTCTTCTTCAATTGATTTCAATGTGTCCTTATGATGTTGTTTTTGTTCTGCTTAAAGTCTGGGTGGTTTCTTTTCTTTGTTTTACTAGACATATCTGTTTTTTGAGATTGTTGTAACAGCCATGCTTGATGTCTTTTCTCTACTGCCTTGTCACATTCACTATTCTAGCACTGATACTTTTTACGGGGTTTAATTGGGGCTAAGTCATCTGCAATTTGTTTAAGCTTGTTAACCAGGTCTTCAAGTTTATCTGTGATTTTTATTTTTTCATTTGCTTCTTGGTAATTTTCATTTTTGATTAGCTGAGTAGGGTCTTGTGTTAATTACTGATAGGTTAACTGTAGATTAAATTATCTTATCCATAGCCAGCACCAGATTTATACCAGACAAGATAGACAAAGGCTAAAAAACAGTGAATTGTCTCAAAAAAATAATTTTTCCAATACTTATTGTTAATTAACTTAACATGAGTTTAACATTAGTTTAATATATTTAAGCCGGATTTGCAATGACCAAAACTAACTTTATGCATCAAGAAATGTACGTTTGGGCAGTCGTTTGCAGATTTCTGTTTAGACAACACATAATCCTAGATAAATAAGATTAAATAAAAGATTAGATAAATAGATTAGACTAAATAAACTGGACAGAAGAAAGAAAGCAGTTACATCGGCAGAAGATGCGACAATACAGGGCAAAGGTCAAAGCCCAACAGTTGAACAAGCTTGGTCTAAAGTAGGCATATTCGAAAGAAGAAGACTAAATAAATAGACTAACCCCTCCAAATGCCAATTCCTTAACCTCAACCATAAAATATCTACCAACTCTCCACCTAGGCACCATGGACATAACACCGATACCACATTTTAGATACTTAAGACTGACTCTCGACCATAGACTTTCTTTCAAGACCGACGCCACACTACCAAAATGACTGCCTCATTCTCCATGCGAACTGCCACGAAAATATATTAAGCTATATGCAGACCCATCCTAGACTATGGACATATACTTATGATTAACGCACGAAAAACGACAATCGATTTATTCAAAATATCTGAAACTAAATCGATACGTATAATAACGAAATTAAGGTGTCCTAATAACATCCTCCATAACCCACCCAGCCATCTCCTATATTCTCTGACCAAAATTTCTCAGACACTAGACAATATCTCAGACAGACATAAACAACTATTAATCAGATTCATCAGACATTCATCCGACAATCATTGACTCACTTCGTATAAAACGCGAACTAAGACACTACACTCGCAGACATCCCTCAAAGACTGTATACGATACACTATATGACGACTAATCATGCCATATCACCCCATTTTTTTTAAATTATCTATAACAAATGAATTGTATTCCCTGGCAGGAAGACCTTGTGGTCGATAGCCATTAGTTACTGTTGGTGGCAATAAAGATTATTCTTATCATTCTTCTTAAATAGACTGACTTAGCCAGAATTGGATGTATAGGTAAGATAATTGGATAGATCATTTCAATTAAATATACTTTCTACTGATAAAATAGTTTAATTAGTAAAAAAAAAAAAGTAGGACAGATTCCTACTTTTAATTTATTAATTGTGATTTTAATATATTGTTTACTATATTTTCAAGAAAAAATATTGTGATAAAACTATACTTTCGTTTTTAATTTTGTTTGTCTTGTCTTTTATCGATATAATAATTCAATAGATTTTGTATCCCAAATGCTCTTTGAAAAAGTTCAGACCTCCTTTTGATCTAAATTGAGTAAAAAAAACGCTTGATGGAAAGTAAGAGGGGAAAGGCCAAGAAGATAAAAAACCTCATAGATCAAATTCAAATGTGCGAAACTGCTATCACGTTACAGAAAAAAATAGTAAACTATCACGCCACCCTAGTTCACTTGTCACCTTGGAGTCATTTAAAGAAAGATTCTAATCGTTCTTATTACACACATAAAATATGGACCGATCCCGATGCGGAAATGACCGCACGGCACGGAACACACCAGCCGTCTGTATTAACTCAATTCGGCCCACGGACCGACAAACAGATCACTATCGGCGCTGATATCGTTATATTTCCATGTAATTTAAATCTGGTTGCGTAATGGTCGAAGAGAGCTCGTGTATGTGAGCCTTACATGCCGCTCACCTGAGAGATTTATGAAGCATTAGCCTAATCACGCTTGAAAAGAAAACCGACCCTCCAGTCCACGAACAAAAAACAAACACAAAACATCCCTCCAAACATTTTAAAAGCTTAATAAAATTAAAGCGGAGCGCATTTGTTTAATTAAATAATTGAAAGGGCAGTGATGGAAACCCATGGAATATTTATACCTCACTTTTTTTGTGCTTAATTGAATTAACATGACTTCATTTTATATAAATTATAAATAAGTTCATTATAAATTTAATCAATTTTAAACATCCGTAGGAGGTTTTATGAGTCATTCTACATATTCCAAATATATCATTCGATAGATGTATTGCTTGATAAGCGGTTAAGGCAAAAGGTGTTTTCCTCTACATGAGAAAAATTGTTCCATTTCCGTTGCTCGTTAAATAATTACGTGTAGGGGTTAACACAGTTTTCTCTAATTATACCTTGATAAATTGTGTGATTGTAATCTGATAAAACAGTTAAAGTTTATGAAGTCAACCTGTAGGAACACTGCTTATTAAATATTAATAAAATCTTGGTCAAAATGTAAATTGGAAAATTATACGAAAATGGTTTCATATTGTCTCATTAAACAAGTCGTATATCAATTTTTAATTTTTTTAAATTTTTTTACAGATTTCAAGGGTGTTTTTTTCAAATGGTGTATTTCAAATTCAGTAAAATATTTCATTTCGAGTATCATATAAATATGGAATCGTGAGTCGTTAATTTTGTTTAATGACAAATTGCGTAATTTATATTAGCAAAATGTTATATAAATAATTAATAATTATCATATATTTGGACAAGTTTGACATGCAAATCGTAGCACTCCAGGAAACTCGCTTCCAAGATGAAAACCATTTTGACTCAAAAGAGTACAGGATTTTTAAGGGCAAACCTGCCATAAGAATCCACGGGAACTTAAAACAACTAGGGACAGCCTTTGCGGTACGAAAACATATCATCAACTCAGTACTTGACTTTACTTCCCCATCTGAAAGAATCTCAGTACTTACTGCGAAACCTGGCAATGAAGCACAGCTCCTTGGTCAAAGCCCATGCTCCCACGAACATTGAAAATAAGATTATTATTGATTATTGAAAAAAATTGATTATTGAAAAAGATTATTGAAAAAAACACAGAGAAAGTCTTAGAAGAATCCACTAGCAAGATTCCAAAACATCATGTGAAAATCTAGATTATTTTAAAGCACAGGTTGGCAAAGAGAGGAAACACAAATAGATTGTACGACATCACTCGGCACATTGGAGGAGGAATAGGAACGGAGAACGTCTTATTGACTTTTCTAATGCTTTTGCTTTAAAACTCATGTCTTGGTATTTTGTGATATCCCCACATAAAGAAAATGTGGATCACCGAACCCGTTATGGATAAATATGTGCGAGATCCAAAATTGTTACAGTACGGAAGGAAGTTGTCGCCTCGGACCACTTCTTACTGGGACCGACCAACATAAATCAAAGTGAGATTCCAGCCTAACAGATGTAGATCTAAATTCAACAGATCTTCAAGAGTTGACCCAGAATGTATTCGACAGAACCCAACGATCTTCCTACAAGACATACGAGAGCAAGACCCCACGGACTGGTCAGGTCTTCGTAAAACACTTCAGACATCAGGAAATTAGGGCAGCCTCCAAGGAAACGCAAACATAGGTGATGGATCACGACTTGCGATAAAGTCATTGATGACCGGACAAAAGCATGAAATCAGTGGAATGAACATCAAACAACTGAGAAATGGAACACCTTCTTAAATATGCAGAAAACTTCCTCAAAAATAATCCGCCAGGAGAAACGAGCCTATGATAAAAATAGAATCATAGAAATCGAACAAGATATCCACAAAAACAACAGCAGGAATTTCTACAAAACCTTCCGTGAGAATTTATCCAGTTACCACCATTTTTATGATTCCGTCGAACAAATGGAACATTAGAGACGAACACTAAAGAGAACTACAAAATTCTATCTGAATATTTCTGAGACCTCCTCAACTGTGATGGTCCAAAGAAAAGACTAAAATTTAAGAAACCCATGCCCAACCCTGATTCACAACCACAGACAATACAGGAAACAACAGAGAGCATAGGATCGCTTAGAAATATTGAAACCCCTAGAGAGGACGACATCACCGCAGTGGTGTGTAAATTGGGAGATGACCTTATAAGCAGAATTCATGCAATCTTATTAGTTAGTAGAAATATAGGAAAAGGAAACGCTCGAGCAAGATTGTAAGTGCGCATTAATACTTCCATTGCACAAGAAAGGTGACAAGGCGGATCCAAACAACTATTGAGGCATATCTCTACTGCCGATTGCATACAGAATTCATTCCAAAGCTCTCTTAAACCGATTAGAAAAACAAACAGATCACCTAATTGTCGGTGTGGTTTGATTAGAGCACCTGACCACAATCGTCACTTTTGTGGACTTTAAGAAGGCGTATGTTTCTGTGGAAAGACATACAGTTTTTGATACTCTAGAACAGGTATTCACAACCGCTGGTCCGGCGGACCACTAGTGGTCCGCGGAGAAATTTTACTAGTCCACGGACAATTTTTTCTATCCGCAAAAAAAAATTTAATTTATAAACTTACGAAATACAAATATCTTAAACTAATTTTAATTCTGTGTAATTTGTGATTAGTACGACACTGAAGAAAAAAATAATTATCTTTACATTTAAAAAAACATATTATTGTAAGTAAATGATAATAAAAATGTTACAATTAACTTATGTAGTAGTTCGTTAATACCTAGTAAAATTTTGTTAAAAAAATATCACTGGTCCGCGATTTTTTTTTAAATTTAACTGGTCCGTGGACCAAAAAAGGTTGAGAAACGCTGCTCTAGAAGAACTTGAAGTTGACAACAAGACCAGAGCTATTATCCAGCAGACTCTCATGAATACTACGTCCAAAGTGAAATTTCTTGGGGAAGTCTCTGAGCCTTTTGAAATATCTACGGGCGTTCGTCAAGGTGACGGCCTCTTCCCTACTCTGTTTAACTTAGTTCTACACAAAGTTATTAGAGAATGGGAAAAGGACATGAAGGTGTAAACATTGGAAACTCGGGAAACAAAGTCAATGTGAAATGTTTAGCGTTTGCTGATGATTTAGTCATTACTAAGACCACGGATGAAACAAGAATGCCATACAGAGACTACACAATATAGCATGAATGCCAGACCTCCAGATATCATACGAGAAAACCCAGTATATGAAAAATCTGCATTAGAGTGCAAAAACTCCTCTAGAGATGAAAAAAGGAACAAATCAACGGGTATCCTCGTTCAAATACCTTGGAGAAATTATAATACAATCAAAACTAGACACTAGAGCCAACGTAGAAAGAGCCACCAAACTCCAAAAGGCGTACAGACTTACATGGAATTGCAATAACAAAAGAGTCATATCGCGTAATGTAAAATTACGACACTACAAGACAGTTATTTTTCCAGAAGCTTTATATGCTTCAGAAACCATATGCCTAGGTGGTCACACTAAAACTACAGAAATCGAAAAGCATGAGCGGCAAATTCTACGGAAAATGTATGGTCCCACGAGAGAAAATGGAATGTGGATTAAGAGAAGAACAGCGGAACTCTATTCCTTAACTGATGCCGTACGGAAGAGACGCCTGAATATCTAGTCGACGTCTCGATTTATTAATTAAATCTATTTCAAGACCTACAAAATTGTTACAGAAATTACAAAAAACAAAGTAAAAGATGTTTTTAATTACTTACAAAGAAGGCGATGAACAATTTATTAAAACGTATAACATCATATAACGTTGAAAAAAAGTTGTAGATTACATAACACTAATGTAAAGCGAGCCATGGTAGCCCCATTGACAATTTAATTACGGTGTTTCAAAATTATTATTTTATTAGCAAAATGTCGGACACTTACCGTTCGGTTAAAACCAACGGTTCGAGGAAACCAACAAAAAGTTTTCGATCTATTTAAATAAATTAAAGTTAAAAAAAACTGCGAAGGTGCGCATTGGGAACGATAGTGACGTCAGTGGCATTGGAAGGACACCGAAGTCATGAGCATACTGGAAAAAGATTATTTAAAAACGTAAAAGTCGTCTGGAAAATTGGATCAACCACTACGCAGCAGTTTACACAAAAACCAAAGTAATACGGAAGATACCCAGATCTTCCTAGAAACAAGGAGCTCAACGACACCCATTTAAGAAATTATATAACAGGTTGAACCACTAGAGAACACAAACCGCAGCAAAAATGAAAAATATATAGCAAAACAGAAAACCACACCATCCAATCAACTGTGTCTAGACGTCGCCCAAGTCATAAGCCAAGCGTACAAATTGCTCTACCCGTCCATGTCTTGCCTTGAGTTCATGACTGCACGGTGCAAAAATCGTTCAAAACCTAAAAACTGGTGTGGCTCCCTGTGCCGATCGGTTAGTGTCCGATAGTTTGCTAATAAAATATTAATTTTGAAACACCGTAATTAAAGTGTTCATGAGGCTACCATGGCTCACTTTGCATATATATATATATATATATATATATATATATATATATATATATATACAAAAAACAAAATAAAATGGCTAGAAGAAACTATGGCGGACGTCCTAGAAATAAATATCACAGACGACATCATAGCAAACACTGGATCATTTAGGACAAAAGTATCCAAACATACATTTCTGAAGAAACCTAAAAAGAAAACTGGTAGGAAGTGGTGGACAGAACGCAAGATACAACATAGTGCATTCATGAAGAGATTTTGGGAGGATAAGAAAGCGAAAACCATCAAACCATCTAACAAGTTCAAACGCGCTCCTTGAATGGGCTAAACCAAGAAAGAAGAATTTCCATATAGTTAATTTTTTTCTAATTTAATTTGGTATTATTATTCGTTGAATATACAGAGAATAAGGAAAAAAGTCAGTGAAGTTCCATGTCAATTCAACACGAAAAAATATCATTTTCATCCTTACCATCTCAGATTTTGTTTAAATTTGGCACAGGTGTACGTAATATTGGTATTGGCTTGGAAAATTATGAAATTTTATTAAGATCTGTCCACTCGTTATTGAATTATAGTGTTGTATAAGTTAAAGTAAGTGCTCTATAAAAAGTGCTCTCTAAAATTATAGTGCTATATAGTGTAAAAACAGGAAACACCATTTTTTTTTCAAACCCTGTAGCCGCCTTTTTAATCGACCTAAAGACCTGGAATTGGTGCCATTTTACAGCATTTTTCAAGCCCTTTTCTATGATATACAACACTATATAGGTTAATATATGAAAAAATCACAAAACCTAATTAAAAAATTTTTTCTTTAAAAAGTACATATTTTTAAATTTTAAAATTAATTCCATGAATACTTAGTTTTGTTGCAAAGCACAGGACAAAATATAAATTTGGGCAATGGCTCCATTGTTATTATTTATATTGTTTATGTGTATTGTTTCACAAATAAGTTAGGTTAGGTTACAATATGGAAACTGATACATTGACAGTGGTGGACTAAGGCTAAAGCGGGCCCTAGGTAAGATTGTAAATCCGGGTCTATTTTTCAGCCATGACACATACTATGCGTTTGATAGTTTGGTTTTAAAGCATATATTATGTAGTTCTCAATCACAACTCACATAAGATACAATACGTTCGGGACACACTGGTTTTAAATAGCTACGTTTTACTTTTAACACTTGCATAGTAAAGGCTCGAACATATTTACACACATCGACACTCGCGGACGTGGATGCTTAAGAACGGGAACGCTCGTCCACACTTGTCGACTAAACACGGGAACGCTCGTCCACACTTGTCGGCTAAACACGGGAACGCTCATCCACAGTTGTCGACTTTATCAATCAACGATTCCGCATAATTTGGATACGTTTCAGCAATAATTATGAATATCACGTTTTTCTGTTAAATAAAAATTAATCATAAAAATCAAAACCTAATTTTCGGGCCACAAAAATTACGGGCCCTAGACACGTGCCTAAGCCTCAGTCCGCCCCTGTACATTGAGAATTCAGTGTTGTAATCCGTTAAAGAAAACAAATCACTTTGTTCAGAAACAGAAAAAAGTTTAGAAACGCCACAGCATGAATTGTATGCAAAAATAGTCAGTGGCTCAAAAATTTGTGATAGATGTAGCAAGGAAAATACTATCTTAAAAAAAATCACAGGTCCTAAGTGACAAAAATGTTGAAAACGAACATTCTTACTCAGGAAAATTATCGGACAATGACGCAGTTTTTATAACAAATTCAGAGGTTGTACAGTCAATTAATATATCTCTTGAGCAGTTGGGTGAGTCTCCCATGCTAAGCGCAAAATGAAATGCAAGAATTATGGCACATTGAAAGTAAGAAAAATTTCCTCAACTATAAAACGTAAAATTTTTGTGGGTGCTGCTGAAAGTTCGTCATCAGAAAATGATAATGATATTGAGAATTCAGAAGTTGTAAAAAATCTGAAAATTAAGTTTGTTGTAATCCAGTTGTACGAGTACGACGAAAAATCTGATGCTTTTAACATATTTACCTGGAAATTGAAGCATTAGAAAGATAATTGAATTTAATTCACCGAATTACATGGTTAAACAATCAAAAAGAATTCTCAAAGAAAAAGGCTGGTACTTACGTATTAACGCCACCACTGCCATATATTGGATCGAGAGTTCGCGCTGCCGCGCGTATGTTGTCTCGATTTATCTGTCCGTTTCGCAACCTAATCTAACCGGGGTTAAAAAATAAAATATTTTGAGTTTTAAAAATGTTTTAATTTTAAATAAAATGTTTTATTTTATGATTTATATTAAAAATTTTAGGTGTAGATTGGCGGCATTTAAAAATGTAGCGGTGGTGGCGTTAATACGTAAGTACCAATAGTGTTTTTAGAAGGTGCAAATTTAAAACCAGGGAAAAACTTGCCGATGGGGACACTTGAAATTGTACGTTTATTTTATCAACATGATGAAGTTAGTAAGACTAATACCCTAATTAATGGAAATGGAAGTTCAGTCCTCAATTTTCTTAACAATAAAGCCATCCATTGCCCAAATATATATTTTGACCTGTGGTTTACAACAATATTAGCTAGTCATGGAATTAATTTGGAAATTTTAAAATTTGTACTTTCTGAAAAAAATTGAATTAAAGTTTTAAAATGGGTTTTCATTTTTTTTTTCTTAACATAACCTACATTGTGTTGTAAATCATAGGAAAGGGCATGAAACATTATGTAAAATGCCACCAATTCTAAGTCTCTAACTCAATTAGGGAAGATTCTGCAGCAATTCAAATAGTTGTTGTTCCCTGTTTTTGGACCCATCTATGAGAACTTTACAGCTCTGTAATTCAAAAACAAGCAGGCACATCGCAGTAAAATTTCATATTTTTGTAAGTCTATACTAATAGTACACCTGTGCCAAATTTCAGGAAAATCTGAGATCATGAGGATTAGACCCTGTGTTGAGTTGGTGTGGAATGACCGTGTGGTGTGGATATTTCGAACCTATTGGTTTCCCACTAGGTTGATAGTTTACAGTACATGATGTCCTAGCAGGTTGACAAACTATAGAATCCTCTAGACCGATATATTAAACTTAAATATAGTTACTACTAAATACTACAAAATATATACTAAACCTACTTAGTCTGGATATTTTCAGTTGACCCCAGAAATATATATAAACTTCAATGTGTATGAATATGCCAATGATTATCGAAACCCCCAAGACATTGATCTCTTATATGTATATAGAATAGAAAAGACACCGGAACAGCAAAAAATGCTTTACTCCCTAGAACCCGAAGAGTGATTATTTGAGCTGGTTCATATATAATGATTATTTGAGCCACATAATGATTATTGATGACAATTGTGCACATAAATGATGATTTTTAGGATATCATTAAATTTTCTAAATATTTCTTTTGTTGCTTGTTTAGAATCATGTCCATGGTTTTGTCAACTTTTTAAAACAATATAATATATACAGACTTAATGAAGGCAATGCATGTTATATTCTCTTTTTAATTATCAAGATTATATAGTTTGATTTCCATGAACCATTGATTCCTAGTAACCTCACAAGGAGTAACTTCAGAATACCATTTTAAAATTTTAGGATTGTTGGGTTTTTACCTGATATAACTGCTGCTAATCGTCCTCCCAGTGCATTCGTAAACCAGGAAAGCTAAAACAAAGCTTCTAAACTATCGACTGCTTAAATTTTTGGGTTAATATTTCGGTTTTATAGATCCAAAAACATAATATTCATTGTTTTGCGCAACTTCTGTCTGGTCGCATAACAGAATTTTATATGGTGTTGCCAATTTTAATACTTAAAAAAAATAAATTGTGATCTAGAGAAATAACATATAGAATAAAAATGTACAAATTTGATAAATATTTAAAAAAGAAACTTCTAGTTTTAGTTAATTATTAAAAATAAGATGAGGTTCCAAAAGCATAACAAATACATTTTTGATAAAAAGTACAGATACAATAAATTGGGATTTTGTTCAATTCACTCATGACTTATAAGAAGACATGCCATATAAATATAATTATATGACAAAACATGACATAAATATAATTACGTATTATAATTAAGTACAATTTGGTATTCCTGCACTTGTAATTATATTTATATATTTACAAGTCAAAAAATGAATTGAAACGTAGTAATTCATTAATTTAACTACTTTTATTATTAAAGATTCACAAAGTAATTTTTCCCAATGTTATTACATAGCAAGCCTCCTGCGTAACATTTAAAATAGAATAAAATGTATTTAATATTATCACACATTAAACTAATACTAAAATTGCAACGGCACATATAATAGCATGGCCCCGGGTGTGAAATAAAAGTGGCAACTGCGCACTAGCTGACTAGCATGAAGTTGCAGTGTTAAATAATAAAACAGCTGTTGCAATAAAAATATTTCAATTCTTTGGATTCTAAAATCCCGGATATTTCTTGAACCAGTTGTCGTAGAAGCTTCATTTCTGAGTTTAAGAAACAATCTTTGGAAAACGATTAGCAGCAGTGTTACAAGGTAAGAACCCGACAACCCCAGAAATTGAGAATAACCATTTTGTAACTTACTCAAGATAATTAATATCATCTGTCTTATATGTCTTACCGATTCACTAAACTTTTCGTGTAATAAATTTAGTCATATTAGCAAAATTATGTTTCATTTAATTTTGACCAGATAAATTCTGCTAAGGAATCGATCGATTGTTTACTACTTATGGTCTAATAATGCAGAGGTTCTCAAATTTTTTTCGCCTCGGCAGGGGCGGACCGTGGGTTTGTGGGGCCCTGGGCTAATACTACTTGGGGGCCCTTTAATCAACTAACTTAATTAATCAACTAATTGTCATTTTGTCAAAAAAATGTTTTCGATAATGATGTACTAGGTACACGGTATAGAAAAAAAAGAAAACAATAAAATTTATTTAACTTATGTCTTTTATAAATTATAAAACAACCTTTCTGCATTTTTGTGCTGCAAATTCCTTTATTTGTTCATCACATTCTAAGTCCTTTGTTAAATCACAATTTATGGAAAGGACTGATAAATGATTTAGTCTATTGTTTGACATTGTTGTCCTATATTTGTTTTCTATATACGACATCCTGGAGAAAACACGCTCTGCTTCACAGCTAGTGATTGGCAATGATAAAAAAATCTTTAAGATGGTATAGCAATTTGGAAAAACATCAATAAGTTTCTTTTCATAAATTAGCATAAAAATGTCACTGCAAGAGGAGTAAGACTGGCTTAGACTGTAAGAAGTAAGATTTTAACTGAATACACTCATGCACTAAATGTTCGTCTACGTCATCTGAATAATAATCAATAATATTACGGGCACTTTCCAGATCTATGTACTCCATGTTTTTGTCTTGCAAATCCATTAAAAATTTGAATCTGTTGCTATATGTCTGATAGACTTGGCTTCTTCTATTTAAGTCCATAATTAGCTTATCCAACCCAATGTTTAGCGTGTCTCTTTTAAATTTTTCTGCGCCGTATACAGAGACTATATCTGTAGATTTATCTAAAAATTTTGAAGTAATACGTCTCTTATTATTATTACGTCTTTATGTCACTGTATTCTGTTCCCACACTTGTACTTAACTTTTTAGCTTTCTCTTCGTATTGCTTTAGTTTCTGATCTGATTGGTGCCGTATATTGCTGACAAACTCTTTTAATTACATAATTAACTTATTGCCTTCACAAATATCTAAGCCAGGGCTCTGTAATTTTTTGCTAACTAAATTAAATCTCTCTTAAATTCCCAAAAAATAATTAAAATTGCAGTATCGAGTTTCGCCAGTTTATTAAATAAATTTCCTGTTTCTTTTCGAAAACCAACTTTTTCATCCTCATTTTCACTAAATTTTTTTAATATTTTCACTAAATTTTTTTAATATTTTCATAATGTTATAATTATTTTTCAAAGCTCGGATAGCATCATAGTGACAAGACCATCTGGTCTGGCTTAAACTTTTTAACGTTAATTTAAATTTTGTTTCACGATTTAGCAGTTCCCACCTATGGGTCGAAGCAGAAAAAAAAACGTATATTTTTTGCACTATTCCAAAAAAGTTCATAATTTCGGTTGAAACCTTAACAGATTCTTCACCAACTAAGTTAAGGGAATGCGCAGCACACGGCACATAATCTGCGAATTTATTTTTTTGTTTTAGTCGTGCTTGTACCATTGTAGTGACCCGCATTGTAGTGATATTAGCAGCGTTGTCATAAGACTGCCCTCTACAATTATCCAGTAATAGTCCATTTGTTTCTAAAAAGTCTTATAAAATATTAAATAAATGTAAGCCAGTGTGACTACTAATTTTAATGAACGACACAAATCTTTCATAAACTTTTCCTCGAAAACAGTATCGTAATACAATAGCAAGTTGATCATTGTGAGACAGATCTGGGGTTGAATCCATCACAATTGAATAGTATTTTGTGTCGTCGTTATTTATTTGAGTTATAATTTTATCAATTATCTGTTTGCCCATAATCTCAATTATTTCCTCATATATTGTTTTTGATAAGTACGATATTATCGGTTTTGGTCGCAGTTCTGTTTGTTCAATATGTTCACGAATGAATGGGTCGAATTCTGCCAATAGCTCCAGAGCACGCATAAAGTTACCATTATATGGAGAACCAAATACTTCCTCGGAACCTCTAAATGCTAAGCCCCTTATACTCATAAATTTTACCACTGCAATAACCCGTTTTAGGACGTTGTGATAATATTCTGTTTCTTTCCTTAGTTGATCCTGAAACTGCTTGTCTAAAACAGACTTATTTTCTTTTCGTGTCAACCACACTAACATTGAACTCTTATGTTCATTAGAATTTTCGTGATTTTCTAAACAAGTTCCTATGTGTTTCCAATCAGAAAATCCGTTTGTGTATTGAGAAGGGGTTTTTGAAAAAAGTTTGCAAGGCAAACAAAAAACACTACCAACACTGGTTGAATAACATAACCACGATCTTTCCAGTAATTGGCCATTTTTCATTTTATTAACGAAATACCTATTTGAAAATGATCTGTTTTGTTCTTTGTATTTTTTTACTGAAGATGGATATATATTTTTCGAATCTTTATTTTGAAAGTCAGTCATCCTATCATGTGATAGGATGTCATGAATAAATTCATTATTTAGCAAAACTGGCCACAAGCCAACGTCAACATATTTCTCAAAATCAAACTGAATATATCCTAAATTTCTTTCCACCTCGGTATTAATGTGCTCTTGCTGAACAACAATATCGCTCTTTGCTGATTACTCTATGCTCTATCCTGACTTTGCTGATTACTTTCAATTATAAGTAAAATAAGATAAAGGTTCGGTCTTTATAATTTTTAACTTTTTAGTAAACTAAACACTAAACACAGTACACTATAAACAATAAACACTAATTGTTAGTCCGTTTTCACTTTGGCGGCGAGAACAAAAGTGATTTGGCGCGCACACGGTTTAATGATCGTAGGGTTGCCAACTTTATGATAGGAATTTTTTAAATTTTAGATATTTTTAAAATATATAATACTGTCCATTGTCTTCAATGGGCGTTGGGGGCCCCTTATATCCACGGGGCCCTGGGCTGCAGCCCAAAAAGCCCTTGTATAGATCCGGCCCTGCGCCTCGGCACCCCTTTTCGGGCTAAAAATTTTCGGCTCAATCAAGAGGTTTGAATACTTAAGAAAAACATTGCAAATTTAATGCTCTAATAACTAATGCTGTAATAATGCTTTAATACCACGAATGAAATTTTCTAGAGGAATTATACAGGGTTTCCTCGGCACTCTATGTTTATTGGTAATTTCACAGTTAAATCACTTGATCCAGAAAGTTTGTTCTTGTATCTGTTGATAGTTGTTGCAGACGGGCCGCGTAGGATGTAGAAAAGTAATACATTTATGTAGAAATTTTCACATAGCTGGAACTTTGCTGAATTAGAAAATTCATTAATAGTTATTTTACTTACATTAATTGTTATTAGAGTGTGGAAAGTTTGATTTTACAACGCGACAGCTCGACAGCGCTGGAGCGCTGTAAAATCATTTCCGCACGAAATTTGTATAATTTTTTTAGGCCGACAATTATTATTAAAAAAACAAATAAACCCTCCGCCTCCACTTCCGGTCCCCCAGGCCCGCCCACACGTCCGGTTCCCATCCCATTTTCGGTTCCCACCTCCCACCTCTGGATCCCACCCCACTTCCGGTACCTACCCCCACTTCCGGTTTCCACCCCACTTCCTGTTCGCATTCCACTTCCGGTTTCCACCCCACTTCCTGTTCGCATTCCACTTCCGGTTCCCACTTCCGCTTTCCATCCCACTTCCAGTTCCCACCCCACTTCCGGTTCCTACCCCATTTCCAGTTCGCACCCCACCGGTTCCAAAAAAATTACCACATCCGGTTTCCACTTCCGGTTCCGGAACAGGAAGTGGATTGTGAACTGGAATAGTGGGTGGGAACCGGAAGTGTGAGTAGGAACCGGAAGTAGGGGAGGGGACCGGACGTGGGGCGGGAACCGGAAGTGGGAACGTGATGGGGGGCCGGAAGTGGGTTCATAACGGACCATCTTTCCCAAATATTTAGATTATTTACAATATTGTAAATTATTTTTCGGCCTCCTGAATTGTAAAGCTAGCTTTGACATCGTGTATACGTCCAGCGAAACATACAATTTTTTTATACAATTAAGATTTTTACATACAAGGTTGCAAAGTACGGCTACAATGCGGGAAAGTGACTTTACCGCATTGTAGCCGGACTTTGCAACATAGTGGGTAAAGTGCTAGTTTCGCTTGATGTATACACGATGTTAAAGCTAGATTTACAATTCAGGAGGCCAAAAAATCTATTAGTAGTAGTAGTAATGTCCTTTTTTTGGCATAAATAATTAAATACATTCGTTTAAAAAAAAGTGTTACATTCACAGTTAAATAAACAATTAATCCAACATTCCAATACAGAGGTAAAAATTAAAAGAGAAAAAAAAAACAAAACCCACAAAAACAAAACAAAAATGCAACCAAAAATAGTAATTCCTCGTACCATAAAAATTCCTATAAAATAAAAAATGTATCAAATCTTATCATCAAATATAAACGTATATCTCTGAAATATAAACGAAATTTTTTGGAAATTTTTCCATTGCAAATTTTACATTTTGTTTACTGATTGTCTACTACTAAATACTAAAATACAATTACAGAAATGCTCCAATTTACTTTCTAAAACTGACACAAGGGTTCCTAAATTCCACATCTACCATGCTCTCTTGAAGAGAGTCATTGCTCGTCTGTCTTTATTTTAATATATTTTTCTATATTCTATATTTTATATATATATATATATATATATATATATATATATATATATATATGTTAATATTTAGATTTTCGCGGGCGTAATATGAATTCTTAGGTTCTCAGGGTTGCATCCGCATTCCATTTGACAGTTTCTTTTTACAAGCTTTCGGAAATCTCGCTGTTGCCATCTTCAGGTTATGTGTGTTGCGCTCAGCTTGACAGTTTAGGCAGTTCTGACAGTTCACTTTTTGCTGACGACCATGACACTTGATCTTTGTGGGGCTGCTCTTGTTATTCCATGCACTGTTGATCTCCATGTGTGTGGTAAATTTCGTAAAAAACGTTGAGCATCATCTCGTTTGTTTAAGTTGTTAGGTCTTTTTATCTCTATGGCCTCCATGATGATCCGTTTATGGTAATCTTCCATTTTACTTATTATTCTGGTGTTGTCGAAATTAATGGTATGTCCAGTGGCTGCTACATGTTGGGCAAGAGATGTTGTCTTGTCTTGCCGGCTTACTGCTTTTTTGTGTTCGTCTCGTCTAATATTTATTCGCCTATTTGCTTGTCCGATGTATGAAAGATTGCATAATCCGCATGGTGTTTCGTACACTCCTTGTTTCTTGTTTCCTTGTTCCTGATTTCGTAAGATTTGTTCAATTTTTCTGTATGTGTTGTAAACGGTCTTGATATCGTATCTACCCAGTACTCTGCTGATTTTGTCTGTTGTTCCTTTGACGTATGGTAAAAAGGCTCTTTTTGTAGTCTCCAGTTCGTTTTTATCGTTAGCTTTTGGTTGTTTACGTTTTTTCATGATGGTGTTTATCTGCCTTTTTGGGTATCTATTTGATATAAGAGCACTGCGGAGTTTGGATGTTTCTTCATTTTGGTGTTCTGCATCTGCTAATTTAATGGATCTACGTATAAGTATTTTTAACACTCCATTGAGTTGTGCTAGGTGATGGAATGAGTTTGCATTTAGGTTATTTTTAGGTTTTAGTTTGTTATTTAGGTTAGGTCTAGTTTTCTATATACTCGTGCTTGAATGATATTAAGGAAATCTTTTAGGATGTGGATGTGTCATCAAGCTGATTATTCTGTGGTCGGAGCATTTAGTTGCGTTCGCCTTTTTGAAGCTAAATGAACGTCGACAGCTGCCAGTCAGTTGGTATTTGACCGCCTGTGTAAATTTTGTTGAAGAGGTTGGTCAGCAGTTTTATCTATTCTGGGTCCAGTAGTTTGAGGACTTCTCCATGAATCTCGTCTGGGGCAGGGGATTTGTTCTTTTTTAGTTGTTTGATAGCTGATTCTACTTCCTCCTGTCGGATTGTCGCTTGAGGAAGGAAATCAATGAAAGGAAGCTTTTGCCGGAAATACAAGCGGGGTTCAGAGAAGGAAGGAGCACGGTGGAACACCTGGTGACCTTGAGAGTCATCATAGACCAAGGAATAAGAAAGGGATGCCTGTTTGCTCTTTTCATTGATTTGAAATCCGCATATGACTCGGTGAACAGAAGGAGACTTGACGAGTGTTTGGGCAAGCTAGGTATCTCAGAGAGTGTAAGAAGGAACATCAGGAATTTGTACGAGGAAACGGTCTGTAAGGTAGTAGCGAATGAATGGGAATCGGACTATTTTGAGGTGAGGAAGGGCCTGAGACAAGGCTTCCCTTTGAGTCCCACGCTTTTCAATCTGTATGTGGCGGATATGGAAAAGGTTCTACAGGCCGGGCAAGCTGGAGGAGTGGTGATTGGGAAAAAGAAGGTGTGGAGCTTGGCATATGCGGATGACATGGTGGTATTTGCAAAGTCGGCTAGTGAGATGAAGGACGTGATTGAAAGGCTCGGCAGGTATTTCGAAAAGAGGGATTTAAGGGTGAATGTTGGTAAAACAAAATGGATTCGGTTTAAAAGGGGTGGGCGATATAAGAAAGAAAGGTTTGAATGGCAGGGTACTGAAATAGAGGAAGTTAGTAAATTTAAGTATTTGGGGTATGTCTTTGGGACTGGATACAGTAATAAAGAACACATAGAGTATGTTACAAAGAAGGCATGGGTGGCGGCGGGTCGTATCTGGGAGGTTTGGAAAAGGAACTTTGATGGAAACTTTAGAGCAGCAGAGACCATGTGGAAGGCATGTGTGCGAAGCGTGTTACTGTATGGATGCGAGGTCTGGGGAACGAAAGAGGAAGACAAGATCGAAAGGGTGCAGCTAAAGTTTTATAAGAAAGTGTTGAAACTTGATAGGTCGACGCCTGGTCACATTGTGCTTCAGGAAGTGAGTGCTTGTAAGGTGGCGGTAATAGCTGCGGAAAGAGTGATAAAGTTCGAGTATAGGGTGGATGGGTTAGGAGATGAAAGGATAATAAAGGAAATCTTTCGAGTAGTGAATAAAGAGGGGTTAAGTGGTAGAAGAGAGAGCGGTTGGGGGGTGAATAAAAGGAAACTGTATGAGAGAGGCGGGTTATCATCCGAGGGGTTGGAAACGGAAAAAAGTGCGGCTGCTCAGTGGAAACGGATGCTAAAAGAGAGGTTATTAGAAGTGGACTTCCAAGAGCGCCAATCGAAAATAGAGGCTAGTAAATATCACCAAGGCTACAGTCAGATACAAGTGCACGGCCGTGTTCCTGGTTATTTGAGGACAAGTAAAGGGTCGGACTACCAGTCAGTGTTGGCGAGATTTAGGTGTGGCAATGAAGAGCGTGGAAGGAGACATTGGATGAAGGAGGAAAGTAGAAGGTGTTTGGTGTGTGGGTTGAAGGAAGATATGTGAAGTCATTGGTTGGAAGAATGCACGATGGCGGAGTGGAATGACCAGGAGAGAAGGCGAGGAAAGGATTGGAGGGAGTGTATGGACGAGAAGGGGAAGGGACTGTCGTTTTTACACTGAGTGAAAACATGGAAAGAGCGGATGCGACGGGGTAGTTTTTTGAGTGTTGCGGTTTAGTTTTTTTTTTTTTTTGTGAGCTTATGTCCGATGTACAGATGTTGAAGTATAGGTTTATAGGGTGGTAAAATTTCTTTTTTCTTTTTAATGGGGTTTTAGTTTCACAACTTTTTTATTATTTTTTATTGTTTTATTTTGTATGTATATTTTGTATGGAAATTATTTTAATTATGCCAATAAAGGTTAGTGCTTACTTCCTCCTGTGTGATGATACACATTCCTCGCCGACATCTGCGGGCACATTATCGATGTTTTTTTCTCTGACAAGTTCTTCCATGTACTGCTTCCATCTTGTGACTTTTTTGTCAGCGTCGGTAATGATGTTGTCATTCGAGTCCAAGATTATTCCTGGACCTCGTTTTTGATGTTTTACTGTTGCTTTCTTTATTTTATTATAAAGGTGAAAGCCGTCGTGTTTGTCTTGTAGGATCTTAGTAGATAGGCTAGGACAGTTCTAGGCCAAAATCCCATAAGGATTTACATAGAGGTCTAAAATTACACTTTTGATGATATTTGCAACCAACACAATTTACACAATTTTAATCAGCTTTAAACAGATTTAAACAGATTTCAATTAGGTTTAAACAGCTTTCAATCAGCTTTAAACAGCTTTCAATCAGCTTTCAATCAGCTTTGCAGTTTAAAGCTGATTAAAATGGGATATTGTTGGTTGCATATATCATAAAAAATGTAATTTTAGACCCCTATGTAAATCCTTATGGGATTTTGTCCTAGAACTGTCCTAGCCTATCTACACATTTCGATTTCTACACATTTTTCTTGTAGCCACCGTTCTTTAGCCTAAAGAGGCAACAGAAACAGAGATAATTTAAAATGCAAGGAACTACACAGAAGAGTCCTAAGAGCAGTTGAAGAATTGCTCTTAGAACTCTTCTGTGTAGTTCCTTGTATTTTAAATTTTCTCTGTTTCTTTGTTGTCTTCTTTCTTCCAGAAGTTCCAAGATTTTTTTTTCCAAGAATTTGTCATCCACTGTTGTCTCTTCACCATCCTATCCGGTCTTATTTCTTCTTTTGTGACGGAGGTTATTGATATTTTTATTCTATTCCACAGGTCTTCTACTTCTGTTTTTTTGGTTCTTCTTTTTAGATATAGTTTTGAGTTCCTTGTTTAGCCTTTCTTTTGTTTGTTAGAATACGTAGTCTAGTTTGAGTTTCCGCATGTCAACAATTTGTGAGGGTTTCTTTTTGACTATTTTCTTTAGTCGAAGTTTAGTAACGAGATAATAAGAGATAATAAAGAGACGGCAACTCCAAAGGACAGGCAAGAAAAACCTAGATGCATGCACCAAAGAACAGCTCAGAGGTGCATATTCTAAATCTAAAAAGCTCTCAACAGAGCAATAAATGAAGCGAAAAGGGAACACTGGGAAGCATTGTGCAGGAAAATTGACGACGACACCTGGGGCGATGCTTATGCAATAGCCACTAGATACCTGAAAAGCAGACACCCAATTACGAAAATATCCCTGGAAAAAATAGAGTTGGGTTGACAAACTGTTCCCCATCGATCAAGAACCAAGATGGAAGCAGCCTCTAGTAGTGCTAGTAAACCGGGTCAAAAGAGCGCTTCGAACTGGGACTGATTTCTCTGAAAAGCAATATGGAGTCAGAGAAGGAAAATCCACTACCGACGCCATTAAGAAGGTCATTGAAACTGCAGAGGAAGCTAGGGCTGGCACACGTAGATACAGAAAAATCTGTGCCCTGGTAACACTTGACGTTTGCAACGCATTTAATTCGGCTTGTTGGCAAAACATTCTCGACGAGGCGACATCACGAGGTTTCCCCCCTACTACGTATGATACGCAGCTACCTGTCTGAGAGGAAAATTATTATGGAAGGAGACAATAAATTAGTGGAGCACGAGGTCTACAGCGGTGTTCCGCAGGGCTCAGTGATGGGCCCTACAATGTGGAACATTATATATGATGGAGTGCTTCGCCTTAAACTTCCTAAAGGGGTACAGATTGTCGGTTTTGCGTACGACCTTGCGCTCGTGGTTTGTGGGAAAAGGAATTAGAATCTAAAACAAATGAAGCTAAAAAAATTGTAGATGAGTGGATGGCTGGGAAGCAACTACAGTTGGCCCCTGAGAAAACGGAGGCTGTACTTCTGACGGGAAAGAGGCATATAAAGCCAATTTCTTTCGAAGTAAGGAACCTTACAATCACGCCAAAAGCTTATTTAAAATGCCTAGGCGTAATCGACAAAAGCATATCTTCAAGCAGCATATTAGTAAAGCTTGCGACAAATAGGGCATTTATTGGAAGCAACGTTTTTTTTTTATATTAGTACTAAAATTTCTAAATAAGCACGGCTTCAGCACTGGAGAGACTCATGCCAAATGTACTGGGACCCATAAGTAGTAGACGGAGGCTTCTGTGCTCGGTTGTCCACTCTGCTATGTTATATGGAGCCCCGATATGGGCAAAGGCACTGAAGACAAAAACCTTTGTTTGCCAAAAAGCTGGCATCGGTACAGCGGAAGCTGGCATTGAGGGTGTGCAGCGCGTACCGAACAGTGTCCAGAGAAGCGGCTCTAGTAATCGCTGGAATTATTCCAATTGAATTAATGACACGTGAGAGATTAAACATATTCATGACGCAACGAAACGGCGACAAACGGACAAGGACTGAAAGGAAAAAAGCGGCAAAATCTAAATCATACGAAGAATGGCAAAAATCCTGTGACACAACAACGGACAATGGACAAGAAAATTATTTTGTGATGTGAAATTTTGGACGACGAGGAAACACGGCGAGGTGAACTATTATGTAACGCATGTACTTAGTGACCACGGGTGCTATAGGGATTACCTCCATAGAATTGACAAAGCAACAGACAGTCTCTGCCAATACTCCGGAGAGGAGGACGGGGTTGTCCATACCATCTTCGAGTGAAACAGGTGGCATGCGGAGCGCGAAAATATTAAAAATAGGGTCCATTCAGGAACAATGGTACATACAATACATGCTCGAGTCCGAAGAACAGTGGCAAGTGATGGATAGTATAATATACAATATCATGTCACAGAAAGTATGCGACGAAAGGGCTCGGCAGAAAACAGAAGCAGAACAAATATAGGGCTATACAACGCCATCCCGAAGAAATGCGAAGATCGGTTCCGAGATTTGCGCGATGCAGAGGGTCGACATATGTTATCTACCACCATATTTATTTACGTATGCTGTGTTTTAATAAATGTTGAACCTTAAAAAAAAAGTTTAGTACGAGCTAGTAACAGGTTGTGATCTAATGGTATGTCTGCGCCTGAGTATGTCTTATGTGTTACAAGAGATAACCGCGTTGAGATATCTTCTTTTAATGATCACAAAGTCGATCTGATTTCTCACGATTCTGTGGTTGTTATCAGCTGGGGATCTGCAAATGTACAGTCTTTTTTCCCTGTCCGATCTTAGCGTTCATGTCGCCTAATATTATGCTAACTTCTTCCTTCTTTGTGTGTCTGAGAGCAGTTCTAAGCTGTTCATAGAACTTCTCTATTTCTTGTGCATTGCCCTCGGATGCCGGTGCATATGACCATATGACCCACTCGCTTGAAATATATTTGTTTAGAGGACAGACGTGCACTAACGTTGGCATAGGAATACATCAGATTAGTTTAACGACATCCTGCATATCCATCACGTACTAACTGAGGTCCCGTGATTAGGCCATATTGCGTTCTTGGCCATATTGTGTTCAGCTACCTTACATTAAATAAATATAGACTCACCTGGCAATAATTTATAAAATAAAATAAAATAACTACAAGGAATAATGGAACGTCATTAAATAAGATACGAGTTCGGTCCGTACCGTTCTTTTTGCGAACCCATGCATTTTAGTGAAAAATGATCCCTTTTGAAACATTAGGTTTTAAAATTATTTAAAACGGTAAACATTAAACAAACTAAGAAAATTAAATTTTAGACTCGATTTTAAACACTTACTTATACTGATTTTAAGCAAAATATATAGAAATTGTTACTATGTATCGTAATTTAAAAAGCCTACGATTTATTGGAGAAATGAACGGTTCTAGAAATGTACTAATATATAAAAAAAAACGTTGCTTCCAATAAATGCCCTATCATAAGACTATTGTATAACAAATACACAATTAGAATATGATTTTTATATTATAAGTCAATTATCCGTCAAAGTATGATATATTACAAGTAATCACATATATGAAACTGACCTTCATGAAATCACCCCACACAAACCCAATATTTCAACAAAGCAAAACCGCTATATTTAGGGGTGAAATAATACAATTATCATCCAATACACCCTGTATATGAATCACGTACTAAATATTTTATTATGACTCCCTGAGGCTTACTGACCAATGATAACATTTATAATTTAGAGCTTAATAAAAAAAGAACGAGAAAAAAACAGTTTCATTTGCCTTATAAAAAGCCGCACAGAAATATTATTGAGTGTAATTAACAAGATTATATGTTCTACCCTCGCTTAACCGGAAACTGCGAGTTAATAGAATTCGCGCGAACAAGAATTTTATATCATTACCAACACATGTTGGATCATTTACCTCGTTTTTATTATATTTTATATAGAAATTTCTATTGAATTGATCTAATGGAACATATAAAAATTCCTGATAATTGTTGGAACGCTAGTGATGTTTATCATTTAATATATTCTTAAATTTGTTTTTGAATTGAAACCATGTTACATATAAAATCTGTCGCTGGATCACGATTCTTCATACTTGTCAATCTAGGTAATGCGCTTATAGTCGCGACATAAGAATTTCCTAAAGCATTAAACCTAAAGTGGAGAGATTATGTATACCAACAATTATCCTCCTTATTTATATTTATAAACCTGCACAACGTTTCCAAAAAAAGAAAATCAAACAACAAAAAAACTTCATATTTTTAATTTAGGAAATAGTCTCACGTAATGTATGAATATATTACGTATAAAACACTTATAAGTCTGTAATTAGTGCAATTTGCTAGGCCTTTCACTTGTTCACATTTTAGAATAATATTCTCGAAACAAAAAATCATAATTGAAACATAAGCCTTTCCTTGATGTTTCCTAGTGCTTTGAGATCAAAGATTTGTGGAATTAGTGACTGAGACACAATATTGTGTAAAAACAGATAAAACATGTTTATAAAAACTTTTCGATAAATTATGGGTTAGGGGGACAAATTTAGGAAAACGTGAGAGCTTAAGGACAAAGATTTCAGATAATTAAATGTTTTTTTTAACGAAATAGGGGAAGCTATAGTTAGTTCACTTAAAATGCAAACACGGATTAGATAAAATTAATTGGTTTTAAGTGTAAAATAATATCATAATTATTAAGCAGAGATATTTTTAATTTAATGCGTCTAGTCTTATGTATATTGCTATCTAGTACTATAATTATGTTGCTAGATTAGTCTGTTTTATGTTTAGATTTTATTTTATCTAGTTTTGTTTGTCTAATTTTCTGTTTATTATTTATTTATCTATTGTAGCATTGTGTTCGTTATCTGTTTATCTAGTTGTTCTTAGTTTTATCTGCCTCATATACATTACAATTATTATTGGAGAGAAACATATTGTTTGTGAAAAGAGCTGAAAAGGTGATTTGCAAGTTTCAGTATAACAAATTGAAATTAATTGAAGTTCAAATTGCTGGAACGTCGTCTGTCATCAAAGTATATATTCGTAGGGTTTGTATAAAATTAAATAGAATTTAAATGCGCGATGCAATCAAATATTTATAAATTTGTTAGGGGCAATTATTTAAAGGGTAAACTTATTTAGCCCAGAAACTCATCAAACAAGAACATGGGCAAATAAGCGTGGAGGGCGGAAACAAATATTGCGAGATATCACGGAAAATATCAATTATCTGAGCTTTCGCGTTCAGCGTTCCGGAAAACTGCGGGAAAATCTCCAAAAAGAAGTGTAAGCGTTGGATTAATAACTGCGGTATAGAACAACGAAAGCATTAATCAAGTTAAAACGCAATCCGTTCGCCATTAAAATGTATGTGATAGGAATTATCGTGAATCGAACAATTATCTCCGCTGAATCTGCGTGTCAGGTGCAAGAATTACGACCCGGTGGTTAGTTAAAGTTAAAGAGAGTGTTTGCCGCGTCGTGTCCATTATTTTCCCTACAGAAACGGACAAAAGATCGACACACTCTCTGTTGATATTTGATAACGATCTAAAAGACCTTTCTCGATCGCGTTTATCCGACGAAGGTGTGCAGCCGTTTAACCGCACTTTCCCACAAAATGTCATCGGCAAGTCGGAAATTCTGCAAACGGCGCGCGCACAATTACGAAAAATTTCACGAGCGATATACAAAAAACGTCGGCGAATTAATTGGGGCCCACAGATTGACACGAAAGATATTTGCTCGTACACCGAACTGGTGCCTACATGATTTCGCCCGCAAGATTAAACACATATACACATTCCATCTTAATTATTAAAATTAATACTTGTTTCAGACGGTGCAGTATTCGCTCCAATAACGCGTTTTAAATCAAACAACAAAAATCAATTAACATTTCTCATAAAATGAAATTAAAAAAAAACTAATTAAATTTTAAAAATAAAACCGCTTTTACTCGATTCCATAATCTCTTTATATGGCAACAGACTCACTGAATAACTTCCTGCTTCAATTTCTTATCAACTTTACGACTTTTCGAAATGCGTACGCATTAAAACTAAAATATATTATTTAGAAACACACCGGTGAGTTCATTACTCAATTCTTTATATTAAAAAAAGAATACATTATATCGATGTCCAACAATAAATCTTACCTTATCAAAAACGTTGACAGTTTCAATTACGATAAAAACCAAGTTTTAAACGACTTTGTTTAAACTCAAACTAACATTAACCCATTAAAATGATAAAAAAGCAACAAAGAGATTAAAATGTGTATTTTCGGAATTGAAATTAATTATTGTAGTTTTGAACAACTGGCTATGCAACTCCCAAAACCCAATTTGCGGTACAATAATTACATCATCACGCAATTGCTAAAACGTACATAAACAGCGATTACACGTAGTGCACGTTGCGTAAATAATCGTTTTCCAATATATCGATACGCGCGCGTCGTTAACATGTTCGACCACCCCCAAGGCCGGTCTGAGGGACTTTTGATATATACCCAGCCGTCAGTACTCCGTACGCGAGTCGGTGATCAATTACTCCCGAAAAGAACTGCGAAAGATCACTTTTGCGACGGAGCAAGGGGAGAAGTGCGAAAATTAAGTTCCCAGATCGTATTACACACATCCACACAGACGGCATTAAGGGTGCGAGAACGGTTTATAAATCACAATTTTTCGCCGATATATTGGGGGAAAACCTTCGACCAAACGTCGATAGATACTGCGGCGGTTTACGACTTAGCAGGAAATCAAAAAGGGGAGCTTATAATTAGGAATGCGAAAGGGGTCGCTTTTATAAGATGAAATTATCAAGGAAATTGCACTGAGAGTGAAAGACAAGCAGAATTATGCAGTGATTATGGGGCCGCAGCAAGAACTTAGACTTAATTAGTTTAAGAGAATACCCCGTAATAAAATTGTATTTAGTTTTCTTGAGTTTAGTGATTTATAATCGAGACTTGGGTCGGGATCTAAAAGGGTCAACAATAATTAAATTAACTTTAATCTACTATGTTTTCTCAACAAATTCGCAACACTCATTAAACAACGTCAAATTTCCTATGCACCACAAAATCTACATTATTTTTAATTCTACACAATTCACAAACCAAATTTTCAAACTAATTTATTTAAATTTATTCCTTTCTCATCCCGCACATATCTTCACCTCTGTCTCTTTATAAAGGGTGTTTCAGCAAGAACTTAAAATTTAAAAATTTATTATTAATATTAAAATTTAAAAATTTATTAAAATATACCAATTTTATGTTTTATTTACAGTTTGTTCTTGATATGTACAAAGGTAGGAGTGACATTTACACATGAAACAAAATATCGGTTAAATGGCCTCTGTTTGCAGGAGTGTACTCTTTTAACAAAATTTCTGTGTACATTTTGCAGTATAGGCTACTGGATTTCACGAATTTGGCGTGTAATTTCTTCTTTGAGTTCTTCAGTTGTCTCAGGATGGTTCGCATAGATCCTACTTTTTAAAAAAACCCCAGAGAAAATAATCCAAACAAGTTAAATTGCAACTTCTTGATAGCCAGTTTTGGTCTCCATAACGAGAAATGACATGACCTGGAAACTTTGTTTGCAACAACGTCATTGTTTCGCGTGCGGTGTGACAAGTGACGCCATCCTGTTGAAGCGCATCTCATTTAAGTTCATTCCGTACAATTCTTGCATGAAAAAGTCTGACAACAGAGCCTGGTAACGATTGCCGTCGAAAGTCACGGTGGCTCCTTCTTATTTAAAAAAAATTAAGTAATGGAGGTTCTTGAAAGACAAGTGGATTCTCATCTCCCCAGATCCGACAATTCTGCTTCTTAACGAAGCTGTTGAGATGGAAATAAGCCTCGTCACTAAAGATTATTTTGTTGCGTAATTCATCGTCAGTTTGCAGTTGTTCCAAGATACAGTTGGTAAAGTTTCTGCGCTGTCTATATTCGTTAGGCTGCGTCTGTTGAGTCAGCTGGATCTTATAAGCATGAAGGTGTAAATCTTTCTCAAAATTCGATGAAGAGTGCTGCAATGGACGTTTAATTCCTGGCAACAATGTCGGATGGAGGTGTTTGGTTGTTTTGACACACTGACACTCATAGCTCCAATGTTTGCTGCCGATCTTTGTGTCCGATTACGGATGTTGTTTCTTTCATCATTCGATGAAAACGTCCGCTCGAATTTCTTGATCAAATTTTCAATATCAGACCTCGTCAGTCGATTATGCACGGCGAAATAATCACGTAACTTGCGAATCGTCACAGTAAAATTTTCTCCATGTTTGTATAAGGTTTTCACTATTAACAAACGTTCTTTCAAGCTATAACGCACCATTTTTGTAAATGTCAATGTTTTAATTAAACAAATACTAAATATGGCAGACTCAACCATTAACACACGGAATTGGCGCGCAATTCGAAATTCTTTCTTGTTCCTTGTTCTTGCTGAGACAGACACCCTTTATATGTGATACTAACATACCGAAGTAAAAGAATATAAATATTGCTCCTCATTTTAAATATTATATACTAAATATTTTATAATTTAAGGATAGCTTTAAGGATGAGTCGGAGCATCCTGAAATCACCGGACGTAAACTCAGACCAAGACGGCAAAGCTTCTTCGCAACATTTAATGCCAACTCGCTGCTAAAAGTGAGTAAACTGAAACATTTTACTGATTCACTAACACGACACAACATAATACTGACAACAGTACAGGAAACCAGATTTACGGACGAACATGACTTCGAGTCCCAAGGCTACAGAATCCTCAAAGTAAAAGTGGGTCAGCGGGTAATGATGAACGTACCCCACTTAGGTACAGGATTTATAATCAGTCAGAGGATACTGGATTCAGTCACCGACTTTACCTCCCCGAGTAGTCGTGTATCCATTCTCTCCCTCAAATGCGCAAACAAGGGCTACAATATAGTCAATGTACATGCCCCAATCAACCAGGACAACAGACGCAATCCAGACAGAACTGATAAATTCTGGGAAGACTTACAAGATATTTTCTCTAAACTTCCAGAGAGGCACACCGTCATACTGCTTGGTGACTTTAATGCTCAATTGGGAAGAGAGAAAAAATACAGAAACATAGTGGGCAATTATCCGACGCATAAGCGAACCAACCGCAACGTAGAACGATTGGTGGATCTGTGTCAGACTTTTGGGTTGATCATGAAGTCTACAGCCTTCAAATACTTGCCAAGGAAGCAGAATACTTGGATTTCACCTAATACCCACCTGGGTGAATTCCAGATAGATCATGTGGCCATTTCACGCAAATATCAAAAGGAAATACAAAACGTGAAGGTACTAAGGAGCGCCAATCTGGACTCAGACCTCTACTTCTCAAGGATCAAAATAAGACTGCAGCCTAGAAACACTAGATTACACAGAACCTCCAAAATGGTAAGAGTTGACGTCGAGCGACTCAAGAACAGTCAAGAACTAAGTCAGAGACTGAACAACACAGGCCTAAACAACTGGGACCAACTGAAGGAGACTCTTGTCAAGGCGGCCAATGAACTCGCCCCTCTCGCTAGAAGTAGGAGGCATCCATGGTGGACTGAAGACTGTGACAATGCAATAGCCCAAAGACAGATAGCCTGGCTGAAGTGGAATTCTAAAAAGACCAAGGAAAATTGGCATAAATTTTTGGAACAAAGAAAGGTTACAGCCAAGATAATTCGAGGAAGCAAACGAACCTTCACAGAAAACCTACTAACCCAAATCGAAGAGAGCTTTGCTAAGAATAATTCCAGAGATTTCTTTGGAACCTTTAAGCAGGTACTCAGAAAAGCCAAGCCTCCACTTCAGAGACTCACATGGCAAATTGGCTTATAACGACAAGGACAACTGACACCTTTTGGCTCAGTAGTTTAAACATCTACTCAACTGTGACCCACCCAGCGAAGATTTCGACTATAAACAAACCACACCAAACCCGGACTCGCTTCCCCCTTCATTGGAAGAAGTTGGCCAGATCATTCAACTTCTTAAGAATAATAAGGCAGCTGGAGAGGACTCTATCGTTGCCGAACTGTGGAAGGGTGCTGGAAATAATTCCGTGCGCAAGCTAACCGAGATCATCCAGGACATCAGGGAAACAGAGAAATTACCACCCGATTGGAAATCTGATCTGATCCATCCGCCTTATAAAGAGGGAGATTTTACGGATCTAAACAACTACCGTGGAATTTCTCTCGTCCCGGTAACATCAACTTTGACCGACAGCCATTCCAAGGTTAAATTTAGTGGCGAGATTTCAGAAAGCTTCGAAATAAAAACTGGAGTGAGAGAAGGAGATGGACTTTCCCTTCCCTTCTCTTCAACTGTGTCCTTGAAAAGGTTATGAGAGAATGGCGCAAGGAACTGAACAATTTGGGTGCTCAGAGTGGTATCTACCTGGGACGTAAGAACGATGGACTGGTTGTAGATTGCCTGGCCTTTGCAGATGACATGGAAATACCAGTTCCATCATAGCATTCCACAGCTCCACCCTCAAGACGTTGTCGTACGCTTGTTTGAAGTCGATGAAGAGTTGATGTATGACTGTATCGTACTCCCAGCACTTCTCCATTAGTTGACGTATTATGAAGATCTGGTCTACTGTTGATCTTCTTTTCCTGGACCCACATTGGTAGTCGGCTAGCTGGTGTTCAACATAGGGAGTTAGTCTTTCGAGTAGTACCAGGGACCAGACCTTATATCCCGTATTTATCAATGATATTCCCCGATAGTTGAAGCATTGTAGTTTGTCGCCCTTTTTGTGTAGGGGCACGATGTCACTATGTTTCCAACTACTTAGTATTTTCTCTTCCTTCCAAATCTGGAGTATGAGAATGTGGCAGTATTTGATAAGAGTTTCTCCTCCATATTTGAGACACTCTGCCGGTATTGTGTTCTTGCTCGGCGCTTTGTTATTCTTTATTCTTATTATCGCCTTCGTTACCTCTTCAAGGGTTGGCTCCTCGAACAGTGGATCTGCGTCTAGTAGTGTAGTAGTGTAGTGTAGTATGTGACCGTACCTCTTCCTTGGTCCTGCTGCGCGTTCAGTAATTGGTCAAAGTAGCTTCTCCACGTCTCCAACACCTCGCTTTTATCTGTCACTAGTCCTCCGTTATATGTTTTAAGAAACATTTCAGTCCTCGGTCTGAAGCCTCCTTTAATGTTCCTCACTTCTTGAAAAAAAATCCTAGTTTGGTTATTTGTTCGACTTGTTTCCAGTTCTTCTAGCATTTTTTGTTCGTGCACTCTTTTTTTGACTCTAAATGTTCTCCGTGCTGCTGTTGTTGTTTGTCTGTATTTATCCCTAATGTATTAATTTGGGTCTTGCAGCGCGTCCATTCTAGCTATGTTAAATAAAAACACTTACATGTTTCTTGGGATTACCGGCTTTGGAAAAGCAAAATTTATTCTCCTGAATACAGTTTGGGTTTACCATTAAATTATAACATTTATATAATCAACACAGTTCGTTATAATAAAAATATACATAATTCTTATTAGTAATAGGGGTAAATACTACAGTTGTTGGTCAGTAGGTAGTGATTGGTCATAATTTGAAAACTATAAAACTATAAGACAATCTTTTGGTGACATAATTGTTTATTAGCAGAAGAAAATTCTATATTCTTTTCTGTATTGGATACAACCCATAACTTTGTTATAACTTAACGTTTCATGTGTGTATTTAATTAATAAAATGACCAGTCCGAGATTTACGTCATTTTAGACAGAAATGTATAAAAAGTAACCTTACTATTTCTAGATATTTTCACGATTTAAAAATGATTTTTGTGCTCATTTCTGACATTTGTAAATGCATACAGGTTTAAATTATCGAAATAAAAAGTTTTTTGATAAAAATAAAGTACTGACTGTGAAAAATATGATAAGACAATAAATATCGCACGATAAACAGTTTTTATAGTGATAGGTCATCCGACCAATTAGTATTTTGACGTTAGAGAAACTGTGACAGTTATTCCTAGAGTGTTTAACCTACAAATAAGAGGACAAGAAAAATATTCAGTACACAATTTTAAAGCAATTAAAAATGAAAAATCTATTTTACTTGAATTTATTTATGTATTTGTTATTGTAGTTAGTAAAAATGCTAATTTATTTATTTCTAGGTTAAATACGCGAGTGTTAATATACATAAAATGGCAAACATAAGAAAAGGTACAATCTTAAAACAATCGGAACACAGCCTGAATATATAAATATATTCAACCTTTCCGGAGCTTTATTAAAAATTACTGAGTCTTTTTAGGACTACCAAAACAAATCTCGTGTGAAATATGCCAGTTATTTACCAGTTTTATAAAAAAATATACGGATAATCAAATTGAAGATGCTATTAATGCATTTTAAAATGGGATGTCACAATGCACAGCTTCAAAAAAAGTATGGTAATTCCAAACCAACAATTCAATTTAGACTTAGTAATGCATTCATCAAATCTACTACAGGTCCGTCTCCTGTATTAGGATGCAATGCAGAAAAGGACCTAGTACGTTGGATAATTGATTGTCAACGAAGAGGATTTCCTAGAAGAAAGATTAGGACCAACTAATACAAGCTATTGTCAAAGAGTTTTTGGATCAGTAAAATAAAAAATCCTTTTTGTGACAATGTTCAAGGAAATGGGTGGTATTTCTTTAAAGGAATCCGATTCTTATTGAAAGATTTCCAGAAAGAGCAACTAAAGCCAGCTCTTGTGTAAGTGAGAGTGATATTAAAAAGTGGTTGAGTGAAATATATGATTATTTATCAAAAATTAAATATTTAAACATATTAAAAGATCCGACTCGTGTTTCCAATGGTGATGAAACTTATTTTATGGTATGTCGAAAAATGAAAAACATAATAGCCCCTCGTGGGGCACAAAATGTTTATGAAATTGATCACGGCAATTTCAAACTTAATGGAAAGACATCTTAAAAACAATGTTATATTTATGGTTTTTGTTGAGTGTTATGAAGGTGGACTGAAAGCTATTAAATAATTGAAAAATTTCACATGAGATTTGTTTTGGTAGTCCTAAAAAGACTCAGTAATTGTTATATAACTCCGGAAAGGTTGAATATATTTATATATTCAGGCTGTGTTCCGATTGTTTTAAGTTTGTATGATTCTCCATAACATAGGATATGGTTTTACCAATTCGAAAAAAAAAAAAACAAAAAGAAAAAGATAAACAAAAAGAAAAACGGAAAACTTTAGAAAAAAAACTGGCGGAAAAAATCATAGAGTTGATTGAAGATAAAGAAAATATTGGTGGCAATTAAATGAATAATCATAACATTAATTATAAATTTATGTTTGAATTGTTTTTTTTTTATCAATAATTAAATATTTTCTTTTATTAGATTACTGGAGTGTTCATCACTGGAGTGATCACTAGTTCATAATAGTATTTCATATTTTCAAATTACTTTTATTTATTATAAAGCGTTGACTAATTACTGTAAATCCACTAGACAATCACTACATTCTTATGATCAATAACTAATGTTTTTTGATGAATCACATATTTATCTTCTTACTTTCTATAAAATTTAAAATTTTTGTTTCGAATTATTATTTAAATAGAAAAGTGACGTTTTTTTCAATTACTAGCACTATAATAATTCGTAAATTAATTTCATACAAGCATGCAATTTATTGTTTTCATTGCTCGATTTCTAAAATGACCCATAACTGTACTGCTTACCCCTACGGTTAAGGTATTATTTTAACAGTATAAATAACTGCATACCATGCATCCAGTTTCAGATTGCCATTTGATGAATTGAAATCGAAACTAGGACTGGAATTGAAACTACCACTAAAGGGGTTAATCAATAAATTACAATATACAGTATGTTTGAAAAAGAATTCCCGAGTTTTAAGTATAAATTTAATATTGAAATTGATGAAAAACTACATCAACGAGTACATAAATAAAAGATAGTTCTTTCAAGTTTTGTTTTAACTTTAATGGACTTCATCGTGACATGGACAGGTCGAGACGATCACGGGCGTAGCCTGGGTTTAGTTTCGCGGGTGGTTTAGAAAATATTTCGGTTTCTGCAAAATTTTCGTTTTTTTGCAGAAGTGCACCAATTTACTCCAAAACTGACACATAAGGTTCCTAAACGCCACATCTACCATGCTCTCTTGAAGATTGAAGATAGTCGTCTCTACTCGTCCCGCCTGATTTCAATATAATATTTATGTTATATTTTGGCTACGCCCATGGAGACGATATTCCAGTCTCGACACGCATTTACCAACATATCAGATGTAACTGTCCCAACCGCCGCGACGATTCTTTCGCATAAATGATTGATCCTCGAATTTTTTTCACTGTAGGGACACAACATTTTTTATGTGGCCCCAAAAGAAAAAGTCCAATGGGGTTATGTTTTGCTTTGCGCCAGTATAGCCTATCCACCTTCGCGGAAAGCGAGTGTCTAGAGCAGCGGCAACGTGGTTACTGTAATGAGGTGGGGCGCTATCCTTTTGGAAAAACACAAGCCCTTTTTCCGCCTCAATATCATCCATTTGGCGAAAGATATACCCTGTTAATATGTTGTTGTAATTGTCCCCATTTATTGTTTGTTCTACAAAAATAAAAGGACCAATCACACGACCTTCCATTAAGCCGCACCAAATAATTATCTTTGGGAGAGTTCAGTTGATGCTGAATAAATTCATGTGGATGCTCTGACCCCCAAATTCTGAAGTTGTTATGATTTACTGTTCCACTAAGATGAAATTTAGCCTCATCAGAAAAGAAACACATTTTTCAACATATTGTCATTATCATCAATGCAGTTTAGAAAGTCAACTCTCTCTCTCTCTCTCTTCTCAGTCTTTCTACCCTCTGGACGGTGTAGTAATACTATTTTCGGTATGTGTTTGAATTTTTTGTTTCCATGCGATTCTATCTTGTGCTAGATGTGTTGCCTCGTGCATTGAGTGTCCCGTCATTTCTTTTAATCTGTCGGTCCATCTCATTGGAGACCGTCCTCTAGGTCTTTTTCCCTCAACTTTTCCCTCCACCACAGGGTTTTCCATCTCACCTGTTCTTCTAGCTATGTGGCCAAAGTAACTGAGATATGCTCTATTGATTTGGTTTAGTAGACGCTTTTTGATTTTTAGTTCTTGTAGAACAGAGGCGTTTGTTCTGTGTTCCACCTATGACACTCTTAGGATTTGTCTATACACCCATAATTCGAAAGCTTCAATCCTTTTTCGATCTGTTTTCTTTAGTGTCCATGTTTCAGCGGAGTAAACAGCAATTGGGAAGATCAAGGATTTGGCCAGCATTACTTTCACTGTTTTTGTAATGGTTTGATATCTCCATACTTTTATGAGTTTAGTTGTTGCTGATCTGGCCATTGCCAATCTTCTCTTTATTTCCTCTGAGCAGCCTCCATCTTTGGTTAAAAACGATCCCAGGTATACAAACTTGTCCACCACATCATATCTCGCTACGTTTTTGATATTGGATGTGTCATTGGATCGATCGATGATCATTACTTTGGTTATTGTTTTGTTGATTTTTAAACCACATTCTCTACTATAGTTCGCTAATTTGTTCATTATGTTTATCAGTTGTTGTTCGTCTGCTGCAATAATCAAGGTGTCGTCCGCATACCTCGGGTTGCTTATTTTTCTTCCTCCGATTGATATTCCACCTTCCCAATCGTTAAGGACTTTTCTCATGATGTATTCGCTATATATGTCTGACACCGGCCTCTATCTTAAAAGATCGGGACACTGTTTGTCCTGTTCTGATCTTGACGTTATTGTGTTGGTAGAGTCTCTTATTTAAAAATATCAGATGCGTTGGAACACCCATTTCACCCATCTCTTTCCACAGAAGTGACCAGTTCACAGAGTCGAACGCTTTCGTATAGTCCACGAAACACAAATATAATTTTAAGTTGTGTTCAGTCACTTTTTCAAAGTTCTGTCGGGCATTGAGTAGCTGCTCTCGTGTACCTTTACCTGGTATGAACCCTCTCTGCTCGTCCGATATTTGTGGGAGTAGAAATGTTTTCAAACTTTCATTAATGATGTGGAGTAATACTTTGCTTGCGTGTGAAATGAGAGTTACTGTTCTGTAGTTACTACATTCCGTCGGTGATCCTTTTTTATGGATGGGCATGAATATAGATTCGCACCATTCCATTGGCCATTTGCCCATTTCCCATATTTTAGAGCATAACGCGTGCATTACATCTGTTCCGTCAACAAAGTTCCGTCCGTCAGAAAGTCAACAGCAAACTCAAAATTTTTGATTTTTTCAATAGGTTATTTGAATTGTTATGTAACAGTTGCAATTTGTAATCACTCAAATGAAGTCTTTTACGCATAACACCATACACGGTACCTTTATGCAATCCTAATTGGATTGTCTGGATAATAACCTCTTTGGGCTCCGAACACACGAAACACGGATCTGTTAGCAACATCTTCAGAAGTTCTCGGTCTACCTGGCGATTTCCTTTTTAAAACAATACCGATTTCCTTGAAAAAATGTAGCCTATGACAGATAGTTTTTGCTGTAGGAAGTTCAACACCAAACTAACGTCTAAAATTACATTGCACTGTTATAACAGATTCGGTTTGCAAAAGTCAATAACACACTGCGTTTTTTGTTACTGTACTACACACTTGAACTGAATTAGGCGGACTGAGCCCTGGCGCCGTCTCAAGGTAAATCAGTCGTGCCAGCTGCAGGGAGCAAAACTTGGACAGTTGATGAATCAAACACCACAAACTAGATTACAGTGTATCACTTTCAATCGTTTCTATGGCACAATAAAACTAGGGAGTTCTTTATCAAACGCACTGTAAATATATTGCTCCGTTCCAAAATAAGTGTCCGATTTTAAGTTTTTTTATTATTATTTATTAATTATTGAAATAATGAAATTAGATGTATCAGTAGTTTTCAGTAATTTAAGGATGGAAAAAGGGGAATCTGAAGTTTGAGATTTTTCAAAATAGTTATTGAGGTGAACAGGTTCAATTTTGTAACAATGGTTAGTTTCGTTTCTTACCCGAAATCAATTTATTTATGGTTAATTATTACGATCGTAAGGGTAAAAACTACCCTTTAAAAGAAAAAAAAGCAGATTTTAATAGCGACGAGAATTTCTTTGTTCAAATGCTTCCACAATGGGAAACTACAATATGGTGCCATTAAGTCTAACGGTGCGTATTTTCACGTTTCCTCAAAATCCAAAAACAAATCCTGATTTCTCATTTGCAGTAGCTAATGTGGAATCCAAGAAAAAGGAGCAAACATAAAAATCGCGAATTAATCATGTGGGGGAAATTCCACCATCACACCTCGTGATCTATGTACGAAAGTTTGTGAGTCGCTGCGAACTCTGAATCGCATCTTAACCCTTTGTCGACCAACGGTACTTTTAAGTTCACGGTAGGTACAGTTCAAAGCAAGTCAGCTTTGGACAGGCCTAGGTAACTAAGGGTTAAATGAAAGTTTTGTAAAAGGAGTTTCCAGTACCCTAAAACATAGAAATCGAGGAGTGCAGGGAGTGCAAGATGAAATCAAGAAGTGCAGGTAGTACATTGATGTGGCCGAAAAATGGTTTTGCTCACCGAAAGTGAAAACAGCTTTAATGTTTCTCCTAATTTGTAAAAACTAGGAACTAACAATACGATCTTGAAAACGTAAATAGAAAACGACTGAAAATGAGTTATGTTCGTTGCCTTTGTTGTATTACCATGGTACAATCCTCATATGCTCATAGAAAATCTGATTTCTTTTATGAGATTGGACTTATTTGTACCTAAAAGTTTTGCTAAATCACTCACAAAACACTCATCACAAAACACTCATTTTAAAATGGAGGGAGTAATAAAATATTGTGAATATATTTAGTTTTCTAAATTAAATTATACTGCATAGAAATAATACATATTAATCTAATATTAATGCACATTTATTAATAAATATCTAAATATATTGTAAACAACAAACCAATTAGTATTAATTTGTCAAAGGTTTTGTCTGTGAAACATATTTCAAAAACGTGTTGACCCCCGCGAGGTTCGGCATCTAGACTACGCCCATGTGTATAAAAATCTAGAATCAAGAGCTTACACACAGTTTAGTTTCGACATAAAAACTAAATATAGATGAAATATAGTTTAGAAACATGATGCGTTGGCAAGATATTCCACGATACTAGGGCCGTTGGGAATACGAAGGTATCAAATTTATTAGTAGAATTTGTCACATTTTACGAGCGCATTAAAGTTAATAACGAAACTGTCTGTGTATTTGAAACGAATTATACGTATTTTTGGGAGAAAATGGTTAAAAATAAAATTGTTTGAAAAATGATTGTGTCGAGTGAAATAGGGTTATAGAAGACAAATTGTCGAGCCTTGGGGGAACGATCACACAGCTAGAAATATAAATATAAATTATTATTATAGAAGTGAATATGTAATATTTAAATTAAAATGTATTTAATGTTTCTTTATTAAATTAAAAATTAACAAATGCAAGCTGCCAGATTAGAAAGAAAAGATAAAAGTAATTTATAGATTGCGTTTTAATGCACATATATACATAGGTATCAAACATGTCAAACAATTTTCTTATAAATTATAATTTTTCTCCTCTTAGCAATTTTATGCAAAAATAGTTATAATAATTGTTAGTAATTAAAGTTGTAATTAAATATAATTTGTTCCCTAATTTTAATTTTTAAATACTGAACTCTTATACTGAATTGTATGAGAAATAAAATAATATTTTTGGAAACGGTCAGTAATTTGAAGAATTAAAGTGAAAAAGAAATTACAGGATGCAAATTGTTGAGCCCTGGGGTAACCCGAACCCAGTTGTTTATTAAGCGAAATAATTCTTGAATGTGCGTTTAATGTTCACATTAACATTACACAAACTGCCTCCAATCTGTCTCCACTACCTAATTGTCCACTTAAAGTCATAAACATGGGGCGGAGGAAATTAAAACAAAAAGCAAGAAAACGTTTTCTCTTCGGTATAAGTCATAATGAGTTTGATAAAAAAAGGTCATAAAAGGTGGCGTGCGTGAGTTTTGTTTGTTTACGTTGGACGGCTGGAAGAGTAGCCGCAGTATGTACACATGTTTAGGGGCTAATTAGTTTATGACTATGTCCACCCCCGAGGCCACACGCTCATTAGTGCATCCCACCCCTATCCAACCCCGGCTGTGTTTTCACCGCTGAAGCACCATTTCCGCCCGGTGATTCAAAAATTAGATATTTTGCCATAAATCAAACTCGTAAATGGCAATTCCAGAAAAAAAAAAAATAAGACGCACACCAAATGGACGGGAAACATATCGCGTCTTTAATTTTCGTCTCGTGTTTCCTTGTAGCGGAAACATTTTTTTTATGTGTGTTAGGCCGGATTATAACAACTCTTATTACACTCGATATTTTGTGTAATAATAGCCGAGTTCCGTGTGTTTTGTGTTAATGAAAAGATTGCGAGGAGGCAATAAAGTCCCGCTGTGAAAACAGCATTTTGTTATCTAACGGAAACAGTTTGTTTGAGAGAATGTTCACGCGGAGACTTTAGACAAACTTACAAATTGGGACTTTCTGCACTGGACCCTCCAACTCTCTATTATCCCATCAACCATTTCCACCTTATATATTCCAGCTATATACGTTTCCTCCCCTATATAAACATATTATATTGCCCGCCTTTTGGTTAATAAAACCTCAAACCCTAAGGATCGCAATTTCGGTAATATATTGCAACATTAATTATTTTAATCGGCTGTTAAAATATTAATTTGAGGATTACGATATTTTTAAATACGTTTATGTGTTCAATGCCGGAACGGTTTGGTTTCCTATTTTTATCTTGCGAAATTGTTGCCAAAGAGGTTAAGATAAAGATTGGCGTAGAGGAAGTTCGCTGTGTTAGATAATGTTTTATGTGTGGAAAACGAGTCGGTATTTAAGGTTAATTGTTACAAAAACATGTAAAATATTTCGATAAGCTTGATTATGTAAAACGGATATATTAATTTTTTAATTACGTATCTACTAAATTTAACATTATTACCACAAAAAACATATTTTAGTTGTGTAGATAATAAGAAAATATTTCATTCTATATTCGTAATAAAAGCAAGTACAATTTTCACAATTTGTTTATAATTATGTAGTAAGAAATGTATTTGACCTCAATTAAAAAACAAGAATAAACTGAACTTTAAAAAATAAAGCTTACATCTAAAACCAATAATTAACTTCTACGCAACCTATATAACTTAACTTAACATCTATATATACCATTTCCCATACAATTACATATTACACAATTTTTTGATTTGCAAATGAAATGAATGCATAAATGTATAACTAATTGCTGCATGCATATTACTTTCATTATTTTAATTTACATATTTTACACATGAAACGTATTTTAGCTTTATAATATCAAACTAAATAGATTCATGAACGGTATAAAAAAGGGATTGCAAGGCCCTTGGGCAAGTATAAATGCACATATTGATATGCGCATTATTATCTGATTATTGTTTTATGAAATGCGAAATGTTTTATCAGTAGTAATAGAGAAAACACGATTTTTGCACAATATGAAAAATGTTATATATTATTAAATTAGCCATAATATTTAAATAATTCTAATTGTATTCACTAAATAAATCATATAGAATTAAAGTGTTTGCGCAGAATTATTTAAATGTTGAAAATTGATTGTCATAAGTAATAGTTGGAGATTTGGGTTATTTTTTTTATAGCAAGTTGGCCAAGCTTGGTAGCTCGCGGTGATCCTTCACAATCTACATCTTGGATGCGTTGCCATATTTGCTACTTATAAGTTTATTTAGGTATATCAACAGTTTGGTTATTTTGACGCGAGGATTTTAGGCTTAGTATATTTCCTTTCGAGGAAGAACTTATTTCTTATAATTTAAGACTTATTACACACCAGGCAACAAATTGCTGGCAACTTGTTGCCGGTGATGTTGCTGTCATGTACTCTGTCAACAAACAACAAGTTGATACTCGTCGAAACTCGTCAAAATCAGGCGGCATCAAATTTTACACGAAAAACATTGCTCGGTGTGGACCGTGTTAACATATTACGTCACAGTATGATATAGTAATGGCTGGAATGGTAATTAATTTTACGAGGAAAGTCTACCGATAAGTATATCTATTGGAAAATAATGTCCTGAAAACGTGTCAAAATAAAGTGTCAATCTGTTTGAAATTATCTACAACGGTTTTTGTTATTTCGATGAAATCGACAAGCGCAAACATTTCAATTCAAAATTTCATAATGAAAAATGATATCAATTATATTATTATAAAGATTTGTTCGTCTTGTCAAGTCGTTTCTGTGTACTAAAACTGATTTCGCTGCGATTTGTTCTTGAGGCAATTGTCAACCGAAAACGTACATTTTTTCTGGTTAAAATGATTTTTTCGGAATATTTTCTTGCTTGAATAAGTGCTTGAAACGATTATGGGGTTTATATCGCTGTACAATTGTTTCAGCGAATATTTAGGGGACACAGGTGCTAGTTGTCACAAACATTACATTAACCTGTATAATAGTCAAAATAAAACGGATTTATTTATTTAACTATATTAAGTATTTATTTATTTAAGTTTTTAATCGTAATGTTTGATTCATCAGTCTTTATAATTCCACATAATACGAAGAAATCAACTAGCGATTACATATAAAATTTAGCGAATTCGAACTTAAGTCTAGTGTGACAACTAACCCCATATTAGAGGTAAGTTGTCACAGCAAGAGGTCCATGTAGTCACACTGTATTGCTACTGCCACTCTCGTCCTCTGAAGCACAGTTTGGGCAGCAATAGAACAAAACTTTATGGCCCCCACATTTTATATGAGCCCAGAGTTTACATTTAGTACATTGTACCCACTCTTCGTTTGGTTTGCTGGCAGCCCAAGGTTCCAAACAAATCGAACAAAGTACGTCTTCAGATTCATCCTCTTCGCTGCTGCTGATCGGTTGCTTTTTCTTTTTCCCTTGACCTTTTTTCTTTTTAGGTATCTTCGGCTTTATTTTTCTCATTTTCTGTTGTTCTGCCAATTCATTTCTTATTGGCGTATCAGTCAAGATGGCACTCTTGCTTTTTCTTTTGTTCAACACAGATTTTTTTTTTTTTGGGAGCTTTTGGAAATGGCCTTATGTCTTGAGGTGATAACAACGGTACGGCAGTTACACTAGATGCATGAGGTTTCATATTGAAATATGGAGAATTCCTTCCAATAGCTAGGGGTTTCAAGGGAACGAGTCTGCGTGCTAGTTCCAGGAGTTGGAGAGGGCGTTTTTTGGACTGGTTCTGGTTGTGCCAATTCTTGGGTAGTCTTGTTGTCATTTACTTTTGACATGGTTAATTCTGCTCGATCTGTTACATAAGACGGAGTAAAATCCAACTCTGCAAAAATATTGCGATTGAAGGGTACAAATGCCACTCACTGTGAATCCAGACATAATGTTTTGAGGTGCTATGGCTTGTGGTAAACTGATTTTAACTATTGCAGAAATGTCATAGATTGTCGGTGACTTTTAATCCAATTATCGCAGGCCGTGTTTACATATCTCTTTAGTGGCCCATAAACACTGCGGTCCAATGGCTGTAGCTTATGAGAGCAGTGGGGCGGGAATGACTACAACTCCGTTTTCTTTGCAATAATCCATTATGTCTTGATGGATAGGTGAGAATCATGATTGTCTAATAGCAATAATAATGGATGCTCAACGCTGCAACGAGTTTGCCTGATAAAATGCAAAATTAAAGCATAAAAACAGTCCTCATTCATCCATCCTGACGGGTTTGCGCTACCGACCGATCCCGTTGGTCCGTTGTTAACAAAATTGTCCTTATAATTCTTCCGAGGGAAAACGAAGAAAGGTGGTATACTATTCCCGGTAGCTGACACGGCAAGTGCCATGGTGACCAATGTGCCACGCTCGGCTGACGTTAGGGCGCCAATCTGTTTCATACCTCTTCTAGCAATAATTCTTTGCGGCTTCTGAACAGTGGTAATACCTGTTTCATCTATGTTCCAGATATCACTTCCTTCAAACTTGTATTTCTCCAATACATTAGACAGATTATCAAAGAACAGATTGACGTTATGAGAGTTAAAACTAGTTGCTCGAGCGAGACTGGTAGCCTCTGGCTTCCGGAGGCTAAGTTCTTGATGGCGACGTAGGTATCCTTTAAGCCATTCTTCACCCGCCATAGAATCTCTAGTCCACGTTTCAGGAAATTTACGTTACAAAGCAACAGCATACTGAAATGCCAATTTACGGATTTCCACTGGAGTCATCCCAAAATATATATCTGCAGCCCTCTGTATATATTCTGATAACATATTCTCTTCAGCATCAGTGAACACCTGTCTAATTTTTACATAGCCCACAGAAATCACCTCAGTAGAGTCACCTTTATTCTTTATTTTTTGGCAATAGCGAGAGAGTGTGCGATAGTTAAAATTATAATCTTTGGCAACATTTCGAATAGAATTTCCAGGACCTACTACCTTCACAGCTTGCATCATTACATCAGCAGACGTTTGGCCTCGATTGGTCTTTCTTTTGCGGTTTCTAGGCATGTTCGATAGGTATCTAAACAAAAGAACAAATAGTCTTCAGTACTTATAAACTATTGGGGCTAGTTGTCACAGTGACAACTAGCCCCCGACCTACTGAGACAACATGTACCTAACCCACCATTAACAATAAACAAAACAAAATAACCACAACTAATTGCAATATAAAAATAACACCATTTGTATGATAAAAAGGGCCAAATTACTTATTAGAATACACCAAAATATTGGCCAAAATTAATGGAAAGTAGTATGTAGAACAAATAATCAATTAGTATAAAATTTTACTCACTATTCAATATATCGTATTTTTGTGTATTCACTGCGATCTGATCGGCCGGCAGCCAAGTCACTTTCTGAGGTTGGTAGCACAGGGATGCGTTTGGATATTACAACTTACGTGTATCTAAAATATGTGTCGTTCCAAAAATATAGACGTTGTGACAACTAGTACTTGTGACAACGAGGACACCTTTCCTCTATCAATTTTTGAACGCTCTGTAGTTGTTTTATCAATTTACTCTAAATATTTGCAACTTTTTCCTACAGACTACCAAATTTAACCGCTTTCCTTATGCATTTTTGAGAATGGATTTATTAAAATCGTTTCAAAATTTCTCATGGATCGATGGTATCGATAGCTGGGCCTGGCAACATTACTAATCACATGCATCCAGATACATGTTCTTGTTTACCAACACAATTAATCGGAAGCAGATACCGGAACGATTTCCTGCCAGGAAATACGAAAAGACTAAATGGTATGCAAGTACCATTTCAAGAAAAACTAAACAGCAATGTGTAGCAGTAAAGCCGAATGGAGATGAGAATCCTCAGCAAACCACCTTGAGAAAAGTGATATCAAGCGAAGGAGACGGATGCTACTAGTACTTCAAATAGATGAGAATCTACCAAAGTATCTTCCAAGCAGAGGTACATGCAAGTTAAAGATGTGCACAATTTAACCTAGGCAGGAACTATCGCAGGAAACGATTGGCTATCCTGTCAGATAGTCAAGCATCCATCAATGCTATTAGCTCATACGCCATCAAATCGAAACTGGTATGGGACTGTGTGCGAGAGCTAAGTAAGCTTGGCAGAGAAAATAGAGTAACGCTATACTGGGTGTCAGGACACACTGGTATTCAGGGAAATGACGAAGCCGATCACCTAGCAAAGAAGGGATCTAGCAATCCATTTATAGGTCCGGAACCCTTTTGTAGTATGAGTATGAACACCATCCACAAATGTTTAGATGAAGAAATTAGAAGACAATGGATGAAAACCTTCTATGGCTTCCAAAGAAAGCAAAGGCTTGGCAGACAACTTCCATGGCTAAGACAATCCAAAGTAATGCTTTTTTAATGCAAAGTAATGCAAGGCACCTTTTAACCAGAAAAGAACAAAAGCTTGCTTGAAAATGAAGAGAAGCATGCTTAGAATTCTCACAGGAGTCTTGACGAAAACACCTCAAGACCCTAGGTCTAGAGGAAGATTACAGTTGAAGATTGTGCAGCTCAGCAGAGGAAACCACCATGCATCTGCTCAAGGACTGCTCCATAAGAGACAATACTCACTGTTTGAACGAAGAGGAGTTGCAATCTTTGAATCCCACCAAGATCCTGAAATTCGTAAGGGAATTAGGACTAGAGAAGGCTTTAAATGGGTAAGTATTCCAACAATTAGAGGAAGACGATGGGGTACAATAGATCTATAAAGGTCGGAGTACATGTCACATCTGTTTATCTTCCGAACAGCTTGCAAATTTTTCATGGATGTTGCCCACATTTAGTTTCCCAGTGTGTACGGGTATAGGCTACAAGTATGCTTCATGCTGTGTATTGTAGGTGCCTCGGTATAGTTTGATATTTTTAGTCTTTGTAATGTTAAATATTTAAGATTTTGTGAAGACTTTTATAAAGAGTGCTGATGCTTCAAAAGCTCAAAATAGGGAATTATATTAGAGGGTAACTTATGGGCAAACGTATACGTGCATGGAATGGAATTTCTAAAATCTGATAACGTTTCTGACATTGAATATGAGTAAGAAATAGAATCCAACTTTTCTTAATGTTTTTATTGCTAAATACATTTTTAATGGACAATTTATTTCAAATATTTCCTATAGCTATATTTGAAACGCAAGTTTGAAATTATCATTCAATGAATTAACATTTTTATTTTGTAAATAATACTTGCAATATGCTTTATATTACAATTTTGCTAATATAGAATCTATTCTGATAATACATCTGCAAACATTTTTACCTTTTTATTTCATAATATATTATATTGCTTGGATTTATTCCATTTTTATCTTGTAGATTGTAGATTTGGTGGTGACTTGTACTGCGACTTTCATATATTTTTTGTACCCTACCCTCAAAACGTTGGTATACTTACCCATTTAGAGCGCCACCTCTAGTCCTTTACGAATTCTGATTCCATTAGGGATTACAGGATCTGGGTGGGATTCAAGGACTACAACTCTTCTGCGTTCAAGCAGTGGATCCCAAGGTACATTTGTCTCTTTTGTACATTTGCACATTTTGTACATTTCTCTCTTTGTACTCTTTTGTACATTGGGCACCAAGTTACATTTGCACTGCTCCGCAGTCTTTGAGCAGATGTATGATTGTTTCCTGTGCAGAGCCGAGCAGAATCTGCATCTCTCATCTTCCCTAGGGTCTTGAGGTGTCTCTCTTGAGGTGTTTTCTAAGTCTGCAGTGCCCCGCCAGGACTCCTGTTAGAATTCGAAGCTTGTTCCTGTTTAGTTTCAGACAAGCCTTTGTTCTTTTCAGGTTAAAAGATCATAGCATTACTTTGGACTGTCTTAGCCCTGGAAGCTCTTTCCCGGTGTTCATCCATTGTTCTCTTATTTCTTCATCTAAACTTTTGTGAATTGTGTTCATACTCATACCGCAAAAGAGTTCAGGACCTATAAAGGGATTACTGGATCCCTTGTTTGCTAGGTGATCGGCCTCTTCGTTTCCGTCTATACCAGTGTGTCCTGGTACCCAGTATAGCGTTACTTTATTTTCCCTGCCGAACTTGTTTACCTTTCCCACACAGTCCCATGCTAGTTTGGATCTGATGGTGTATGACAGGGGTTCCCAAAAATTTTCTTAGGCGGGCCAATTCAATTTTATTAAAACTTTCTTGATGAACACCATTCTAATGCGTTTTATTTAAAACAAATCTAAAATATCATCTATTTCTATGCTTGGCCAAAGATGGGTTACTATTACCAATTTTTTTGGCGGGCCAAAAAAAAAATGGTATAAAATCAAAACAATAACCACGATTTTTATTTTAAATACATTTAACTTTTATTTTTTTTATTAGTATAGAATAAGTTTTTTCGCAAATATATGTGCACTCAAATAATGGAAACATTTGTTGAGCATGTTTTCCTATTTCGGATAATTCACGCATGATAATTCTTTATAAAAATCAATTAAGGAATTGTTCCGATAAGAATTCTTAGCATCGATATTTTCCTCTAATTCTATCAATTCAAATTGCATGTCTTAAATGATTAACAGTTCCGTATCTATATGAGATCTAAAATATTATATAATAATAAATCCGTATCTAAAATATTTTTTTAAATATAAACTAAACAATATTTAATTAATACAAACGCTTATGGTGAAAGTTCTTTGAGATTTTTTTTAATATATGAAAACATTTTATTATATCTTATTTGTTATATTTATTATTTATTTTACTATTTACTTAATTATTTTTTAATAAAAATATAATATATCGTATCGATATCAAGGGCCGCATTCTCGGACTTTGCGGGCTGCATTTGGCCCGCGGGCCGTACTTTGGGAACCCATGGTGTATGAGCTAATGGCATTGATGGCGGCTTGGCTGGCTGACAGGATAGCAATTCGTTTTTTTGCGATAATCCTTGTCGAAGTTAAATTGTGCACATATTTCGATTGCATGTACCTCCGCTTGGAAGGTTTTTTTTGCATTTTTATTATAACATTTTCCAATAGACCTTTTCATAGTTGATTTTTTTTTGTGTGCATGCGTCAATTTTCACCATGTACGTCAAAATATATTCTCCATGTACGTAGTGCCCGAAATTTTTTGACGTATAGCCAGTAAAAATAATAAAATGAACCCGTAACTTTGAAATCCCTGCATTTAAATTTCTTTATTATCCTTTTATCCTACCCTATTTTCCTTATACTAAATATAATACTCCTGTCGCTTAACTAACCATAAAAAGGTCTGTTTAAATTTGTATTGTTTATTGTTATATATACATACATATATCTTATAGATTTGTTGAATACTAAAAAGTACCTACTACATTTTGCTACGTTTTGTACGTGTACAAAACGTAGAAAAATGTAGTACTATTTAACATTCAACAAATCTATAAGAAAAGGATGTTTAGGACTGTTACTACGGGGTAATCCATACTTATTCTGAATTGTAAAAGTCACTATGTTTTTACCACTAATTTTTGTGTAAATAATATATAATTTAGCAACCATCTTGTAAAAACAGAGCTTTATGAGTCTTTAGAAACCTGTATCAACCAAAATTACTTTCAATTTAATAACAAATTCTTCCAAGAAACAGTAGGGCTGGCAATGGAATCTCCATTAAGCCCGCTTCTAGTCGATTTATTCATATCACATATTGGTGAACATATTTTGCTACAGATATGTCCATGAAGTAATAGCGTGTTTCAGCAATGTTACGTTAATTGGATCAATTTCTAAATTTAATCAATAACATTTATCCTACAATAAAATTAACTCTCAAGGTAGAAAAATGCAACAAAATAAACTGTGTGTTTCAATACAATGTGTGATTCGAATTTGTTGACTTTGAAGATGTTACACTAAGAATGAAACACTTGGATCTTTTCTTGGGTCTTATTTTGGGTTATGCCAGAGATGATCTATATGGATCATGAAATTTTACCAGGTAATATGTTCTAATACATGATATTTTTTTCGTTTTTTCTATTTGTCAACGGTGCTGCCGAGAATTCTTTTTATTTTGAAAGGGTTTTGGAAGATCGGGGCAAAGTGAAATTTTTACTAAATTTTTGTGTTTTTGAGATATTTTGATAAACGTGTTGGAATTTGTAATACATTTTGGGAGGGAATGTGATTTTAATATATTTCTTTTGCGATTTCTCGATATCAATAAGGGATAGTATTTTAGAGGCTTTTAAACTTTGTTTAGTATGTTATTAATTTAAAATCTTTTTTATTAACGTTTTTCGGTAGCCATTTTTTTTTCAGGATTTTTTTTTTCCATATTCTGCCTTAAATCTGTCAGGGGTTAATGGTATGTTTAGAAGTCTATGGACCAGTGAGTGAAAAACCGCCTGTTTTTGGTTTGTTGGTGTTGAGGAAGATGAGAGAATGTAATTGTTTGTTTATGTGTTTGAATGCCAAATTCAATATGGTTATTGGATTTAATTAACAGTATATCTAAGAAGGCTAGTTTGTCGTCAATTTCGTTCTGTACAAACTACAAACGTTCTCGACAAAAGAAATCGCGTACAAAAGTTCTAAAGAAATAAACACTGTCATGTTCCACAGCCACAGAGGATAGTTTCCCAGTTACACTCATACAAAATTTAATAAATAAAAAACGGAACCTAATCACATTTGCCCAAATTCACCCGAAAATGCCAAATTCTGATAAAACTTTCATTTCTCTCACATATTTTGGAAAAACAAGCGAACAAATATCAAAAGTTTGGAGAAAACAAAATCTACAAGTACCTTCTTCAATATTATCCCACGTAGTATTTAATGCCAAAAGACAAAATTGACCCTCTCAAAAAATGCGGCGTATATATGAGATTCATTGTTCGGAATGCAAAAGCGTTTACTTCATTTAGGTCATACAGGACGAAGTATTTAAACTCGTATTTCAGAACATTTTTTCGTCCACCTGGAACACCTTTCATCTTAAAAAAAAAGTTCATTTTGTAACCATTGCATTGTCTAGAATTTATTCATAAATTCTCCGTAATGGATAATGTAAAATTATTGCAATCAAAGATTTAATTGCATCAAAGTCCCGAAGCTTAATCTCCGGGAGTCATTGGAAATTTTCAAACAAAGCCGTAATCCATCAGCAAATCTCGAATAAAACGAGCAAGCCGACCTAATCTTTTCACAACTTTTTAGTCTAACACAATCGTCTCCAGATAAGTCCCCAACTACATGAAGACACTTCCCTACGCCACAGAAACTTACTATATATTCAATCTTATCAATTTATAATCCACTTGAAAATGTCTTTTAACAGTACAAACTCGAGCCGTGTAAAGTGTAGATTTATATGACTTCACAAATTAAATATTATTTATACAAAAATTAGTTGTAAAACACATAGTGAATTTTTCAATTTTTATATAATCAAATACCAATAACATTTATATCTACAATAGCCTTTACAATAGAACAATATTTTCCCTAGGATGAATCTCAATGCCAAAATTCTAATTTTTTATAAATCGAAATACTAAAACTGTGTTATATAATATTATATGGATAATAATATTATATGGGTTATCGACTGTTAAGAACAAACATAAGTCAATTCAATATTTCTAACAAAATAGTACGTTTTATAACTAGGGCAGTGGCGGCTCGCCCATAAGGGCCGCAGTGCTGCAGCCCTCCCGCCAAAATGTTCCATTAAACAAAAAAACTATTCCATTAGTATACAATTATTTTACAAAAACATATTGTACCGTTCGTAGTATATTTATTTTTTGAATTGTAGGTAAAAAATACCTCGATAGGCGCTCTATATGTGTGTATTGTGTAATTTAATGCGGTTGTATATTCATATCTCGGGCTGCAGTCAGTGCAGACCGAGTCTCGCCGCGTAGTTTGTGTATTGAGCAGGTTGAGCCCCCACCGCGACATACGTTTTTGTAATATGTATATCGTGGGCTGCAAACATTGCAGTCCGCACTTTGGATTTTAAGCATTTTATGAGTTTGTTTCTAAGAACTCGAGTTTCGGCAACGGCAAAAAACCTTGAGTGGACAATTAATTGGTGGACAATTTGAAACAAAGTATTAATAAATAAGTAGTTCTTAGCTATACACATAGAAAGTAAGATAGTTATTTTTGAATTTAATTATTAAATTTAATTTTAATTAAATTTTTATAGAAATGAACGAAGCAAAAAATTCAGTTATGTATTTGCAAAAGATCAACTTTGCACGACTGGAATTTCAAGAAAAAATTGAAATTAAATCATTAGGACGGTTAACTCCAGATTTAAATATTTGTTCAGTGTCACAAAGTCGTTCAAATAATTATGACCGAAAATTTAATTTCAACATTTATATGAAGCATAATTGGTTGACAGGTTATCACTGAAATAAAAAAAAAACACATCAATATGTTTCTGTATGTGTCAATGAAAATGCGGGTTTTTCAACTCGTAGAAATACTTTTTATTATAATTCTTTCCCCCCCAGTCAATATTACTCGAGAGCAAAAATGTGCATACAAACGAAGAGCCCACTCGCTCGAGAGTGAATTTGACAATCTCGCCCGTGTTACAAACAATTATCACTCATGCGAGGGGATGTATCTTACAGGTTTGGGAACCAAGTGCCGTCCAAAAAAAACTGCTTCAAAAATTAAAACATTCTGACACTTCACGTCACTTTTTTAATACCGAGGTCTTGATTGTATTCAAAGCAAAACCTAGCGATATTGAATATTTGCGTGCGTTACCGTATAAAGTTACGTGTAATAGACTAATAGTGACATTTTATCGCATTAAAAAACGTGCACCAAGATAGTAGTATTGTGAATGAGTGATAAAAACATTTAAAGAACAAACATTGTTTCTTTTTTGTGTAGCATTTCAGAATCATACATCCTATACTATTATAGCATATCTCATATGAAAATAACTTTTACCAGTCGAAACTCGAGTCGTGTTAAATATAACTGTGAATAACAAGTTGTATAATATTTTTACATAATAAGTGTGCTTAAAAAATTGTGAATTTTTCAATTCAATGTCTGACTAATTGAAGAAAATTTGGATGGCTGTTATTATACATTTTCCATGGCATTGTGAAGTATACATCCGGCTAGATTTTCGATTTCGTGTTGAATATTTCAGTTGGTTTGCTATAAAGTATGTGCATTATGTACGAAAACCAATGCTTTCAAATAAATCAAAAAACGGAAGTCATCTGAAACGATTAAATTTGGGGATCTGGCTTTCTATTACAAGTTATCAAAACGGAAGATCACCATCATTTTATAATCCACCTTATTTGTTTGTATCATCCACTATATTCAAATCATTTTCTAGCGATAGTGGGTTATTATGTTTACTAACATTTCAATAATGTAGTTAAGCTTCCAATATATCGGATTGCAGTACCCTCTGCAAATAACAGAACTGGTCTATCGACGGAACTTTTCAATCAAATAAAAATCGCTTAATATCGTTCCTTCGAATCAGGCACCTCGTTAGACCAGGCACGTCACTAGGTTCGAAATTACTTGCATCCTAGAAAAGGCGATGCAAAGCATCTTCTTGAGTGCTTTAAAGCACTTAAAATATATATATATATATATATATATATATATATATATCTATATATATATATATATATATATATATATATATATATATATCTATATATATATATATATATATATATCTATATATATATATATATATATATATATATTAACCTTATATATATATATATAAGGTTCAAATCCTTATGTGCTATTCACGTAAGTGTTAATAATAGATATAGTGTTGATATCACCGAAATATAGCATCGAACTATCATCGAAATATAGCTGTTGACAGAGTAGGTATGATACATAATTTGAAAAACATCTTCCACCTTTAAATAAATATTTGTTAATATATTTTTAATAGCAACAATAAAGTAGAGTCGGTTGAAACTACATTTTTGTTTCGTAAATTGACCTAGATGTAAAATTCTAACACGCTATTTCGGTGATTTACACGTTTTTATTTAGTGTTAGAGAAATAATGGTGTAATTAGATTTGTATGAACAGCATGTTCTCTCATTGTTCGATTGATGGTTACTTTGAATTTTAAAGAGTGTATAATCGCAGACGGACCGATAAAATAATCAAGTTTTAATGTAAAATAAACAGAATGTGCGAAAACACAACTAAACTGGCAGCTGGTCCGAGAAACAACACGCGGTTTGGTCGTCACTGGGGGGCATACGCGCTTGGATATTTTTAAAATGAATTACATTTCAGCGGCCATTTCAGTTCTCATACATATATATGCAGATCCATTTCAATATTTACTCGATGATAAAAACCCTTTTACCCTTGATGCATTTTATAAATATTAATCGGATTGAGATCCATAATTCAATCCTAATTACCATTTCATAAAACTATGAAACATTATATGGCGAATAAATAATCTTTGTCTGTAAATTTTTCTTTTATATATAGAATTTGTGGACGTTTGATTTTCAAGAGAGACAAAATATCAATAAATCTCGCAAGTTGAAATCATGCCACTAGAAATTTCCACACAGAGGAAAAAAAATCTTCACAATTCCGTTTCCTGTTAGATTCGTATGTGAAAGATACGTCCTGTGCAGTGTCCACATCTGTGTCCCTCTCTCTCGCATCGATCGCATATTTTACATTGCTAGGATCGACACACGTGTTCCACACTAACTTCCTCATAACAAACTGATTTTAACGATTCAATCGCAGTTCCTCTCCAATAATAATCTTGTCCATAGCGAATGCAAGTAATAGTGGACACAAGTGAATTTAATCAATACCGAAAACACAAATTTCGAACGCAGAAAGAATTTCTTAACGAACAACAATTATATTATGTTTTCGGCTGCTTGTTTCGCTCGTTTCTTTTTGGGTAATTGGCGCTCACGCAACCCGAACAACCAAATGGTATTCGAGACACTGATAGAAAGACAGAGATTAAGTGAAAAAAGGGTAAAGTGAGAAAATATAAATATCGTGCAAATTGTTTGTGTCAAGGAATTTTTTTTAACTGAATTATTTATGAAGGGATTAGATTAGTTATCATTTGCAAACGCTTTTAGAATACTTATCCTTAAAGCGTGCTAGAAATATGGAAATATATAAAACTACGAATTTAAAACACTTTTTTTCTTTCATTAATATAAAAAACTTACTCAACTTTTATGGTTCAATCTCTTTGAAACATAAACTTTCTCCTTTCACTAACGTGGATCATTACGTTATAATTGTGTTTGAAATAATGCATGTGTTAGGCAATGGCTCCGAGATGATGAATATCAAATGCTAAATGTTTTGAATATTTTTTTTAGAAGCTTCAAGGTGAAAGAATTAATTTCAAATGTTTAACTAGTTTAAGGCAAATAACAGTCACGATCATGTTCAAGATCAAAAAGAATCAAATTTCAAATTGATTGACTTCAATGTGACGAGGTTTAAAACGATAAAATATGTTATTTTGTTTGGGAAAAATATTTTTAAGGAATCTAACGTGAGATAATTTTTTGACAATGCTTAGTTTTAAAACAGAAAAGTTTATCCACATATTCTGTTAAATTTTAAGTATATATTTAAGCATGAAAGATAAAATTTGTACAGTTGACTATTATAATAGGTGTTGTTGTTTCGTGGTCGAGGATTATTTATTATAGAATAGGTTTTTTTTTAATTTAACACAAGATAAGATAGCTACAATAAAGTTGAAATTGAATGAAACCGCGAGAAAGCTATTAATATATTTTGAATTGTCTTTTATGCAGAAAAATTTTCGTATTTTTTTATGAGAAAAGAGATTTCATTTTCTTTAATTTTAATAAGAACGTTTAGGGTTTCTTTTTTTTTGCAAACGTAATCAGGAAATTGTCTTGTGTCAGGAAAAGAAACGGCGTTCGCAAAATTCATTGCCAACGTAATAAAATTTAACATTAATGGGTTTCAATCTATTTCCCCGAGATTAAACATCGTTTATAAAATGGGATATTATGGGATTATCTGGGCACTTATGCCATTACGAAAAGGGAGTATAATATTAAAAATAAATTGGCAATTTATGCAGAGGAGAAGGCGAATTTTTGTTGGTGGGGAGCCGAAAATACTCGCGTCAGTTCAATACCTGATCCGGTTAAGCAACCCCTTCGGTGAGGGCTGCCGCCCCGAGATAACGTACATAATTGAAAATTCGATTCCTGAAAAAACATCTTTTGATGATACGCATTTGGGCGAGTGCACGAGTAATTGGTTTCTTGGCCGAAGGCGATGTACACGGTGGAAAATCGCCGGGAGTACAATAAATTTTATAAAGGAAGATTCGCGAGTCATCAAAGAGGATAATTAAAATAGAAGAATGAATTAATAAAAATTAAATTATGGGTTCGCGTGCCCCGCACCATACGGGTCTCCCCTATGTTGAGATGCATATAAAAAAGTGTTTTTATCCGATTGCATAAATTATATATAGGTGTAATTATGCTATTGTCTGGCGTGTAATGTATGCGATAAAAAAACTCGGGATGCGTGGAAATATTAATTATTCCGTAAATGATACTAATTGCAGCTATGTATGTACGCCGATTAATATTCGCGAAGCTGGTTATGCAAAACAAGGGAAATATTTTTCGTGGGCCTGGAGAATGTAATCGATTCCACCTCCTCTCGGCCGCTCGATTGTTCAGTAATTACATTTTCAAATGGCACATAAAAATACGAAACCTTTCGACAGAGGCTACAAAGAACAAAATGCACGTTCCATCGAAGGACTGGATTTATTGTGTCGATCGCTTATGGATATTCATAAGCAGAAAGAGCGTGGGCTGGTAAATACAAAAATAATACAGCGGGGGGATGCTGCTTTAACGCTCGTTAAAAGACCTTTTTTATTTACATATAGAATATGATCACGCTGCCATACGTACGTACCTACATACAGGGCTTTAATTGGAGAAAACTCTTCGTCCAATTAATGTACGACCACATTCCTGGCTATAAATCTTTTTCCTTTAAGACAAATTAGCGCTAAACTACAACCATCTACCGCAATACCCCGCTCTCGTTGTGATCAAATAGTTTTTTTTTATGAGCAACTAGGACTTTTTTTAGTTAGTAGATTTACTGGGAAAACACGCTACACCTCCTCCTTCAAACATCATAAACTGAAACCACTCAACTTAATTGCAACCAATTATTCATACATCTTTATACACACTCAAGGAAGAAAAATAGCTATTAAGACCGTATATAAAGGGGGTGATTAAGGGTAATTCTCATATTACAACTGAAACATACTATTTTTATGTGAAAACTTTTATTTTTAGATTCATTCTTATATAATTATTGTTTCTAAATGCATCAATTTCACAAACAAGAAAATATTCACATTAATTGTCAATTATTTCATAACAAAATATAATTATATATTTGATCTAAGTACCATAAGTGGGCATTAACTCGTTAATCCGTTAATCGTTAGTTAACGAAGTTAACAAAATGCTTAACGGATTAATTTTTATGTTAACTCAAAAAAATGTTAACGCCCTTCTTAACTTCCGTTAAATTGAACTTCCGTTAACTTTACTCCATTACATTGGATGTTTGTTGACATGTTGTCATTTTTTGTTTGAATTACGCGCCACGCGGGCACACCGGTGCGGCGCTACGCTGTTGCTCAAAAGAGCAAAAATCCAGAGCCGAGCCGAGAAAGGCGTTCTTTGTTGTACCCCTTTGGCCAATGCCCTATTATCTGGCATAAAAAAAAAGATTTGAACGGTTTATGGAAGACGAAGATTGCTAGCTGGCTGCAGGCTTTCACCCGAAGATTCGACTACTGTGGCTGCAAAAGTATGATAGCAGCAAGTTATCACAAGACAAGAAACTTATGGAAGCAAAAGTTGAAGACGCTCTAAATAGAGAAAGTGAAGCGAATCAAAATGAAAAGGATATTAGCGGCCTACCTATATTAGCGGAAGCAGCAAAAATACGAAATAATATAAATATATGTAAAAGAAATAATGAAAAAGGATAAGATTTTTTTCAGCTCTGTTACTGAAATGCCACAAACTCTCAAAAACAAAGCGCAGAATTTGGTGAGATCTAGGCTGGACTCAAAATTAAAATAATCTTTTACGGATGCTGCCTTTCTAGGTGAACAAGTTTTATTTAACAAATCTTTTTTTTAAATATAATACTGCAATCTCATCAAGCGCCACAGTAGAACGACTTTTTTTCTACAGGAAAAGATATTATGGGAGCTAAACGCTCATCACTGTCGGATAACAATTTTAATATACTTATTATTCATGAAAGGCATCATGAACATATAACTAATGAAAAATTATGAATAATATAATAAATAGCCTTTTTCTTCCATATTAGTTAGTCTTCCATAGTATATGCTCTGCTACCCGTGAATTTGGGGCGGGCCGCCCCATTTTATTTGTCAATGTATCCCATCCCAAAAGGTACCAAAAGCAGTATACGTTTTGGATTTACGTTTTTGGAGTTTTTATTATCTTTTAGCGGTTAACTTTAACTTGTGTTAAATTTTAGAAATTGTAACGCTTTAACGATTAACGAAGTTAACTTTTTTATAAACGATTTAACGATTAACGAAATTAGCTTTTGGATTAACTATGCCCACCTGTGCTAAGTACTAATTTTCTGAATTAATTAGTATACTCTTCATATAGGGCGTCCCAAAATTCACGCATGATTTGTATTTCGTCTCATTTATAGGGTTAGAAAAAAAAAATGGGTTGACAGCTGGCACGAAAGAACAACGTGTTTTCATCGGTGAGCAATATTTAAAAAACAAGGGATGTTTAGCAGCTACAGTTCGCAATTTTCGTACAAAATATGGTCGGAATAATGATTTAAGTTCATCACCTTTGAATAGATTAATTAAAAAAATCAGGGAGACTGAATCAATTAATAATCTTAGATACTCTGGCCGTCCGTTAACAAGTCGTTCAATACAAATCATCGAAGCAGTTCGTGAAAGTGTTGTTGAGTGTCCAGAAACATCAATTCGTCACCGTAATCAAGAATTGGACATTTCGAGAAGCTCTCTACAGTGGATTCTCACGAACGATTTGCATCTCCAATTGACTCAAAAATTGAAGCCAAATAAATAGACCACGGACAGCGAAGAGAGTTTGCTGAATGAATTATGGAACAAAAATATGTGGATGCTGATTTTTCCAACAAAATCATCTTCAGCTCATTTTCACATTGCTGTTTCAGAAAATCTACGAGTGATTGTTGAGAAAAAAAAATGCATACACAACCTGTCACTATTTGGTGTGTATTTTGAGCTGGAGGCATTATCTGGGCTGGAGGCAAAATTTGTTTCTACTTACTATACGGCAATGTCGTTCTGAAGATCCAAAATTTAAGTTAGGTTAGGGTATTAATTAGCTCCAGTTCTTTTGCCCCTACTTGAACAAGCTCTGCAATGCATGCCCGTTTTTCAAACTGGTTTTAAACTAATTGTAGAATGATAAGAAATGGTGAAAAGTTCAATTTTTCATATTTGGAAAATGCACATGTAGTCAAATAATTACTTCATCTAGAGCAGTGATTGTCAACCTTTTTTCTCTTGCGGTACACTTTCAACAACATCAAAATTTGGCGGCACACTGACAATAAAATGAGTTTCATAGTCATTTATTATGAAAGGGTATAAAATTAAGGTTTAACGAGCGGATTGATAAATTCAATTTAAATTCGCGAGTTAAAGCTTAACTTTATCCGCGAGTGAAATACAAACTTATTCAATTTTGCTTTTGTTTAAACAAGATACAATTCAAAGAAAAGTTGTCCATGATTGTGGTGTTGTCATGGTAACGATAAAATTGTTGATTCGTGCGTCAGAATTTTGTTTAGTGTATTTTTTGTTTAATTAATTTGTGTTTTATAAATCACAACTGGATACAGCCGAAGAATTATTCTTAGATGGTGACGAGGAAAGATTACTCCGGCAGAAATCATGCGATTTATACAAAAAAATGTAGGTATAATAAGTTATGTGATTGGCGATCAACAAAGAACATCAGCCAACATTTAGGATTATGTTTATGGAGTCCGTACGTGAGTTATTTTGATGCGTTGGCATGGACACTTTTATTGCACTTGTGAATAAATCACTTATATCTGTTTTTCTTTTATTATAATCAGATTTATTGATCCGTATGCAAGGAATTAAACATGATCATGTAGGTCCGCGATGGGCAACCTACGGCCCGCGGGCCGACTGCGGCCCGAGAAAATACTAAATGCGGCCCGCGAAAATCTGTTTTAAATTCATAAGAATTGGCCCGCAGATCGCGGAACTCAATATAACTTTTAATATCGGTATCGATTTTTGAGACAAATTCTTAAAAATATTCGAAAATGTTAAAATGTTTGATTTTCAGCATTAGCGGTAATTCAACGACTTTTGAGGATTTGTAAAATTGCTGACTTTCGTAATGGATCGAGGCTTAACGCAAACACTAATGCGCTCAAACATGTGAATGCGCACGCTTTCATCGTAGGTGCGGGCAAAAAAAAATCTGGCCCGCGTCAGCTAGTGCGAACTCAGACTGGCCCAACACCTAAATAGGTTGCCCACCCCTGATGTAGGTAGACATCCGAGCAAAGCGGCTAATGGAAACGTATGAGGCGCCATTCCAGCGCAGCGACACTTATGCGCTCAGCGTCAGTGTCGCTGCGCTCGAATTGTGCCATATACGTTTCGTCAGTATCGCTGTGTTAGTGACGCCAGAACCGCTTTGCTCTGAAGTCTATCTTAGGTTAGGTTAGGTTAAATTCAATAAATTGAAAATTCGGATTATAGCGCATGTAAGGTGGGCGTGCAAATCGCAAAGTAAATTATTTTTTCTTATTTTGGATCGAGAGGCCGTGCCACCGAATGATATATTATCTGGATCTATTTGTTCTAATATTACCCAAAATAACTTATTATTTAACCTAGGTTAAAAACGTGAAATCAGTAAAATATTGTCTTTTTTTAGTTTTCGTTAGTTTTTATTTCTGCCACGGCTTACTTGCATCGAGCTACGTTTTAGCCGAAAACTCTGCTAGTAAATAGTTTTGTCTAGGTTTAATCCAGATTTGGGGCATGGTAAAGAATACGGGTTTTTTTGAAACTTAGTGTTGTGGACTTTTCACCTAGTGTAACTGTTGTTAATCGTCTTTGGCACTCTTTAACTAAGATCGGACAGTAAAATTCACCTTTTACGTTGCCAGGCTCAATAAATATTCATGTTTTTGTTGTCAAAATTGACATTTTCAAAGTAACAAGTGGTGGAGGCGCACGCAACTAGACGGACGTTGCCACGTTTATTATTTTTTTTATGGAAAAAGAGTTTTGCCAAACTAATTTTCAAAAAAATTCATATCCTTTATCAAGTCCTAGTTTTGTAGTAAAACTATACTAGCATGCTCTATCAAAATACATACCAAATATTTTTTATTGTTTGCACTTCTGAAATTTGACGGCACACATCGAGAATTTGGCGGCACATAAAAGTGCCGCGGCACAGTCGTTGAGAATCCCTGATCTAGAGGTATAATATTCTAAAACCAGTTTAGCTTTAACCGAGTTTAAAGAACCTATTGTTATTGCCCCAATATGTTTGTCTTTTCCCTGCAGCTCCAAGTTTAAATCATTAACTTTTTCCATTATGTCTTTGTTGGAACCCAAATCCACCAGTCAACAAAAGTCCGTCAGTTCAACAAAATTTAGATATTTGGTATTGAGATATTTTTTTTTTTCTTCAATTAAAATTACAAATCCTGCAAGAACTTTGATTTTAATAAGCCAATGTACTTCATGATGCGGAATAAAATCGGGATCTGAATCAGAATTTTAAATTCTGATAATAGGATCTTTGTAATGCGGTGATACAAGGGGGATGCCAAAAACCTTTTAACCATTTTGGTAAATATTTTCATGATGTCTCCGAAGGGTAGGGTAGCATTCTATCATACAAAACTTCCTGGAGAATAATGCCTACATAGATGCGAAATAAAGTTTGGTAATGAATTCCTTTTCTTGCTGAAGGCCAATAAATTCATTGTTACCAATCATTACTGGTGCCGTATCAGTGGTTATTGCTGACAATTTGTGTAGAGGCACATGTATCAACTGCATGTTCTAAATATGTTATAGATATCTTCACCTGTTCTTCCTGCTTTCATGGGTAATATTTTCAATAGGTTTTCTAGTGGGGGGCAAGGCTAGAGAGCAAAACTAGACGGGCAAGATTCAATCGCCGTGCCCCTCTTTATATCAAGTTTACAATAGATTTGTGCGCCCCCTTCGCACTAAGGGGGGCCCGGCGATTGGCAAGCGCGGCTCGCACGTGGTAACCCCGCGACCCGGCTCGCACTCATCCATTTCATCCTTCTCTTTTCTCTTCATTATATACTCAATCATACCTGTCAGCACGCCCCATCCGCTACTCACTGCGCAGCATGATTCTTACCATGCTCTCCTTATTTACATTCTCTCCCCCGCTGCGTTCTGCCTACCTCCTCATTTGCACCATCTCATACACTCAAAGATCGTATGTTCCGCTCTGTCTTCATTCGCTCCACAGTACCTACCTACAGTGGTAGCCTCAGTGGTAGCTACGCCTCAAACAGTTTCCCGATGCACACCAGGTAAGACCCAAAACATCCATGCCCGTGAGCGCCTGTGTGAGGTGTTAATTCACCTCCCCGTGCTCACGGTTGACCCATTCATCGATAGTCGGAATCAGTTGCCTGGTCTACGCTCCCTTTTCCGACCCCTCCCATCGCACATGCCATAGGCGCATTGTTTAATTCCTTTTAGGATCATTACCTTCACACACTCTCACCATTTCATCTGTCAGAAGGTCTAACGAGATGATTCCAGCGACGACCGACGGCGTCCTCAGAAAAATTCCTGTATGCACTGCACACACGCAGCAGCATACACCTTTGCAGTCTCATAAGTCTCTCTCTGTAACATTTAATCCTGAAAGCATTTATCCTTGCCGGCATCCCATACAGGAGAATGGTGTGCACGACTGCATCTATAACCCTTCTCTGGGAAGCCAACGGCCTTATCTTAGGCATCAGTCGTCCAAGGGCTTTCGCACACACTGTTGCCTTGCAAACTACTCGGTTGACTTATTCGGCCACCCTGGGATTTTGCTGGAGCTCCACCCCAAGGTATCTCAATGACTCCCGAGCGGCTACGTCAGCTGATCCCACTCGCACGGTTAGTTCACGCAAATTTCTTCTCCAAATCAGCAGAACCGCCTCGGTTTTATGGGGAGCCAGGGCAAGCTCCTTTCCTCCATACACCGGTTAATCCCATTAATTGCCCCATTCATTATCGCTTTCAGGCTTTCTTCCGTTCTGGCGACAGTTTTTCACATCCAGGGTTACAAGTACACAGCTACGTGTCTACCATGAATCCGTATTGGCTAACCTTGTTCTCTTTATCACTCGCATCATTGCGTTCGTCGTTGTGCGGCCGCTACTGAACCCATATTATTCCTCCGAGAAGCCCTCGCCTTTCTCGAGATCCTCCTTTAAACTAGCTCCGATCGTGCTATAAAACATCTTCGCTATCGCTTTCAATAAGCAGATTGGCCTGTATTTGGCTTCCTCTCCTTCTTTCTGTTCATAACCAGCCTCCCTTTGTTCCAGTTCTTGGGGAAACAGCCATTCATCAACTCTTCATTCATCATTCTCAGGTACATATCCTGGCACACATGCCCGAATATCTTGCACGCTTCGGGTGGAACGTCGTCAGGACCCGGCGCTTTTGCTTCTCTTATCCGGCCGACTGCCCTCTGCAGCTCGGCTGAAGTGAAAAGGGCGGCGGTCTCCATCCAGTTTACACGCTCATGTACTGGGCTCAGCTTCTTGACTTCCGTCATTAGGCTCCAAAGTGCTCCCCATGAACTTATCCGTGCACTCTTGACCGCTGTTTATCGCGTTCCTCAGTATGACGAATTTATAATATATTAAAGATTTCTAACATACTAGTTATATCGGTACTGGTTGTATTTCTTGTATGTTTTTGATTTTACTTCCCTTGGCTCTTCATAATTTCCTCCAGAAATTGGTTTATTTTTGTCCAATTAATTTTTTTTTTCAGCATGAACCTTGCCATAGTTCTAGGGTTGAAGGGATAGTCGAAGTGGATACGTCTGGGATTAGCAGACTGGTCTTTTCTTGTTGTGAAGTTTCACTTCCTTTGCCATTCTTCAACCTGTTCTTGTCTTGCTTGTTGTTTGGCCAGCCTGCTTCTAACACATACAGCTTTTGCTGTTCATTGACAAGTAGGTCTATCTGGGGGATTCTTGGTTTGACGAGAGCGGCGTCTTCTGGCACCGTTCGGTAAATATTGCACACAGGGGCAAGACTAGACTAGATGTGCAAGACTGGACGGACGAGACTAGATGGGCCAGACTTATATAGTACTAAATATCATTCTCACCATAACTGCTTACGATGCTATCTGTTAACCAATCAAATATTTTATAAATCAAATAACTTTTTTGTGTCGCATTTAAGTGGCAGATATTGTCTGGGTGAAACGTTCAACGTTATGTTTTTTTCTGCACTGCTATACTACTACAGTACAACAAGCACATTTATCTTTAAAATAGGTGAAAGAATATGATTTCTTCCAGTTATTTTTAAAATTCTAGGTTCGTTGTCTTATACCTAATCCACTCATTTTGGACAATGATAAAGTATTTAAGAACAATGAAGTAGGAGAAACCGTATAATAAAAATACGACCATATAACGGAATATATAGTTTATCAGAAATTTCATGGGTTATATTTTGAATAAGTCTGTCTGTATTGTTAAAATGATATAATATATTTATTGTGCGGTAAAGAGAGAGAGAGAGTGTAGTCAGCCATGGGATTCTGTATATTATTTTTCGTTAATTCATCTGATTAGCTTAATTTCACACCAATTTTCCCTTTTAGGTAATTATATTTTAGTTACTTTTATAAACAAATAATTTATTTTGGACAATTAATTATCGGGCAACTACAAATACAAAATAATTTCGGATAAATACAACATACTCCTAATAAATTACTGAATATTGAAAACATTTTTACAAAACATTTTATTGAGAACTAATTTTTTTATCGTGGTCGCACAGCGGTGGGCACACTCCTTCCTTAGTCTATGCATTATCAGTCATTTTGGAATTATTTCAAACAATCAATTATTTTATTTGAGTCCTTCCTATTTGAGACCAGTTATTTAATCTTAGCTGGCACAAGTTCAAAATTTCCTTTTGAACCACTTGTCAAAAGTATTTCAAAGTTTTCCTTTGAATAAAAAGAAGTAAAAAGTAAAAGAAGGAAAGTTATTAGAATTTATTCTAATAATTCGAATTGTTGTCGAGTATTTCGTTTTAACCCAGTTTACGTTGAATATAATTAAGTTATAAAAAATTCCGCTGAAACGTAAACGTATAATAATAGAAACCTTAATAATATCCAATAAATTTAACACAAAAGATTTGCAGAGCCATAGAAATTGATTTCCACAGGACTGGAGAAAATCCTCAGCAAAAAAAAGAAAATAAAAACATTCGCAAAGTAATCGACCTTAAAAAGCAATCAAGATTTTTATATATATATATATATATATATATATATACATTGTTTTTTTTTCATCCAGGAAATAGTTTTAAAGTCCCATATGCGACATTTCGTGGCATAATGGAATCCAAGCCGACCTTAAGCCGCTTCCATCCCTTATTCTGACCTTTGCCGCATAAAGTGCTTTTCTTCCGATGCATTTAGTCCGCAGAGTAAATATATATTTGAAAGAATCCTCCCTTAATTTATACGTCTGTTGGCCACATCCACCCTCCGCATGAGGCACCGCACGACGAGATTAATTGCGTTAGGCTTTTGTGTTACCATCCAGGTCCACCCTCGCACTATCAACAAACAAACAGCGAAAAAAATATAAATAGAAATAAGTCGCGCGCCCATCGTCCTCAAACCCGCCAGTTTTGTGGATCTACTGGATATAATGAATAATAAATTTCTAACGCGAGGTTTTTATTCATTCAGGTTTTCAGTGATTGATGGGGTTTACCTTCGAGCCAATATTACTCATAATCCTGGGTTAGGTTTTTATAAAATAAACAAATACAAAATAAACACAGCTATATTTATCAGTCTATTATTAGATATTAGATAGTCTATTATTAGATATTTTCATTTTTATAACATTTATATATTAAAAACAAAACAACAAAAAAGATATGTAGACTATACAAATATAAACAGACAATGCATGATTTTTGGGTCTAAGATTAGGGTACGCAATTGCGATAAATTTATCCATATTCACCCGCATTTGCAGGAACGTAAGAAACAAAATCATGTAAAATACCATGGTTTTTGTATTCACTAGGTTGTTCACTTAGGTTTTTGTTTCAAACTTAATTACTACCAACTTGACAGACAGGAATTCATTATATAACAATATTTCTTATAGGAAATCTAATTCTCTACAAGTTTTCTTTGAAACTTAGTTTCGCTTTGTTTTGTTGTAATTTTCGCATTTGTGAGACAAGAAAAATTTCAAACAAAAACAGTTTTTGAGTATAGGTGGATTATTATTAAATTGATAGATTAAAAATTATTAGATAATAAGTTTTCTTATAGTAAATTCAATTCTCTACAAGTTTTATTTGAAACAGTTTTCAAAAGTTCGCTTAGTTTCCGTGTTATTTGCGAATTTTTGGAGCATGAAACATATGGAAAAGACAATGTTTTGACATTGTTCAAGGTTGATTATTACCAACTTAAAAGACAAAAGATCACTAAATATTGGATTTCCTAAAGGAAGATTTCGTTTAGTTTTGTAGCTATCTTCTAATCTTCGAAACAAGTAAAATGTAAAACGAAAATAAAATTTACTTTTCTTTTAAGGTTGATATTACCAACCTGTCAAACAAAAATCACAAAATAAGAACGGGTCTTATAGAAAATTGAATATTCTTCTAGTTTTATTCCAAATATTTTTCAGAAATTCATCTGGTTTCTGCGTTATTTCCGTATTTTTGAGACAAAAAAAAATTTAACAAAATTCGTACTCTATTTACTACCAACACTACGAAAGCGAACTCTAAGGAGAATTTGGATATTTTGGTGCACAATGAAACGCAAAAAAACGCAGACATAAACAAAACAATTGTTTTTGTAAAGTTGTTTTATATAAAAAGTATATAGACTAAGGATTCAATAGCTAATGAAACACATACACCCATCAGCACACCACTAACACATCAGCACTTACTATAACGTTTTCTTCTGCCCATTTCATACAAACATTGAGTGCGTTGAATGCGTCACCGTTGGTTACAGTTCGCTGAGTTGAAAGTCATCGTTAGCATCGTCGTCATCCGTGGAACAAATTTGCCTGCGGATTTCTTCGTCAGAAAGTGACTGCAAATTTTCCCCGCTTGTGTCTTGAAGCCAATCTTTATCTTCAAAGTCATCAGTTGTCAGGCTAACATCCACTTTATATTTTCTCTAAAACTCTTGTAAAAAATTTGGTAAAAAATTAAGATAATTGTATAGTGCATTTAGCTTGTTTAGAATTGTTGATCAGGCTTTCAGAGTGAAAAGCATAATGTGTTGGTCAGCCCTTTTTGCAAGAACTCTGAATGGTGTCGCTTTTGACTTTATTCCAGCTGTGCCCCAAATTTTCTTTTTTGATTATTTTTTGTAAACTTATTTTGCCGTTTCACTGAGGATATATTCCGATAATAGCGTATGACGGCACGCATTTGCATAAATCAAGTAAATAAGACATTTCCTCCCAAGCCCCCCTCAGCTGTCTTGACGAATTGGAGGATTTTTGCGGGGTTGACTTTGGTGCCGTAGATCGTGGATCCTCCAATTCCATAAGTGCATTCGAGGTTTGCCGTGGGTTCTCCTTTATCAAAATTATTGATGATCTCCTGTTTTTAATACAAATTTAGTGGGACGTGTTTATGGTTGGTTGACATTTACACTAAATAACTACATACACTAAATACACTCGATAAACGACAAACCAATAACAAAACAAGATGTAATGGAGCGGCGAACAGAATGAGTAGCTGGAGAAGGAATGGTTGGAGGGAAGAGCTCGAGCGGGCATGTTTACTTATATGTATCCGGTGCGGTGTGGCGACAAGGTAAAACACGTATTTCTCCAGACCGCCGGATTACTGAACGTGTTCGACAAACCAACCGCCGAATTACCAAGATTATGCTTTATTTGCTATACATTTACATTTCAAAATACACAACTTATCACACAGCTAGCTAATCATCAAAAGAGAGCCCCTCAAAATTCTTGTCTGGTGCTGGTTCTATCCTCCCCCCACCTCCTGCTAAGACAAAGTCCAAGAACTTTCCGCTTAAAAATTCAACACAATTTTACTTTAGTTTACTCAACAGAAATAACGACTGTTACATAACTCCAATAGCTTTGACCTATGTATTGGCACAAATACTACAATAAAATATTCTTAATAGGTTTTGTTGTTGATCGAAAGAAGCGGGAAGCGGTATCTTACCCAAGGAACAACATGGTTTTAGAAGAAATAAATTCACGGTAACGGCAGTATAGCAATATATGAGTAGATTACTCCAAGCAGTAAACAATGAAAGATGCCAAATTGCAATATTCTGTGATGTATCCCATGCTTTTGACTGCATGTATAATAATGTATTTATCGATAAACTTTATATTGGAGGCAAATGTGATCAATGAGTCTGCACATATCTCACAAACAGTGAACAATACGTAGAAATAAGATATGACGATACAATTGTTACATCTACCACTACGAAAACAAATACAGTTGTGTCGCAAGGGAGCGTGCTGGTTCCTGTACTTTTATCTATCTACTCTGCTCTACTTTTATCTACTCTGTCTACTCTGCAGACTTAGTTAAAGTTTGTTGTAATTAACCGGAACAGCCTCGATGCGAAGATCCCCGAGCTGGAAGTATCAAAAGACGAAATGGTATGCAAATACCATTTCGAGAAAAACTACACAGCAATGAGTAGTAGTAAAGCCGATTGGAGCGACGAATCCTCAGAATACCACAAAGAGCAAAGTGTTATCAAGTGGTATACGGATGGTTCGAAGACGAGGGAAGATACTGGTGCAGGAGTGTTTGGACCTCGTACCAAATACTTGGGAATCTAGCCAAATATCTTCCAAGAAGACGTACTTGCCATCTAAAGATGTGCACAATTTAGCCTCGACAGGAACTATCGCAAAAAACGAATTGCTATCCTGTCAGATAGCCAAGCAGCCACCAAGGCCATTAGCTCATACACCATCTGATCCAAACTGGTATGGGACTGTATGGGAAAGCTAAACAAGCTCGGTAGAGAAAATAAAGTAACGCTATACTGGGTATCAAGACACACTGGTATCGATGGAAACGAAGAAGCCTATCATTTAGCAAACAGCTATGAATTCCTTTATAGGTCCGGAACGCAAAAGGGGTTATGAGTATGATACAAATGGATGAAAATCTGAAAAAAACTTCCAGGGCTAAGATCAAAGTAATATAGACTAGGATAAATAAGACTGGGATATTTTTACCAGAAAAGAACAAAACCTTGTCTGAAACTTAGATACACTGCATACTTAAAAAACACCTCAGGGCTCTGGGCCTAGAGGAGGATTACAGATGCAGATTATGTGGCTTAGTGGAGGATTCTCTCATATATCTACTCAAAACCACGGAGCATAGATTTCGCAAAAGTCAGATGTACCTTGGAGCCCACTGCTTGAACGCAGAGGAGCTGCAGATCCTGAAATTCAGGACTAGAGGAAGCACTCTAAATGGGTATGCCAATGATTAGAGGATGAGGGTGGGGTACAGTAGATCTATGAAGGTCGCAGTACTAGTCACGAGCGATATCTACAATCAGGTTATGTACACATCTCATCATATCAAGGATCTAGACATCAGACATCAGAGGAAACCAACAATTTCCTCAAAAATATCTGCACTTTGTAAACAATATCTTTGTAAACAAATTATATATAAATACTGAGAAAACAGATTATCTGATCTTCCAAACACCACGGAGCCAAAACGTAGATGATTTCATCTTAAAAGTGGCAACTTATAGTTAACAAACTAATGACAAAATAGCATTACTCCTGTATTAACTATTATTGCGGCAATTATTGAAATATTTGAATTAACATGTTGAAAATGATGTATAAATGATGGTATGTGCCATTTGGAGTTTCCTTCGTCCATATCATATGATATAATAGTATGGGCGGATCTTCCTTTAGAATAAATTGTGTCTATAAGCCCCAAAAAACAATAATTAGACCTATTGTGGGATTATCTTGTATAAAATCTTGCAAACTCCATTGCACATATTTTGAGTTATCAACAGTAGCCTGCATTTGATTATGCGATTATGCAAGCAAGTAAAAGAACACATTACTTGTACCATTCTCTTAACTACCTATATGTAGCAAAGCAGCTACCAAATTTGGCATCCAAGTATGTAATAAGCCATCTGCAATTCTAATAATAAAATAAAAAATACAGTACCCAGTTCTTAAACGCAATCTTAAACATCTCGTGATAGATAAATGTTATAATGGCATCCTTGAATATTTGAATGGCTTGTCCTATGTGTAATGCTGTTCATGTTTTTGGATTAAAAAAATTGATTTGATTTGTTACTACAGATTATGTGGTATCGAGTAGACAAACAAACCTAGGTTACATCATTGAGACTCTACAGATAAGGCACATTCAACAAAATTAGACAGGAAAAATCACGAAGATTCGGTCAACTTGTTAAGCAAATCTTGTTTCGGGTTTTTAGCTTTCCATATTTAGGTTACTGTTTTCATTTTATACATTAATTGAATAGATTCAGTGAACGCTAAACCTTGAGGTTCGAGCTTTTTAATACTTTCAGGTATATATAAGCAAACTAAAGGGCAAACCAAAGCCATGTTTCTTTTATTACTATAATCGTTAAATGCCACATTTGACTGACAAACTGAAATAAATGCTGCATCGAAGTCATTTACTACAACTTGGATGGCCTTGAATTGTTCATTGTAAAACAGAACTGCTCCAATCCACGTTCCCCATCGTGTTACCACTGGTTCAGGGGGTAAAGGCACAGTCGGTAGTTTTTCTTTGTAGGACCATTATTAGGAGCAGGTGCTTTGAGAAAAACTTTTTTTTATGAAATCAATTTACATTGCCAAACGTGGATCGTACTTCTTCAGTACGTAGATGTACTACAAAAGCAAATCACGTTATATGAATCAAGTTTTGATAAAATTCTTGTAGAGCTTTCGCTTTCTTGATCATTTAGGGAGCAGCATCTTAGAGAGACTATAAATACTCTTTCGTCTGTAGAAGATTAAGGAAATATTGTTTTAGTACTCTCATTAACAAGTTGGGCGATCGCAGAACTTGCCTTTCAAGTTGGAAGAAGACGGCTCCAGTTTTAAAGCACCGACAATTAAACCAAATCAATTGATTTGTCAACTGAAATCCAAATAATGCTCTGTTTCAGTTCATTCCGCATTTCTTTTAGAATACGTAAGTAAATTGTTGGTATGTAATTTTTACTCAACGTTGATTCGTCTGGCATATTTTGATACAAACAATATTATCGTAGAAAATCTTTAAAGATACAATTTTTAAGTGTGTGACGAAAAATAATACTTGCCAGCAATGCTTCACATAAATCCATGCTAACGCGAATGTTTATCTTTGGAGCTAGAAGTGGTCGAAGTTATAAGTTGTTGTTGGGGGCATTTCTTCTCCAATCCTGCGATATGAAGACTTTTCCTGACATGTCCTATTTGAAACTTTTTAGTGCACGAAATAGTTTCACGCAAACTCATATAAAACGTTGCCAGATCGTATGTAAATGTTTCAAGATAATCATAAATTTAATAAAAACAAACGGTATAATTTCGGATTTTCTTGGAAAAAAAAATTTTATTCAGTTTCTAGACTTGACACAGAGAGAATATCTTGATGAGGATATTCAGACATACGTTCAACATTTAAATGTCCTGCATGATGACTTGAAAAATAGATTTGAAGATATTCTGACGATGGAAATACCACCATGAATCACAAATCCATTTGATGAAACGGAAGTGGCGAATATGCTATTACAAAAGGAGCTAATCTAGCTTAGCACCAATAAGCGCTGAAGGTGGGATTTAAAAAAGGCTATCAAACATTTTGGGTGCAGGCAAAAATAACCAAAAAATATCCTGGGCGGTGGGAAATTGCGAGAAAACTTTTGATAGCGTTTCCCTCGTTATACCTTGTCGAAAAAGTTTTAGTGTCGTTACAAACTTATTAACAAAGAAGTTATCCAGTTTATCTGTATCTGTATCTGTATCTGTATCTTTATCTGTAGTAAATTTTGTTTTATGTTTTATGCCAATAAAGATTTTTATATAAACAGTTATCCATGAAGAGATAATTATTTTCGGGAGATACGGTATAGTGTAATATTGGCACACACTAACTTCGCACAAATAAATAAACAAATTACGTAATAGTTACATAGCAATAACGACTTTACACTTAAAGGTTTAGGTACAATTTCGCTCGCACCAGTAGCTGTTTCAAATTTATAGGTATAGGCTGTTATAGCAGTTAATAAATCTATGGTTTAGGCGGCAAACAATGTAAGATTTCATTCATTAACTACCGTAGTGAGAAATACTGTATCTAAGTATAGCGAAAATGCATCATCACCAGACCTTATATAAAATATGCAATGACCACTGAAAATGGACTAAATATGTGGATGCATATGCAAATGCATCTAGTTATTATTCTCTGTATGTTTGCTCTTTATCTCTAGACTAATTCGGTTAATTATCTATCTAAGGCGTCTAGTAGATTTAGACTTTAGGTATGTTGAGTATTGTCTTATTTACTGTCGATTATCATAGTCCAGTAATGGCTAATATTGTAATTTTGGCAAAATAAGATTTTCTATTTTCTTTTGTGATTAATCTTTCTCGCCATATTTTTAGACTGTCCAACTGGAGAGAATATTGATGAGAATATAAAATCTAGACTTACAATATTTGCAAAACAGAAACCTAAATAGGAAAAGCTAAAAACCTAAAACAAGGCTTTATAAGGCTAAATAAGTTGACCGAATGTTCGTGATTTTAGCTGTCTATTCCTGTAGAATATTCCATACCTACAGAGTCTCGATTAGCTAATCTAGGCGTGTTTAACTAGTCGTTTCTATATAATCTGTTTTATCAAAGCAAATCAATTGTATGTATTTGTTTGCCAAATATTATTTGTTTGGTCTCGTTTTTTCATTCTTGCGTGTCTAGTCCCTTCTGTTTATTACAGTCCACCTGTGTGAATATTAAAACGAATTCAATACGAAAGCGGAAAAAAAATAATTACAGCCTTTTACCAATTTAAATAGAATAGGAATATGAATAATTTAAAAATGTTATTGACAAAGTACCTACACAAATAGAATTTCAATTTACTTATATTTCTAACAATCCTGGGAGCAACGTGCTGCATTTATTTATTCCTTTGTTATTAACTTTATTATCATCGCACGAATGTTTCAATAACATTCAGTAAACGACTATAATTATTATACTATATATTCAATTAGAGTCTTCGATTTAAATAAAATTATATCTCTTAATTAATTTGATGAATAAATAGAATGGTGGAATAGTTCTAGGTATTTTCTACTGTGACAATGACAATTTATGAATAAATAATTTCGTAGTTTCCAAAGTGTTGTTTGTAAATCCATCAATAATATCTCTTATAATGACAGTGCAGTTTGCAATAGATTTTCTATTAATTTTAAACGGAGTTTTAGGAAAGTTTTAGTTTGTTTGGGATTATATTATGCAGTGTACAAAGTTTTGTTGGTTATTCTATGGGATTGGACGAAATTATTACGTCTCGTTGTAGAATCATGATTATTTTAGTAATTAGTTTATTTATTGTTAGTTTGCTTTATAGTACCTATATGTACTACAAACTATAACTTTATACAGTGCAATTATAGAACTTTGCTCGTTCTTATTTAGTCGTATCTGATCTTCTGCTAGTATTTTGTAATAGCTTATATTTTGGGTACATTTCACACTTTGCAAGCGATCAATTTATTGTTTTTTCTCTAGTAGCATCGGACCTCTTGATCTTCTGCTAGTATTGTTTGCGTATTATTATTTTATAGTTTGACCTGTTTGCTAAGGAAGCTTGTTTGCTTAATAATTTTCTAAGGAAACAAAATTACTTTCACTATTTAAATTTTTGCAATACAGTTATTCTTTAGCGCAATTGTCGAAAATAAACATTTCCTTTTTAAATTTCATGATTGCTGTATTAGAGACATTTCGATTAAAGAATTTTCTTTCTCGTGTAAAATAAAGTCTTTAATTGAATTTTGGAAGAGAAATTCATTGCACGTATATTAGATAAAGAAGTTATATAATCGGAGGTTCGATGTTTATTTTTTGTGTTCTTTTATTTTATTGGGGTTACCAAATAGCCAACAAGTTAAGTTTTATCCTTGTTTAATGACAGTCGTTAACTTTAAGTAGAAGTGATTGACACCAATTAGAATTTTATTCGGGTATATATCTAGAACGAATTTATTAAGTCTGTTTACTAAGTAAATAAAACGAAAACTCTCGGAAATCAATTAACAGCAAGAAATCAGTTTTAATTAACTTGGATTATTTATGTAACCACCGAAAATCAATTTAAAATTTTCCCAAGCAAAACTAAGCTTTTCATTATAACTAGAACATCGATTTATTCGTCTCGAAGGGAAAATGAAAAATGAAAACTTCTCGAAAATTCCGATTTTTTCGTAATGTTTTTATCTTATTTGAAGAATCCAAAGTGTTGATCACAATTTCACATTTCATTTTGTTTTGCGGTTTTAAATAACCGAGAAAATTTCGTTTACTATTTTTAATATTTTTGCATTTTTTGGGCAATGTTCCGCAATTTTCACTCTTATATTTTGCGGAGTTTTCTCTCAGATCTGATTAAAGTAGATCCTAGTCTAATGTTAAATCGTTCAATTCGTTGAAAATATCTCCAGATTACAATTTGATACCAGTTTGTGTGATGAAGTGCCCAGACTACTGACGTAGAGTGCGGACTATTTACAAGGTTTTATAAGGCTTTTTGGAGGAACTTTATACGTTTCTCCTACCAATCTATAGAAGGTGAATCCAATCATGCAAACTAGAAGCCGCTGCGGTAAACCGTTCAAATGTTGCGAGTATTGAAAAATTTGCTTATTACTATTATTATTTATTATTTTACATGGATGGTCCCTTTAGGAACGAAGCTTTATTTATGATTTCACTTGCGAAGCATCTAGGATGCTTTCATCTGTTCACTAAAGATCCTCTTCCTTTCTTACGTCCACTTGATACCTGATCTTTTTGGTACTTCATTCTGGAACAACTATCAAATCAAATCAAATCAATTTTATTTTAACTATGATATACCGATGTACTATGTAGATCCAATGTACAATGATATACATATTAAAACATGTCAAAATTGCAAAAATTAAAATGCTGAATTCTAGCTACATAAGAGAAGTTCTAAAGATCAATTGAGTATAATTAATTAGGCCAAACAATAAAATATACAGATGACAGGCGTATTTTGCTTGAAGATGAATTCTTCAGCACTCTAAAAGGCTTTGTCACTAAAATATCTTTCAATTTTCTTTTAAAAGATTTTGTGTTTACAATTATAATGGGGGTTTTTTTGTTGCATGAGAACTGCGATGGTTGTTGTCTATGGTTTGAGAGTTGAGAATGTCAGACTGTGTTAACATTTATGTTCAGTAAGGTTTGGCAATTCATCCTGAATCGTTTAATGCCAGAACAACGTTAAAAATTTACTTTGAATAATTTACAAATTTACTTTGAAAAAAAAAATATATCTGTTCGCTTTCATAGAGCTCTTCCTCCATTTTACGGTCAACATAATCGGCCTACTGAGCTAGCAATTCGTGCAGTTATTGATCGTTTTCGCATTAATTTTACTCTTCTCGATTCAAAACCAACAAGACAAAGAAATTACGTACGTACCGAAGAAAGACTCATTAGTATTATAGAGTTCCGGAAAGGTTGAGTATATTTATATATTCAAGCTTTGTTCCGTCTTTATTAAGTTTATCTGATTATCTATAATGTTGTATGGTTTTACCAATTCAAAATTTATCATTTATATCAATAACCTGCTAAGTTCATGTCTCTCTCACAAAATGTCAAAATTAAAAACATCTAACCCTAATCAACACATGGGTTTTCAAGTGAGTGATTTACAAAATATTGTTCATGGAAGCAAAGCTGTGCTGATGAGAGATAAATCTCGAAACGCGTCCACAGATGGCTATCCACTCAAGGTATCGGAAAGACATGATCTTAAAAATCAATGTTATTTTTATGGTTTTTGTTGAGTGCCACGAAGGTGGACTGAAAGCTATAGAATAACTGACAAATTTCATAAGAGATTTGTTTTTGGTAGTCCTAAAAAGACTCATTAGTATTATAGAGTTCCGGAAAGGTTGAGTATATTTATATATTCAAGCTTTGTTCCGTCTTTATTAAGTTTACTAGAACATTGATTTATTCGTCTCGAAGGGAAAATGAAAAATGAATTCTTTTTGAAAATTCGTATTTTTTCGTATTGTTTTTATCTTAGTTGAAGAATCCAAAGTGTTGATCACAATTACACATTCCATTTTGTTTACGGCTTTAAGTAACCGAGAAAATTCCGTTTACTATTTTTAATATTTTTTTGGGCAATGTTCCGCAATTTTCACTATTATATTTCGCGGAGTTTTCTTTCAGATCTGATTAAAATAGATCCTAGTCTAATGCTAAATCGTCCAATTCATTGAAAATATCTCCAGATTACAATTTGATACCAGTTTGTGTGATGAAGTGCCCAGAATACCGACGTAGAGTGCGGACTATTTACAAGGTTTTATGCTTTTTGGAGCAACTTTATACGTTTCTCCTATCAATCTATAGAAGCTGAATCCAATCATGCAAACTAGAAGCCGCTGCGGTAAATCGTTCAAATGTTGCGAGAATTAAAAAATTTGCTTATTACTATTATTATTTTACATGGATGGTCCCTTTAGGAATACACGAAGCTTTATTTATGATTTCGCTTGCGGAACATCCAGGATGCTTTCATCTGTTAACTAAAGATCCTCTTCCTTTCTTACGTCCACTTGATACTTTATCTTTTTGGTACTTCATTCTCTGGAACAACTTTAAAATCAAATCATTTTTATTTTAACTATGATATACCGAAGTACATATTAAAACATGTCAAAATTACAAAAATTAAAATGCTAAATTCTAGTTACATAAGGGAAGTTCTAAATATATATCTCTCTCTCTTTCTCAATCCGAAGATTCGTTGTCAGCAATTCTTTTCCTCCACTCCTCTCTGTTTTCTGATAGTCTTTTCAATTTTTCATATGATGTTACTCCTATGTCGCCTTGAATTTGTTTCATGTATTGTAATCTGGGTCTTCCTCTGCCTCTTTTGCCTTGTACCATTCCTTCCATAACATTGATTATAAAATCATTGTACCTATGCAGATATCCTATTAACTGGTCTCTTCTTCTTATTATTGTTTTCAATAGGGCTCTTTTTTAACCAACTCTTCTAAGAACTTCTTCATTTTTTAGATTTTCTGCATTTTCCTCCAACACTACATTTCAAACGCTTCTAGTCTTCTCTTATCGCATGTACCAAGCGTCCAAGTTTCTGAGTACAATGCCACACTCCAGACATAGCATTTTATAAATGCTTTTTTGGTCTCCGAGTTTAAGTTCCTTGATGTAAGAAGCTCCCGTTTGTTGTTGAAGGCTATTTTTGCTTGCGCAGTTCTGCTTTTTATGTTTGTTGAACTTTTGCCATCTGATGTGATTGTGCTTCCTTGGTAGGTGAACGTATTAACTTGTTTCAGTAGTACATCGTTAACCCTAATGTCGGCTGTAATTTGATGGCGGTTACATATCATGGTCTCTGTCTTCTGTGTGTTGATTTTCATGTTGTACTTTTCTCGTTGGATCTTATTCATTCCTGTTAACGCTTTTTTGCAGATTTTCTTCATTCTCTTCAATGATAGCAATGTCGTCAGCAAACCTTGTCATTTTAATTTCTACTCCATTGATATTAATTCCTCCTATAGCCTGTTTACATTCCTTAATTGCCTCCTCAATATACAAGTTGAATAGTATTGGTGATAAATTGCATCCTTGGCGTACTCTTGTAGTTCACCTTGTAGCTCACATATGTATGTCTGTTGTAGTTCACCCTTCATATTTATAATGTCTCTTTGATTTTTGTAAAGTTCGTGTACTATCCGACAGTTTCTGAAATCTAGACCAGCATTAGCCATAATTTTCATCAGCACATTCCAATTCACATTATCGACAGCTTTCTCCAAGTCCACAAATGCAACACACAGCATTCTTTTTAGGTCGAGCATTTTATCTACAGTCTGTCTTAACATTAAAATAGCCTCCCTTGTTTCTCTATTCCTTCTAAATCCAAGCTGGTCTTCATCTAAATTCTGATCAATTTTGTTTTTTATTCGGTTGTATACTATTCTTGTTAATATTTAAGACATGTGTGATAATATACTCAAGGTATGGTTTTCTTCACCATAGTACCTGATTTCTTTGGTATTGGGATTATGATGCACTTTTTAAAGTCTTCCGGTATTTCTCCAGTTTCATATATTTATTTGATTAGTTTAAATATATAACTATGTGTTTCATCATCCAATCCTTTTATCATTTGTCCAGTTATTTCATCGCATCCTTGTGCTTTATGGTTCTTCAGTTCTTTTACTGCGTTTGAATATTCCTCTATTGTTAGTGAGGGTCCTAACTGATCATTTGTTACATTTTTTTCGTTTTCCAGATTACTCATCTCACTTGGATCTTCATATGATTTTTCTATGTAACGTTTCCATCTCTCTCCCACTTCTTTGTTCTCAGTTACCAGTTTTCCATTTTCATCTAATATGTTATTACTACGGCCATAGACTTTCTTGAACTGCTTTCTAATCAGTTCATAGGCTGTTTCTATATTTACCATTAGCTTTTTTTCTACTTCCTTGGATTAGAAAATTTAAATTTTCATTATATATTCTTCTTTAGCCTACTTTGCTTCTATGTTGACTATGTTTCGGAGTCTTTTATAGTTTTTAATTCCTTCTTCACTTTTTGAATTTTTAATTTTTTTCCTTTCCTCCTTAAGTTCTAATACATATTCAGTAATCCATGGTTGTTTTACTTGTTTCTTTGTCTTTCCTATTTCTTGACCAGCTGCTTCTAGGACTGTGTGTTTCAGACCAAACCATTTCTCATTTACTGTACCATTTGGTATTTCTTTAACTTTCTGCTGGGCCAGTTCTTGATATCTTTCCTTAACACTGTCTTGTCTTAACTTTTTGACATCGCATTTGCGGTATTCTTTAGCACTATTTTTCTTTCTTCTTAATCTTAGCTCAGATTTTAGCAGTACTAGATTGTGGTCACTAGCTACATCAGCGCCTGGATAACTTTTACATTGTTTAACTTGGTTACGGTATCTTCCTCTTACCATTACGTAATCTATTTGGTATCGTGCTCTGTCTCCGCGTGCAGTCCACGTATATCTTCTTCTCTTAGGCTGCTAGAACCTTGTGTTTGCAATTATTAGTCCTTTCTCTTTACAAAGTTGTTGCCCTCTGTCATTTGTCCTACCAAGTCCGCATTTGCCTACAGTATTTCCATCTTCCTCTTCACCTACATGGAAGCATTTCATTCTCCAAGTATGATGAGGTTGTCTTTATCTTTAACCGTTTCCATTACTTCCTCTAGTTGTTCATGTACTTGGTCCACTTCTTCATGAGCATGACTGGATGTTGGAATGTATACCTGTATTATTATTGTGTCGGTTGGTTCATTTTCTATTCTTACCATTACTATTCTATCATTGTATTGGACATAGTTCTTAAATCGTGTGCCTAAGTTTTTCCTTAGTGTTATCCGTACGCCTGATATACTTCCTTTGTCTCCGGAGTATATGATTCTAAAATTACCTAAAAATATTTTGACCTATGCGCGATCAAATTTGTTCCTTGTGTTGTGGTTGTGAATATCATGCTCAGTCGAAAACTCACTTTTGTTTTTGTGAATATAACAAGCTAATTCCCTTTTTATATATTTATATATATATATATATATATATATATATATATATATATATATATATATATATATATATATATATATCGTATATAAGTACGATTTGCAAAAGGTTCTGTACTCTCTAATAATTCCCACTAGGCATTGGATAGCCCTTTTTGAGCCTTTAATACCCCTTTCATGTAGAGTAGTGTGTTCCCCCACGAAATGTGTGTTCGAGAAATATATGTGAGTAGAAATTAGCTTTTTATAATCTTATGATTCACTTTTTTACAATTGACTTTGTCGTGATATTCCATGTGAGGAATTCTTCGAAGGTAGTTCCTAGAAATTGTGTATTTTTTGCTCTAAATAATTCGTCTTTGCCAGATGGCAAGGATAAGTTTTCTGCTGACGTGTTTGTGGGTTTAGAAAATCATATATTTAGACTTTTTAGTCTCATATATTTAGTAACAAATTATTTGCGGAGAACCAATTGAATACTTTTACTATCTCTGGGAAACCTGTGATAAATTAAAAAAACTTGCATCATGCGCATATAGGGTGCACTAATTACTACTTATGTAATGAACGATGAATGTATAGAGAGAAATGTAAATGTATATGATGAATGTATGGAGAGAAAAGAGTCGGGGCCAGTACGCTGCCCAGTGGAATACCTATGTCAATGTACGCAGGTTCCGATGCGACGCACTTATTCAGAATGTGCATTGTGACATAGCATTGCTTATTATGGAGGTATGATTGGAACCATCTTCGCACCTTCCCTCTGAAACCATGATTGTGTAGCTTGTCCAACAATATCTCATGAGACACAAAGTCGAATTCCTTCGACAGGTCGCGAAAGATCCCGACCGGAAATCTACGTTTGTCTATCTCATTAAGGACCTTATTATAGAACGAAAGGATGTTCGTCGTTGTGGATTTGTTTTTTTCAAATCCATGTTGCTCCTGTGGGATTATTAACTTCCCACTTCTCAATTTTACCTGTGTATATGTGTCGGTCCAAAATTTCTTCTGGTTGGAATTTAGCACTTCTCATGTCTGCTTTTACTTTGTGTTGAAGGGAAAGTTTTTAGTTTGTCAACTCTTTCGAGAATTTGGTGGGCTTACCTGGTGTCAGGAAGTTTCTTAACATGTCCATCAAATTTCAACCTTCTTTTTCCGAGGTCTGCTGCAATATTAGATCAGTTTTCTGTGGATTTCCGTGATTGTAGGCGGTACCCATCTTCCGAGTGTCTTGCTCAAAATATTTTCCTTCATGATTTTTCGCTCTTTTAGGATATTTTCGAACTCGCCTTTTTATAAAGCGCGAGACTTTCTCCTGCATATAGGGCTTCAGGTTTGATTACAGTATTGTACTGTTTAATCTTAACATGGAGCGACATACATTTTTTGTTGTAAATGTCTCTTGTTCTCCCATATGCTCTTCTGAGTTTTTGGAAACGGGTGTTTTGAGCAATTTTTTCTTTTCCAGTTGTTTCGTAGATTTCAACCACGTATTTGAGGCGAGGGACTCTTCATCTTTCCATATTTCGTTTGAGACGTCTAGTTTTGAAGCGAAAGCTGTTTTATGGAAGGAGATCTGCAGTCCGGCTTTTTTAGCACAATCTTGGCAAGTTTCAATTGGCTTTATTGCTGTGACTTCATCGCTGTACAGAAGGGCCAGGTCATCTACAAAGGCTAAGCATGGAATTTAGAATTTAGAGCTATTTTGTTCTTTCAGTTTTTTTTCCAATTCCATTATCACCTTATCTAGGACAAGGTTAAGGAGGATGCGTCACAATCCATCTCCTTGCCAGCCACCAATTTCTATCAGGAATTTGTCTGAGATTTCTCCCATGAATTTTGCTCTTGATTCGAACCAGTGAGGGTCTGTTTTGTAAATTTTAGTGTTTTGGATTCTAGTCCTTGTCCTTTCAGGATGCTGAATAGGGATTGTCGATCAATTGAATCTTAAGTCTTCTTGAAATCTACGAAGGCACAGATGACTAGGAGGTTTCCGAGGGCCCTGAATTTTATAGCAGTTTTTAGGTTGAAGATCTGCTCAATGAACGATCTTTGAGGACGGAATCCAGCTTGATATTCGCCAATCTTATGCTCGAGTTGTTCTTGTATTCTTTTAAACAGATATGTAGAGAAAATTTTGTAGCCGACTTCAAGGATGGAGATTTCCCTGTAGTTATTTACATGTGTTTTGTCTCCTTTTTTGCGGAGTGGGTGAATCAGAGCACATTTACATTTTTCCTTTGGGGAGTTTTTCGTTTTTCCAGATTTCCTGTATAAATTCTGTAAGTTCCTTGATTGAATTTGGTCCTGGCTTCTTGTGGAGTTCTGCTACTATTCCATCGCTTCCTGAAGAAAATTTGCTTATATTTATACATACATACGTACATATATACGTGTCGTCGACATACGTGTCGTCCGATTTACCAACGACCGAATTACCAAGATTATAATACATATATATATATATATATATATATATATATATATATATATATATATATATATATATATATATATATATATATATATGGCGAGTGAACATAATCCACAATTTATCAACCTAGTCAGGCCCATCCATGTTACGATCAGCATAAAAGATCACAGAAACATATTTTTTTTTACAATTCATTATATTCTTTATATTCATTATATGAATTATTAAATAAATTAAGTAAATTATATCGTTCTTTTTGAAAGATGAATGAATTGAAATCAACTTTTTGTAGTAAATTTTAACACCAAAGTAAACTTTATTATAAGTAACTAATTCAACTAATTAATAAATCCACACTAGATAGGTTGAAAACTAATTTGTTTACAATTTAAAATTTGGTTTTGTCGAATAATGGAGCTCTCTACCTCTACGCACACATTAATTAGTTACTTATAATAAAGTTTACTTTGGTCTTAAAATTTACTACAAAAAGTTGATTTCAATTCAATCATCTTTTAAAAAGAACGATATAGTTTACTTAATTTATTTAATAATTCATATAATGAATATAAAGAATATAATGAATTGAAAAAAAAAATATGTTTCTGTGAAAGAATTTTATGCTGATCGTAACATGGATGGGCAAGTACTGACTAGGTTGATAAATTGTGGATTATGTTCATTCGCCGTTTTTGCAAATAGAAATGAAAAAAATTGAGCTCCGCCGTGTAATATAAATCGGTAACCAGTGAACTTGAAAATGTGTCGTTTGTATTTCACACAAGAATTTTTCTTTATAAAAATATTGGACGGATGACATAAACTAGATAATGGAACTCAATGACTTCATCTAAAAAGTTGAAAACATGATAATCTAGTTGAAGTCATTTAAATAATATTGACAAATTCAATATTGGTGAACCATACTAATTAATATTATATAATCGTCAATTATAACTATGCCGTTTCAAATCACTTCAAATTAAAGGATATTACTCCAGTAATATCGGACCCGATGAGGTCCGATTAGAGGTCCGATGCTACTAGAGTAAAAACAATAAATTGATCGCTTGCAAAGTGTGAAATGTGCCCAAAATATAAGCTACTACAAAATACTGCAACAATACTAATTATAGATACTATCATATAAACTTATTAAGGTAGTTGCTCAAATAAACTAATACGGATAACTTCTTCATACGGCGCTTTCAAATCGGGCGTCGTCCTCTTGTATTTTTGTGCTCCTTTCTTCCCTGTCCTTTGCTGTTCTTCTACACGCTCTTACTCCGAGTAGTTGGTATGCGTTTTCCCGGGTCCTCACACTGTTGGCTTCCCTGCCGGCCGACTGCCTTGCATTTTTGCGTTCAGTGCTCTTAGTGGCAGACGGTTGCCGTCCATCCTGAGCACGTGTCCTGGCTATCTTAGTCTTTGCAGTCTAACAAATGTAGAAATCAGTGGTTTTTGGTATATTTGGTATACCTCGTTATTGCGCCTTGGCTTTCTGATGTTTCCAACTGTTACCGCCCATAGAATCCTACGTACCACCGTGCGCTCAAATATGTCCATTGCGTTCGTGGTTTTTTCAGTCATAGTCAATGTTTCGCTGTAAAAGAATGCGATGGTCCGAATTATTGTCTTGTATATTCTAAGCTGGTTGTTGCGGTGCACATTATTAGATCTTAATATTTTCCTCAATGCATAGTACGCGTTATTTGCTGCTAGAACTCGGCGTCTTACTTCTACGTCTTTGGTACTATCTTTGTTGATTTCCACACCCAGATATATAAATTTGTTGATATCCTAGATATTGTCTGGCAGCTGAAATTCTGGCCCACGCTTTGTTCTTTGTGTCATCACCTTATATTTGGCAGCTGATAGTTGGGCATAGGTCCTCTGCGCTTCGTCGGCCCTTCTGCTCATAATATTTATGTCATCGGAATATGCCGCTAGTTGCACTGCTTTGCTGGCTAGGATGTTATCCCTACCTACACCCAATCGACTTATAACAAATTCAACCCTTTCGTTATTTTGAAGGGGTCCGTGAGTTGGTTGTGGACCGCACCAGGGCTTCAGTTTCGCACATTGTGGTCTTTATCATTTTCACCAGTTTACTTGGTACCTTCAGCTGCTGTAGAATTTGGTAGAGGTTGTTGCAGTCGATCGAATCGTATACCTGCTCATAGTCGATGAAGATGTTGTGCACATCAATGTCGTATTCCCATGCTTTATTCAAAATTTGCTTCAATGTAAAGCATTTAGATATTATTACAAGCCCCAGAACATTTTCATGTCGCTAAGCGAGTAGTTACTTGAGAAATAACATTGTTTTTATGATAATTTCTTTCTATTTAACTTAAGTGAATAGCCATCTGCAGGCGCAATTCGAGATTTATTTCTCATCAGTGCAGCTTTGGTTTTACAGGTTGAATATATTTATATATTGAGGCTACATTTCGAGCTTAATAAGTTGACAAATTCAATATAGTTTAATAAGCTATAGATACGATTAGATAACATAAAATGGATAATACACAGACAAATATTGTACATACTATAGCTGGTAAATGACGAATTCTGTTCGGATAGTTCTGTCGGACAAAGTATTAGGTTAAACTCATATTAACCCATTCGAGACGACGATTTTTTTCGAACACGGTCCCCAGGAGCATTGCACACTGGGTGAAAATTTTTATTGCGAGGGGCGGATTGAGGGGCGGTAAAATGAAAATTGCAGGAATTAAAAACAAAAGTTTCAACTAAATGAATCCATAATTTGATGTACCATTTAAATGTTCACTTGGAATTATTTTCCATAGGCGATGATCAATTTCATTATCAGACGAGAAATGAAGCGATGGTAAGACATTTTGAAATCTTTGTCTACTCTTGTGTTGGGAAAAACAATGAAAACCAAATTGTTCGCTTTGATTCCAATCAATTATTGGACATTTGATAGATATTGGACATTTGATAGATGTGTAATAATAAACTTAAAAACACCTTGAATTCAGAAATGGTTAAGTCCTTCCATTTTTCATTTAAACTTATTTCGCCGTAATTGTTTGTTTCTTTGACAATCAAAGAAAAAAAGGTATAATCAAGCAAAAGTTCAAAAAGATGGTCTACCTCTGTTTGGTAACTTTTGTAAGAGAATTTTGTAAGAGAACCTTTCCACGTTTCATTTTCCAATGATCTTTCCACGTTTCTGTATCTTCAGTATGCTCACTTTGATGCTGTTCAATTTCACAATGTCAGTACAATCGTCCCAATCATTTTCATCAAAAACCTCATCCTGGGTATCATCTAATAGTTCAATATTCACATTCATGTTTTCCTCATTTTCTAAATCACTATCCATGATAACAAAATTTCGATTCTTTTTTCTATTTCTTGCAAACATGAATTCATCACTTTCATGATCACTGGTTGCTTCCTGATTTCCTAATGTTCCTGCCTAGGCCTGCGCTGCATGCGTATTCATATTATTTTATATGTAAAGGCTTCAGATAACTTTTTAGATTTTTTGGTACATACAAAAAAACAATGCCAAATTTTGTTTTCCTTACTTTACAGATTTCATTTGTTCAAGAAAAATCCTATTTCGACTAGTTTACTCAGAATAATTAATAATTGCAAATTGATGTTATTGCACACACGGCCATCGCAATGTGTGCCATGGCACGTGCAATCGGTCTCGAATGGGTTAACTTAATTATTCAATTTAAGAATTATTGAAGGTTTTATTAAAATTTTAATAAATGAGCGATTTGATTAGTGCTTTGATTAATATATAAAATATAGGTTCTATAGGATATCATCATCGTTAAAACACTACTTCGACCGATATAGAGTATGTATTCAGTTATAACCGATAAATCTTTTGGATCAAGAATTATTCGAGTTTTTACTCAAGCGTTTAGTAAATAGACAATTTTCTTAGTATTCAAATGAATTTTACACAGTCGAACTAGTTTTACGATCATGATCAGTAAAGATCCGAGATATCTCTTGTGCTGCATATAAATGCCACATGAGCTTTCACGACCCTTTATCAACGGGAAAATACATGTATCATAACAGGTAAAACTAGTTCTGTCGAACAATGCATAAGGTAAATTTACTTTTCTTTTATAGAAAATTTTATAAATATAAGTAGCCGATTACTTACTTAGACTAAGAGATAGGGAGATGAGGTTTTTTCATTAAAGCTTTTATATTCCATTTTTTTAAGAATACAGTAACTAGAAATCTGATTTACGCTGTGGACAATCTAGTTACAAAATTTGGCACTAAATTCAAATATAGTTACTTGAATATAAAATTGGTGATTTATTAATGGTTTGATTGAATATCTATTAAATACTCCAAATGGCAACAACATAGTAATAAAATACAAACAAATAAATGGAGAAAACGCAAAAAATCTCAATGATAAAAACAGATGGGAGACGACAAGAGGGAATATGCATGGAATTTAAATTTGGTTTAAATATTTTTTTTCCGAATCTTTATTGACCGGACATTTGAAGTAAAACATTATTTTTGTAATTAATATCTTTTTAAATACTTGAACTTAATAAATAAAAGTGCCAACTAAGCGAGGAAAATTCAAATTTGTAAAACACAACACCATTGGTTAAAACTAAAGTGACGTAACATACCATATTTTAAGTCCATATTTTTTACCTTTGTATGTCATTGCAGTTATTTGGTTAGAAAACAAACATCAAAAACGTCAAGTTAAATACGAAAACAGCTATAGTAAACAATGGACTGAACTGTCAGTGGTAATTGGACGTCATCAAGCGTCTAAACAGCTCAAAATTTTTCTCAATTTGAATTATTTTTTAATACTTAATTACAACATTTTTAAGAAGTATTTATATTTTTTACTATGTTATAACGGTGTAAACCGTGAATTAAAAATATAAAAAATATACATGCATATTCCCTATTGTGAATTGACACGGCAGCCATTCACAATTAACAGCTCAACATGCATTGGCGTACAAAAAAATATACTTGGAGTTAATTATTTTTTTTGAACTTTAAATTTAATTTTTTAACTTTAAATAAAATCACTTTTAATTTAATATTAAATTAGTTATATAATATTATTGTATAATATAGTACTTATTAGCCGTAGTATAATTTAACGTTCTATTATATTTAGAAATTGTTCGTAGTATTATATACATTTAATTACATATCACCAAATTCTACGCCAGTGACTGCAAATGTATGTGAAGAGAGAGAGAGATGAGTAGAGAAAATGTTGAGAAATATCGTCGGTGTGAACTTCTCTTTGATTTAAGCCAATCAGAGATCAAGGTCAAATAAGCTCTATCTTCCCTGTACTGCATTCTTAAAAAAATGAAATATAGGTACATAGCGATTTGACTAGGCTAAACTAGTTTTCACAAGTGACGTTAGTTTAAGATTTAACAAACTAATTTTGGATTTTAAAGCTAACATATACAATTACATTACAACATACCAGGTGGGACATTGAAAACGAAACAGAGGGATTTTCGGACAGTTAAAGATGGATTCTCAAAAAACGCTGGGATACTATGGTCAACTTTGTTTATGAGGGGGGCACCTTTTACTAGAAAATTTGTAGCCACAGTGATTTGGAACCCGTTCGCGCTGGGACCACAACCCCTAAAATTTTAAATGGCAGTTATACCTCATTCGAAAGCCCTTTTTGACCTGAATACTAAACGGTTAACATTTTCCAAATTTATCAATTTGTTATCGAGATTATTTAATTTCAAGCTATCTATGCACGCGTTAATCGTTTATGTCTTTGAAAGGAAGTCCAATTTTTCCTTATCTGTCCTTACAAAAACTGCAAAAGTGAAGGTAAAAAAACACAATTCAATGCCAGAAAAGATTTTTATTTGTTTAGCAAATGCTCAAATTGTTCGTTTTTTCGAATTGTTGTTCAAAACGTTCTCTTACACTTTGGAGGATCTGTGGCGTAATGTGACGGCATTCTTCAATAATGCGTTGACTTAACTCTTCCAGAGACTCTGGTTCTGTTGTATAAATTCTATTCTTTAGATAACCCCACAAGAAAAAGTCCTGAGGACTTAAATCAGATGAGCGGGTCGGCCAGTCCATAACACCTCTAAGTCCAACCCATGATCCCGGGAAAACTCTGTTCAGAAACACACGAACACCCTGCGTTTAATGTGGTGGAGCTCCATCTTGTTGAAAAGTCTAACAAGCAACGGGTGGACAAAACATTTTCCAACACTTCCAGGTAACGTTTACCCTACAAATTACCATCAAGAAAAATTGGACCAATAATGAATTTCGGGTATGGTATGATCGGGTATGGTATGATCGGGTATTTCGGGTTTGGACTAGATCAGTGATGGCGAACCTTTTTGAGTAGTGGGTGAAATTTTGTTCATTAAATTTTCCTACTAGCTCGTGGGTCACCAGTAATAATTCTGGCACTGGCATCACTTGGAAAAGAGGAGGGAGGTCAAAGACTACTTTTTTTTGTTCATAATTTTAAATGCTTTTACAAAATTCAAGTTTCCTTCTTAGTTTACACCTATTTTGGAAATTAAAAAAAAATTATATCAATGAATAAGTCCATAAAACTTCTTGGTGTATTATTCGCTCCGTGCATAACGGCGCCTAGCGCCATCCGTGGTTAACAAATACAACTTTGTGTGCAATAATAGTGTATAAAAACAAAAGGAAAAAACAAAAAAATCAAGAAAAATTGGACCAATAATGAATTTCGGGTATGGTATGATCGGGTATTTCGGGTTTGGACTAGATCAGTGATGGCGAACCTTTTTGAGTAGTGGGTGAAATTTTGTTCATTATATTTTCCTACTAGCTCGTGGGTCACCAGTAATAATTCTGGCACTGGCATCACTTGGAAAAGAGGAGGGAGGTCAAAGACTACTTTTTTTTGTTCATAATTTTAAATGCTTTTACAAAATTCAAGTTTCCTTCTTAGTTTACACCTATTTTGGAAATTAAAAAAAAATTATATCAATGAATAAGTCCATAAAACTTCTTGGTGTATTATTCGCTCCGTGCATAACGGCGCCTGCGCCATCCGTGGCCAACAAATACAACTTCGTGTGCAATAATAGTGTAAAAAACAAAAGGAAAAAACAAAAAAAAAACAAAAATTTAATAAAATATGCGAAATTTGACAGCAAAAAAAATAAAATAGGTTTTGTTTATAAAATATCGTTTGTAATACGTCAATTCTATCAAGTTAGGGTTAGCTGACGGAAAATAATAAAATTCATAGTTTGAGTTTCGTGTAGTATATTTACAGTTCGTCACAGAATACTTGCAAAACGTGTTTTGGCCTTGAATCCATTATCAATTTATGCACTTTATTACTTTATGTAAGATAATAAAACACTTTTTTATTTAGCAAAATACATGTGAATATATACCAATAAATGAAAAATAATGCAACTACACATGAAGTTCTTAATAGTGTCACCTTTGGAACTAGTGCTGTTGCGCTCAGAGCGAATACAATGAAAACCAATTAGAGGATGTCGAATATTTTGTTTAAGATATTGAATAAAACCAATGTTTTTGCTCACCATGTTAGGTGCATCGTCTGTTGTAACAGATACAATTTTCTGTAGGTCATCCAGTAGTCATTCTGTATGTCTATGTCATATCATTCTGTAGGTCTAGGTGTAGGTCATCCATTTCTATAAATGCAATATCAAATTATTTAAAAATTTCAAGACCAGTACACATCCCTTTCAACGTTATTAGTTTCAATAGTTCTTAATTTACAAGATTTGCGTTATATATTTACGAAAAATATCTCTTTCTAATTCTGGTATTCGATCTTTAATTGTATTTCGACTTATTGGTAACTCATTTTAATGCTACTTAATCAAGACTTTGTCTTTCAAATTTGGAAATAAAGTAGCAGTACATTCTAAAAACGCTTGTTTTACTCTTTTTCTGAAAGATATTTATCGCGACGAGCAATGCAATGGGCAACTTGAAGACTAGCAGCTGTAATGTTTATTTACTCGCACATCAAAATGAATACATTAATAAGTAAATTATTGTATGTGAAGGATGTCATTATTATAATCGTGTGTAAAACTATCCAAATGTAAATCAAATGTGACTTTCATTGCTAGACGATTTCTGTTTGTTGTTGTTACAACTCTTAATTTACAAGATAATAGATAGAAGTTGTTTACTATGGTAACAACTGAACAAAACAAAACTTAACAGAAATTAACTCGCAACAAAAAATAAGACGTAGAGAAAATAATTTTTCTGACGTATATTAAAATTGAATTAATTTATCTTTCTTTGAAGCCAGAAGTCTCGGCCTCTCAGTCTGAATTACTAACCTAACCCATAGATCTAGATTTTATGAAATCTAATCTTTAACCTAGATTACACCGACAACGGCCAAATAGTGTTCCCGTCACAGTGCCCTTTTTCTAGTTAGCAATTTTTGACACAGAGCGGCTGAACGTTCTAACCTTATTGTGTCAGTGATTTGAAGTATTTTGTCTGTCAAAATAACAATTTTTCAATATTATCGGTAAGAAATAATTTTCTTGTAGATTCAACAGTATTTTAACATGCTTCGTAGATATAGCAATGTATGATACACGTGTGTGTAAGGCTTTTGTACATCAGTTTCGAAGTTTCGCAATTAGTTCTTCTTCACACACTTGTATTATATGCTATTATTTTGGGATCAAAAACGCCTTTAATACACAAAATTATTCTCTTTTTTCTTTTTTAAAAAATATATTTTTCTTTCTTTATCTGTTGAAAAGGCGAGATTAGAATGCAAAATGTCTTTTTACATTATATGTACGTGAAGTAACTTTTTCATTAGAAATTACACGCACAGTCTTTTTATTCTCTTCAATCACATAATATTTATCAAACCATTCTGTTTGGTATGATCTGGAGTTTGTATCGTTTGTACCGCAGCCATATTACAATATTACATCTAAAAACATATTTAAAACACAGTAATTTCAAAAGAAAGTTATTGATATATTTAATATTCATACCTTTGTGGTTGAGAAACTTTAATAAGACAACAATAAAAGTGTTAAACATTTATAATATAAATGCCTGGGTCACTTAAAGAGCCTGTGTGGGTCAGTGTATGACCCGCAGGTCATAGGTTCGCTATCACTGGACTAGATATTAAAAATAAAATTCGCATCAGCCCCTATTCTTATTCCTATCGAACTATTCCTATCGAAATCATCATCATTCAGTCATGTACTAAATGAATTTTATATGGATGAAATTTATGTTGTTTTAGGATTCGACGAATAACTGTTCTAGGGATATTGTTTACAGCGGCCAATTTACTCGTACTCAGAGTTGGGTCTGCAGCAACTTGTCCCAAAACTCTAACCAAAGTAGCCTCATTTCTCACCGTTAATTCACGATGAGTTGAGTTTTTTATTGGCTACTGAAACAGTTTCTTGAAATTTCGTGACCCACTCCAACACGTATTTTCGGCTTACATGTTTATGGGGATGCTCTTGATTAAATAAGCCGGGCGTACGATTTCCGTTCTCACCATTTTTAAAAACAATGCTCTCATTTCGACCCTCTCCGCTATCGAGTAAACCATTTTTGATGGCAGGAATTTAAAAAGCAGCTTAAATGGAGAACGAATGGGATCTGTTATGTGGTAAGATACGTAGTTAAGTAGAATAGAAAGTAGAATAAAAAATTATATGTAATATTGCGATAACAGAACAAAACCCACTGCTTAATAGAAAAACATGTGCATGTCTTAAAAAGATACAATTTGAGTATTTGTTGAACTAATAAAATTCTCTTCTGGCGTTGTGAGGGTGATGTTTTTTATCTACACTTTTCTGATTAAGAACAGATTGAACAATTGAACTTCATTTCAACGACATAAGCAGAAAACGCGTTCATAACTTGAAACTAAATAATTTTGAAATCAAATCGATAGATTTGGAAAATGTTAACCGTTTAGTATTCTGTGCAAAAAGGGCTTTCAAATAAGGTATCATTTATCGCACCGTGCGGTTTAAAATATTAGGGGTTGTGGTCTCAGCGCAAAGGGGTTAAGTGATTTGGCTACAAATTTTCTTGTCTTAAACATAAACAAAGTTGACATGTCCGAGCGTTTTTTGAGAATCCATCTTTAACTAGCCAAAATTCCCTCTGTTTCGTTTTCAATGACCAACCCGGTAAATATTGCAGATTTATGGCGAATGAAAGAATAATTTTGATTAAATATTGAGAAAATCGAAATGATTTTTGATGTAATAATACGGAAGGCGGAAACTTTTTATTGAAAATTACAGAAACTTTAGGTACAAACAAGAATGCTCTCTTTCTACTTTTTGTATTTGTAATTTATATACTATATATTTGTAAATTGAAATAACTTAATTTCAGTGAATTATAAAAATATGTTTTATTTTAACATCCAGATGTCTTAAATATAATTTAGAAGTTATATTTTAATGTATGTGAATGAAATTGTAATGACTGGAATTTGCAGACTATTAAGATACATGAGTTCCGTTTTATCCACCATTATTTTTCATTCGTTTTTTTAGTTTGTGAAAACTTGGCGAAATAGGATATTAACTATTTGAAGGAGAAGACGCGTGACGGTAAAAGTTCGTGTGCGAGTGTGTGTAATATACGATATGTAATATGTGTCCGGTTTCGGTGTAATATTTTATAAAACGCAAGATGAATAAGAAAGAGAGAACCAAGTGGAAGACTAATCTAAATGCATGAGCCGTGAATTTCGCCTCTCCGCCGTTCACCTCTGATATCTTCCAGAACAACAAGGATTCCCTGCTGCTTTGTAAATAATCATTTTCTTCTTGTATTAATGTTTGCTAGAGTAGGCGCCGTAGCTACTCTAGCAAACATTCTTGTAAATGGTCCTATTCTAATTCAAATTCGTAGATTTTTTAATATTAGTATTATTATTTGGAGTATAATATTAGATATTCAGTGCACAGATGCGTCGCGGAGGCAACGTTCTGCGGAGGGACACGGTGGTTAAGTTTCCTTCCACTCTGGCGTTAAGGAAACAATGCGGTTGCGACAGAGACGATGAGGCCCGCCGCATTTCCCAGCACAAAAAAGAGAAGTAAAAAAAAACTGGAAACACAGCGCTAATGGAAGTCGAATCTTTTTTAAATTCATGCAGGTATAGGAACGGATGGAACTATACACATACACGGTAACGGTGAGATGTGCCTCAAGAAGAACCGAGATCATTCCGTGCACAGAATCACTCACTGGGTTATGCCTTTCCCGTTTGCATACTAAAAAACTATTTATCTTGATTTGATTCCGTTTTCCCAGAAACTACGGGGGATTTCGAATTTAAATGCCGCATTTGTATTCAGCGCCAAACAATACAATAATACTGTTACGGATTTCCATAATATAACAATTCCGTACGAAACTTCGAAATTTCACCGGGAAAACCTATCATCTCGTCCGACACCGAGCAATTATTCAGCCAATAACTCACCCCAACAAACAACAAAGAATTTTTCAAATGGCGAAACAACACTTGCAAAAAGTACTTAAAACTTTTCTCTTACAAATATAAATAATACATCCATCACTCATCTTGATATAAAACGATATTAAAATAGTACATAACACGGGTATTTTTCTCTTGTACTCGCATGTTTTAAAACTAAGTAATTACGAAAAACAAAGATTACTGGCTAGGTTAGATTGTAAACTCCATAAGAAAATTCATAAAGAACAAAACAAGATTTCAAAGCAAAACCCGGCAGGTATTAATAGAAAATTGTGCTTTATGAAATACATGCAGTGGAAGTATAAAAACTTTAAAAAGTTTAGAAATGGTTATTTATCGAAATGTAATTTTTTATAAAGTTATAAACCTGGTTCGGGTCTTGTAAAAATTCTTCTTGAAAAATAATAAATACCAAAAGAACTCTTCTACAAGTCATACAATAAAAATTCCTTGTGAAAATGTTAAAAAAGTACAACACAAAATATAAACGTTGCAAAAGGTACAATACAACTTCTTTTGCAAGCAAAGCGTAAATGTAACTTAAACTAGTCTAACTACTAACTTTTTGTATTAACATATCATTTTTTCATAAGAAATATACAAATATGAGCATTATGGATGTGCCATACAATAAATATATAACTGTAACATGTAACCGTGTATGTGTATAGTTCCATCCGTTCCTATACCTGCATGAATTTAAAAAAGATTCGACTCCCATTAGCGCTGTGTTTCCAGTTATATATTTATTAAATGGCACATCCATAATGCTCAAATTTGTATATTTTTTATGAAAAAATGATATTTCTTATGAAAAAGTCTAGTCAATGAAAGAAGTCCTCACGATATTAAAAGAATAATAATGTTTTTATTTTGCGCTAATTTAAAAATTAACCAAATTGAGATGCATATTGCAATGTAATTTCGACGGTTACGCAGCCGTTTTAAAATTCATATGTCCCTCGACTTTTAAGTTCCGTTTTATGCGACACAACTTAAGTTGATATGTCACAGGGTCTGGGATATTTTAGGTAAACAACTTTTGACGAGGCAAATACTATTGCATTAAATAGTGAAATATAAAATGTCAGTTTATACAAGCAGAGCATTTTTTGTTTCGTTTTATTTAAATGAAGGAGAATGCGACCATTGCCTAACGTGCCCTTTGGACAGGTTTTCCTTGCATTTCTTTAATTTCACAGCAGTACAAGACTATTTAGTGCCTAATCGAAAAAAGTATGGTTCTCCTTGAATAATCCAATGTTTCACAATCTAATAAAATAGTACAGTATAATATTGATAATCCGGCGGTTGGTTAATCCGGCACTCTGGGGAAACACGTGTCATATCTTTACGTTTCCGCGCGTCGGATATAAATCTCGCTCACAGAAGGAATAAAGTCAAAAACATCACCATAAAGTGTTCTTGGAAAAAGATCTGGCCAACACACCCTGCTTTTAACTCTGAAAACCTGATTGACGATTCTGACCAAGCTAATTCCGCTCTACAATAGTTTTATTATCTATTCTAAGTTTGTACATATTTTTTTGTTTGTACACATTTACCTATATAGATCCATATTTGATTCTTTCTTGAAATACAATTGTACATAAAATATGTAAAATTGTTATTACTTTGTTTTAATCCTAATAATCCGGCGGTTCTCTGGTCCCATATGTGTTCGATTACCAAGATTATACTATATATGCCTAGTCAAAATTAAATCCTGACTTAACTTCATATAGTGATTTAGCTATGTGTCTAGTTGATTATTTAACCGGATATACAGTGTATAGTCAAAAAATAGACGAGTCAAAAAATATTTGCTTAAACAACTATTTTCCTTCTACAATATATTAATTATAGAAAACTGTTATTACTTTGTTTCATGTTTCAAGAGTGTATTCTTATAGGTATTGGGGGAATACTGAGGAAAGAGGGTATATTGAGGTATGAGGTATTAATGCTAAAAGGAAATGTAATTAATTTTGACAAGAAATATATCATGTGTTGCAAAATCGCGCATTGCCTCGCATATAAAATTTATTTATAAATCATTAGCCGTTGAGACCGCTTTAATATTTCTTTCGGTGGCGGCTAGAAGTTTCTCCAGTCCCACAAGACGATTTCAGTGGAACGGAAATATTTTTTTATAAAATTAAGCTCCTTCTTAAGCTTTTTCTAGAATAGTTCTACTATTATAGCAAACAGAAACTCGTCTGCTCTACATAAATGGATCTAGAGGTATTTACAATTTTCCATTGACATCTGAAAACCAATATTTTTTCTGATTAAGTAAGTAATTAAGTAAGTCTTGTCTGCCTAGTCTTCTTTTTTTGTGGCTTGGGGGAACCTCTCAGTAAACCCCCTATTCCACTGGGCTGCGCCAACCCGGCGTATCACATATTTCGCATTCTTTCAGGGTGGGCAGCCCGGGCGGTTGGTACCGCCATGGTAGATAATGCCTCTGCCTAGGCGGGGAATCTCTAGTCTTCTATGTCAACTCTTGTCTGTCTGTCTTTTTTTTTGCACGCGCTGGTACACCACCCGGCTCGTGCCGAGTGGTGGTGTGGGGCTGCCCAGTAATGGGCGACCCACTAAAAAAAAAAACCACCATTCATGCCCCCCAACCAAAAACCAGAGGAAACGTGATGGAATCCAAAGTTGGCTTAACTTCATCACGTCCCCCTTTCATTTCCAAAAATAATTCATCCTCATTCACTCGTTGTGCAGCGCGCGCCGTTATTCGCCGTGCCTCCCCCCCCCCCCCCCTCCCATCAAAATTGTTAATAAATTTTTGTGCATCGGCACGCACGGCTCGCGCGTAGCAATCTTTCGACCCGCCTCACGCTCGTCACTTTCATCCTTCTCCTTTCGCCTCATTATGAATCCTGACATCCCAGTCAGCACGCCCTATTCATACTCACTACGGAGCATAATCCTCACCAAGCTCACCTTGCTTACATCTTCTACCACCTTCCATTCTGCTTCGCTCCTCAATCGCTCCCATCTCATACACTCAAAAATCGTATTCTCCGTCGTGTCCTCATTTGCACCGCAGTACCCATAGTGCTCCACCAGGTCCTTCTCTGCCAACCACTCTTCCATCATTCTCCCTATTTCATCTTCTCTGGGGGATCCTTACCAAACAGACTTGGCATTGAAATCTGCCCCGACTCTTTGGATCAGGTTTTCATGCTAGTTCTCAGCTTATCCATAAATGATACAAACTGCTCCAGCGTAATGTTGGGCGAGATGTAGCATTCATACAGGACCAAGTTCTCCAAATTCATTCCATATCAACTCCATTGCAGTTGCACCCCTATTTGAGTTTGTCTGCAGTATAATCATTTTCTGATAGACTTCTCTTTCATACTTTCTACACATTTTCGGTACACGGGGCAGCCCATAGAGTCTGCCCTGTGCCCGCTCATTTCACACACGTAGCACATGGCCTCTTGGGCCTTGCACTCTTGTGCTTTGTGCCCACATTCCCCGCACCGCAGATATACCATCGTTCTCTCCTTTTCCTTGCATGCTGCCGCCAAGTGTCCGAAGCGAAGGCAGCGGTAGCACTTGGGTGGCTTGTTGTTCTCACTCACCCGACAGATAACGCATCTTTCTTTAATTCTCCCTTTCTCCAGCACGGTTCGCGCCACTTTTACTGGAAATGCAACGACCGCCACGTTGGCCCCTCCCCGCACTGGGTGGAGGGACTTTACCAAGCACTCCTTGCATTCAGTGGCCCCCTGCAAGGCCTATTTCACTTCTTCTGGAGTGCTAGCCTCGTCCATGTTCCGGACCAACAGACCTCACGTTTTGACCTCACTCACCTCTTTCACTTGGTCTATTCACTCAGCCAGTCGCTTCTTATCTCCCTCGTCTTTCACCCTAAGCATGAGGTCCCCACCTACGGTTTTCCTCATCCCTTGCACATGTATATCCTCTACATCCACTTCATTCTTTATGGCATTTACCATCTGTGCATTATAGACATCCTCCGCTCTCCTTACCAGAACGGCTTGGGTCGTTCCGGTGTCTTCGGCCACTTTCTCTCGATGCGATTTACCTTCCAATTTCATCCAGCACAGGGTTACCTCAGGTCCTGTGCCGAAAAACACGCATTCAATCTTTCGCACATGCCACCTCTTAACGTTCTCAGCCTCACCCATGACAAACCTCTTTCTGAACTTCTTTTCACAAATTTCTTTAATTTTTACTACGATCTCGAACGCCTTGTGTTCGGCATTCTCGGCCTTTGCATCACCCATATGGGCAAAGAGGTGGTATCCCGTACTCTCAGTCGAGACCTCCGCTTCAACACCGCCCATGCACACCAAATTCTGGCTCTTTATTTAGGCCACAGAACCTACATCCATGTCCTCATAGACATTTTTGGCCTGTGGCAACTGATCAAGCATCATGTCTAGTCTTATCTGTCTAGTCTTCTCTGTCTAGCCTTGCATGTCTAGTCTCTCTAGTCTTGTCTGTCTAGTCTTGTATGTCTAGTCTTGTTTGTCTAGTCTTGTCAGTCTAGTCTTGTCTGTCTAGTCCTGTCTGTCTGGTCTTGTCTGTCTGGTCTTGCCTGTCTAGTCTTGTCTGTCTAGTCTTGTCTGTCTAGTCTTGTCTGTCTAGTCTTGTCTGTCTAGTCTTGTCTGTCTAGGCTTGTCTGTCTAGTCTTGTCTGTCTTGTCGTGTCTGTCTAGTTTTGTCTGTCTAGTCTTGTCTGTCTAGTCTTGTCTGTCTAGTCTTGTCTGTCTAGTCTTGTCTGTCTAGTCTTGTCTGTCTAGTCTTGTCTGTCTAGTCTTGTCTGTCTAGTCTTGTCTGTCTAGTCTTGTCTGTCTAGTCTTGTCTGTCTAGTCTTGTCTGTCTAGTCTTGTCTGTCTAGTCTTGTCTGTCTAGTCTTGTCTGTCTAGTCTTGTCTGTCTAGTCTTGTCTGTCTAGTCTTGTCTGTCTAGTCTTGTCTGTCTAGTCTTGTCTGTCTAGTCTTGTCTGTCTAGTCTTGTCTGTCTAGTCTTGTCTGTCTAGTCTTGTCTGTCTAGTCTTGTCTGTCTAGTCTTGTCTGTCTAGTCTTGTCTGTCTAGTCTTGTCTGTCTAGTCTTGTCTGTCTAGTCTTGTCTGTCTAGTCTTGTCTGTCTAGTCTTGTCTGTCTAGTCTTGTCTGTCTAGTCTTGTCTGTCTAGTCTTGTCTGTCTAGTCTTGTCTGTCTAGTCTTGTCTGTCTAGTCTTGTCTGTCTAGTCTTGTCTGTCTAGTCTTGTCTGTCTAGTCTTGTCTGTCTAGTCTTGTCTGTCTAGTCTTGTCTGTCTAGTCTTGTCTGTCTAGTCTTGTCTGTCTAGTCTTGTCTGTCTAGTCTTGTCTGTCTAGTCTTGTCTGTCTAGTCTTGTCTGTCTAGTCTTGTCTGTCTAGTCTTGTCTGTCTAGTCTTGTCTGTCTAGTCTTGTCTGTCTAGTCTTGTCTGTCTAGTCTTGTCTGTCTAGTCTTGTCTGTCTAGTCTTGTCTGTCTAGTCTTGTCTGTCTAGTCTTGTCTGTCTAGTCTTGTCTGTCTAGTCTTGTCTGTCTAGTCTTGTCTGTCTAGTCTTGTCTGTCTAGTCTTGTCTGTCTAGTCTTGTCTGTCTAGTCTTGTCTGTCTAGTCTTGTCTGTCTAGTCTTGTCTGTCTAGTCTTGTCTGTCTAGTCTTGTCTGTCTAGTCTTGTCTGTCTAGTCTTGTCTGTCTAGTCTTGTCTGTCTAGTCTTGTCTGTCTAGTCTTGTCTGTCTAGTCTTGTCTGTCTAGTCTTGTCTGTCTAGTCTTGTCTGTCTAGTCTTGTCTGTCTAGTCTTGTCTGTCTAGTCTTGTCTGTCTAGTCTTGTCTGTCTAGTCTTGTCTGTCTAGTCTTGTCTGTCTAGTCTTGTCTGTCTAGTCTTGTCTGTCTAGTCTTGTCTGTCTAGTCTTGTCTGTCTAGTCTTGTCTGTCTAGTCTTGTCTGTCTAGTCTTGTCTGTCTAGTCTTGTCTGTCTAGTCTTGTCTGTCTAGTCTTGTCTGTCTAGTCTTGTCTGTCTAGTCTTGTCTGTCTAGTCTTGTCTGTCTAGTCTTGTCTGTCTAGTCTTGTCTGTCTAGTCTTGTCTGTCTAGTCTTGTCTGTCTAGTCTTGTCTGTCTAGTCTTGTCTGTCTAGTCTTGTCTGTCTAGTCTTGTCTGTCTAGTCTTGTCTGTCTAGTCTTGTCTGTCTAGTCTTGTCTGTCTAGTCTTGTCTGTCTAGTCTTGTCTGTCTAGTCTTGTCTGTCTAGTCTTGTCTGTCTAGTCTTGTCTGTCTAGTCTTGTCTGTCTAGTCTTGTCTGTCTAGTCTTGTCTGTCTAGTCTTGTCTGTCTAGTCTTGTCTGTCTAGTCTTGTCTGTCTAGTCTTGTCTGTCTAGTCTTGTCTGTCTAGTCTTGTCTGTCTAGTCTTGTCTGTCTAGTCTTGTCTGTCTAGTCTTGTCTGTCTAGTCTTGTCTGTCTAGTCTTGTCTGTCTAGTCTTGTCTGTCTAGTCTTGTCTGTCTAGTCTTGTCTGTCTAGTCTTGTCTGTCTAGTCTTGTCTGTCTAGTCTTGTCTGTCTAGTCTTGTCTGTCTAGTCTTGTCTGTCTAGTCTTGTCTGTCTAGTCTTGTCTGTCTAGTCTTGTCTGTCTAGTCTTGTCTGTCTAGTCTTGTCTGTCTAGTCTTGTCTGTCTAGTCTTGTCTGTCTAGTCTTGTCTGTCTAGTCTTGTCTGTCTAGTCTTGTCTGTCTAGTCTTGTCTGTCTAGTCTTGTCTGTCTAGTCTTGTCTGTCTAGTCTTGTCTGTCTAGTCTTGTCTGTCTAGTCTTGTCTGTCTAGTCTTGTCTGTCTAGTCTTGTCTGTCTAGTCTTGTCTGTCTAGTCTTGTCTGTCTAGTCTTGTCTGTCTAGTCTTGTCTGTCTAGTCTTGTCTGTCTAGTCTTGTCTGTCTAGTCTTGTCTGTCTAGTCTTGTCTGTCTAGTCTTGTCTGTCTAGTCTTGTCTGTCTAGTCTTGTCTGTCTAGTCTTGTCTGTCTAGTCTTGTCTGTCTAGTCTTGTCTGTCTAGTCTTGTCTGTCTAGTCTTGTCTGTCTAGTCTTGTCTGTCTAGTCTTGTCTGTCTAGTCTTGTCTGTCTAGTCTTGTCTGTCTAGTCTTGTCTGTCTAGTCTTGTCTGTCTAGTCTTGTCTGTCTAGTCTTGTCTGTCTAGTCTTGTCTGTCTAGTCTTGTCTGTCTAGTCTTGTCTGTCTAGTCTTGTCTGTCTAGTCTTGTCTGTCTAGTCTTGTCTGTCTAGTCTTGTCTGTCTAGTCTTGTCTGTCTAGTCTTGTCTGTCTAGTCTTGTCTGTCTAGTCTTGTCTGTCTAGTCTTGTCTGTCTAGTCTTGTCTGTCTAGTCTTGTCTGTCTAGTCTTGTCTGTCTAGTCTTGTCTGTCTAGTCTTGTCTGTCTAGTCTTGTCTGTCTAGTCTTGTCTGTCTAGTCTTGTCTGTCTAGTCTTGTCTGTCTAGTCTTGTCTGTCTAGTCTTGTCTGTCTAGTCTTGTCTGTCTAGTCTTGTCTGTCTAGTCTTGTCTGTCTAGTCTTGTCTGTCTAGTCTTGTCTGTCTAGTCTTGTCTGTCTAGTCTTGTCTGTCTAGTCTTGTCTGTCTAGTCTTGTCTGTCTAGTCTTGTCTGTCTAGTCTTGTCTGTCTAGTCTTGTCTGTCTAGTCTTGTCTGTCTAGTCTTGTCTGTCTAGTCTTGTCTGTCTAGTCTTGTCTGTCTAGTCTTGTCTGTCTAGTCTTGTCTGTCTAGTCTTGTCTGTCTAGTCTTGTCTGTCTAGTCTTGTCTGTCTAGTCTTGTCTGTCTAGTCTTGTCTGTCTAGTCTTGTCTGTCTAGTCTTGTCTGTCTAGTCTTGTCTGTCTAGTCTTGTCTGTCTAGTCTTGTCTGTCTAGTCTTGTCTGTCTAGTCTTGTCTGTCTAGTCTTGTCTGTCTAGTCTTGTCTGTCTAGTCTTGTCTGTCTAGTCTTGTCTGTCTAGTCTTGTCTGTCTAGTCTTGTCTGTCTAGTCTTGTCTGTCTAGTCTTGTCTGTCTAGTCTTGTCTGTCTAGTCTTGTCTGTCTAGTCTTGTCTGTCTAGTCTTGTCTGTCTAGTCTTGTCTGTCTAGTCTTGTCTGTCTAGTCTTGTCTGTCTAGTCTTGTCTGTCTAGTCTTGTCTGTCTAGTCTTGTCTGTCTAGTCTTGTCTGTCTAGTCTTGTCTGTCTAGTCTTGTCTGTCTAGTCTTGTCTGTCTAGTCTTGTCTGTCTAGTCTTGTCTGTCTAGTCTTGTCTGTCTAGTCTTGTCTGTCTAGTCTTGTCTGTCTAGTCTTGTCTGTCTAGTCTTGTCTGTCTAGTCTTGTCTGTCTAGTCTTGTCTGTCTAGTCTTGTCTGTCTAGTCTTGTCTGTCTAGTCTTGTCTGTCTAGTCTTGTCTGTCTAGTCTTGTCTGTCTAGTCTTGTCTGTCTAGTCTTGTCTGTCTAGTCTTGTCTGTCTAGTCTTGTCTGTCTAGTCTTGTCTGTCTAGTCTTGTCTGTCTAGTCTTGTCTGTCTAGTCTTGTCTGTCTAGTCTTGTCTGTCTAGTCTTGTCTGTCTAGTCTTGTCTGTCTAGTCTTGTCTGTCTAGTCTTGTCTGTCTAGTCTTGTCTGTCTAGTCTTGTCTGTCTAGTCTTGTCTGTCTAGTCTTGTCTGTCTAGTCTTGTCTGTCTAGTCTTGTCTGTCTAGTCTTGTCTGTCTAGTCTTGTCTGTCTAGTCTTGTCTGTCTAGTCTTGTCTGTCTAGTCTTGTCTGTCTAGTCTTGTCTGTCTAGTCTTGTCTGTCTAGTCTTGTCTGTCTAGTCTTGTCTGTCTAGTCTTGTCTGTCTAGTCTTGTCTGTCTAGTCTTGTCTGTCTAGTCTTGTCTGTCTAGTCTTGTCTGTCTAGTCTTGTCTGTCTAGTCTTGTCTGTCTAGTCTTGTCTGTCTAGTCTTGTCTGTCTAGTCTTGTCTGTCTAGTCTTGTCTGTCTAGTCTTGTCTGTCTAGTCTTGTCTGTCTAGTCTTGTCTGTCTAGTCTTGTCTGTCTAGTCTTGTCTGTCTAGTCTTGTCTGTCTAGTCTTGTCTGTCTAGTCTTGTCTGTCTAGTCTTGTCTGTCTAGTCTGTCTAGTCTTGTCTGTCTAGTCTTGTCTGTCTAGTCTTGTCTGTCTAGTCTTGTCTGTCTAGTCTTGTCTGTCTAGTCTTGTCTGTCTAGTCTTGTCTGTCTAGTCTTGTCTGTCTAGTCTTGTCTGTCTAGTCTTGTCTGTCTAGTCTTGTCTGTCTAGTCTTGTCTGTCTAGTCTTGTCTGTCTAGTCTTGTCTGTCTAGTCTTGTCTGTCTAGTCTTGTCTGTCTAGTCTTGTCTGTCTAGTCTTGTCTGTCTAGTCTTGTCTGTCTAGTCTTGTCTGTCTAGTCTTGTCTGTCTAGTCTTGTCTGTCTAGTCTTGTCTGTCTAGTCTTGTCTGTCTAGTCTTGTCTGTCTAGTCTTGTCTGTCTAGTTTTGTCTGTCTAGTCTTGTCTGTCTAGTCTTGTCTGTCTAGTCTTGTCTGTCTAGTCTTGTCTGTCTAGTCTTGTCTGTCTAGTCTTGTCTGTCTAGTCTTGTCTGTCTAGTCTTTTCTGTCTAGTCTTGTCTGTCTAGTCTTGTCTGTCTAGTCTTGTCTGTCTAGTCTTATCTCTCTGGACAGACACGAATGGAGGAACCAGAAGAAATCAAGAAAAAGGCTTCCAAAAGGAAGTTCTGTTCAATGATCACGCTAGATATAGAAAAAAACTTTAACTCTGCGCCCTGGTAATATATCATATTCGCACTAAGAAATGAAGAGATCGGTCAGTGAATGCCTCCTCAAAATTCGACAGTGATACCTATATAATAGGTACATCATAACAACTGATGGAACACGCAGAAGATCACTTGTGTCCTGCCGCAGGGATCCGTTCTGGGTTCAAGCATTGTGGCTAGTCTTTTATGATAAAGGACTAAGAACGGATACAGGAGCGGGTGTTAGGGTAATAGCTTACGCAAACGATGTTGCCGTTGTTGTATCAGCTCGGACACCACAGATTCTGGAGCAACGTATAAGACATGTCATATACAAAATCGGGCTTGCCTATCCAGCTAGCCCTTAAAAAAACAGAGATTGTCCTCCTGGAAGGGGGATACAAGTTGCGCAATCTAATAACAGAAGTAGAAGGATCACTAGTCCAGAGAGTTAAATCCCTTAAATACATGGGGATACACATATAAAAAGACGTTATTGACAAATTGATGATGTGAATGACAACACATATTAAGGTGACATACGAGAAGGCATGCATGAGAATGGCATGGTTACCCTGTTGGCTTTGGCAAGAATCAAGCTAAATATTGGAGGGCCTAGATCGCGGAGGCGTATAATTCTTGTTCACGTCACCTGTTCAATACTGCTATACGGGGCTTTCATATGGACACAAGTACTACGCCACAAGATATAGGAGCGCATGCTAGAGAGCATAAATAGAAAGAAGGCAATACGTGTAGTAGTGGCCTACAGGACCGCTTCAGCCTTGGCCGTACTTGCCTTAGCAGGCATACCGCCTTTAAAGTTACGCGTCGACGATAGATTCTCTATCCACGAGAGAGGTAGGCAATCAAAATCGGCAGCCAGAGAAATTATGTTGAATACCTGGCTACAAAAATGGATACTTTTTGAAAGATATACCAAAACCTTTATTAAGGATGTTCGTAGATGGAGTAATAGAAAATTGGCAAACCTGGACGACCACTCAACCCAGGCAATGACGGGACATGGTGTCTTCAACACATATCTAAAGAGAATTAAAGAAAGCGAGACCGACGAATGCTGGTATTGCGATCCAGAGGTGCTGGACTCACCAGAACACACTATGTTCCAATGCCCTACGTGGGACGATATACGAAGAGTTGCCCACAGCAACTGTCAAGCCCCAGTTAGTAAGGAAAACGCAGCAGCACTGCTACTGGAGTCGAAAGATGGCTGGAACGCGGTAACAAGGATGCTGTGAGAAATTATGAGAGGGAAGGAGGCCGAAGAGCGTAAAAGGAAGTCCGTGAGTGATAGACCCAACTGGAGAGAAGTATTTCAACACCTACCTCGAAGTAATGCTTAATGGCAGTTCCGGAAAATTTTGCAAGGTTAATATTTAGTTCAAACTAATTTTTGCTAGTTTAAAGTAGAATTTATGAAAAAAAAGTATTCAACACGTTAACTTCAATAACAACAGGAATACGTATCAATTTATTGTATTATTTGGCTTTAAGTAAATATATAATTACTAAGTTTCACTAATCAAAACTAGTAATAACGCAGAAAGCTGTAATAAATTATCAATTTAAATTATTTTTTCGCTTTTCATAGAAAAATTTAGACAAAACTAATTTTGCCTAATGATTTGATGTGATCTTTTAATATTTATTAAATCAGTCTAAAAATGTCCTTTCCTATTGAAGAATTGCTAAGATTAATTAGATTTTCAAAACAAAAGAAATAAATAATTAAATAATTAATTTGTTTTACAAATTTTGGAGAAAATATCTCTAGCAAATTTAGGTTTAATTAACTTGGAATGAGTTTGGCTTGACGAGTTTAATAGACTCAATAAAATGAATTAATAAAATTAATCAAAATAATGTTAGTACCATTTTTAATCTTATCAATTTTAGTTCCATCATTAACAAATGTACTTGATCTACAAATCAGGGGCGTTTCCAACCAACTGCTCTAGGGGGCGTAATAGCCAACTAAAAAAAAAATATTTTTCATAACAGAAAATACAAAATTTAGAAGAAATGGCTAGATGCTGAAATCTACTTTTTAAACTAATATCTAGTCGATAAACATCTTTGTCAAAATGGTAAAATAAAGGAGTAAAATGTTTGAATATCAGTAATTTTTAACAATAAAAATGTAGAGCGAAAAATTCTTAGGGGGTAATTACCCGATTACCCCCTCTTGAAACCGCCACAAATGCATACAAATACATTCAGGGCTACTATTCTTGCTACAAATACATTCAGGGAAGATTCAAACAACTTTTGATAAAATAAAGAAAAAAGAGAATATTATATACAAATTACTTTTTATGTACAATAAAGAGTAAAAAATAATTTTCTAAAAATAAAACATTTTTTCACTACACAACAAATCACAACATTTTTCTTCCAAAACATTCTTGCCTTAAACACCCGAAATTGCTTTATAAACTACAACCTTTTCGGTCCATAGACCTTTTTCTCCGTTGTTTTTTTTTTCTTTTTTCCGTTTCGTTAACTGAATTGGAGCCTCCTAAGGTCTACAAACTGATAAGACAAAAAAAAAGAAAAGTTTCATCTACAAAACTAAACAATTAACAATTCTAACGAACTACAATCCTACGATAACGTACAAAAAGAGAAACAAAATAATACCTGGATAAACACTAAATGGCCTATATAGATAGTCTTTATATATAAACTAGTCTTTTTAATGAATTGTTTAGTGAAAGAATAAATGAATTTTATATTAGTTCTTCTAGAAGTAACATAGTAATTGAGATAAAATAAATGGACTTCTGTTAGAAAAAAGAAGCTATTAAATATTTAGTAAATAAGCTCATATATAACTAGTTTTATTTATAGAACTAGTTTTATTTATCTTATAAAAAGGAAATATAAATTTAACAAAATCACAATTGCAAAAATGTAACTGTTTAATGTGATAAGTTTTTTTTTCAAAATTAATTTAAATTGATTAGCTGTCCAAATTAAATTGTAAGAGAGGAGTTTGTTATTCAAACCTAGTCGTTCTAATGAGGTTTATAAGAAAATTTAATTAATTGATTTTGATTCTAAACATCCACACTGTCCAAAACTGAAACAGTTATATAAATTACAAAATATTTAAAATACAGATTTATTAAATCTCATGGGTTCAGTATTCAGTTGGAATTGGTTGGAGAATTTAAACGTTAAAATTGAGTTATTTGTAAAAGCAAAACGTTAAGAAATTTAAATTGTATTGAACGGCTTTAATTTGCGTTTTAGACATAAATAATTTTAATTGGATTTACAGAAAAATGAATGAAATTGTCTTAGTCTTAAACATATTTAAAAAATGCAGTTTAGCATAATTACGATTAAAATGTTAAATTAAATTTTGAAGAATTTGCTTTTATTTTGACATTTTCTTTTTCAGAATGTGTCTTTCTATATTATATAAGATTAATTTAAATGCTTCAAAAATGTAGTTAAAAGATTATTATGCATTTCTCAGAAATTATATCCCAATTAGCACTTTAGGCTTGTAATTGAAATAAAACTAAATTGGATGGAATAATTATTTTTTATTTCGGAAACAGATATTCTTTTAGTGTCTGATTTTTGTCTGATTTTGAATGATTTTTTTGTTTGATTGTTTGGTCTAGTCCACTGAGTCACATAATGGTCCAGGGTACCCCCGGGGGCTCACGGGAGATTCCACGGGGTCTACGTTGGCGTGAACAAAAAATTGTCTACGAAAATTTCAATATTAAGGAACAGCAATGTTGGTTTTACCTATTTTTTTTTTGTGGGGTCGGTTGGCTGCAAAGCCTTTCTGCACTACGACCAACTTGATCTATTGTGCTTGACCCTACTACAATTACTCTCCCAGGAATTCAACTTCGTGAACGAAGTCTAAGATATTCCTGAGAGGCCAGCTACTCAGCTCCTTGGTGGTCAATCTTGCGACCCCGAAGTGGGCAAGCCTTATGTGTGCTAGCGCCACATATGTGCGCATTATGTGTTCAGTGGTTTTTTCATCTGATTCATATAATCTACAGGCAACTTCCTCTGCCTTTCCCATTTTGTGTAGGTGATATCTCACCGGACAATGTCCTGTGAGTAGGCCTACTAAAGTTCTGATTTCTCTTCTAGAGAAGCTTAGCATCTGCTGCGTTATTGCGGCAGAATAGTTTATGAGCATTTTAGCTTGCCTCTGTCCTGGCGTGTTCTTCCAGTGGGTTTGCTTTTGCTCTTCTTCCCATTTCTTAGCCCCCTGCCTTAAGTGGGCCTTCGTAAGCCCACAAGTTGGGTCCGGGCTCCAGAAGGGAGCCTCGGCCACGGTTTTGGCGAGTGCGTCGGCCATTTCATTCCCATATATGCCCTGGTGACTCAGTGACCACATTAGCTTGAGTCTGTTACCTTTCACCAGTTGCTTTAAGGTTTGTTTACAGTTCCAGGTTAGCTTGGAATTAAAGTTGTGGGCTTTTAAATTCCTTAGAGCTACCTGGCTGTCCGGGATGAATATCACTTTGGCCTCTTTCCATTCCAGCGGTATGTACGCCAGTCAAATCACAAAATGCCATCAGGTCCGGCAGCCTTAAATGGCTTAAAACTGTTCACATGTGACTTTTTGAACAGTAAACTTGGTTGTTGCCATGTTTTTGCAGATTTTGGTTGGGCGCTTCATCCGCGTTATCCGTCACCAGTTATGGTTGATTTAGAGCCAGGAAAATGCGTCTGCAGTAAAACGCTTAGACTTTCCTCTAAATATTTGGTATACTTACCACTCGGTGTCTTAATAAGCCCGATTTCATTTGAGTGGTCCTTTGCCAAAACCTTTTGCAGCCTTGCCGTTGGGGCGCATTGATCAATGCCCTCACAGAAGTCACGCCAGGTTTTCCTTTTCGAACTTCTCAATTCTTTGTTGTAATCAGTAAGTGCTACTGTGTAGGCTTCCCACTTGCCTGTTCTTTTCGCACCGTTGAAGGCTTTCCTGGCCGTCTTTCTCAGACGTCCTAGCTCTTTGTTCCACCAAGGAACAGCCCTTGATTTTTGCATCTTTTTGAGAGGACTGCTAGTCTCATAGGCGTGTGCTAGAACGCCTTTTAGATGAGACGATGCTGCTTCCAGATCGTCTGTTGTGTTTATTATGAGGCGGAGACTTTCGGTTTCCTGTCTGAGGATCTCCTTGTAGAGTTCCCAATCAGTACACCTAGGGTTCCTGCGCTCTATTACCACATTGTGTGCCTCACCTAAGTGGAACTCAATCTTTTGGTGGTCTGACATTGATGGCTCGTCGAGAACTCGCCAATCTATGATTAACTCTGTTGTATAAGCATCAGCTAGAGTCAAATCTAAAACCTCCTGTCTGATTGCGTTTACAAAGGTGGGTTTACAGCCCTTATTAACGATCACCACATCGTTCGTACATAAGTATTCGAGTAATTGCTTACCTCTATTCTTTGTATCCGTGCTGCTCCACACCGTATGATGTGCGTTGGCATCGCAGCCCAGAATGTAATGTTGTTCTTGTTGCACCAGTTCACGAGGCGTATAGTTTCCTCTGATGGAGGCTTGTCCATATCACCTGGAAAGTAAACCGAGGCCAAAATAATGTGCCTCTTTCCCCCCCTTTCTTCGGGATCTCCACGTCTGCCACTGTCTGGTCTCCTGTGGTGAATTCTGGAACGGGTACAAAATTAATATTCTTCCTGAGCATAAGCACTTCTCTTGATTAAGAACAGCTAGTGTTATAAACCAGCTTACATATGTCAGTAGGTAGGCCCCTGAGTAAGAGGTAAGTCCCTGGTTAATCCATAATTCTTGCAGAAAACCAATACCGACACTTGCCTGTTTGAAGGCCATGTGTAGGGCGCTGGTCGCCGCTTTGGAGTGGTGCAGGTTTTTGGCTTAACCTATCAATGTAGGCAAATAATAAACTCTTCTGCTTAAAGAGCCTATCCTCTGTGGATATTAGCAATCACGTTGGTCCAAATCTCTCTATACACTGTCGCTCCGAATAGAGCTGTTGATGTCATTCCAGTCCATGTTCGTAAATTTCGCAGTGACGATATTTGCCTGCGTCCTGCTGACCTTCGACCCTCTATTTTGCCCTGTAGGGCAAAATGAGTTGAAAAAGGTGGTATTTTTCACCTCGCGAAAACTACTCCTAAAAATTAAACCATCAAAGCTCGAAGATCATCTAAAAAGGTGTCATCGTTATAAAATAGGTACAGATTTAAAATATTTTCAAACATGGAAAAATATGAAAAGAGACCATGATGAAAAGAGATAATGATGATGGTTTGCGGGCATCTTACAATAATGCAATAATGCTTGCGGGCATCTCACTACTTATAGCTAAATATGGAAAACCGCACACCATCGGAGAACGGTTAATATTACCCGTTGTTGAAGAGGTTTTGAAAACTGTTATACACAAACCTGCATTTGATGTACGACTAATTCCTTTGAGTAACAACACTGAACAAAGACGTATTGATGAAATGAGCTCTGATATTGAAAGCTTTTTGTCTAATTATCTGCAAACAATTCATTTTTCTATTCAACTGTACGAGTCAACTTTATTTTCTAATGAAGCATTATTATTGGCATATGTTGGATTTGTTATGGACAAAGAAATCGAAGAAGAGCTGCTATTTGCGAAAACTTTGGAGACGGACACTAAAGGCGAATCAATATTTAATGTCCTGAGTGCTTTTTTTTTTAGGAAACATTGAGTCCATTTACATGCGTTATTTCGGTGGCTGCATATGAAGCTCCTGCTATGTTCGGGTGATATCGTATTATAAACTATATCGGGTTTATAAGCCGTCTTAAGAAAATTATACCAGAAGTAACAGCAATTCACTGTGTCATCCACCGGCAACACCTGGTAGCGAGAAAATTGAGTTATAAGTTGCACCAATCGCTTCAATTTCTTATTAAAGCAATTAACAAAATAAGAAGCAATGCGTTGAACAACCGTTTATGCGACGAAAATGATGAAGACCTGCCTCACTTTTTGAATTAGTTTTGGAGTTTCTGGAAAGTACAGATGCAGATTTAAAAGGAAACCTGATCAAATTGCAAGCAAACATCGCATATTTGACAGATTTGTTAAAAATATTTGATGACATTAACTTGCAGTTACAAGGGGACAATTTAATAAAAAATTAATAAATAAAGTAAATTTAATAAAAACTAAAACTGAAAAAACCCGGAGGAAAGGTACCCTCTGGACAAAAGGGAGAAAGGAGTTACACCGGCAAAAAATGCGACAATAGTGGGCAAGGATCAAAGCCCAACAGTTGAACAAGCGTGATGCAAAGTAAGTCTATTCGAAACAAGAAGAAACGGTGCGAATTCTCTCACTTTCCAAATTTGTCACAAGCAGAATGTCTTGATGAGGATATTCAGACATACCTTCAACATTTAAGTCATCGTTGCAACTCATACGCAGGGCATGCATATTACTTGAAAAATAGACTTCAAGATATTCTGACGATGGAAATACCACCATGGATCACATATCCATATGATGAAACGGAAGTGGCGAATGTGGTATTACAAAAGGAGCACCAATAAGCGCTAAAGGTGAAATTTAAAAAAAGGCTATCAAACATTTTGGCTGCTGGCAGAAATACCCGAGAAATATCTTAGGCTATGGGAAATTGCGAGAAAACTTTTGATAGCGTCATACCTTGTCGTAAAAAGTTTTAGTGTCGTTACAAACCTATTAACGAAAATAAGGAGCACATTAAACATCACAGAACGGGAAGATATGTGGTTATTTCTTACAAAACTGAAACCAAATATTGATAATTTGCTCTCAAGTACATCCCTCGCATTAAAATTATGACTATTTTTTAAATTCTTGATTAGCATTGTTGAAGTTACAATACGCTATTAATGTTTAATTTTAATTCTATTAAGTCTGTAATCATATTATTTTAATGAATAGAACTAGTGATATAACGGAACTCCGAATCCGGCTCCGCAAGTGCGGAACTTCCGTAAAAAATCGTACCTCTGCCTCCGTGATTTTAGTTTTTCTAAAAAAAGTTATAACGGAGGTTTGTTGCGTTACGTCGTAGACGTCGTTAGACGCGTCGCCGCGCGATTGAGGCTTGCCCATGAAATGGTCAGATTTGTGCTTGTGTAGCGGGAAAGTGACTAGGTTATGTCACGCGATACATGTATCAACTTATGGACTCGCTAGATCGTAATTGTTATTGAGCTTTGTAATAAATATCCTTATTCAAATCGCGCATTGAAGCAGAAAACCATTGAAGTTTGGCAGTATTTTTTAGAAATGGATAATAATTATTCAAAACTTGTGGCAAAAACTATTTTAGAAAAGGCCGGACTACAACATCAATGAAAGGGCATTTAAAGTCCTTGCATAAAGAAAAATATGAAGAATTTTGTAAAATTGAAGAACAACGACAACAACAAAATTATTTGGAAATGAAAGTACCAAAACACTATACCAGGAACGTTTAAAACAGAAAATACTCAACAACCCAATCACAGCACAGTGCAACGTAAATCAAGCCTGGGAAAAAATTAAATCCAACATTACATCAAGCGCAAATGAAGCGATAGGACTAAGAACAATTAATGTAAATGGCCCAAGAGCCAACAAGCCATGGTTTACAGAAGAAGTAAAAGATACAGCCAAGCAGAAGCGGAAAGCATACATAACATATAGAAACAATAAAACTGAGGAAGAATACCGCAAATGCAAAGAACTACGAAACCGAGTAAATCAAGCAATCGATGAACTTAAAGAAAGATACTGGAAAAACTTCTCTAACGAAATTTAGCATGACCTATATAGAAGTCAGAAGAAGATCTGGAAAATACTCAGAAACAGAAATAAACCAATAACAGACTACATCCAAGTTACTACCATCAGCCAGGATCAGTGGATACAATACTTTAAAGAAATCTATAAAGACCAAACAGAAGAAGCCAATAACAGAGGACATCCAAGTTACTACCATCAGCCACGATCAGTCGATACAATACTTTAAAGAAATCTATAAAGACCAAGGAGAAGCAATAACTGGAGAAGCAGAATACATAACACAGGCACCCACAGGCACAACCGATGAACAACCAATTACAACAGATGTCCTCATGATATCCTCACATGATATCCTCAAGACAGTGAAAAATCTAAAAAATCGAAAAGCACCAGACATTGATAATGTCAGCAATGAAATGATCAAAAATGGGGGAAATACCATCATTAAAGAAATAATGCAGCTCTTTCGAATAAACCTACAAGAAGAACGAATTCCAGAAGAATGGAGGACCTGCAAAACAGTACCAATCTTTAAGAAACCCGCAAAAAAAGATCCCAAGAACTACTGGGGCATGACACTGCTTAGTGCTGTGCTCAAAATTTTCACAAAAATATAAGCCGAGGAAATCGAAGTTGCCGTTGGAAGCTGTGAAGAACAGCAGGGATTCCGCAAACATAGATAAACAATAGACGCTATCTTCTAGTACAACAACTAGCGGAGAAAGGAATTGAATTTGACAAACGTGTCTACTTATGCATGGTGGACTTCAAACAAGCATTTGACCGAATACAATTGAACGACATTACAAATATTCTACGTCTACATCGAGTGGATGACAGATACATTAACGTAATAAAAGACTTAAACAAAAACCATAGCACACATATTAAAGCAGACTTAACGCTAACTGAAAAAATTGACATCAAGGCTGGAATTAGACAGGGCGACAGCTTAAGTCCAACCCTCTTTAACACATGATGAACGAAATATTCAAAGAGGTCAAAAATACAGGAACAAGGTATATAATGACTAACAACTGCCAAACTAACAACTGTCAAGATAATATGTTATGCAGATGATGCCACACTAATATCAGATAACGAAGACGACCTACAAAGATTACTATTTGCACACAATAAAACAGACAAAAATTTCAACATGATCATATCAACAGAACAAACTAAATCAATGGATATTTCCAAAGAGCCTGTCAGGTGCAAACTTATGGTGGACAATAGAACGATAGAACAGGTCATGAAATTCAATTACCTAGGGTCGCAAATATCGAGCAACCGAAACCTGATTAAGGAAGTAAGAGCGAACTGCATCAAAGCATCATTCATTTCCGGTAGCCTAAGAGATCTAATATGGAAAAACAAATGTATGACGGCAGTATGCAAGACAAAGATATATAAAACATGTGTAGGACCTATCCTAACATACGCTGCCGAGACCCAAGCCGAAACAACAAACAATAAGAAACTCTTGAGAAGCACCGAAATGAAAACGCTGAGAGCAATAAAAGGCGTAACACTACGGGATCAAATAAGAAGTAGCGCCTCAGATGAATTACAAACGGAAGATGTTGTCAGATGGGTCAGATCCCGGAGAAGGCACTGGAGAGACCATGTAGACAGGATGAACCAGGATAGAATTGCCAAGTGGGCAAGAGACGGCAGGCCACAATGGAGAAGAGCCCCAGGCCGCCCGCCCAAGAGATAGCAGGAGTCCTGGACGTCCAGATCGCAAGAGGGGTAGACAGCACAATACAATAGTACAGAGTACAATACAGGACAAAGTCCTAAATCAATATGAAGAAGAACAACGAGAAACGTTGAAATTGAATCAGGTTACGTCAGTTACACCATTACAACAAGCAAAACGGCAACTGTTATAGAAGAATATTAAAAAGAAATCAAATGTGGGATACATCACACCCAAAGCAAAAAAAATGGGCGATATGATCGCAGAAATGATTGCATTACAATATCTGACGTTCCATTTTATCGAGGGCATTGGTGTTTGTCGTGTTATGCATTTTCCAGTGTATTTTTTTTTCTCCCATATATGTGACGAGATGTATACGAAAATGGCTACCAAAATTAGACAAATTCTTAAAGCATTTCTAAAACCATGGATCATTCACCACGAATATTTGGTCTGATCCAAGTGCTAACGAGTCGCTTTTGAGCCTAACAGCACATGGGATTTCTGAAGACTTTGTCCCTTGACAAATTGTTTTAAAATGTGGCTCACTGCATGGTCGCCACACCGGTGATATAATTTGTGGCAATTTCAAGAAGATGCTGCGGGATTGCAATATCCAGGAAGAGCATTTGCAATGCTTTGCTAAAGAAGATGGTTCAAATATGTTTGGAGCAATGCATATGGCGAATATGCCTAATGTGAGTTGTACAGTCCACCAACTACAACTGTGTGTTGGGTTTAAAAACATTTTTCAAAAACTAAGCGACGACATCAATTCCAGATTATGTGACTTTCCAAGCAATACACTGTATTCGCTTGCTACATACTTGGACCCAAGGTATAAATAAAAGTTTTTTATTGAAATAATTAAAGAACAAGTTCAGTCCGAACTATTACGCTGGGTAAAGCTGCATGACTCCTTAACATCATGCCATCATGGCAATGATATTGCATGATCTGCAAATGGAATTGATGATGGCCAAGCTTCTACTGCAAGAGCCAGAGTAGAATCGAATCTAATGGACGATGAACCGTGCACGAGCTTCTAAATTTTACCTCCAACACAAAGTGTACATTCAGATCTTGCTGACATGATGAAACCTAGCAGTGGAGATAAAGAGGAAACAACAATTGACAGCATGGTTACCAATAGCGAACTTATGATTTGACAATCTCTAGTAAATGAATATTATAAAGATAAAAGATTCCATTCAAACGAAAATCTTTTATTATGGTGGAGATATAACATTAAATATTAATAGAATTGAAAGTAGGAGTTTATCACTACGATATCTTCAAATCTGTCAGTAGCTAGAATTGCACGGAAATCTTCTGTTACTCTTTGGCACACCCCGCTGAAGAAGCTTGGTGTGAGCCGTTCGCTGCGTCAAAGCAAGTAACGGGAACGGTCAAGACCGATTTTTGTCAGGGGCTGAAGGTCAACAGATGAGAGAGTAAAGAAAATAAAGTTAGAATTTGTGTAATTACTACCTTAGAGTCCAAGATAAGAAGATCTCGTCGGCTCCTCATCCAACGGGAACTCTTATCTGAAGGCAAATATTAAGTTAAATATTAAGTTTTTGTTCCAATTGTTCGCACTTACTTGTCGGCACCGTCAAGTTCAGTACCAAGTGAGCAATTATTTAGTGGAGCTGGTAATGTACTATGATGTTATCTATCTTGAACAAAGACGAACCTATTTTTGATTATGATTAGGTAGATTTTATTTCATTGGTGATATGCACAGTAGTTTCTGCGTCGAGTTATTGATTTTTTTCCCGACCTCCGCCTTCGCCTCCGTTAACCTCCGCATCTGCTGAGGCTATGCTCTTCACCTCCGCATCCGCCTCTGCTTACGCTAAAAAGGCCTCCGTTACAACTCTAAATAGATCAAAAGAAAATATACTGTTTTTATTCTTACCATTCCGAATTAGGGGTTGGAACTCAGCCGCAACGAAAATCCCATCGTATCTACACATTTAATCTACCCATTTTTTGATGAGTTTTCGGAATATGGAAGAAATGTAGCAGAGCCGACTGAAACCACGAAAATTTTTAAGCGTCCACTAGAAAAAAAAGTTTTGGAACCTCTGGTCTAGTCTAATCTTATTTCATCTTCTCTGGTTTTGTATTGTCTTGTCCTGTTTTGCCAGATATTGTCTCGTGTAAATCCAATTAAAAGCATTAAGGAAATCATTTTTCAAACCATTTTTTAGGGTTCCGTACCGAAAACGGAACCCTTATAGGATCACTTTGTTGTCCGTCTGTCTGTCTGTCTGTCTGTCTGTCTGTCTGTCTGTCCGTCTGTCTGTCTGTCAAGACCATTTTCTCAGGAACGCGTAGAGGTAACAAGTTGAAATTTTCAACAAATACTCGGGTCTACGGTCTCTTTCGGCTGCGAAAAAATCAAACTTGTAAGTCAACGCGATCAAAAGATATGACCGTTTGTGTCGCATATTTTGCGATTTCACAAGGGAATCAAAACCTATAGGGTACTTCCCGTTGACCTAGAATCATGAAATTTGGCAAGAAGCGGTGTCTTACAGCACATGTAAAGGGAAAAATCTGAAAACCGTAAATATGTAGTTTAATTACAAGAAAAATGCGAATTTACTATTAGAAACTTATGACAATACACTAATGTTGTCGTAGTGGTATTGTCAGGCTCCAGAAGCATATGGGTTGCATACAGTTAGGTCCTAAGGTTAAAAAGTATGTGTTGGCACCAAGCTGTTTATACTGAAATTTCTTTGTTTATATTCGTTATGCATTTCATCACGTACGCTCTATATCAGGGATGTTATGGAGATCCGTAACCGTAACCGAAACTATCGGATATCCGAAATAAAAATATATCCGTAACCGAATCCGATATAAAAGTTTCGAATAATTTCGGATAATTTTTACTGATATGTCGAAATAATTCCTATAAATATATTTCAATATCTAATAGAAAATATATAATAGACAAAAAGGAATAATGTTGTTTTTGTTTATTATAATTATGATTTTGCATTTTTACGTAGATAAATATTAATAACTTATATATCTTATATGACATATAATTGTAGTACCTACTTATATTGTTGTACTTAGTTGTATGACGTATGATTGTAGGTAGTAGAAATAATAACATAGAAATAAAAACATTTTTTTTACAAATTAGCATTCTACTTTTACCATTCCTTAGAAATCTGATATCCGTAACCGAAACTATCCGAAACTAACGGATTATCCGAAAAAAATTCTTATCCGTAACCGTATCCGACACCGGTATAACATTATTCCTATATCCGTATCCGCATCCAGATCCGAAATTTCATATCCATAACATCTCTGCTCTATATACATAATATATACAGGGTATATATTATGTCTAAATTTTGCTTGTTTATAACCGACATGCGACATACTCAAGTCCCGTAACATCCTGTATATATTATATTTCGTCTAATTTTTTTATAATGTTGATGTTGACTATGTTGATAATCTAAATAATAATATTATACTATAATCTACATAATCTACATAACATGTTGTAGATAATATGATTTAAGTATATTATACTTAAATCACGTTCGCCCTATATATTTTGGTAGATAATTGTCCAAAAAGCAGTCAATTCAACAACTGAATGTTAAGAGTATCGAAATAGATCTAGAAATAGTTAATATATTAGTTTATATTAGATCTAGAAATAGTTAGATCTTAATATAAGTTAGTGTATAAGTCTAATACTAAAATAAAGTTTTCTTTTTATAAGTTTAAAAATATTCGCGTTATTTAAAAAAAATACCCTGTACCTTTATACAGGGTATATAGGTATACAAGCAAAATTGAGCAGTAAAAACAAATAGTGAAGTTCCAGAACCCCTAAACACTCATAGTGAATGGAGGATGTATGGTAATAAAATAGAGGGTAGAATTCCATCGTACGACAACGACATGTTGAGGTTATGCTTGCTGCGGTACTAAGATGGTCGTGAATGTGCTTGTAACGTCCTCCACAAAAAAAGATACCTTACTTACAAGTTTGTACGGAACCCTCGGTGCGCGAGTCACAACTCGCACTTGGCCGGTTTTTTTTTTTAATATGTTGTAAAAATATTTATTTCTCTTGCCATAGAATTTGTTTTAAAGATCCATATGCCAATTCTGATATGCAAGGTTTAATGGTAAATATTTTAATTTAGGGAAAATTTATCTTTTAAAATTTTCTACTTGAAGATTTCAGAGGGTAAAAGATTATACGAAATTTGATTATATGTCAGTTTGCATATATGCGAACATTTAACTTAGGTGAAGTTTGCGAGCGTTTTGCGCCCATCTGAAAATTAATATTTAATATATCAGGGGTACGTAGTTTCCGAAACTATTTGCAAAAGAGTTTTAGTTGGAAGGCAAAGTGCCCACGTAAGTTAGTGGCGGCGGCGAAGAGATGTCGGGGGTCGAGTCGGCTACTAATTCAAGCCATCAGACGAAAATGTTGATAATTTATGGGAATTATTAAATTACCGCACATAAATACCCACATGCACTGGGGAAAGTAAACTGTAAAAAGGTTTTAACAATTTTTTTAAATCGATATTTGGTATAATGGTTCTTGTATTTTATTTAATCGTAGAGAAATTTAAATCCCATCAAATAGTAATTTAATTTTCGAAAATTCGAACCATCTCATTATCTAATTTTGTTTTTTTTTTGTAAACAAGGATCATAAACGAGGCATTTTAAAATCGTTTAGTCTAATTTTCCAAGGAGAGTTGCTCTTTATAAAACTAACAAGCTTAATGTAAAATTAAATAGTACGTTAGAATATGTAATTTTCATTAAATGAAACGAGACGCACCGAAAAACGCATATGGGGCAGCGTCGCCATTATTATAATAATTATGGAAAAATTATATTGTACGTAAACGAACTTCGAGCTTTCGTGAAATTACGAAGATCCTGCGATTAGTACACTTAATCATGTCTGAATACGAATCACAGCTTCAATTACCGCTGCACAACTCGCATAAAAAACATAATTCTAGAAAAATTAAACCGTCGATAATGTCGTGTCATTTTACATGTAAATACTTAATATCATATCATTTACGATTTTTTTAATGAATATTATATCACTTTAAGTACATATCAGTCGAACACACCTAAAGGCTCACGCAAATTACCTCTAGCGCATTAACGCCGCAGGATTCCTGTGACAAAACTTGATAACGGGGAATATTGTTTACAATTTGCTTGTTATAAAACGTACCTTACTATATTCAACAGAATATAATGACAAAGTTATGCTAGCACTAATTCGATAAAGTTACAATATTCGACTTATATTAATAAATAAACAAAAATAGATTTTTTAAATTTAAAGATTCAGCTGTAGGCGCTAAGTGGAACATTATAAAAATAATAATAAATGATAGACACTAGGTGTAATTTTTTATTGTTTGTCTATCATGCACCTACTCTCTATCATTTAATATTAAAATTAGATTTAGTTATAAACGAAATATATAAAAAATTTAAAGATCTTCCAGACTAAGAATTTGAGTGATCAAAGGGATAAAATGATATCATAAAATGTTTATAGGACAGTGAGATGGGTTTTAATGAATAATTTGGAAAGTATGCCTATATAAGACAAATAAACTTATTTTGTTGTCCACAGTGCATTGATACCGTATATTTTTGCAATGTGGTTAGCGCTTTTTTTAACTTAAATATCTTCAAGATAATTTCTCATTTTTGAAAAGTTCATAATCCTTGGCAAAGTAAAAATTTAGAAATTACTATGAGTGACATCTACGTGACATCTACGACAGAGAACCAATTTCCTTACTGCCATAAAACTTTTCTGAAAATCCTTAATTGATTTTATGCTCAGAGCAGAAACTAAAAACTACCTTGCCTTGAAATGCAAACTTATTGAAGCGAAATATAGCTTGAATATATAAATACATTCAAACTGTTCGTAGCTCTATAATATTCTTATTAGGACTATTAACGGTTTTATTAGGACTATGAACAAATCTCTTAAAAAACAATGTTATTTCTCTAGCTCAGCTGTATGATTGTATCTCTAATTAGTATGGTTTTACCCAAATATTCAATTATCATTTAAATCAAATACTGAAACTAAGTTCATTTTGTTCTACACACTTGTTAAACCAAAACCTAACCTCGCCAGTCAGGCACATGGTGTTCAAGCAAATGTAAGTGTATTCCATTTTATAATTCAAAAGGGCAAAGCTGCACTGATGAGAGATAGATTTTGAAACGCGTCTGCAGAAGGCTATTCACTTAATTTATATAGAAAGAAATGATTATTGACTATTGATATTATTTAGTATAACCGTACTACTTAGTAATAATCATATAAACTTATTACTTGCATGAAAGTAGACTGGGAGCTAGTAAATAACTTACAAATTTCACATGAAATTTGTTTTGTAGTAAAATTAAGTCTAAAAGACTTAATAATATTATAAAGGTGCGGAAAGGTTCAATATATTTATATATTCTGGCTGTGTTCCGACTTTAATAAGTTTATATGATTATCTATAATGTAGTATGGTTTTATCAATAGTAAATTATCATTTAAATCAATAACCTCCTAGGTTCATGTCTCTCTCACGAAATATCAAAATAAAAAATCTAACCTCCAGTCATCCACTGGGTTTTCAAGTAAGTGTTTTTCAAGTTATAATACATAACAGGAAAGCTGCACTGATAAGAGATAAATCTCGAAACGCGCTTGCAGATGGCTATTCACTTAAGTTAATAGAAATACATGATCTTGAAAACAATGCTATTTTTCTAGTTCTTGTTTAGTGCCATGAAAGTGGACTGTGAGCTAGCAAATAACTTACAAATTTCACATGAAATTTGTTTTGTAGTCCTAAAAAGACTTAATAATATAATAGAGCTATGGAAAGGTTGAATATATTTATATATTCAGGCTGTGTTCCCACTTTGATAAGTTTGTAGAAAGAAATTTGTTTAAAAAATAATGTTATTTCTCTAGATCTGTTTGTGCCATGAAAATGGACTGGGGTAAGGAATCGCATGCAAATCTCTTCTGCATAATTCATAATTATAAGGAAATAGTTGTTTCAACATGAGATTTGTTCATAATCTTTCTTCTTCTTCTGTTGCCTTACACCTATGAACGATGGCGAATTCATCGTTTTTTGAATAATTGTTAATGTTTTGTGTATTGCTGCTTGGCATATGTCACCAAACTTTTTCATTCCGCTCCAGTTCCTGCTGTTCATTAGCCACGATAGCTATTTACGTCTGATGCCCCTTCTGCCTTCTATCTTTCCTTCAAGTACGAGCTGGAGAATTCGAATTTTTGGCTCCCTTAGTATGTGACCCAGATACCCGATCTTGCGCTGCTTTATGTTATTGAATAATAATCTGTCCACTCCTGCCCTTCTCAGCACCTCCTTGTTGGTAATGTGGTCTACCCATGGGATACAGAGCATTCTTCTGAGTGTCCACATCTCGAACGCCTCGATCTTGTTAATGGATGCTACTTTTATCGTCCAGGTTTCTGCTCCATCCAGTAGGCCTGGCCAAACGTAGCATTTGACCATTTTGTGGAGGATTTCTAAATTTTGGTTTTTATCGCATAACAAGGGATGTAGTTTGTTGAATGCCATCTGGCTTCTAATACCCTACTCTCCCTCTCTTGTAGATCTCTTGTAGTGGGTCCTATCTGTCATTTACTAGTGTGCCTAGATATTTCGTGCTCACAGTTCTTTCGATTATTTCCTCTACTGTCATGGACGCTCCTGTCTGATTATTGCGGCTTATATCCATGAATTTGGTCTTGGATCTGTTCTTTCTTAGTCCAGCTTCTGACCCTTTTATGTTTATGTTGTACATTATTAGCTGTAGGTCCCGCTGGTTGCTTTCTATGATCACTGTGTCGTATGCGTATCTGATATTGTTTATTGTAGTACCGTTCACTTTTAATCTAATTTCTAAATAATCGAAGTCTTTTGAGAATATTTGCTCGACCTAGAGATTAAATAGCATTGGTGCCATTATGCATCCTTGAGGTACCACTCTTTTTATCTCGATTTCTTCTGTCGTTAATTGGTTGTTGATTCTGACGTTGGCCGAATGTTGTCAGTACAGGTTTTTTTTTCATCCATACCAGCTCTTTTTAGATATTCGATGAGACGAGAGTGGTTTTTTACCACTCTCGGACGAAAGTGGTTTGGTAGTAAGGCGCTACTATCGAACTATCGAATAGTTAACGAACGTTTTTAATAGTCTAATCTACTATATAGTAGATAGATGCTATCGAACGCCTTTTCATAGTCGATGAAGCACAGGAAGATGTAATTTCTTTGATCATAGCAGTTTTGTAATAACGTGTTTAGGCAGAATGTTGCTTCACGTGTACCGGTGCCGCTCTGAAATCCGAATTGAGTGTCTCCGCTTAGCCCCTCAAGTTCAATAAATAACCTGGTGTGTATGATGCGTAGGAATATTTTTACTGCATGACTCATTAGCGGGATTGGCCTGTGATCTTAGCATTTGGTTGCTGTTTGCTATTTGGGAAGCTTTGTGAACGTGGAGTTTAGCCATTCCTTTGGAAGTTGTACAGTGTCATAGATCTGGTTGTATAGTTTCAAAATTAGGTTTATGTTTTCCTCCTGAAATATTCTACGTAGATATTATCTGGACCTGTTTGGTTATTTTTTGCAACCTTAATGGCGTGTACTAATTCGATTTTTTAGAATCCTTGGGCCTGTAAGGTCATGTTGCGTTGGGCTGGGGTTGTTGCTTCGGGCCTGTAATCATTGAATAGCTTTCTGACTATGCCTGCCGTTATTTATTTAGCGTATGGCACAACACATGATAAATTTATAAAACATGTAAAAATTAACGATTGAATAAGACATTACAATTTACGAGTTACAAAGAGACATATAAGTAGATATAAAATTGTTTTATTAAAAGATCTAGTTCAGCTATTCATTCAAGACTTGATTGTGTGGTGTGAAAGAAGTCCCTCAAATCCTCTTGATGTGCCCTCAGTTCACACTCTGTCACTATGTGGCCAATTGTTTGGTTTGTGTCGCCGCAGTCGCAGCCTGGGTTGGGTCGTTTTCCCCATTTATGGAGGTTATGGGCACACACACCATGTCCTGTTCTGACACGGTTTAAGGTCTTCTATATATGTCGTGGTTTGCCATCGGGTTTTACGACTGGGTCAATGAGATTTCGTATATGGGGTGGGGCATATTCAGTAGAGAGGGTCTGCCACTCGGAGTTGATGTGGAAGTTAATGGCTGTCAGTTGTTGTGCTGATAACATTGGCGGTTTCCTAGATCGAAGCCGGTTTCTTGTCAGATCCGCGATATCCTCATGGATAGGGAGTTTTGTGTTATTAATTATTTTCTTATATTCTTTTATTAGGGCGTCTTGTCTTCTTAGGGCAGGTGGAGGTATGTGGCTGATTGTTGGGAGCCAATAGGATGGAGTAGTTCTGATGCAGCCACTAATCGTTCTCATTGCTATATTAAGCTGAGTGTCCACTTTCTTGGTAGGTGCGCTGTTAATCCATACCGGGGCACAATATTCGGCCGCAGAATACACCAAACTAAGTGCTGATGTTCGTAATGTATTTGCCGATGCCCCCCAGTTAGTGCTACATAGTCTCTGGATAATGTTATTTCGAGTGCATATTTTTTGCGCTGTTGTTTCAAGATTTTTGAATGATAGAGTTCTAACTCAGATTACCCCTAGATACTTTGGATACCGTTGATATGGTAGCACTGTATTATTCATTTTGACTTCTAGTTCATGATTTGCCTTATTGTTATTCAGTTTTATTTAGGTTTGGTATTAACCGCCACTTGGTAAAATATTTGTACAGTTTGTTGAGGTCCTTGGTCAAAGTGTTTTCGGTGGGTTCAAATTGTTGGTGTTGTACAGCTAAGGCTAGATCATCAGCGTACCCGAACTTTATCGCGTCGGTTTTAGGAAAATCTGAAATATAGATATTGAAAAACATCTGGGCCAAAACTGAGCCTTGAGGCAATACTGAGCCTTGAGGCAATACATTACTGTATGCAAGGTGTTTATGGGTTGTTATATTGCAACCTGCATTTCGAGGACGGCACGGAACAGAATCGCCAGGTCACCAGAGCATTCTGCGATGGTATCCACAATTCCAGGATACAGGTTCCATCAATATGCGTAAAAGTCACCGGAAGACACGTTTCTGATGAAACAGTGGAGGCAGCTAGAGAACGTTTAACGCGTAGGCCCCAACAGTCAATTCGCAGGGCAGGTCGTGGTGATAGTACTAGTATGGTGATAGGTCGTGGTGATAGTAGTAGTATAGTAGGTCGTAACTTGGTATTCCATATCAAACTGTATGGAAGATTTTGCGACGGCGATTGCGATTCAAACCGTATCGTCTACATATGGTGCAAGGTTTACGGCCCGACGACCATGTAAAGCGAACCAATTTTTGTATTGCAATGCAGGAAACGATGGAGGATGACGAATTTGATAACCGTGTAGTGTTCAGCGACGAGGCGGCATTTTATTTAAATAGAAAGTTGAACCGTCACAACATTCGGATGTGGGGCATGGAAAATGCTCATATCTTTCTAGAACATGAAAGGAATTCCCAAAAATGTAATGTCTTCTATGCAGTCACCAAAACAAAAGTATACGGACCGTTTTTCTGCAATAAAAACACTGTGATGGGTACAACATACCTCGATATGTTGGAGTTTTGGTTGTTTCCGAAACTGACAGAGGATTCCAACAACTTCATATTCCAACACAATGGGACTTCACCTCATTGGCATAATAAAATGCGTCGATATCTAAACGAGGAACACCCTCACCGCTAGATTGAGCGATGTGCTGTACTGGACTTGGTATTGTTGGCAGCTGGCCTCCCAGGTCACATGATCTTACGGTTTGCGATTTTTTTCTTTGGGGGTACATTAAGAATAGGGTTTATGTGCCATAAATGCCATCAACACTGGGTGAACTCCGAGAACGTATTACTGCTGCTGTGAACAGCAACGATGGGTACACATTGCAGCGTGTGTGGGCCGAACTGGACTACCATTTAGACGTGTGTTGTATGACTAGAGGAGCCCACATCGAACATTTGTGATGGTATAATTCAAAATTCGGACATTTTGCCTTTATTTTTATGTGTCATTTAATATAATATAAGTAAAACTTTTTGATACATATCTTTTTAAAACCCGATGATTCATTTTGGAAATTAATAAGTTTGTATGATTGTATCTATAATTAGTATAGTTTTACCTCAACATTCAATCCTGGTAATGACTTGTCATGTTGAACTTTAACAGAAAAATAAAAAAGGGATAGCTTTTGTGGTCTAGCAAAAGTTCATAAAGCACTTAGTTTCTATTTTTTATTATCACTAAATATCATTGTTAAATCGCTATAAATAATGATAATAAGGATATATAACTTAATCGAATGTAATAGAAACAGTGCAAATGTTGCAGTTTTGTATTAAAAATGTTGCAGTTTTTACAGTAATTAAAATTGATTTTAATGGAAAACTTCAGGAAACCTGTAAACTTTAAGAATATCGACTACTTAGGAAACTTTTTACAATTTAAATTTAATGATTCATTGAACAGGTTTATGTTTGTATATACAACTTCTTTGTACTTCAGAGCCGAAAGTATCATACTAAAATACAGGTATTGAACTAGAACGACTAAGATGTGCTTAAACGGAGGTTCTTAAATATCTTACGAAAATATCATTGCTTCTTCCTACCTTGCATATTCCTTCTTGCGTGAATGCGTAAAACCGTTGTATCGCATAATAAAGCGTCGATATTTTTTATGCGCTTATCAAGATTTCGAGTTACACAATGATAATTATCATTGTGTAACTCACTTTAGCTCACAGATTATAATCTTTGAGCTAAAGAGAATCAATTTTCATAAAATTTTTTCGAAAATCAAGAAAGATTCCGGTATTTTCAAAGTATTAATAAATAATATAGAAAACGAACAACCCAATTCACGTCCCCTACCTTACACTTCCAGAGACCAGATGGATCCCTGTGTCTTAATGACATAGTGACATTGTACCAAGACCCTAGCTAACCTAGCTAACTACTTCAAAGGACTCTCAAATGCATTAAATGCAGAAGAACCTATTGAGTGTCTCCAAGTTAGAGAACCAGTTAACCCTAATACTCAGTATATCGCTTCTCCAACCTATGAAGAAGTGAGATAAATAATTAAATCACTCAAATATAATAAAGCTTCTGGGGAAGACGGGCTAGTAGCAGAAATGCTAAAACATGTCGGCTAACACACCTTCAGGAGGATACACACATAAAGTAATTCTGGATATATGGACTAGTGAGAGGCTCCCAAGTCATTGGACGTCAACCAGTATGCATACAATCCACAAGAAGGGTAGGTTTTTTTAACAATACAGATCCCAGTAAATAAAGAGGAATATCACTTCTTGCTGTTATCTGTAAGATATTTTTCAAGATTCTAGAACGCCATGTAACAAGACAGCTGGATAAAGAGTTAGGAGAATATAGATTCTCCTAACAGGGTTCAGAGCATCAAGGTACTGTACCGAGGAGATACACAATCTGAACACGATCCTTCAATACAGCAAGTCAAGAGCTAGATAATGGGCATACGACTGAGTGGGCAGAATTACTCTTTTTAAGAACTTAAAAGAACTAGGACTCCACGGCAAGATCAATAGGCTTTTTTTCGGGAGGAGGGGTGAAATACATTTTTACAACCCCCAGTGCTCTAAATTGCTCTGAGGAGTGTGGGACTACTAGCCTTCGTGGCTAGACTACCCACTAAAAAACCCACTCCTCAATTCTACTCCTTGCACTCCGGAGACCGTCTAGTATTACTTGGGGTGTAGGATTGTCAGTATGTTCTGTTTATTTATTTCTATTATCCCTTTCGTGTTGGGCTTTGCTTTCCATAATTTCTCTTATGGTATCCTCGATATCCTTCCAATTGTCAGATGTTTCCAGCATTAGGTTGATGAAGTTCTCCGGCGTTAGAGTTCTTCCGATTTTTTACGTAAGGTACCTTCTGTTTTTTTTTCCCATTTGTGGCACCTGAAAATCGTGTGCTCCGCATCATCCTTCTCGTCGCAGAAGCGGCAGTTCGGCGAATCGATTATGTTAAATCCGTGTAAATACTATTGGAAGTCCCCGTGTCCTGATATGGCTTGTGTTGTGTAGTGTGTGATTTCTCCGTGCTTTCGCTCCGCCCATGTTTTTATCACTGGTATGAGTCGTTTTGTCCATCTGACTGTTTGCGCCTGGCTATCCCATCTTTCCTGACATTTATTTATTATTTTCTCTCTTTCTTGTCCTCTCTTTTCAGATCCTGCGTCGTATGTATTGGTCCTTTCTTCAATTAGGAGGTATATAGGTGGTGTTCCCGTTATGACTTGTACCGCTTTGGTAGAAGCTGCCCTATATGCCTGTGCTATTTTGAATAGTAGTTTGCGTTGGACTCTTGTTATTATGTTTGTATATTTTTTAAATTTGAGCGCCTTTTGCCAGATCGGTGCTCCGTATAGTAGTGTGGAATATACAATTGACGTCAGTACTTTTCTCCTCTTTTGGTCCTCTTATGTTGGGCAGGATCGTGTTTAGTCTTTTGACCGTACCTTCCGTTTTCTTGACAGTTTCTATAATATGTCTTGTCATTCTAAGGTCAGTGTCGAAGTATACCCCAAGATATTTTGTCACAGGAATCGTCTCTATGTCATTATTTCCCACTGTTATCGTCATGTGCCGCACTTTCCGTCTTCCCACTATCATTACGGCCTCCGTTTTTTCTGGAGCCAGTTTCAGTTTTTTCATATCCATCCATTGCTGTATTTTGCTGATCGCCGTTTCCGTTCTTTGTCTAATTTTTTCGGCCGTCATACCGCTAACGACCAATGCTATATCATCTGCGTACCCCATGAAGGTTACCTCTTTTGGCATTTCTATTTTAAGGACACCGTCGTAGTAAACGTTCCACAACGTGGCTCCCAGGACAGAGCCTTGGGGGAACTACGCACGTTACTTCCATCTCACCACTTTCCCCTACCAGTAGCGTTCTTTCTTCCAGGTAGCTTTGAATCATTCTTATCAAGTATAGAGCTATTTTTCTTCTCTCTAATTCTGCCACTATTTCTCTCCGCGGTGAGTTAAAAGCGTTTTTGACGTCCAGAGTCACTAACAGGCAGCATTTTCGTCTTTTATATTCTCCGCTGTTTACCCTTTCTGCAATGTCCAGCACTTTTTTTATCGCATCTATTGTGCTTCTTCCTTTCTGAAACCGTATTGCAGATCTGCCAGTCCCCCAGTTTTTTCTATTTCTTCAGTTAGTCTTGTATTTAAGAACTGCTTGAGTAGCTTCCTTATTGTGTTAAGAAGGCACAACGGCCTATAGGTAGTAGTTGTATTTTCCTTCTTTCTGCCTTTCTCTGTTAGTACCAGCCGCAATTTTTTCCAATCCCTTGGTACCTCGCCTTTAACTAGGTGGTGGTTCATGGCGTCTAGGCAGGACTCTTTTTGCGTCTCGGCAAAGATTTTAACGATTTCCGGTGTTATATTGTCCGGGCCTGGAGCTTTGTTCGTTTTTGTCCTTTGTACTGCTCTTTCCATTTCATCCAGAGTGAAGAGCGGGATCTCCTGTTCTTCTACCCACGGCTTATTCCAGATTACTTTTGGGTTTTTCTGAAACAGTTTTTGTGCTTCCGTTATCAGATCTTCGTCAGTCTTGTGTATTGTTTGTAGCACCCTCAGTTTTTTATATGCTATTTTGTAGGCATCTCCCCATATATCGTTGTTCAGTTCCTCTATCAGGTCGCTTCATGCTTTCTCTTTCTGTCTTTTTATAGCTTTTTTCAGCTCGTTCCTTTTTTCTTTGTATTATTGTCTCAGTCTTTCCTTTTCTTCCGGCTTTGCCCTTTTAGTTTTGGTCGTCATTTCCTTCGTTTTTTAACACATTCGCGTCTCTGTTCCGCTCTTTCTCGGTTCCACCAATATACCTCTTTCCTTTAGTTTTCTGAGCTTCTTCGTTTCGAGAGGCACAAGTTGCACGCTTTAGTGATCATTTTCATAGCTTCGCCCGCGGTATTTATTATTTCTTTTTCTTTCTTTCTCTCTTCTAATATCAATCGCAGTTGTTTTGCCAGGTTTTCCATAGCTATCGCGTTGGTTCTCCAGCCTGCGCGTTTGTTTCCTTGGTTAATTGCCATTTGTTTTATATTGCATTCTGCGCTGAGCTCGTAGGTTATGTTGTGGTGGTGACTAAAATTTTCTTCTTCCTCGTGGACCCTCCAATTTCGCACTCTCGCCGTTATGCTTTCCATGTATACGGTAATGTCTATGTAAGAGCTGCTGTTCCTTCTGGCAAAGGTCGGTTTATTTCCGACATTCTCGGTATACAGTTTTTCCTGTTCCATCCACTCTGCTACCATTTCTCCTCTTAAGTCGTTATACGGTGATCCCCATGCCTGTGCTTTTGCATTTAGGTCTCCTGCAATTAGCACGTTCTTTGTTTTGCGTTGCTTCATGCAGTACCTCATGTTTCACAACACTTCTTCTAGGTAGGTGTTGTCGCAGTTTGGCGAGACGTAGCACGCATATAAGCATAGTTTGTCTAGTTCGATGTATAGGAAACCGTTTCCCTTTCCTTCTCGTCTTACTTTGATGTTCGTATTGAACAGTGAACCAGTTTCCTTTGCTCACAGTGTTTTTATTGGGTTCAGAGATTATGGCAATATCTATGTTTTTTTCTTGGGCCGTTTTGCTAAGCAGGTCGTGTGCGGCCACACATCTGTTCAGGTTGCTTTGCAGAATTTTAATCGGCATTTTGAGGAGCAGTTTCTGACGTCCTCCGCCCACCTCCACGTGTTTTTTGTTTTATTTGTGTTCTGGCTTCAGCCAGCGCTCTTCGGAATAACGGGCATTTGCCTGTTCCGGCCTTGTGCCCTTCTACCACGCAGAGAGCGCATGCCTCCCTATTCGTGCACTCTTTTGCCGTGTGACCGTCCTGTCCGCATGTATATCATGTACATGCGGACAGGAGATCAATAGGCTGGTACAACAAGCCACCCTGCACAACACGACAGCCAGAGTAAAGTTTAAAGGAGCACACTCTCTCTCATATTATTTAAATGCGTTCTGGAAAAGATCATTCGAGAGTGTATGAGAATCCTACCAGAGAACACTGGATTACGGATGGGGATTAAAGCCGACAACCTAAGAATACCATGCCTAGCCTTTGCAGACGATCGACTTTATTTGCAAATGACATACAGGTGACCGACCGAGTTTGTGGCTACTACTCAGCTACATATACTACAGTCAATAGCGGCTATAACGGGTTTTCTGATCAACATAGGAAAGACCGAGTTTGTTACTAACATCAAAGATGCCCCTAGAATGATAAGAGTCAGTGATAATATCTACATCAAAAGAGTCAAAAGTATAAAGTACCTTGGGGAATGATTCTCAGGGGTTCTCAGCGAAACAGTGGCTCTTGAACACAGGAGACTCAAGCTTGATAAGGCTTACTATGCCTGTAGAAAACTATATGTTTCAAAAAATTTGTCGATGAATGTCAAACTAAGACACTACAATGCAGTAATCAGACCCTCAGTTCTCTATGCAGCAGAGTGCCTATATCTAACTAAGAAGACCCCATTAAGAGCTTTCAAGATGCAAGAAAGAAAGGTTCTGAGACGGATAGTAGGACCAAGAATTCTACCAGATGGAAGTCGATGGTATCAACCAAATCTTGAGCTATATACACCGAAAAAATCATATAGATGCCATCAGAAGAAGGTGACTAGCTTTTTACGGACATGTATCCAGAATGGACTCAAACCGGTTATCCTATAGTATCTTTAAGGCTGCTAACAAGGGCAAAGCTACTGAATTCTTGTGGATGAAGCAAGTGGAGGAGGATCTTTCGGAACTATATATAATACAAAATGACATAGCCGACCCGAGTAATTATCATACAACTCTTAAAACTAAATCCTTCGTAACATCCCTCACCTCAGACCAAAAGATGAGACCAGGATATGGTTTGAGGAAAGTAAGATTGAATTTAGCCGGAAAATGAAGGACTACTGGGCCATCAGAAAACCCCGAGGTACCAACAAGAAAGCAGTTGCCAAACTCACAACTAAGAACATGAATCGTGGCAAACAACGACATCAAGAAACAGCTAAAACACAAGCACTGTGGTCCCTAGATGGCCCTAACAAAATTAATAATAATTATATTGAAAACAAGTTCCAGTACAAATCAGTCAATGCAGGTCATGATAAATCTTGGCAGTCGTAATAAAACAAAAATTTAAAATATATAAACATTTAGTAAGCCTACCACAATCTAAAATTGATCATTGATTAACATGTGTTAAAAGTGCATGAGTCTTGCGCAATACTGCACATGAAGTTTCGCAGGAGAATTTGTTGAAATGCATGTAAATCGTTTCGTTGAGGAAATTGTGTACTTACTGTGGAGCAGCTAAAGTAGCAAAGTAAAACGGGTGTTGTACTAGAATTGGTGCTATAAAGGGAAATTTTTTTGAAAAATTTGTTTATAAATTCTTTCGTGTAAGAAAGCCTGTAATATAACACGTATTATCCTGAATGAATATCGAGTGATAAATACCTTGCAAGAACCCTCGAGTGTGAAACCTTCTATTTTACAATTCGCTTTCTTCTTGAAGTCTTTGCTCAAACGTTCCACCTTACAAGCAGCTCAATCGCACAGGTTACGCCGGTATATGAAGCTTAATTTACTAGTTAAGTTGAACATACATTTTCATAGAAAAGTAGGAAAAAGCATTCTTTTTGGAAACTGAATAGGTAAAACGGTTTTCAGGGAATCTGAATAGACCTTTATATGCCGACGTTATCCTGTGCGATTGAGCTGCTTGCAAGCTTTCGCGCAAGCTATGATGTTTCAGTATGGAGTTCAAGGGAAAAAACCAATTACAAGATAGAAGGCATTCCCACGCAAGCATTCTTGTAAGGTATTTAACAACGCCCGCTTTACTACACAATTCTCATTCACTTTATTATTATCATTTTGGTTATCAGTTATATCCAAGTATACAGATTAAAAAATAATTGGTTTTAGTACAAATCATTGAAGGTCGTACGTAGCCAATGGCGGATTACCAGGGATTAATAGTTAATTATAAGGGAGCAATTCGGTCTCGGTACTAGATAGTCGAAAAGAATATTGAAAACATTTATCATTTATTTATTATTATTATTTATGTTGGAGATTTGAAAAAAAGAGGTCATCTCATTCAGATTTACCAGTGAATAGATTCATTTGGTTAACTATTTGTCACGTTTCAAATGAATTCCCACTGCATATTATTTGTTTTATGTTGCTTTTCGAAAACACCGCAATTTAAATTCCATTTCCTCTTTTCACAAATTTATTCCATCGACTAAACAATATCACACACACACACATTTTTGCCCCCACATTATTCCTGCTAATTTGTAGCTACATAATGTTTGATACTGACATGATCCGCAATAAAATTTTCCACCGAATCCTATAAATTCCACACACATACACACACACCGAAATACATATAAAAGCGCCACGGGGTTAATTCATGCCGATTTTTTTTTAAGTTTTATCTGTACTGCATAAATTACTGTATAATCCGATACATCGGCGTTACGATTATCGCGTTTCAAACGGACGGAGAGCAGTTATCCAAATTGATATCTCATTTATTCGCTTGTCGATTATTCTGATATTATCCTCGCGCTTTGTCGATCTTTTGATCGATCACTCATTCCTTGCAAATAAAAAATAATCAGGTTAATGGAAACACAGTGACCTGATTGTTAATTCGAAATGGATGTAGTATGAGAAATAAAAACGTCGATGTTATATTAAATGTACCTATAATTAAAAAAAATATTTTATAAATTCCTTGTACTCTTAGTCAAATTTTTATGACACAGGAAAAATATTTATATAAATATTCAAAAACAAACCAACCTGAATATATCTAGCCCTGTATGTCCAATTTCATCTATATTGTTTATGTCCGTTCGTGCTAGTCTTATCTGGCTATTCTCGTCTATGTTTTCTTAGTCTTGTCCAGCTATTCTCCTCTATATTATCTTAGTTTGTCTATTGTAGTTCATCTAGATGTATCTGTCTAGTCATGTCTGGGTAGTCTTGGTAATCATCTACACTTTTCTGTATAATATAGCCTGTCTAGTCTTACGTGTCCAGTCTTCATCGTACCTGTTAAGACCTGTCTGCATTGTCCTATCTCTAGTTTTGTATAAACTTACTGACTAGTATTTTGTGTTTACATTTGTCCGCTTAGTTTTAGTTATCTATTCTCGTTCTGTCTAGTCTTTTCTGTCTAGCCTTGTCGTTCTAGGATTCTTTGCCGAATCTTATCTTCTTAGTTTTGTGTGTATACTTCTTCCCATCTAGTTTTGTCCGACAAATATGGCCATTGAACAGGTACATAAATGGATGCAACTCAATAAACTAAAGCTGGCACTAGAAAATACAGAAGAGGTATTGCTAACTGACTAAGAAAACCGAAACCCATCACATTCAAAATAAAAGGAGAAAAAATAACCCTAAAGTAATCGCTGAAATATTATATCACCACAGTGGCAGCCAAAGCCCTGAAAACTGCAGCAGCATTAGATAAACTAATGCCCAACGTTGGAGGACCCCAGAGTAGGAAGCGAAAACTTCTTTGCTCGGTCGTCACTCCACAGTGCTCTACGCATCCCCGATTTTGGCAAATGCCTTTAGAAAACCGCTGATTAGACAAAAGCTGGTAACCGTTCTAAGGAAAATGGCGCTAAGCGTATACTGCATACGCTTAGCGCCATTTTCCTTAGAACGGTTACCAGCTTTTGTCTAATCAGCGGTTTTCTCAAGGCATTTGCCCAAATCGGGGATGCGTAGAGCACTGTGGAGGCAAAGACTAAGGCGGCATCCCTAGAGGTAGTCCCGTAAGCACTGCGCTTACGGGACTACCTCTAGGGATGCCGCCTTAGTCTTTGCCGGTACACCACTCATAGAACTTATGGTAGAAGAGAGGGTAGAAGTCTACAATGGCAGATCAAATGGCTATGGTACACAGTTCGATAAAAAGGCACTAGGAAGGTCCGAATATATCAGGCCTGGCAAAACCAGTGGCGACTATCAACTAAGGGCCAGAATCCTAATCCCTGATGTGGGCATAGCTGTTTCAGGAACTTTTTCCATAGCATCGGTAGGGCCACAGATTTCCTTTGTATTTACTGTGGACTCATAGACAGCGCTACGTATACCCTTTTTGAGTGTGACATGTGGATAACCGAAAGGTATAAATGAAGACCGGACAAACACTAGACCAATGGTTGAACAAATGATATCGTCTGAGGACTTATGGGTAGATTCATCAAGGATGATCCAAGACATAATGACAATAAAAATTCTAGAAGAGCGGAAAGGAAAAGAAGCGGAAAGTATGAAAAATGTTAGTACCTGAACCCCTAATTACTACAAGGGGAAGGGAAATGTAAGGGTGACACTATGCAGCGACATTTTGAAAGATTTTCGAAAAGCGGTCCCAAGTTGCTTGTGATATTCAGAGGGTCCTCTTGGTAAGTTAACCGTGAGGTGCTCACTATGTTCAAAAAAAAAAGTTTTGTCCGTCTTGTCTTATCAATTATTGATTGTCTATTTTTATCTCTTAAATGTTCCATCACTGTCTGAATTTTGCTCTGTCAAAACTAGCGTTGGTTGGGTGAATTATTTTTTCATTGTAAGCAAAAGGTAAAATTTGGAAACTGCATTTCGAGTGGCATTGATGTTGAATACGAAGTGCTTCAGGGTACCGTCTTAGGACCATTGCTGTTTATACTTTATATTAAGGATATAATGCAAATTGCAAAACACTGTAATATAGAAATGTTGCAAATGATACAATGCTATATGTATCTGGTACGGATTTAAAAGAACTGTTTGAGAAAGTCAATTTTGATCTTGTAAATATAACTGAGTACTTATCGAGTAACAGTCTTAGTTTAAATGTAAATAAACCTAAATATGTGATAATACACAATAAGCTCAGTTTGCCTGCAGTTGCCTATGGTTCGAAAGTACTTCTTGGTAATGTTGCCCTTGAAGAGGTATCAGAGTACAAGTATCTAGCTGTCATTATTGATAATAGACTCAACTTCATCCGAAATGCAGCTTTTGTTATGAATAAAATGTCAAAGAAATCATATTTATTAAGTAGGATTGGCAAAAGACTGAGCTTACGAACTATATTTTTGCTATTTAAATCATTGATACTACCACATGCTAATTTTTGTGTGTCTGTCTTGTATAAGCTTCCGGCATATTATTATTATTATATATACAAAACAGATGTATGCGTAAAATAATCGAATGCAACATATACACACCTGTAAGGTCTATGTTACAGTGCCTGGGACTTATGCCTATTAAAGTCAGAATAGAATATAATACTATGATACTTTATACCGAATTATCTAAATGACAAGGTGTCACTCGTCAAACATAAAACTAACTAGAACTTAAGGAATGTAGAGGATTTCGCTGTTCAAAAGTCTTCTACACTTATGAGATTCAATACTGTACTTAGCAGGGGATTGATTCAATACAATATGCTGCCTACCGAAGTAAAGCATTGTAAGAAACTGAGCAGCTTTAAATGTTTACTAAGGTGTCATCTTAGTTATTATGATGTTATTTCAATAAAACTGTTTATTTAGAAAATCCCGTATATGTATAGCTTTTACTAATAAAGTATATTATTATTATTATATTATTATTGTTGCAGAAATGTAACAATAATAATATAAGGCAGAACTCACTAGGCAGAACATTTGATATGAAAGGTAGACATGGGGGGTCTGATTCTCTGGACCAGCAATCTCTCAATGAACGCAAAATATTATAACCCATAACTAAGTTTATACCAAGAAATGCTTTCAGTTTGTCAGTTTCAACAGAATATTCTCTTCCATTTTGGTCAACGTATCATACTGACTCTGATACTAAAATGAACTGTCTGAACTAAAATGTCGAATTTCGTCGTTGAAAGGAATATTTTAAAAGGAGTCAATATATCACCAAGAACATCTTGACAAATTTATACATATTCCATTTTAGGGAAAACAATGGGAATGTGAATACTGAGTCGCTCATTGAAGTTGAAAGCTCCGGAGACGATCTTCTTGATTCTTGACGCAGAGGGATCGTATCTTCAATCTCGACACTAAATATTTTTGGTCATCATCCTGTATCAGAAACCTTTGATCTTCTTCGTCAAGTACTAAATCATGTTCATCGTCGTTATTATCGACCATCACAATTTGTTGTAATTCAATTTCTCGGAGTTCGAAAACTCCAGGTCAAATCAAAATCAAATCAAAATGCTTTATTTTATTATTTATGCTCCTGCAGTAGCAATAGGGCATAGTTCGGACTAAATGAAATTTTTCAAATAAAGAAAGTAATACAGCAATACAAAGAAGCAATTAAGAAAAAATATTGAACAATATCCAGAGGTGGACTAGTACTACACATCCCAATTGTTAAATTAAAATTATAAATTATAATTAAAATTATAAATTAAAATGAAAAATTAATAGATAAATATTAATAGATAAAAATTAATAGAAAGAAGATTTTTTCGGTTTCATGATCTGCCATTATATGGTTCTGTATTTTTAAGAATGAGAAAAAGGTCCTTCTTTAGTATTTTATAATTATTTATTGATTTTAAATCTTTGGGCAGGTTGTTAATAGTGTATTACGTAACGAGAGTTGTAAGAAGCATATAACGTACAAACGGAACAGTTAATTCTTAATTCGCGTAATTCCGCGAGTACGTAATTGCCTTATAACTCGAGTTATGTACTATACTTTATCTACTACCACATTAATTTGTTTCTGTTTAATAAGAAAAATATGTTTGATGTAACAAATTTATTTCTTATTTTTTTTTGTTTTTTTTTTGTGTGGGGGTCGTTTGGCTGCAAAGCCTTTCTGCACTACGACCAATTTGATCTATTGTGCTTGACCCTACTACAATTACTCTCCCAGGAATTCAACTTCGTGAACGAAGTCTAAGATATTCCTGAGAGGCTTGCTACTCGGCTTCAAGGTGGTCAATCTTGCGACCCCGAAGTGGGCAAGCCTTATGTGTGCTAGCGCTACACGTGTGCACATTATGTTTTCAGCGGTTTCTTCATCTGATTCACATAATCTACAGGCAACTTCCTCTGCCTTTCCCATTTTAGGGGATAGCTTACCGGACAATGTCCTGCGAGTATGCCTACTAAAGTTCTGATTTCTCTTCTAGAGAAGCTTAGCATCTGCTGTGTTATTGCGGCAGAATAGTTTGCGAACATTTTGGCTTGCCTCTGTCCTGGCGTGTTCTTCCAGTGGATTTGGTTTTGCTCTTCTTCCCATTTCTTAGCCCCCTGCCTTAAGTGGGCCTTTGTAAGCCCACAAGTTGGCTCCGGGCCCAAGAAGGGAGCCTCGGCCCCGCTTTTGGCGAGTGCGTCGGCCATTTAATTCCCATATATTCCCCGGTGAACCGGTGACCACATTAGTGTGAGTCTGTCACCTTTCACCAGTTGCTTTAGGGTTTGTTTACAATTCCAGGTTACCTTGGAAAGTTCCAGGTTACCATGGAACGTATATATTTCTTATTAGGTTATGTTTATTTAATTATCATTATTTAATATTATAATATACAAATATTTTCATGTATAACTGTTACTCGACATTATTTAACTGGAAAGAAATGAAAAGAATTACATTCTTGATGGTTACATACCTTAATATTTAGTATTTATTTGGGTTAAACTGGAATAGAAGTGCTCATAGATATAGCCAACCCAATGTACGCAATGACAATTTCCGTTAGTTTGAATTTTGGCACGGGAGGCGCTGAACGTTTGAGAACGTAATAAACCAATCAACGAATCGTAAACTAAACGCATATGCGTGTTATCAACCATAACTTATAATTAATCGCAGACTGTTACATACGTGTGTGTTATGATGTATTTACATAGTCCACGCACTGTATAATAATAGGCATTTGCAATAGTGGTCATAGATAAATAGTTTTATCAAACTATATGGTGGAGTTTTCTCTGTGATTGTTAACTTATGTCTGGGAAATATGTGGTGTTCATTGTACAAGCCTGCAGTCCCTTAGTTGTGTTTTAGAAAAATTTTGTATAAATGTCTGTAGATCGATAAAAACATTACAATTTCGTACACATATATTGCCGTGGTTGTTAGTAAATTTACTTCTTTAAACTTTTCTCTGCACGAGTCATTATATTTTAGGGAATGTAGAATGCGTATTGCTTGCTGTTGAATTTGAAAAATGTGTTTTATCTGCGATACGTTACCCCAGAATAGGATTCCGAAACAAAAGTGAGTGTGAAAATTTACTGTGTATACCAGCCTTAAAGTTTCTATGTTTACGTATGGTTTCAACTTTCTCAGAACATAACCTGTTTTATTTCGTTTTGTTGTCAGCTTGGTAATATGGTCTGACCAATCCAGCGTATTTTCTATGTGGATTCCCAAAACCTTACTGACTGCAATGGTAACAAATGAGTTCCTAGTTTAATTCCTAGGGAATATTTTTTCGAGCTTCGTGTAGTCTTAAAGACGATAATCCTGGTTTTTTATTGTTGACAATTAGTTTATACCTGTTTAACCAATTTAACAGTGATGTCATGGCAGCGTTAATATCTGGGCATATCTCCTCTACCGTTTTGTTGAATAGCAGACTTGTATCGTTTGTATATTGAATTAGTTCATTATCGACATCTATATGGTTTTTGGGCAGGTATATATGTATGTTTGATATAAGTAATGGTTCCAGAATGCTTCCTTGTAGTATACCGTTGTCTATGGTTCTTATATTATTGTTTATACATCCTTGTGGGCTGACTATTTTTGTTATTTGCTTATGGTTTCTGAGGAAGGATGCTATCTAATTTAGCGCTGTCCCTCTGATTCCATATTTTTTCAAGTTTTACTAGTAATATGTTATGATCAACGAGGTAAAGTGTTTTGATCATTCGTAGTCTTTGTACAGATCCATAAGCATTCCACAGGGGATTATTTGAGTCTCTAAAGTATCAGTAATTTTCCTAATGAAATCGAACTGTGCGGTGTTTGTATTTTTGCCTTCCGTGAATCCATATTGATTTTTGTTTATACCATTGTATTTCGAAAAAATCCTATAGCCGATGAGCGATAAGTTTTTCGAATAACTTAGAGAAAATTGATAAATTGCTAATAGTTTTCGAAATTGCTTTTTTCTCCGCTCTTCTAGATAGGTGTTATTGGTGAGATTTTCAGCATGTTTGGGAATATTCCATGCTGTATCGCGTTATTCAATATTGATTCTAAGGGCTGTAGGATAAATAATTCACAGGAGTTTTTTAGCACAATAACTGGTATTTTGTCGTTACATGCACGTTTTTTATTATTAAGACTGGCAGTTCTTCAGTTGTGATTGGATGTAAAAACATCGACCTGGTGTTCCTTCTACGTCCCTCTACGGCACATTATCTACAACAATGAAAATAAATGGTAAAAAGTTGTCAAAACTGATCATTGCAATAAGTAAAGAAAAACGCTTCCTCATATGTCATATGGACACCTGCGTCCCTTTAAGTTTTAAGAAACCTTTAACCCTTTCGTCCCTGAAAGTAAATAACATTGCAGAAATAGACTAAATCTCATGGATTTGTTAATTTGTTGATAAATATAAACTATATAACCGAAATAAAACGACCCTGGGTAGATTTGCTCCAAGAGAAAATTTGTAGATAGTCATATTCAATCATAGCCGATATCCAATCACATATCCAATTTTTGTTCCAAAATGTTGTCCCTTTTGCACAATCTTGTCCTGTCTTGTTGAATCTAGAGCATTCCTGACCCGAATTGTCTAGTTCTGTCCAGTCTATTATCGTCTTGCCTAATCTTGTAAATCATATTTTATCGGTCTTGTCTGTTTTTGCCTGGTGTTGTCTTTTCAAGCCTAATCTAGTCTGATCTATTCTGGTCCAGTCTTGTCTTGTCATGTTGTGTCCTGCCATGTTGTCTGATATTGTCTGGTATTATTTACAACAACAATTTGTCTCTTGGAATATATAACATACACGAAACTAATACCATTTGAAAAGGTTGAAACTCACTTTTATATTTCAAAACACTTTTTCAAAATATATATCAAAACCTACGTAAACAAATTATTTTTGAATTATTATTTTAAAGATAAAAACATAGAATAGCGTTATGGATGTAGTGTTGCCAAACATAAAAAATAAAAAGATTCGTTCAGAAACTAATTAAAAGTAAAATTACTTGCATCTGTTTCTTAATTATTTAGTTTTTTTTTAATTCTCTTCCCCTGGGACACATGTGTCCTCGCACTCGTCAAAGGGTTAAGTAAAAAATTAGTCCAAATTATGTATTTATTTAAATTATTAAAAATTCCTATTTGTCCTAATTCTATGACTGAAATATTTGAAGCAACATTATTTATAATATCGATGGTAAAAGAAAAACTCATTTCTATTTTCATCAGGGCTCTAAGTATTAATATATTTTGTAAAAAATAATGTTTAAATAAATTTTGGTTTTAATTATGTACTGTTTGAATATTATATTATTTTGATTTGTTGCAAAATTCCAAAATCATTGTATTAAGCATATAGAGTTGTTAGTTAAGTGCTAAAGCAAATATCACGGGATGTGGGCAGTGGGAGGATAGCCGAAGAGACATTGAAGGATATATGTATTGTAAGACGATCGTGGTAAATTACAGAGGAAACGGTTTGTCTACCATTTCATTTAAATAAAAAATATTACAATGTTGCTATCAATAAAATTATAGAAAAATTACATAGAAAACAAATGGCTATATTAAAGCGTATGAAATATGCAGTTTCGTATTTTAAAAGTTTGTAAGTCCACTTTTTAGTTGAATATATTGTTAGCAATTTTAAGAAAATAAAATTATAACAAACGAGTGTTTTACAATGGATATGGAAAATATTTCTTTTAAATAAGTATAAGGGTTTCAATTTATCTGGTTGCTGTTGAATATATTATTTTAATTTAATGTCATATTTACTTTAAGTTTATTTTTGTATACATCGAAGTTAGCCTCTATGAACTCCGTGTTAACAACCAATTTCATTTTAGTGTCTAGGTCTTAATCTTGTTCCAGCTTTGACTTCCTGCCAGTATTTTCTGAGCCCACCAAGATGTACGTATTTATGCTCTTCAGACAAAGGTCCTCTCCGTCTTTTTTCGACGTTGGTACTATTTAAAACCTTGGTAGTTATTCACCATCATCTTTTAAATTTGTTCCTATCATGAACGTTTCTCTCTGAGGTACCAATCTGCCTAAGATCATTTTCACATTCTTCGAACCAACTCGGCCTTGTTTTCTTAGATTGGATGAAACTCCATATTCCTTTTGTTAGTGGGTCACCATCCATCCTCATGAGATGACCGCAAAATAACAATATCGCTTTTTAATGGATGCTGTAATAGGTTCTTGCTATACAAGTTCTCATTTGCTCTTAATCGCCATTGTCCATCAACCCATCTGCTACCTAGGACTTTCCTGAATATCCTACTTTCTTGTTTTTCCAGCCGCTCAGCTTGACCTTACCTATTCATGGTCAAAGTTTCAGACGCATATAAGCCCTCAGGCTTTAAAACTGTATTATAATGTCGGAACTTGGCTCCTATACTCATAGACTTTTTGTTATAGGTATTGTTTGTCGGTTAGTATACCTGGTCTAACTTCCTTATCCTGACATTAATTGCTTCTTGTTCTAATCCATTTTCCTGGATGACTTCACCGAGATACCTGAAATTCTTAAATCGTCCAATTTTTCCTGGATTGGTTATCATCCATTCAGGTTCCTAGTAGAAGTTCGTCATATATTTTGTCTTTTTAATACAAATCTGGAGTCCAACCTTTTCAGCCATTCTTAACTGTTGACTCTTTGTTGTTAGCAAAAATGACCAGCTCATCTGCAAAGGCCAGGCAGTCAATGTACACTTCTTTGTTCTTAGGATCAAATCTGAATCGCTCTTCAGTTGTTTCTTCTTGGGCTAACAGCTTTCTCGAATGATCTTTTCCAAAACTCAGTTGAAAAGGATTGGGGACAATCTATCTCCTTGTCTTACGCCCGTTCTGATTGTAAAGGGTCCTGAGATCTCACCCATAAATTTAATTTTTGACACTGTGTTAGTGAGAATTTGTTTGATTATCTGTTTTGATGTATCATCCACCCCAAAGTTTTCCAAAATATTCATTAATTACTCTCGATAGATGGATGCCTTGAGAATGTCAGCAAACACGACCACGTAGTTATTTCCTCCAGTTTTATATACGTAATGATGTTCTTTAGGTTAAGGATCTGTTCTGGGCAAATACGGCCCTTTCGGAAACCAGCTTGATATTCCCCAATCAGTTGGGCAAGATGTCCTTCTATTCCTTTCTGTATTGCTTTGGAGAGAATCTTATATGGAACAGATACTAATGAGATGACCCTATAGTTGTTGACATTCTTTTTATCACTTTGTTTGTGTAGAGGATGGTTTTAAGCTGACTGCCATTCAGTTGATATTATCCCAGTTCTCCATATCCCCGAAAAAAGCTGGACTAGTACATCTTGAGTTTCATTATTTACCAGCTTCAGTAGTTCCGCCACTATTGAATCCTCTCCAGCTGCATTATTATTCTTAAGGTTGTTGATGATCTCTTTGATCTCCTCTTTACCAGATGGAGATGAGTTTGCTAGTTTGTAGATCGGGGCGCATGCAGGAAATCTTTCTTTCGGTTCATCACAATTAAGTAGGTTTTCAAAATAACAAGACAAGAACGTGCAGTTCTCTTTGCTGGTCTATCCCAGTTTCCCATTTTCATCTCTAAAACAAAGACTTAGCTTACCTTGGCTTGGTATCCTTTCAAATTAGGCTTGAACGTCTGATAGAAGTCTCTTGTATTGTTTTTACGAAAATCCTGATCGATCTCTTATAATAGCTATTTCTCATACATTCGTTTAGTCCTTCGTAAAGTTCTGGCTGCATATTTTCGAACTTCACGAAATACATCAAAGTCTTCGAGTCTCCTGGTCAGGTTCCGCTTTTTCCAGGAATTTGTTTTTGGGCCACCACCTCATCAGAAACCTCATTACACCATCTATGCTTTCTCCTTTTAGCTGCCAGGATTGCAGTATTTGCTGCTTGTTGGATCTTGGAGGCGAAGTTCGTCCAATTATAAGATTCCAATGACAGTTGCAGGTGGTATTGTTCTAATATGTTTTGATTGATTTTAAGACCCGTCCAGACGCTCCGTTTTGCACAACCTTTTGTCTGCGCAGTTCAACACAGATAAAACTTTGCGTGGAGATAGGAAAACTGCGCAGTTTTGAAAACTGCGCCGAGAGGGTACAGTTGCAGCAATAACTGAGCTAAATAGCATAGATATCCATGAACTGTGCAGGCATGTCGGCGCATGTAGACGGTAGCTCCGTTTTCCGATTCATTTTGTTCAAAGATGATCAGACTAGTACCTCCTCCATGACGATTTTACTAAAACTGTGCGAAATAGACAGATATATTTCAACCGTGTAAACGCTTTACAAATTGCAACGTTTTCATTCCGTGTTAAGACTGCACAGACAAAAGGTTGTGCAAAACGGAGCGTCTGGACGGGCCTTTAAGCTTTGCAACAACATTAAATTTATGACTTTAATTTCTGGTTTTCACTGCCTTATTGAGAGGGATGAAATTCATTTTGATTTTGGAAAGGTAATGATCCGAATCGAACTGGGCACCTCTCTGTACTTTAACATTCATTATTTCTCTGGACAATTCGAAATTGTGTGGTGAAAAAAATACCTAAAATTTAAAAATATCCCTCGCAGAATCGCCTAAACGCATATCCATTGAATATTTAATTCCGTTTAAACCAAATCCTTTATTTAAGTTTAAATATTATTTACATTAATATAAAAGTACATATATTGATTTCAGAATGGATATAGAGAATAGAATATTTAAACCAACTGTTTTGTTTTCTCACATAATTTATATATTTTTTTTATAATTAATATTTTTAGATTCTATAGTTTAATGCACGTAGCTGTGGACAATATTATTTTTTGTAAGTGTAATTCATTGCGAAATTCTCACAATTCAAACGCAATTTTATACAAAAAATTATGTGAATTATTTAAATCCGAAATTCTTGTTGCGAGTCAAGTATGCATATTTAAGCACATTTAGTACCATTTATGGCATGCAGCGATAAGACATACCAGATGGTTACCTCTCTTTTTCATGTATATAATTAGCAATACATCAGCGAATATCTATATTTATAATGAAACAATGGGAGATTATAATGAGAGAATAGTAACAACAATACTGTATTCGCTTACACAAGAAAATGAAAATTACCCCTGAGAATCATGTTTTTTGTAAAAAAGGCGAGAGATAATTATTAAGAAAACGGTTTGTAAGATAAATCTTAATTTGTATAAAACGGGGGAATATATCGTGTAGAACACTACTACTCGTCTTGCTTCAATTGCTTGAATATAAAAAACTTGATTGGAAAACAAGTAATCTAATAAGTTTAACCTAAGCTAGATAGGTAAGCTAACTAACTAGATTAGACTATAAGGTAAACAACCCAGTAGATGGACACTTAGTATTATGTTTTTAAGTGCTGGCCCCAAAGTTTCCTACCAAATTTAATGGATGAAGCATTATATGCTCGTTTAAAGACTATAATTTATTAAAGTTATGAATTATGAGTGACTAAAGCATCAATTAAAGAAAAAAAAAATTAAAAACAACATGAAATTATTTGGCTAGTGGTTGGCCACTTGGAAATAATGAAAAATCAGTAATTGGCCATTTTTGCACCAGTAATTGGCCACCGAGATCTAAGATGATCTTTGCCAAAAAAAAAATTCTCGAGGTTTCACGAGGAACAATGTAAGAAATATTAGGGTTATAATAAGTCATTAATTGCAAGAAGAGTGTTTTATTCAAATAAAAAAGACAATTCTGGCACTTTGTACAAATTTCTTGTTTTGCTTGATTTTTTTGGCTTCTTTATGCCAGCCACAACTGCTTCTCACGGGTATTCCAATTCTTCAGGAGGCTGCGACCATTTCTATAGTTTACCTGTTGCTTGCATGGTAGAAAGGTAAGCTATTCTTGAGGACGCCTTTACGGCCACTCTGGGACTGTATTTTGTATCATACTTAATAATGACGAATTCATTGGGTTCAATTGGATGTGTCCAAGAATTATCACCAGTGTTTTCGACTTCCTCCTCTACATTCATTACACTTTCTCCAGAAGAAAAATTTATCATTCAAACCGAACTGGCTGAAGAGAAGGTGGACCTTTTCTTAATTTTCGTCACCTTTGGAGTTTTCTTTTCTTCTACCTTACGGAGCTTGATCGCTTCTCTTTCCACTTTCTTTATTTCCCTTTCCATGGCTTTTTCCAACCTCATCTGCTCGTTCTTTAAAAAAAATTGAGATATCCTTGGTACTGCTTTCCAGAAACAATTGCCGCCAAGTTTTCCTTTTGACGGATTTTTCGTTTATCATTATCTGTGTTCTTGTAAAAGAAATGCTTTTTGAATGGACTTTAACATTAACAGTATCATTTAACATTAACCGAAGGTTTATAATTTGTTGAATACGAGGCAGTATTATCCACAGCGTCTTATTCAGTTGGCAGCTTGAGCAGATTGTCGGCAGCAGCCGGGAATTATAATTCTGAAAGCTGCTCAGGCAAACTGTCGGCAATAAGGCCTGCTGCTGGTTCGTATGTAGCAATGAGATCAACGGGAGGAAGTGGTGACGCTTTACTGGTTCCACCTTCAGGATGCGAGTTATCATCTTCTATCGGACACTGGTGAAATGAAGAGCAAGACTGTGGGCTATTGATATTCTTAATACTCTCAGGGGTAAATCTAAAGATGGCAGGAAGGCGTTTCATAATTTATATTGTCAATTAAAAATTGCAACCCTTTCTTCAAATATTGCACCCGTTTAAAGTAGCCATTTTTGCCTAAGCATTCCAAGAGCAAAACTCACTTCTTTGAAAGGATAAGTGGGATGCATGTACGTCAATAAATAATATTACGGGAAAGACTGATTTCTTTTAACTAGCCACGGATAAAATTCATCAGATATGAATTCAAAGAAAGCTTCGGATTTCATCCAACCCGATTCAATCTTCCTGATGGCCCAGTCTGAAGGAAATTTCTCCGCGGTGTCTACAGGGATCCGTTTATAACTAGGTGCTTTCGGTGCCAACAAAAATGCGGTTTCGTCGCAGTTAAAAACACGAGAAGGTTCCTTGAGAATGCCAGCATGCTCCTTATCCTGCAGTTCTTTCATTAAACGATTGAACCACTCAAGAATACCGGCTTCTGTTATAGGGGCTCTGGATAATGTCAAATTTTGAGAAATTCGACTAGAAAGGATTAGGTTAGGTTAGGTCCTCTTCATAAATAATTTTACAAACGTCTTGCCGGGTTTCCCCCCTTTAAACAAAGGACAAGGACGTTTCAATTACATAAGGTATTTTTAACAAGTAATTGTTTAGTTGTCACTGGAAAACCAGACCTAGCGGTCTCCTGTATCCTATGGCAGATTCATGTTTCGTCGTCCGGAGTGAGGACTGTAGCTGGTCCCATTTTTCGTTCTATAGGGGATTTACCATCCAATTTGTTTTTTACCGTTAGCCTAGGAACACCAAATTTCTTAGCGGCTTTACGGATGGAGATGTGATGCATGCGGACGTCTTCCACTTCTAGTGAAATGGCTGACTCAGGAAAGTAAGAAAATAAAACTTTTTCCAGGCATGTAAAAAGCATGATTTTAGTAATTGGCCAACCCAAACACTAGTAGTTGGCCATTCGGCCCACTACTAGAATAGAGCGACCATATGCAACAATTCTTAGGTCATTCCTTTAACTTTTCCTCTCGGCCCTAAATACAAGGTTTTAGACAAAAAATGAATGACAAATAATATAGTCAGTAGTTAGCACATCGGCGATTTACTAATGTTCACAAAAATTAGGAGCTAGTAGTTAGTCAGCCCCACATTAGCACACCCAAGCAAAATTTAATATTTTTAAATTCTAAATTATATCAGTAAGTTCTTAACAATATAATCAATAAATGCGCTTACCGTAAAAAGAGTTGTCAAGTGCTATATTTTTATACTTTTTTGTGCGGAGTTTCTTACGAGTTTTCTTAAGGAATTGAGAACAAATAACAAATGACGAGAACACTCAAATGGAAAACAAATTGTGATGTATTCATCAATACAGCGCATGCGCTGTTGCTCGAAACAGATGCGCAGAAGACAAAACCAGTTTATGTACATGAAATCATTTCAAAATATCCCGGTGAATTCTTATTTTTTTATCTTCTTTGCTAAATGTAAAAACTACTGTCGCATGGCCAACTACTGGGGTGTTTTCCTTATAACAAATTATTGAAGAATTAATTCTTTAATTGATTTTCAGAGAGTATGTTTTGAAATGATTTGTAAAAATAAATGTATATGGAAGTTTGTGGACTATTATATTATTATATTCTTATATTATATTTTTATTTCAAATTTATTTAGAATTGCTTTAATTTGAATTCGAAGATGTGCGAAAAGGTTACAAACAAAGATGCGCATCTTTCGGGTATGTCTATAAGTTATACCAGATTACAAAATTTAATTTATAGACATAATATAGATTTAGCTTTGAACATTATTGAGATCAAGATCATAAGAAATCTAATATTAAGGACCAGCAGCTTTACATTTAGTTCAGTATTAAGTTTATTCAAGAATTTTGATTACAGTTATCAATTATATATAGACACTTAAGATACTAAAATCTTTGTATTTTAATGTTTTACACATAAATTGAAGCCATGGAAAAATATTACATTTGAAATCCATTTAAATAAAATTTGATTCGTTTTTAAAAAGATTTCAGATAACTAGATAAGTGTGTACACTGAAATTTACGACTGAAACTAGTTAGTGGTTGTTATTAAGAGTTTTTCTCTGAATCGATTATCTAGTTTCTCAATAACATTCCAGATTTGAAATTAAAAAGGAAATAAAATGGGAATTGAAACACAATACAACTGTAAACAATTGTAATCCGTCTGGGCATTTACGACACACTTAAACAAAAATACGAAAAAAAGTATCAAATATTGTGTCTTTAAATCATCACAAAATCCTTTTTAGAGAGAAATAAAACATTTAACAAATATTTTTACGAGATAGGAATAGTCGGACATATATTTTATAGTTCTTAAAAAAACAAGAAAATATTTGTATATCCTAGAAAAATAATTAAAATATTATTTTTAAATAATTTCCATAATCATTAAATGGCTCAGTATCTTTTTTTTTTTTTTAATAAATAGCTTGAGATATTTTGTACGTCAGCGAATTTACTTACATAAAGAATTATTTGGTGTAGTAATTGGAAAATATAACATGAATCGGTACTTACTTATTAACGCCACCACGGCTATATATATATAGGATCGAGAGTTCGCGCTGCCGCGCGTATTTGTATTGATTTATCTATCCCCTTCGCGACGGGCAACCTAATCTAACCGGGATTAAAAAATAAAGTATTTTGAGTTTTTAAAATTTAAAAATTTTAAATAAAATTTAAAAGTTTAAAATGAGATGGCATGGTTTGAACCAAATTAATAATAGAATTGAAAGTAGGAGATTATCACTACGATATCTTCAAATCTGTCAGTAGCTGGAATTACACGGATATCTTCTGTTACTCTTTGGCCCACCTCGCTCTAGATGCGTGGTATGAGCCGTTCGCTGCGTCAAAGCAAGTAACGGGAACGGTCAAGACCAATTTTTGTCAGGGGCTGAGGGCCAACAGATATTAGGAAAGTGTAAAGAAAATAAAGTTACTCTTTGGCACACCACGCAACTAGAGCGAGGTGTGCCAAAGAGTAACAGAAGATATTCATGTAATTCCAGCTACTGACAGATTTGAAGATATGGTAGTGATAATCTCCTACTTTAAATTTTTTAAATAAAATGTTTTATTGTATGATTTATTATAAAAAAATTAGGTGTAGATTGGCGGCATTTAAAAATGTAGTGGTGTACCCATATGTCAACTACCCATGAATCCACAACAAAGTGAATTATAAATTATGTAGAATGTCTTTGACTAATAACTTTTATAAAAAAAATAGTTATAAATTTTTTAGTAAAAGTAGTTCATTAAACAACTGTTAATTTATGAGGTTTCAAAATTAATAGGTTTTCAATTTTTTTTTTTGTAATAACCCAGTTTACGTTGTATAATGCCTAATATACTGTTTGTTTTGGGAATATTTTCCGCTCGCGTTTATTGTACTGAAAAGTTTTTCGTCAATAAAAGCTTTTACGGCCCCAGTTTCAGGCACGTACTTGCAACTTTATTGCTTACACATTTTTACGCGATAATCGCGTCGGACGCGAGAGGAATTGCCAGCGTATAATGAAACGGAGAGAAAACACATTTCCAAATTTAATTGCAAAAGAAATGATATATAAATAAAGGAGTTGATTAAAAGGGAATTAAATATTCAATGGATTTGCTTTCAGGCGATTCTGCTAGGGATATTTTTAAATTTTGTCTTTTTTTAACACACAATTTCGTATTGCGCAGAGAATGAAATTTATTTTGATTCCTTTTTTAATTCATTTTCAAATCTATTACAAATCCACTAATTAACCCCGTCGCTCCGAATGGTATACATATGTCCACTGAAATTTCATGTTCCGAAACTTAAAATTGTAGATTGTGAATTGGTTTCAGCATTTGTTTCGTATATGTTATAACAGACAATACCAGGCAATACAAGATTGACCAGAACACTAAATAACTGGACCAGAATAGCTCACAACCAAATAAGTCCAGACAAGGCGAAACTAGACAAGACCGATCATATATGATTGATAACACTGGTCAACAACAAAAATAAAATTGTTTGTTTCCTGTGATTTTTTTTGTTTCTATACCAAATTGACGCGTATTTTTTAAATATTGCAACAATTTTTCTCTAACAGCTTTTGTTTTTGAGTTATAGCTACTAATTTTACTTAGATTTTCGTTTTTTATAGGACTCTAAAACATGTTTTGTTGTATTTTTGGATATGGCTTCGTCAAGAAGATGTTGTGTGGTTAATCCCGATTGTTTTTGCTACATTTGTGGTGAATATATATTTGCAAAACCTATATCCTTTGACTTTCCAAGGACTTTGAATCCTAGGACTTTGCCGCGTGTCGTCAATACTTTACTTACAACAATACTACATCAGCTAGGTTTCAACATGAGCATAAAAATCCACTTCCTGTACTCGGATTTAGACCGATTTTCACAAAATCTAAGTGATTTTAGTAAGGAGCAGGGTGAAAGATTTTATCAGGATCTTCGGACAATGGAAGAGCGTTATCAGGGGCGGTGGGGCTCTCATATGATGGCAGACTACTGCTGGAGTTTGCAACGAGATCTACCTAAAGTCGTTCATTCAAGGAAATCATATAAAAGATCATTTGCTAGTGTTCAATAGAAATTTTGTAACCATAATGTATTATTTTTTTGTATTTTTTTGTCAAAATAATAAAACTGTGTATTTCAAAAAGTAAAGCTGTTAACAATCTCCCAGTATTTTTTTCATAGTCAGGGCCATAGAAATACCCAGTAACAGAAAAAAAAAATAAAGGAAACAAAACTTGTGTTGACCAGTGTAATGAATGTCTGAGCACAATACAGAATAGTGATCAATTCTGAACAACCATATACCAGACAATAATAGACTGGACAAGTCTAGTCTATATTCAACAAGACTGGACAATGTTGGACAAAATTTTGGACAAGAATGAACAAGCTTGAATGTGGCTAGATCAGGGGTGGGCAACGCGCGGCCCGCGGGCCGCATGCGACCTATTTCAAGTTTTTGTGCGGCCCACCAAGCAACATATTTTTTTCGGTATGAACCATCGAGAATTCTTAAACGAAATAGATGCAGAATATGAAGATGTTGTGTACTTTTCTGAAGTAAGGGCTTAGTCGTGGGAGAGTTTTGAAAAGATTTTTCGAGTTGAAACACGAGATTGAATTTGAACGAGTTTTTGATAGAAAAAGGAAACAATATACCAGAGTTATCGAATTTTAAAGGAATAAGCTAGTTAGCTTTTCTTCTTGACACTACAACTTAACTTAATAAATTAAATATAACACTGCAAGGCAAAGGAAAGTTAATCAACGAGTTATTTACGGATATTAAAAGTTTTCAGCTTAAAATGATTGTTTATTTCTCAACTTGAAAAGAATAATCATTCTCATTTTCCTGCTTTGCAATCGTTTTTAACTTACAATGACAAACAGTGTCCTACAAATCATATTTATAAAATGATTCACTAAAATTTTTGGACGAAAATTTTTGTTATGGCTTTCAAGACTTTTATGCAAAAGAAATTGATATATTATTATTTATTATTATTATCGTATTCTCCCAATAATCGAACACGTTAAGCAAACAACGCAATCAATTTTTCTTGGCGTTCTTCTTGTTTCTCCAATAAGCTTTCATTCTTTCCGAAAAGGCTTGTTTCCGTTCTTCCGACCACTTTGGTCTGTACTGCTTTGGTTGCTCTAATGTAACTTCCCATTTGTCTACTTTGTGTCTGAAGGTGTCTCTTTCTAAAATGTCTGTTGAACATATGTTTGCATTTCTGATGTCCTTTCGAAGTTCGTCTAACCATGGTGTCGAATGGTGTGAGCTTACATAATCTGATATCCTTTTTGACAGTCGATTTGCTGGTAGTTTCGTTAGATGTCCAAAAAAGTTCATTCGTCTTTTCTTCGTGTCAATTTCAATGTTTGAATACGTTTTGATTGATTGTAGCCTGTAGCCGTCTTGGGTATTTTTTGGTCCTAGGATTTTTCTGATGGTCTTCCTCTCTTCCTTTTTGATTTTTTCTAGTTCTTGTTTTCTGTTAAGTGTCAATGTTTCGCTTGCGTAAAGGACTTTTGGTTTTATAACCGTGTTGTAATGCCGAATTTTTGTCTGTCTTGACATAGATTTTTTATTATAGATGTCTTGGACTAACCATAATGTCTTCTTGATTTTTTGGAGACGGTTTTGCTGTGAGATCTTCTCAATGCCTGTCGGTTCGATAATTTCTCCGAGGTAGTTAAAGTACGGGACTTTGTCGATTTTACCGTAATTTGTTCTCAGGCTCGCGATATCAGTTGAACAAAAGAATTTAGTTTTCTCAAATGAGATCTGTAGTCCCACTTTTTCTGCACATTCCATAAGTATCTCAAGCTGTTTGACAGCAGTCTCCTCATCATCATTTTCATGAAATCATTTTCTGAAAGCCCATTCGAATCGGTTTCCAAGACTCACATTTCTTGAGTTCCTTCTCCCATTCTTCCATAACCTTGTCTAGCACGATATTGAACAGAATAGGCGAAGCGAATAGGCGTGAATATTTCAGAACGGAAAAGGGTTCTGAAATTTCACCCATAAATTTCACTTTAGATTTTGTGCCAGTGAGTGTTTGTTTTATGTTCTGTGAGTTCTAGGGTTTTGGGATCTAGTCCTCTCTCTTGTAGAATTTGGAATAGTGACGATATGTCTATCGAATCGTATGCCTTTTTGTCAAGTCTACAAATGTGCATATTGTGGGCTTTTGTCTGAGGGCTTGTAATTTGAGTATGGTTTTGAGGTTGATAATTTGTTCTGGGCAGGACCTGTTTGGTCTGAATCCTGCTTGGTATTTTGAGTTCTAATTGCTTTTGTGTTCTACTCAAGAGACAGGCTGATAGTATTTTGTAGGTGACAGATAAAAGAGAGATACCTCTATAGTTGTTTACATCTAACTTGCTGCCTTTTTTATGTAGGGGATGGATTAGAGCAATCTTCTAGCCATCCGGGAGCTTTTAGGTTTGCCAAATGCTTTGAATTATTTGTGTAATTTCTTTGAGTGAATTTGGGCCTAAATTTTTCAGAAGTTCAGCAACAAACCCGTCTTGCCCTGATGCTTTGTTGTTTTTAAGTGTCTTGATGCGTGAATAAATTTCTTCTTGCGTTGGTGGCGACGAATTTTCCGGTGTGATTTCTGATTGTATTTGCTGGAATCTCTCTTTGGGTTCTGGACAATTTAAAAGCTGTGAAAAATATGTAGCTAATCCTTTGCAATTTTCCTTATTTGTCAAGGCTAGTTTACCATCTTGCTTTCGAAAGCAAATGTTCTGTGGGGAATACCCTTTAATATGGTTCGCAAAGGTTTTGTAGAAATCGTGTGTGTTGTAATTTTTGAAGTTGTATTCGATTGACAATTGATATATTAATATTTGAAAATCCTATAGGATTTGATATTTTAAAATCAACAGAAAATTAATGAAGTAGAAAAAGTATTGACTTACAATCAAACAATGTATATAAAATAATGTTGATAAAAATAATTTAATTTCTTTTTCTGTAGGTCTATCAGATAATAAATTTCATAATTTAAGAAATTTCGCGAAATCTTTTTCAAGAATGAATTTAATACAATCAAAATATATAACGAGGTTGACCGATGAAAATTTGCAAAACCTCTTGATGATTTCAGTATCTCAAACCCAACCCGATATAAATGAATTATGGAAAAACATTTAAGAACAAAAACCGCATTAAATTTAAATTTATTTTTTCTTTGAATAAAATAAATTGTTTTATGTATATGTGGATATTTATTTTCGTTTATAAAAAATGTCACTCAATTTTTGTTCTCTGATGTTATTATAGCATATTATAGTAATTTAATTGTTACTATTTTTTACTTCTTTATATTGATTCCTAATAATATTTATATTCGATTAAAAAAACTATTACAGGTATTATACTTATGAAAATATCTGACTGTGCGGCCCGCTTAAAATTTGTTTTTTAAAAATGGCCCGCCGCTAGAAAAAGGTGCTGACCACTGGGCTAGATAATGTTAAGACTTGAAAAGTCTCCACAAAATGATACAAGAAGAGTAGGTAAGATAAGATATATGTACCACTAATTTCTTGGGACATTTTATTTTATGTTCGATTTATGTTAATATGTGTTTATTTGGCAACAAATTAACAAAACATGAGGTTTTTCTGCAACATTATTAACCTTCAGGGACTTAAATAAAATTATTGCTTTTTCATAAACCTCGGGATTATACAGGGTGTTATGTAAACAACAAAATTTACGACAACCATATTCGCTATTTGTTCAAATCATTAATATAAATAAAGGTATGGCGTACGCTAATGAGTTTATCAAGTTCAAAAACATAATGAGCTTATAAAGTACAAACAATTGTTGACGATAACTTGGAACGGCTGTTTTATCTACTAACGTATAAGTGGATTTGATTTGAATACGTATCGTCAGTGATCTTCACTTGTATCGGTCGCAGTTGTTTACATTGAGTGACGTTTAGCTGTTTAACGTGTCTTTAATAATTAGTGAAGTCCTCTACCCTGTATACGAACGCGGAGATGACTGACATGCATTTAATGTATGGACTTGCTAATGGCAATTCATTTCAAGCTAGACGATTGTACATTGAAAGGTTTCCTAGCCGTAATATCCCCGATCGAAAACATTCATCGACGTGTTTGTGAACAGGCACATTGATGAAATGGAGGAAGAGCCAGGAATGCCATTAATGACAGTAAGAAGGGTATAACTGCAACATAAGGTGCTGGACTTATATATAAAGGAACATCCAAGTACTTCTACACGAAAAATGGACAAATGGTTACAGCAGTGCTATAACCTGGTCGAGTTTCATTCCACTTGTAGTTCCCTGTTCGCTTGCCGGTTATTGAGGTGGAATAGGCATTTCTGAGTTTTCCCTTCGCCCAAACCCAGAGAAAACTCAGACATGCCTGTTCCACCTCAATATCCGGCAAGCGAACAGGGACCTAAAAGTGGAATGGAACTCGACCAGGTTACAGCACTGCCCAAACCCAGTCTACCTAGGGGTCACTTTAGATTTTGAACTCTATCCTACAAGAAACATGTGGAGAAGATTAGAGCAAAAGTAAATGCAAGGAATGGTGTCATCCGCAAGCTTGTCAATTCCCATTGAGGAGCCCACCGAGGTGTACTACGGTCAACATCCCTTGCTATGTGTTATGCCCCGACTGTATACGCTTGCTGTGTATGGTCCAGATCAGCACATGCCAACAAACTGTACCCCACCATAAACCACAGTTGTAGGCTGATTATGGGCTGCGTAAAGCCAACCAATCTGGATCTTCTGTAGATGCCAGCGGGAATACCCCACCCACAAATCAGGCGACAATCCTTATGTATGGCAGAAGGAAGTAGGCAGGGTGTACTGGGTGAAGTACTGGGTGAAAAACCGTGTCCGTATAGGGGGTATACGGACACGAGCCCCCTGCCTCCAGACTTAAATCCAGGAACAACTTCATAAAGTCAACAAACCCAATAACATTCTCTAAATCGGCAACTAAAGAAACAATGTGGAAGCAGAGGCTAACAGATAACAATACCCCAACCTGAAATCTTACAGAAAACCTCCCTGAAAAATCACAACTTTACTGGAAAAGCCTCAATAGGATCAGATGCCAAATGGGAAGGTCCGTGGATACGACGTGGATGTGCCTGCGGAGAGATCCAAACGATGGAACACCTCGTGACCTGTTCATCCTTACATATTCCTTGCACAATTCGCGACCTGTGGAAGGCGAATGACGCGACGGTGCAGTGTGCCAGACATTGGAAAGGGATATGAGTCACTAAAACAAACCAATCCTGACTGGCGACGCTTTCAAACGTCGTACACACAATTTATCCTATTATTGTAACGAATAAGTGTAGTTCAGATACGATTAAATAAATACGCGACAAATTACCACTACTTTCAATGTAAGTTATTGGCCAGTTTGGAAAATTCTTAAGGACAATTTCTTGTAGACTTATAAGCTTGTTTCCTTAAGCTGCGGTCACATGAGGCTAGTTTACCAGCCGCTGGTCGCTACTTTCTACTAACAGCCAGTTAAGCAGCACCGTGTGAACTGTTATGGCCGCCGGTGCCAGCAGCAGCGGAGCGATTTCAGTAGCGGCTGGTGAAGTTGAGATGGTTCAACTTTACCAGCGCTGCTGGCCTATGTCACGTGACGTTCCCGCTGTCACTAGCCTTGTGTGAACCCCACTGAACAGCGCTGCAGCCTCTGATAAAAGATAACTTCACTTGATCACTTGATTTGTTGATTATCTTGTTGCAGTTGCTTACATTTAATTTTATTAATTTGAATTTTCAAATCTTATTTTACTAATAGTACTGTAATTAAAATAAAATGGAACCAAAAAGAAAAGATATTGATGTGAAGTGGAATTCAAATTAAATAATAATTTTCTTTGAAATATGTCACAAATGATTGTTTGTGGGACGCAATTTCACCATCTTATTTACAAAAGGGATATAAAAAATTCAACACTTGGAAATATTGTTAAGGAGTTACTAGCAAAGAGTTACTAAAATGGTAAAATTACTTTAATCCCTTATTAAAGTAATTTTACCATAATTAAAAAGTAAAATCAAAAGTCTAAGAGACACATACAGGAACGAAGTGAACAAAATTAAAAAATCATGCAAGAATGGTGCAGGATCAAACGGTGTCTATAAACCAAAACTAGCTTGGTTATTGCAGAACAAACTGCTTGTCAACTCAAACTGAGCTCTTCAAAACTTTTTACGGACAATCTTAATTTGTTGAAGAAGGAGCAAAGGTCCTCGGCCCTTAACTCATTCGTTAGCCTCGATGAAGCTCCATGTATGTTTCTTCTTTCGATCCAATCTCGAACCCATTTGCGTTTTTCTTTATACATTTACATTCAATAATACATCCTCACTTACAGCAGCCAATTGCCTTCTTAACATTTTCCTTAACACTTCTTTCCTATGTAAAGACATTTTATAATAAACAGTGGCCAAAATATATGAAACTGATTCAAAACATCGCAGCTGCCAGACCAGCCGCTGCTGTTTGCACAACACCGCGTGAACCCTTCCGTATGCTGGTTGCTGTCGCTGCTAATCAGCCGCTGCTAGCTAACAGCGATAAGCGGCTGGTAAACCAGCCTCATGTGACCGCAGCTTTATTGAATTTCATAAGAAATGCAATAAGGAAAGAACCATGTGTGGTCATATGAAAATCCGCATGAGGTGTGTGAAGATCGATTTTGATCGATCTCCTTGAATGTTTGGATTGGACTTGTGGGTGACTATCTAATTGGACCGATATTTCTGCCAGCAAGACTTACGGGCTTGATATATCGCAACTTTTTGGAGGAAACACTGCCCGAGTTTCTGCGGGTTGTACCATTGCTGACAAGAATTGCAATGTGGTTTATGCACGAAAGTACACCAACACATTTCAGTTTAGTTGCTTATGATTTTTTAACAGCTACATACGCTGGATATCGCTGGATTGGTCGAGGTGGGCTACACAGGTGGGCAAACTCCCTGGATTATTTCTTATGGGGCTATCTGAAGTCATTAGTTTACGCTTCTCCATTGGAGACGAATTGCCGAATCGGATAATTGCTGGGTGTAACTCAATTAGAAACAACCCTTGTGTGTTTGAAAGAGTTCGGCACTCAATGACGAAAAGATTGAATGCTTGTATCCAGGCTGCAGGATGTCATTTTGAACATTTATTGTAGATTGAGCAACTTCACATGTACGTTTTGATAATAAAATGTTGTTACTCTCGCAAATTTTGTTCACCCTGTACCTTCAAAACATAGGGTTTTTAGAATTTTTGTAGCATGTTTACCTAACACCCCCTATAATTTAAAACTAAACTCTGCCCGGTCGTACATTGCCTAGTTTGTCTAGTCCAGGGGTCAAACTGTTTTCAGTAAAGACAGTTTGCTTAAAAAAATAATAATATTAGCCTCTCGCGCTTTTTTAGTCACGTACTCTGTGCTCCTTATTATCCCTCGTAAAAACAAACCCTAAATACTTAAAATGCCCAATCTGTTCCATCTCCATTCCCTTCCATTCAAAACTCTCCTTCTTACACACCCCACCTCTCTTAAATCTCATCCATTTTGTTTTATTACCCAGTTGTCTTTTATCAAAAAATCTCCCAAATCCCTCAATGATTTCTTTCAATTCCTCCGCAGATTTTGCAGGATTACCACATCATCTGCGTATGCAAGACTGCGCACCACCACCACTCCTTCTGCTTGTTCAGCAGCCTGGAATTTCTCCAAATCTGCTACATTTATATTTAGGAGTGCCGGGCTGATCGGAAAACCTTGCTTCAAACCCATATCTACTGAGAAGGCGTTCGATTTACTCTCTCTCACGTTAACCCTAGACCACGTTTCCTTATACAATCGCTTCATACAGTCTCTCAATTTTCCTGTTTACAGTGTTATATGTATCCTTTAAGTCCATGAATAGAGCAAAGAGATTACCCTTGGGACTTGATAATTCTTGTCCGAAAATATTCCTCATGGTTATTAAATGCTCAGTAGTACCTTTTCCTTCTCTAAAACCTGTTTGTGTTTCTAGTAACTTTTTCCCTCCACTTTCTCCCCCAAACGCCACTTTTTAAGTTTTAGTTACGAAAACATTTTATAGGAAGAATCCATGAGCGTTATACCCTATAATTCCTCATTTCGTCCCTTTCACCACTTTAGCAGACAGGTTTTATTTCACCCACCGTACAGCTTTTTGGCATTCCAACTTGTTTGAGTTTGTTCTTTTGAGTTCGCGTGTCACTGTCTCCAAACATTACTCGTTTGCTGTTATCCATGCCTCATTCGGTACCCCGTCTTTAACTGCCGCCTTCCTTTTCTTCAAGGATTTTGCCAGATTTACCGCCTCCTCCACTGAAAATTCCTCTTCTTCCACTATCCTATTCTCGAGATCTTGCCGCATCGGTTCTTCTCGCTCTACTTCCCCTCCTACTAACTCCATGGATTGCTGTTTCCAATTCTCTATCTCAAATTTGTCGCTCACTCTTTGCCTTCTACCTTCCTTTTTCTTAGGAAATGCCACAGCTCCGCTTCAATGTTAATGTATGATATCCTATCCTCCTTTTCTGTCTTCATAACTCTCTCTAGCGGCAGTTTTTGTTTCTTAATTTCTTCTTTTCTGTCCTGCATTCTTCATCAAACTATGTGGATTTGGCTCCAGTTATTTTGATAGTTTTAGCCACAAATGACGCTCTTATACACCAGCATTGTGGGTCACCAGCATTGTCGTCTCTGCAGTCTTGTCTCACTACATTAGCCTTTCTTGCCTTGTCTATCTTGTCGGGTCCATCGGGTCTTGTATGTTTGGCTATGTCTTTCTAATTTTCGTTATTAAATCTTGATGTCCCATTTGTAACTTTTGATTCCTGCCTCGTGTAGCTAATTTGTCTACCCTTATAAATGTATACTGACTTCACCCTTCTAGTATGTTTATTGTGTATTCTTGACTCTTTTGATAATTCTATCTAGTCTGGCTGTTTAATATCATTTGTCTAATATTTTATATGCGGCTTCGCCTGTCTATTCTTTGTGTCGATTCCTTTTAAGATTGCGTGTCCCGTCGATTCTGTTTATTATTCTATGTATTTAATGATTTCCTAGAAATTGTAATCTTTGAAGAAAAGATACAAATGTTACTTTTAATGTTTATTGTTCTGTAAATAGTTTTGTTTGCTAGTATGTGTGTATAGGTTACCGTGAATGACCGAAATTGGAGAATGTCGACTTTCACCGGTGAATGTCAACACATACCAAATACGTGGGTGAAAGATCGAATATTTCATTACTTTGTTGTACATTCGGACCCTCACTGGTGTATGTCGACAATCAAAGATACGCTCTGGTGGAGGTCCAAAATGGAGATGCCGACAGAAAGTCGACTGGCTCTCTCCCGCCAAATCTTTTGTTTTGCTTTGAATCAATCAGCTTTATCAGTTTTATGTTGCAATAAATAAGATTTGAATCACATAATTAAGTATTTTTTATTACCATTCTTTTCGTTTCTCATTTAGAATGTACTGTGTGTTTAAATGATTGGTCACTCCTCTCAAAAGAAGCGGCGAAAAAGTTACGTAACCCTTTTGACGTTTTATAGCGATTGAATTACGGAGAAGAAAATACAAATTTCCGACATGTTCAACATTTACCATTAGTGCATGGTGAATGTCGATATTCGCCGGTGTAAGTCAGAAATAAGGGTATTTAGCAAATATTTCGGACATACACCAAGCGACTATGTGAATGTTGACATTCACCGGTGAAAGTCGACATTTCCCAAATTTCATATACAAAACATATACAATATACAATAATTTCCTAGAAATTATAATCTTTGTAGAAAATGTTATTATTATTCTGTCAATATTTTTCTGTTTAGTTTTACGGTTTAAATATTTTAAATATCGTAATCAAAGAAAATATTTCATTTCAATAAAAAGTAATAATTTGTTCAACATATGGCATAGGATGTAAGTAACGTGAGAAAATCGGTGTGTTGGTTCACAAATCACAAATTGGATGATTTTGACCTCATTAGCTTACATTGATCTAGCCGACTTGAACAGTAAAAAAACTTGTATCCAAAATTTACCAACGACATAATATTATTTAAAATGGAATAAAATAGTCGGCTAGTTTTTCTAATTTATTTTATATACAAATAATAGTAATTTATCTAAAGCTATATATAGTATTTGGATGTAGAGGATTTTTTGTTGCAGAATGGCATCCCGTTTGACTAGAAAAGCAGTAAAATAGTGATAGAAATGATTATAAAATTCCCAACAGAAATATCTGAGAGTAATTACGCAAAATCGGCCGATAAATCATCCGCGTTTATTTCTCTATAATTAAATGTCATTTGTATTTGTCAAAGTTGCGTTGTAATTAAAATTCAATCGGCGCGCGTAGGTTCGTACAAACAATGGGTTTAATTAAATTATCTTTTACGTTGGGGTAATTTAAATTAATTTTACATATAAAAGATTGGCGAAAAAAGTGCACGTTGAAGAAATTAACGATCGGCGCATGCAACATTAAACAAACAGTTGTTTGTTTTATTGCGCCTTTTTTAGTTGTGTTGCTGTGTGTGGATGGAATTGCGGATATTTTTTGTTAGAGGTACAATTTGTAATGGAATCGTTCACCTGGGTTTGCGCCAAGTTCATTTATTTTGAAATATTTATTGTCTCTATAAAAAGGATTTATTGAAAACCAAAATGCAATTCTATAGAGTAATTATCGGCATTATTCAAACGAGAAACAATCAGAATTTACATTCGGAGATTGAAATAATTTATTTCAAATCTATATTTAACCTATAAAGTGTACATAATATAAGGATCAATACTTGGAAAAAACATATGTAATTCTAATTGCATTTAATTTACATTACTGCAAGTCCAATTACTTTGTGAAGGTCTAACGGCAATGAAATTTGTACAGTTTTATATAAAACTATTATTTTGGAATAAAATATCAAGTAAATTTATAATGAAATTGTATGTTTGGATTTTGCGACAACTTAATTTATTTTGCAACTTTAATACCTGCACAGAAAACAATTTCAGTATCTACAAAAAAGCTTGAATTTAAATACATGTGGGTTGAGGACATTAAGGAATCGAATAGCAAGGCTTGTAGAGCGGTGAAATGCAACGAGAACGCGCATAGTGCAATCCTTCCAGTTTTATAGGAAAATAAAAAAACATTTATGTTTCATAACAGGTACATTTATAATGTGCACCGAAATGTCATGTTGAATATTAGCTGTTTAATAAAATTACACCAGAAAATGCCCATCCCGTCATTGTTTATTAAATGTACTCTATAACAATCGGAATACGTCGCGATTTTCGTCTGTATATATATTATTTTATTAAGTAAAAATGTTGCAAAATATGGGTGTGCGCCACCAAAGACCCGAATTTACGATCCATTGTCGACACCGACATTAAAACATTATTTACGGGTTTCTCGTGCCATTAAAGCCATCTAAGTCCAGCGCTCCTATACTCGACACCTGGGGCAGCACCAACACAAATATTCAATCTTACGAAATATTCCTGCTTTTTGTATATATTTTGGTGCGTTCATTCCGGGTGCGTTTTTAATCTTTCAGATAATTAATGATTGGAGGAAGAGAAGAAAAAAAAAAATAAAACGTTAATTATTCTACGCGAGCATAAAGGAGGGTCCTCGTTCATTATATACAGTTTTTTACGAGTAAACGAAACAGAATGTCTTGCAGTTATAATATTTCATAAATAAACAAAGAGTCGCATACCTAAAATAAACCTCGCCATTTTCATATTTATAATAAATCAGGAGGCTCTTTCTTTTAATTTCGCTACAACATTCTAAGTTGTCGCAGAATTGCCTCTTGAAAAATTATATGCTATCCACGTTATCAAAAAGGAAAAAAAATATATGTGCCATAAAAAAGTATGTAGCTGGAAAATAATTATTTTGGAAAAACAAATAATTATTGGACAAATATCTAATTTAAGCTAATATTTTGAACTTTGTAAAGACGAAATGTAGTTTGAATCTATTCAAGCTGGTTCAAGCTGTTCGTAGCGATAAAATTTAAGACATATTAAGACTATTACAAATCTCATGTTGAAACAACTAATATTGTGTTGATCCGGCAGATCTGCTTTAGTTACAATGTTTGCAATTTTCAAAAATACACAAACGATAAATCTATCAAAAAAGTAGAAAAGATTGAAAAGTAGCTAAACTTATAGTATAATGGGTGATTTTTTAACCGTTTTGAGTTTCGAAAATTTAGAAAAACGCAGGAAATTTGAAAAGGTAAATGAAATGTGTATTTGGACTGATAAATGAATGCTATTTACTTATTAAATATTATTTCACGTAAATAATAAATATAGAAGAGCATTTTAAAAAGTATAATACAAGAGATTTAAGAATTGTATGTCTGGATACATTCCGCAGTCGCTATGCTTCAGGAAAGATAATGGAAAACTTGCACTTATCAATGAAGAAAACTAGCTGCATGAAGACCCACATTGCCCACATTCCGTTCAAAAGATATTATAACAAAAAATGATTGGCCCCCAACCCTGTGGTCCCCAAATGAGGCCCCCAACCCCCCAAAATTCATTTTTTCTATATTTGATAATGTCATCTTAAAAAACTTCGTTTGACCATATTTGCCTACCATTTCTTTTCCTAATTTTTTTTTTTGAACCCCAGAATCGTTTTTTTTTTAAATAATATATTTGATTTTTATTTTATTTTTATTGTTTTCTTTCATTTGTTGTTGAAGAAATTGTTTAATCATGTTGAACATCATTTTTTTTTCAATTCAGAATATTTTGAAGAATCCCAAAAATGTTTTTTTATAGTGTTTTACTTAAAAAAGTTGTTTTGATACGTTGAATTGATACGGACCAAAAAAAAAAAAAATGGGCAAACCTCGAAAATTAATCAAAAAACATATTTCAAGTATGCCAAAATAGTTTTTACGTGTGCCCACCCTTGCGTTTTGTACTGCATAAGAGATCAGTAAGTACATCAAAGAAAACAGTTTTCTTTTATTTTTTTTTATTTTTGATATATTTTAAATGCCATCTGTGTAGTTACAACTTGTTATCTTCTCATATATAAGTTCCATTTTACATTTTTGATTTTCCAATTCCCATTTCCTTTATTTTTCGTGATTTTCTGTGTAAAAAATGATGGAAACTTTTTTTTTACACTTCTGTGAATTACTCAAAATTTGTTTTTTCTTGCATAGGTCGTTGCGAACTTCCCAGCGATTTGTAATTTTCGACAATATGCCACGTAATGCCCGTTATCTCTCGTTCCTTTCAATTCTCTCAGGTGGTTCAACATATTCTATTGCCCCGTTCAGAATATACGTTTTTCCCCTGATTGCAATTTTTTCGGGAATATCAACGAGGAAAATCTTGTCCGGTGCATCATTGCTTCATTTTTGATGGTAAATGCTCGTCAGTGCCCATTCAAAGTCGAGAATGATGTTTTTACCTGAATGTATTCCCGCGACGGATGAATTGCGACAGTTGACGCAGATCCGTGTTTTTTTTTTAAAATCATCGACGAATTTTTGTATGGCGTTTTTGAATCCGAAATGCATGACAGTTTTTGCGTCTACTTCGATTGTAATTTGCGTACGGGGCTGCGACTGGCAGATCGTACATGCCAGTTGTTCTGCAGTTGGATTTACAAGAAATAGTTTTCCGATGAGATTGCTGATGTTTGCTTGGAAATCAAGGACGACATTGTACTCCTTGAATATGCTTGCCAAAATTTCGGGCCAACGTCAATAGAGGTTCAATAGTTTCCGGAATAAGCGTTTGGTTGATCAAAATTAAAACATTGTTTCGCCTCTTTTTCATCGCAAATCCGAATGCTTTCTACGACGTACGTCCCTCGGCACAAGTACAAGTTCGCAAATCCATTTCTTTTGGGGAATCGCTCATGTAGTTCATGGATATCAAACACTAAAAAATCGATTTTGGGGCTGTTAAAAATATTTTGTATTAAAAAAATTATGGGCAGACATGGTCAAACGAAGTTCTTCAATACCAAAAAAAAACAATGAAAAAAATAATAAAAAATTTAAAATTTAAAAATCAATTGGGTTCCTAAAAGAAATTTTGTCGAAAAAAATGGTGGACAAACATGGTACAATCATGTTTTTTAAGATGCTATTCTCAAATACAGAAAAAATGCATTTTGGGGGACTAAACCCCCGATAATTTTCTTATATCTTTTGAACGGAATGTGGGCAAACAGAACTATTTGGTGGTCAATCATGGTCAATCAAGCGTATCCCATTTTATTTTTTCAATTTCGGGGGGCCATCTTCACGTAGCTAAGAAAACTGTAAGTTACTGGCAGCATACTTTGAAAAACTATTGAATTGTGAAAAACGGACCAAACATCTGGAATTCCATAATAATACTCCAAATGCAAATTCTAAACCACCAAGCATCGATATGATTAAAAGTTATATCAAACAATTAAAACACAACAAAGCCTCCGTCGAAGACAGAGAGATTGTGAAAGCTAGTGGAAATCTAAGTGCCACAATTAAAAGAGAAAAACTAGATAAGGTCTTGGACACTGAATCAATTCCAGAAAACTGGACGGTTGCATTAATTCTAACCTAATCTAACCTAACCTAAGCCACTTCATAAAAAAGGAGACAAAACATATATAAATAATTACAGAGGTTTTGTCACAAAATGTAGTTTGAATATATTCAAGCTGTTTCAAGCTGTTCGTAGCGATAAAATTTAAGACTTATTAAGACTATTACAAATCTCATGTTGAAACAACTAATATTGTGTTGATCCGGCAGATCTGCTTTCGTTACAATGTTTGCAATTTTCAAAAATATACAAACGATAAATCTATCATAAAAAGTAGAAAAGATTGAAAAGTAGCTAAACTTATAGTATAATGGGTGATTTTTTAACCGTTTTGGGTTTCGAAAATTTAGAAAAACACAGGAAATTAGAAAAGGTAAATGAAATGTGTATTTGGACTGATAAATGAATGCTATTTACTTATTAAATATTATTTCATGTAAATAATAAATATAGAAGAGCATTTTAAAAAGTATAATACAAGAGATTTAAGAATTGTATGTCTGGATACATTCCGCAGTCGCTATGCTTCAGGAAAGATAATGGAAAACTTGCACTTAACAATGAAGAAAACTAGCTGCATGAAGACCCACATTGCCCACATTCCGTTCAAAAGATATTGTAAAAAAAATGATTGGGGGCCTAACCCCCCAAAATTCATTTTTTCTATATTTGATAATGTCATCTTAAAAAACTTCGTTTGACCATGTTTGCCTACCATTTCTTTCCATATTTTTTTTTAACCCCAGAATCGATTTTTTTTTAAATAATATATTTGATTTTTATTTTATTTTTATTCTTTTCTTTCATTTGTTGTTGAAGAACTTGTTTAATCATGTTGATCATCATTTTTTTCAATTCAGAATATTTTTAAGAATCCCAAAAATGTTTTTTTTATAGTGTTTTACTTTTTTATAGTTGTTTTGATACGTTGAATTGTTACGGACAAAAAAAAAAAATGGGCAAACCTCGAAAATTAATCAAAAAAACATATTTCACGTATGCCAAAATAGTTTTTACGTTTGCCCTTGCTTTTTGTACTGCATAAGAGGTGAAAAGTTGTGCAATAAATAAATTTTAATATCCTAATTTATTTTATTGTATTCTTATTGTAGTTTCCGTACTGTAAGCACATTATAAATATATCAGTAAGTACATACTAAAGAAAACAGTTTTCTTTTTTTTAAATTTTATTTTTGATTTATTTTAAATGCTCTGTGATGTTACAACTGATGTTACTGTGATGAAAAATCTGTGTAGTTACAACTTGTTATCTTCTTATATATAAGTTCCATTTTACATTTTTGATTTTCCAATTTTAGTCCGGTCATTTTAGACATAAAAATAGTGATCAAATAAAAAAAATTCCGACAGAGCCAAATCTTCGTAGAGACCTTAGGTTATTACCATAAGGAATAAATTGTCAAAAGTCCCCATCAGTCCCATGTGAGCTTAGGGACTTATTCGGGGCCAAGGTCAAAATTTTAGGTTTTTTGGATTTTTCTCGAAAACGGTAAGTTTGATCGAAAAAGTACTTCAGAGCAAAGTTGTAGATCTTAAAATTCTCTATAAAAATGGTCCCTATGATTTTTTCTCTAAGACCCACTATTTCCCAGATATTGCGCTTGTAAGAATCACGTTCTACATAATATGCACACATTTCCACACCACCTGTGAGGTAGTGTACTCGGCGCGTTTTTTTTAACGTGGTATCCCCGGTAGGCCTATTCCACGAACCTTCATGACGTTATTTTCAGGAACAATAATTATTTAATAGTATGAAGATTTTTGATATGGGTTACTGAGTTTAACTGTCGTTCTAACTTTTTTTTATTACTTTAATCTGACTCATACTCTTCATATTCAACTTCAACAATCATGTTTTCTTCAATTTCTTCTTGTTCTTCTTCTTCTCCTTCCTGTTGATGAACGCTTAGAAATTGTTCAAATGAAGATGAATCAGTTGTCTCTTCATCAAAATCAAATGAATCTTCCTCTCTTGTATTTAATTGAACATTTGAGTTCATTGCCTTGCCATGTCTGAACTTGATAGTATACTCGAAACAAATGTTGACTAGCAGATGCCGATGTTGGAGGAAGACAAGATAGCTGTACTTGCTTTTTGTTTCGTGTATTTTTTACAAATGTTAAATATCTGTACGTATCTATGCAATCAATTTTTTTTGGAGCTCCATAAACCGCAAGAAGAATCCGAATTCCTTTAGTAATTAGTATTTGAGGTGAAGAATTAATTTCTGTAAATACTTTTGCGCAGTCAATTAAATCATTTTTTTCAAATAATTTTAATACTGAATTTTTGCCCCTTCTAAACATTGCTGACGTAGTATCGCATCCGGTTATCGCATGTAAAAATAAAATAAAGTTTTGGCATTTTGGATAAGCTGATAAACTTTTAGAAGAATATATTTCTGTCCATTGCTGCGCCTTCCCAGGTTTTAAAAAGTAAATAATTTTATCAGATGGAGTCCTTGCAGTGAGTAGTACTAATAAATCAACATCTTCACCCACTACAATAGTTGTATTTCTTGCATTAAATTGTTCTATTGCTGTTTCAATTATGAGGACATCGGCGTCATTCGGAGCTTGTTTCACGGCAATATTTTCAGCTGTTAATTTGTTACTCAACATTGAAATGATGGGCCAGATGTTATTCAAGTAGAGGGGATTCGGTAAGGGACCGGCGGTCATTTTAGAGTAAATTTTCTTAGAATAGTATAATGTATATGTCGTAGTCATATAGTGTAATACGTCAGATTGTGTAAAACCGAGTCTTTTCATGATCTGACGGCAGTTCATGTATTACACGATATGACTAGGCAGTTCATGAAACACCCACACATTTATTTGTTTATTTATCTCTTTTTTAATAGGTCTGATAATTAAGACAAGTAGTCTTATACTATCAAATGATTGCACTTAGTTATTTCGTGAAACGTTAAAACGGTAAGTAATTCAGATTCTTTAATCGTAGTTAAATATAATGCCGCATAAAACCGGTGGTTTCATGAACTACATGATTAGCCGCCACATCATGAAATGGCTTTGTTTTGCACTATCTGACTGATTTCACTATGTGACTACGACATATACATAAAAGAGATACGAGTAGGCATTTTTGCTTGCTTGAGTACCTAAATATGTATATACGTGGCATATGTGTGCATACTATGTAGAACATGATTCTTACAAGCGCAATATCTGGGAAATAGTGGGTCTAAGAGAAAAAATCATAGGGACCATTTTTATAGAGAATTTTAAGATCTACAACTTTGTTCTGAAGTACTTTTTCGATAAAACTTACCGTTTTCGAGAAAAATCCAAAAAACCTAAAATTTTGACCTTGGGCCCCGAATAAGTCCCTAAGCTCACATGGGACTGATGGGGACTTTTGACACTTTATTCCTTGTGGTAAACCTAAGGTCTCTACGAAGATTTGGCTCTGTCGGAATTTTCTTTATTTTAATTGTCTAAAATGACCGGACTATTTCCATTTCTTTTATTTTTCGTGATTTTCTGTGTTAAAAATGATGGAAACTTTTTTTTTACACTTCTGTGAATTATTTAAAATTTGTTTTTTCTTGCATAGGTCGTTGCGAACTTCCCAGCGATTTGTAATTCTTCGACAATATGCCACGTAATGCCCGTTATCTCTTGTTCCTTTCAATTCTCTCAGGTGGTTCAACATATTCTATTGCCCCGTTCAGGATATAAGTTTTTCCTCTGATTGCAATTTTTTCGGGAATATCAACGAGGAAAATCTTGTCCGGTGCATCATTGCTTTATTTTTGATGGTAGATGCTCGTCAGTGCCCATTCAAAGTCGAGAATGATGTTTTTACCTGAATGTATTCCCGCGACGGATGAATTGCGACAGTTGACGCAGATCCGTGTTTTTTTTTAAATCATCGACGAATTTTTGTATGGCGTTTTTGAATCCGAAATGCATGACAGTTTTTGCGTCTACTTCGGTTGTAATTTGCGTACGGGGTTTCGACTGGCAGATCGTACATGCCATTTGTTCTGCAGTTGGATTTACGAGAAATAGTTTTCAGATGAGATTGCTGATGTTTGCTTGTAAATCAAGGACGACATTGTACTCCTTGAATATGCTTGCCAAAATTTCGGGGCAACGTCAATAGAGGTTCAATAGTTTCCGGAATAAGCGTTTGGTCGATCAAAATTAAAACATTGTTTCGCCTCTTTTTCATCGCAAATCCGAATGCTTTCTACGACGTACGTCCCTCGGCACAAGTACAAGTTCGGCAATCCATTTCTTTTGGGGAATCGCTCATGTAGTTCATGGATATCTAACACTAAAAAATCCATTTTGGGGCTGTTAAAAATATTTTGTATTAAAAAAATGATGAGCAGACATGGTCAAACGAAGTTCTTCAACACCAACAAAAAAAAACAATGAAAAAAATAATAAAAAATTTAAAATTTAAAAATCAATTTTTGGGTTCCTAAAAGAAATTTTGTCGAAAAAAATGGTGGACAAACATGGTACAATCATGTTTTTTAAGATGCTATTCTCAAATACAGAAAAAATGCATTTTGGGGGACTAGACCCCCGATAATTTTCTTATATCTTTTGAACGGAATGTGGGCAAACAGAACTATTTGGTGGTCAATCATGGTCAATCAAGCGTATCCCATTTTATTTTTTCAATTTCGGGGGGCCATCTTCACGCAGCTAAGAAAACTGTAAGTTACTGGCAGCATACTTTGAAAAACTATTGAATTGTGAAAAACCGACCAAACAACTGGAATTCCATAATAATACTCCAAATGCAAATTCTAAACCACCAAGCATCGATATGATTAAAAGTTGTATCAAACAATTAAAACACAACAAAGCCTCCGGCGAAGACAGAGAGATTGTGAAAGCTAGTGGAGATCTAAGTGCCACAATTAAAAGAGAAAAACTAGATAAGGTCTTGGACACTGAATCAATTCCAGAAAACTGGACGGTTGCATTAATTCTAACCTAATCTAACCTAACCTAAGCCACTTCATAAAAAAGGAGACAAAACATATATAAATATTTACAGAGGAATTTCATTACTACCCCTGGAATACAAAATATTATCGAAAGCTCTTCTGGACATACTAAATCTTAAATTAGACAAACAAATTGGAGAATATCAAGCTCGATTTAGGAGTAACAGATCCTGCCCAGAGCAAATTCTAAACCTTAAACAAACGGAATACATGACCAATGAAAGTGACCCACCAACAAATTTAAAAACCAAATATGTCAATATCAAGAAAAGTTACAACTTTAAATATTTGGCTGAAAATATAAACATAAAAAGTGAAAAAGATGCAGTTAAAATCAGAACTGAAAAAAATGAAAAGAGCATACATGGAAGCGAGAAATCTGTATGATAAATGAGTGAAAATGATTTCTAAAGATGCTAAATTATAAGATGCTTATTATAATACAGTTGTAAAACCACAAGTCCTCTATGGGTCGGAAATTAATTTTAACCGTATGCAATATGGCATTGGAAGATTTGGAAAAGATGGATAGAAGAATTCTTCGAAAAATATTAGGCCCCATCAAACACATAGATGGCAAGTGGGTTTGGAGACCAAATAAGGAACTGAACTCATTCTGCCCTAAAATATCAGACGATATCAGAACAAGGCTTGTTACACTCTATGGACTTCTACAGAGAATAAAGGGGGACAGATTGACAACGAAGATTTTCTTCGTAAGACGTTCTTCCAAAACAGGTAAACAGACAAAGATAATGGATGAGGAGGTACCTAAGACAAAAAATGACTTGGAAGAAATGCAGATTAAACAGGAGACCTAGCTCAACAGAGACAAATTCAGACAAGAAGTCAGGAAATTGAGAGGTTTTCAGGAATCTAAAACAAACAGAAAAACAAATGGTGTGAAATGGTCAGATCAGAAGAAGAAAGCGCATTCTGAGAAAATGAAAGAGTATTGGAGGAGGAGGAAGGTAAGAAGAAATAAATAGGTATCTTAATGTGGTCCTTAGTTGGCAAGTAACAAATAATAATAATTTCATATAAAGGTTGCCAGGGACTACGTCGTAGGTGGTTGGTATGGCAAATTTTGTCATACATTTTTCAGCATTTTGGCCGGTATCTCACCAACGGAAGCTGTAATGATGTCTCGGGGGCTGGAATTGTGGCTGGCTTGTCCGTATGGGGATACTTCACGTATCCCCACAAAAAAAAAATAGTCCAATGGGGTCAAATCGCATGATCTCAGAGGCAAATGGACTGCTCTAATACATGAGATTAATTGCTCACCAATTTCGAACTCAATTTCTGGGTTCAAGGTTCATGGTATCGCGTGCCGTGTGGCATGTTGTACCGTCTTCCTGAAACCACATGTAAACTATGTCCAATTCTTCCATTTTGGGCAAAAAAAAAGTCGGTATACATCGCACGGTACCCTGCTCCATTGACTGTAACGTTGATTTTCATCGTCACAAAACCAAACAGTGCATCTTTCAGGGTACATTGGCAGCTCTTGAACTGCCTGTGGCTGCTCTTCTCACCAAATTCGGCGTAATTCAAGGGTAATTGCGTTTGTTCACATACCCGTTGAGCTAAAACTGAGCTTCGTCGATGAAGATATTTTTTTTAAAGAAAAATGGATCTTCATCCAACTTTTCAAAGGCCCATTCACCAAATAAACGACGTTGTGACGTTGTACGTTACCTGGCTTCATTTCTTGCAGCAGCTGTATTTTATATGTTTTCATACCGAGGTCCTTACGTAGAATCTTCCAAGTGGTCCAATAAAACTAGCGATCTCCATTGACACTGGCCGATACAGCAGCAATATTTTCCACGGTACGCACTCTTCACATACGGGTTGGTGGATTAATGTCCAATAAAGAGAAACTGGTGCGAAATCGATTATGACGACCATAAAATGGACGTAATTTACGAAACACATTTCTCACACAGCACGAATTTTTATAACAAAATTCAATGATTTGCAAGCGTTGTTCGTTTGTTTGTTTATTCATTGTGAAATGGCAAACGTTACTGAGCATTTTTGAAGTTGCCATATGTAACGAATCTTTTTTTTTACACTGAAAACCCAAATAGCAAAAAAATCACCCGTTATATGACAACTTATACCGCAGTCGTGGAAATACCATGAGCAAGTCAATGAATCAGGAATATGTTTTATTCGAAGCTGCTAATTAATTATAAAATTTCACTTTAAGGGGGGAAACCACATTAGGATGTTCAAAAAATCCGATTTTTTTTATTGCGTAAATCGTTAGCTTAACTATCCAAGAATACGCTGTCAAAATTTCAAATCGAAATTCGCATTCGTTTAGATTTTATGAGCATAGAACCGAGTCCACATCGGCTACAGTCTACAGGCTCGAGCGGAGCATTACTTCGTTTGATCTCAGAATGAGTTTTTTTACATTTGCGTGCAATCTAACTCAAAAAGTGTGGGACCGATCATTATGAAAATTGATAGTATGATTCTTTATAAAATTTCGAATTATATGAACCAACTTGTGAGATGATATCATGATTTTAAGGGTATTTTGCCTTGAAAAATTAGAGAAAAAAATCATGAAAATCGAAGAAGAATTGTTCCAACACCTGGAAAATTTTTAATTTTCATTTTTTTCGCGTGCATTGAGGTTCATATTCTTAGAAAATAAGTTATTAATGTAAAATCAAAACCTTTTTGATTTCACATGAAAATCGGAACGGCTACACTGCACGCAATTGGAAAACTGTACTTACATCCTTCGGCGGACATCACGCCGTAACTTTTATATTTTTCGCAGAAATTATTCAAAAAAATTCACAGAAATTGTTCGAAATATGAATGAAATGATGTCAAAATTTGATTAAATTCTAGATAATTTCTCCCACCCAAAAAAAATTTCTAAAAAATCAGTATCAAACAGCCTCCTAATATGGTTTCCCCCCTTAAAAGACTATTACAGCCATTAGTCGAGGGTATAATAGTACGCCTCTTCATATCAGTTTCTAAGGTTTGAGACTTCAGTGGATCCCAGTGGATCGTATAACACGCTCTCGTATAATGCAAGTTCGTATAACGCGACGCTAAAATTGCGTCCTGTATCTGTATATTGTCCTGTATCTGTCTGGTCAGCCGAGGCTACCATTTATTTTACGATATATCTCTTTGCAAGCGGAAATAATATCGCACCTCCAACAGAAAAGTGACACAAGTGCGAAATGGCGGATGAAAAATCGCCATTTTTTAAACTGAAAATTGGGTATTTAGGATGTTTTATTATGAAGCCGATTTATGGTTTAATTCAATTATTGTCCGCCAGAAAGCGGAAGTGTCTTTTTTATTTTTTCACTAAGCAGATTTTCAACAGAAAGATGGCAGATAAACAGTTGTTCTCAGAAATCAGTAATTCGCACTTGTGTCACTTTTCTGTTAGATGTGCGATATCATTCTTCGATTGCTACATATTATAGACTTGAATTTCTTAACGAAGATATCTGGTTGCTGTTGCTGAACGTTTGAAGAGCTCCAACAAGCTTGAACTGTCGATCACGAAACTTACAGCTCGATTGCTCCCTGGCTTTTTAAACGAATTTCAACCCTAATAAAAGTGTGGAAGTCATTTTTCCACCCTTTTTCATCACTTATTTTGCAAATTTTCGCGTGAGTTTTCTATTTGTTCGCAAGATTATCGCCATAGATACTCCGGTATAACGCCAACGAAACGATAAATTTAACATTTTCACATAGTTTCTGATGTTGTGTTTAGAAAAGCAAATGTATACGCTTACCTGTTGTTTATATATCAACAATGAAGCTGAGAGTTTAATAAAAGTAGAGGTTTATGAAATAATAATAATACATACACATTTAAAGATATAGGAGAAAAATAAAATAGTATATTTTGTAACTAGGGCGAAAAGTTGTCAATTTTTCGCGAGAGCGAAATTGTGCGCACGAACGAAGTGTGTGTGAGCACAGTTGCTCGAGAGGGCAATTGACAATACCGCCCATGTTACAAACAATATTTTTTATTACTCATACGAGGGGATGTATTTTACATGTTTGGGATCCAGAGGCCATCAAAAAAAATATGGAATCAAAAATGAAGAATATGCTTTTTCAATTGTCTCCGGTGGTGTGGATTTGTCATAAGAACTCCCCTCAGTCTCCGGTATTAGCATAGAATCTACACTCATTTTAAAACGTTTTCTATAATTTTAATTATTATTTTGTACAGAAAAAAAAATTCTGACATTTCACGATACTTTTTTAATATCGCGGTTTTAATTGTGATCATTTTCATTTTATTTATTTGTTTATTTTAATGTAACCTAGCGATATTGAATATTTTCATGCGTTACCTAGGTTATGCGGAAATACAACGAGTTGTGACATTTTTCGTATTAAATAATCTACGTGAAGAAGTACTTTTCGCCCGTGAGTAATAAAAATAATATTATTAATCTTTTAATAAAAGAAATATTAACAGATAAATTTCAACCACGCCGCCCTGTTACTATTGCTTATGGTATGTTGTATTTATTATGTGTTGTTTAAATGCACTGCATTCTTCAGATCAATTTTAGATTGAAAATATGGTAATAGGCAATCATTAAATTTCCATTTAATTACAAGAAACCACTCTATATTTGGTTCAATTTTCGTAAAATGTGTTTCTAGCGTATTGGCTATTTGTAATCCTTTATTTATATCTTTTAAACACAAAGATCAAGATCATCTAGAACTAGATAATATATTTTTAAATGCAGAACTTAAAGAAAATAAATGAAAACTCAACATTTAAATTTGAAGCACTCAATTTAACGTGAACTTGGTGGATAAATAAGATTAGAAATTTTAAGGTGGAATATGCCCCTGTTTTACTAATTTGAGCATTGATTCTGTTATGGTATTTATGGTAAATAGCAACGATTTGTAGCGTTGTGTTGGTTTCTTGACCTTGTGGGTGCAAAAAATGTACACATATCGGGTCGAAGCGAGCGTAATCAGTGCAAGCAAGGTGGGTTTGAACACATTTCAGAACGGTGTTAGTTATCACAGTGCGATTGTCGGGTGCGGATGAATCTCATTGTGAACAAAAAATTCGAAAATTCAGTGAAAATTTTGCTAAAATTTTGTGAGATTGTAGAACAACGTTTTGTGAGTGTGTTTGTGAAATTGTTGCTGAAATTTCTGCTGTGATCGGTGAGACTTTGAATGGATTTATTAACTAGATTTAAGAAAAATTCGTTAAATTTCATAAAATAATTAATAAAGTTAAGTTCTTGAAGTATAATTTCAGGTTTTTTTCTTTTTATTTCATTTATTGCTTTAGTAAAATACATAATTTTGTACAATATCATACAATGGATAATAGGTACTAATTAAAAGTTTGATAAAAGGACTGAGGTTTCCTCCTCATTACTAAATGTACAACAAATGTTGTATAACGATGGAGGGAGAGAGAGAGAAAATATATATTGTGTACCTAATACAAAGGGCTATCGACCATAAGGTCCTTCTGCTCTTGTATAACGCGATTTCCTAATACACATAATTTATCCCCGGCGTTATTGTATATCACAGACATTAGCTATTTATCGTTACATGATACATTGAGTCTTTTCCATCCTTCTTACAGCGGACAAAAGAACAAAAGAATTAAACCCTATCATGTCAATTGCTGCAGAGAATTGTTTCCCAATTAGAATCATCCAAAATTTAATTAATAAAAACTGGAACCAAATCACAATAACCCAAACATACTTGAAAACGCAAAATTCAGATAATTTAATTTTTCATTTCATTTCTCTCACATATTTTGGCAAAACAAGCGAGAACATCGCAAATGTTTTGTGAAAACAAAATCGTTATAGTAATAATAAAGAATTTTTATTTACCAATGATCTACTATATACACCCATGAAGTCATAACACTCCTAATATTACACAAACAATTATTTTCCTAATCATTGGAGGGAGGCGAATTTCTGTAGTCACCGTTTTTCCAACTAACTAATCGTACGTAAGTCAGAAAGAACGTTGAAATATTTCACTCGTTTTTCAAAACATTTTCGTGACTTTCGTCTTAAAAAAGTTCATTTGCTAACCATTGTTTAGAATGAATAAAATAAAATTCCCCGAAATAGATAACCTAAAATTCCTGCAAAATTGCAACAAAGACCCGTAGCTTAATCACCTGGAATTATTAGAATTTTTCGAAGAAAACCGTAATCCATCATAAGGAGCAAACCGATCTAATCTTTTCTCAACTTATTAATCTAACGCAACCGTCTTCAGATAAGTCCCCAACTATACACAGACACTCACTCCCCCATTCACCAAAACTCTTGGTATAAATTCAATCTCATCAATTCAATCTCATCCACTTGAAAATGACCTTCATCAGTCGAAGCTCGAGTCGTGTAAAGTGTATAGAGTTATATAAGTTGTGAAGTTATTCATATACACACATACAATATTTTCAAATAAATTAGTTGAAAAAACATTGTGAATTTTTCAATTCAGATTCAAGTAGTAATGGTTGCAATAATCCTTTTCATTGTATATTGTTTTTGTTACAGATTTTGTTTACAGAGTTTCTAATACGTACGCAGAATTCACGAATGAATGATTTTTTTTTATAAAAATACATATTTTCTGTGTAATGTATGTTTGGCAATAACTCTAGTTAATTTGTCAAATTGCAAACAAACACATATTTATATTAACTACATATTTTAGTATATTTGAAATTGTTCTATAGTACTTCTTCTTCCTTTGGCTCTACAACCCTTTATGGGGTTTGGCCTCCTCTACTATTTTATGCCATTCTCCACGATCTTCTGCTGCTCTTTTCCAATTCCTTACTCCTAGTGCTTTTATGTCTTCCACGCTTTCCTTCCATCTTTTACGTGGTCTTCCTCTTGGTCGGCTATTGGTGGGTTTCCATTCCATGATAAGCTTGGTGTTTCTATCTTTTTCCATTCTTTGCACATGGCCTATTCACCTCAGTCTCTGTGCCTTTACATGTTTTACTATGTTGTTGTTTCCAATTAGAGACTCTAGTTCGTGATTTATATTTATCCTGTATGTTCCGTCCTGTTCCCTTATCGGACCATATACTTTTCTTAATATTTTTCTTTCAAATGTCTTTAGTTCTTCCTCACTTTTCTTAAGGAGGGTCCATGTTTCACAGCCATAAGTAACTACCGGTCGTATTAGGCACTTATATATAGTTATCTTGGATTTGTGACTTAGTAGTTTGCTGGTAAGTAGTTTTCTGTTCGCATAGTAGGTTCTATTTCCTTTTAATATTCGTATCTTTATTTCTTCACTCTCGTCGTTGGTTTGATTTAGTTGAGATCCCAAATACGTGAAATTTTTAACTTTTTCAAAGCTGTGGTCGCCTACTATGTATCTATCTTCATTTTGTGGTGCAGTTCTGGACATCATCATATATTTTGTTTTTTCTTGATTGACTGTCAGTCCTACTTTCCTTGCCTCTTTTTCGAGGTCCCTAAATGTGTCATTTACTGTATTTGTCATGCGCCCCGTGATTACTATGTCATCTGCATAGGCTCCGATTTGTCTACTTTTTGATGTTAAGTTTCCCGTTATCTTTAGTTTTTCTATAGCCGCATGTAATGTTAGGTTGAAAAGTAGAGCGGATAGCGCATCACCTTGTCTGACTCCAGACGTAATGGCGAATTTTTCGGTTTTATCGTTTTGTATTACTACTGCCGCTGACGTTCTTTCTAATGTTAGTTTAATTAGATTGACAATCTTTTTTGGTATGCCCATATGTATTAAGTTCAGGTATAACTTATTTCTATTGACTGAATCGAAGGCTTGTTGAAAATCAATGAAAAGGCAGTGTATGTCAAAATTGTGTTCGTATCCCTTTTCTAGCAGCAGTCGCAATTGGTGTATTTGATCTGTTGTTGATCGGTTAGGTCGAAATCCACATTGATAGTCATCTAGTATATCTTCTGCATATACGTTCAACCTTTTGTGAATGAGGCATGAAATGATTTTATATGTTACATTTAATAATGTAATTCATCTGTAATTTTTACAATCTCTTTTGCTTCCTTTCTTAGAAGAGGATGTATAAGGCCTAAATTCCACTCTTCTGGCATTGTTTCTTCCTCCCAGATTCGTTTGGTTAATTGGTGGATACGGGCCCACAGTTCTGGGCCTCCTGCCTTTAGTAGCTCTGCTGTAATGTTATCGCTACCAGGCGCCTTGTTATTCTTAAAGGCAATTATGATCTCAGTTGTTTCTTCCAGTGTCGGTGTTTCAACTTTTGGTTCAGCTGTTTTGTACTGAGTTAGTTCTTCTTCTGAGTTTGTTTCATTTTTATTATTAAGCAGGTCGCAGAAATATTTCTGCCATCGTTTCAGGACGTCTGATTTCTCTGTTAGGATCGTTCCATTTTTGTCGTCGCACAACATTTATTTCGCTTTGTACTCTGAAGAATGTAGTTTTATTTCTCGGTAGAACTTTTTGTAATTTTTTCTGTTATTGCTCTCGTCTATTTCTTCTATTTCCTTGTTATAGGATTCTCTTTTCTTTCTTCGACACGTTCGGTATGCTTCTGTTCTTTTTCTTTCTTAGTCTTTCCTTTGGCTTCTCGATTCACACTGGAGGCACTTGTTTCTTGCTTCATCTTTTATGTCTATCTTCTTCCTGCACTCCTCGTCAAACCATTCTTCGTTTCGTATTTTTTTGCTTTTCTCCTATCTTTTCAGCTCCTTTTAGAATACTATCTCTGATGTGTCTCCATTCATTCTCCACATCGTCTTCGCTTGGGTTTTTACGTAAGTGTTCCAGTATTGTTTCTTGATATTCTCTTTTTCCCTTTTCACTTTTCAGTTTTTCCACGTTCCACTTCTTTGGTTTATCTCCTCCGCGTTTTTGTATATTGCTTATTCTCTGTCTTACAGTTGCTATTACCAAGAAGTTGTCGGAATCGCAGTTAATTCCTCTGAACGAGCGTACATCTCTTATATTTGATGTCCATCTTCTTGATACTAGTTCTATAGTACTAGGTAGTTTGAAATGTCAAAGAAAGTTCATAACAAATATATTAAAATTTGAATACATTTCGATATGAACACAAATCTCCCGGTGGACGTTCACCTGATCGAGAATGTTCACAGTAAGGTTGACATAATAAGTTATAAAACTGTTGTCTATGCAATATATTTAATTAAAATAATAAATAAACACATTTGCATACATATTTTCGTAAAAGAAAATTCGAGAAGAAAAGTTTTATAAAAGAAATTATTTTCATTTGTTGCCTTTTCTGTGATATTTTCGCTACCACAGCTTTTTCATGGATTCTTTTTAATGCCATTAAATCACTAATATGGATTGCATTTTGTTTAGACCACTCTCTTACAGTATCTAACGCTTTTATACCTGCAAAATGTACTATTTCGAGGACTGGTGTGGTTCGTTTTCTTGATCCTCACTGCTATCGTCCTTATTGCTACCTTGCAATTCTATTGCACCTCTTTTATTTACATCTTCATTTCACTCTTCCACACCTGCAGATTTGTACTTAGCCTGTAATCAATTTCACAATTAAAAATCATGTACATGAATAAATATGTATTTGTGTGGTTCATGCTATCATGCTATATAAATTACGATTTTAATAAAAACTGAACTTACGGGTGCTGCTTCTTCTAGCAGTGGAAATGTATCTCTTATGACACTTTCAATTTCGTTAGCCTTTTCGTTCCTCCATCTTTGTTGCAAAGGGTTCAGCGGTAGATCGTTATCTGGATTATCGTCTGCATTTTCAGACCCCTCATTGTAAGCTATGCCAGTTCTGGGCATTATAATATTCCAGCATTTTTTTATGGTTTCTGGTGTTAAGCTTTACCTTAAGCATATGACAAATGAAGAACTGTATCTCTCAATGTAATGTTTGGAGTGCTGTTCCTATTGACTCCTCACTTGCAGCGATATAACTTTTTTTAATAAATCTAATAACTTTTTTTAAGCAAGTTTTTATTATAATTATTACAATATATACCTATAGCTATTCCTATAGTATAATTTTGTAAGCCTGAGAATTCTTTTGTAAGCTGATCCATCGGTTGTCATAAAGGGGTTACATTGATGGAAGGAATTTTACGAAAATCCTGTCATCTGTAATTTTGATCTCTTCAGCTGATGGATTTGAGGCCGCATTGTCTAAAAGTAGAACTGCTTTCGGTTGTAGATTCATTTTAGTAAAAATGAGTTCATCTAAAATTTAAAAATCATACATACAAAAAATATGTACATTGTGTACACCGCAATCTACACTCTTTAAAAATTCTTTAAAAAGATTAAAAGATTCTTTAAAAATTTGACTTGTCATCCGGGCGTTTTTTGTGTTTCTGTATATTAGAGGAATCTTGAAAGGTTCTGTATATCTGTATATTAGAGGAATCTTGGTTAGAATTCATATAATTTACTTCAAACATTTGAATAAACTCTTCTTTGACCGGTGTGAAACTGACAATAACTTTCGGCAATAAAAATTTTGCGTAAAATTTTTATTTCAAAAGGCTATAACTTTCTTATTGATAGGGATTTTTCAAAATTTTCTTCACAGAACTGTTGCACAGTAAGTCACCTCATAAAATATTCCAACAAAATTTAATTTTCTTTTTACACATAGGCATAATAATCATATTAAAGATCAACCAATATTCACATTTACTCACTTCTTAAACGCGTAACGTCAAAGTGTATTATTTTCCAAAATTTTCCAACATAATTTCCACCATCTATTAGGCCAAAGTATTACCTTCATTTTTCAAGAAGGAATTTTTTCAAAATTCCTAATAATAAGCGCACAGCAATTATTTAAAAAAGTGCATTCCACGCAGTTGCCATTTAATACAAAAATCCAAAGAGGTAGTAATTTTCAATATTTCTCAATTTTTCTTTCAAATTCAAAATTCAAATTCAAGAAAGTTATAGCCTTTTGAAATAAAAAATTTACGCAAAATTTTTATTGCTGAAAGTTATTGCCAGTTTCACACCGGTCTTCTTTGAAGGGTTCAACCAATTGGTGATTAGATGATAACTCGAATGCAATTTTTTAAAATCTTATACCATGTGCTATATTTAAAATGATGCAACTAATCATCGCTGGCAATGAAGGCAGGAATGTTTAAACGCTTGCCCAACATTAATGCCTTTTGTTTTAGTATTTCTCCTGATACAGGTGATAAATGGTTGTTTCGTAGATGGTTTCTTTGCTTGATAAGCCAGTTGTATAATTGTAGTTCGAATTCTGGATTTTCCAAACTTTTTAGGGCATATTTCTTAGATGGCTTCAGCGTATTGCTGACCACATTAATAATTTCTTGTTGTTTGTTTTTAAGAGAACAAACAATATATTTTTCAATCCCGTATCCTTTAGATTAAGCGGTGACAGACATAACTTCATCGTGTTCTTGTAGCTCTCTAGCCTTTTCACTCAAAGACAAGGAGTCCTTTCGAAATTTCGGCATTGCAATAATAACAGAGAACTGTCTCTTAAGTGCTATAAATAGACTAACTCGGAAAACAAGAATATGCAGAAATATAAGAGCTTTACAATTACATATATTTGAATTTATGACGTATACATATTATTGGGGTTACCGCTGTTCACATTATGCGGCGTCCAAAGTTACTACATTTCATGTTCACGTTGGTGAGATGTACATTTTAACCCGTGTTCGAGATTGCATTGTATTTAGATAGACTAGCTACTAACGTAATGTGCCAACTCTCATAACAGTCCTTCTACAAGTAATGCCACTCAAAGTTTTTGATTAATGTGATCTTATATACAATGTCAACATTCAACATAAGAAATCTGTACTATGTAGGGTTACCATATTCCTGGGATTGTCCCAGAACCTCTTGCAAATCGTACTTCGCCAAGCGCGAAGATATTAATAAACTTAATAAAGACGGAACAAAGCTTGAATATATAAATATACTCAACCTTTCCGGAGCTCTATAATACTAATGAGTCTTTTTAGGACTACCAAAAACAAATCTCGTATGAAATTTGTCAGTTATTCTATAGCTTTCAGTCCACCTTCGTGGCACTCAACAAAAACCATAAAATAACATTGATTTTTAAGATCATGTCTTTCCGATACCTTGAGTGGATAGCCATCTGTGGACGCGTTTCGAGATTTATCTCTCATCAGCACAGCTTTGCTTCCATGAACAATATTTTGTAAATCACTCACTTGAAAACCCATGTGTTGATTAGGGTTAGATGTTTTTTAATTTTGACATTTTGTGAGAGAGACATGAACTTAGCAGGTTATTGATATAAGTGATAAATTTTGAATTGGTAAAACCATACAACATTATAGATAATCAGATAAACTTAATAATGACGGAACAAAGCTTGAATATATAAATATACTCAACCTTTCCGGAGCTCTATAATACTAATGAGTCTTTTTAGGACTACCAAAAACAAATCTCGTATGAAATTTGTCAGTTATTCTATAGCTTTCAGTCCACCTTCGTGGAGCCATCTGTGGACGCGTTTCGAGATTTATCTCTCATCAGCACAGCTTTGCTTCCATGAACAATATTTTGTAAATCACTCACTTGAAAACCCATGTGTTGATTAGGGTTAGATGTTTTATAATTTTGACATTTTGTGAGAGAGACATGAACTTAGCAGGTTATTGATATAAATGATAAATTTTGAATTGGTAAAACCATACAACATTATAGATAATCAGATAAATTTAATAAAGACAGAACAAAGCTTGAATATATAAATATACTCAACCTTTCCGGAGCTCTATAATGCTAATGAGTCTTTTTAGGACTACCAAAAACAAATCTCGTATGAAATTTGTCAGTTGTTCTATAGCTTTCAGTCCACCTTCGTGGCACTCAACGTGGCAATTTATATATTCAAGCTTTGTTCCGTCTTTATTAAGTTTATCTGATTATTTATAATGTTGTATGGTTTTACCAATTCAAAATTTATCATTTATATCAATAACCTGCTAAGTTCATGTCTCTCTCACAAAATGTCAAAATTAAAAAACATCTAACCCTAATCAACACATGGGTTTTCAAGTGAGTGATTTACAAAATATTGTTCATGGAAGCAAAGCTGTGCTGATGAGAGATAAATCTCGAAACGCGTCCACAGATGGCTATCCACTCAAGGTATCGGAAAGACATGATCTTAAAAATGAATGTTATTTTATGGTTTTTTTGAGTGCCACGAAGGTGGACTGAAAGCTATAGAATAACTGACAAATTTCATACGAGATTTGTTTTTGGTAGTCCTAAAAAGACTCATTAGTATTATAGAGCTCCGGAAATATTGAGTATATTTATATATTCAAGCTTTGTTCCGTCTTTATTAAGTTTATCTGATTATCTATAATGTTGTATGGTTTTACCAATGCGTAGATATTAAATTGTCTATATATATATATGGGAATTAGCTTGTTATATTCACAAAAACCAAAATGAGTTTTTGACTGAGCAACCACAACACAAGGTACGGAACAAATTTGGTCACACATAGATCAAACCTCATATTATGTTGCAAAGCCCCAATCGGAATAGGAAAATTCATATATAATTGTATCCCATCTAACTTAAAGCAAGAAAATACCAAAGCTTTTAGAAGAAAACTGAAAGATATTTTAACCGACAAAGCCTTTTACAGTGTTGAGGAATTTACCTCGAGCAAAATACGCCTGTGATATGTATATTTTATTATTTGGCATAATTAATTATACTCAATTGTTTTGTAGAACTTTTAATATGTTGCTATAATTTAGCATTTTAATTTTTGTAATTGTGACATGTTTTAATATGTACTTCGGTATATCTTAGTTACAATAAAATTAATTTGACTGATTGATTGATTGATAGTTTAGAGCCTCGAATCGATGAGAAAATTTCTAATTTTGTTTGGATTGTTTCTAATCCCTACTGACATAAAGAATTGCGAAATTAATTATTTACAGGATGGACTATACTGAAATTGTCTACACTTTCCTCTGCACTACAGACTTCCTTTCGTTTGGATTTATTTTCTGATATTTTTATTCATCCTGGACTAAAATGATGGAAATAACATCCATTCCCTTTAAATTTTGACTATGATAATAATAATAGATTTAAAACATTGTCCCAAAAATATGAAAATAACTCGGAAACTAGACGAAATTTGAAAAATATTTCGAATAGATTAAAATTTCTTTAACAAACCTTTCTAATTAATAATTTTGTGTCTGTCTAGTTGAATATAATCTACTTCAAAACTGAGTAATTTTGAATTTACATCTACATTTACAACTCGATTCGATTCGATCCTACAACTCGAAAACTAAACGAGCTTGTTAAAAATGTCTGGAGTAAAACTTGTAGAAAATTAAATTTGAAACTTAATTCCTAGTGATATTTTGTCTATAATGTTGGTAAAATTGAAGTAAAAACAATTTTGTTTTAGATTCTACTTGTCCCAAAAATTCGCAAATAACACGGAAAATAAGCGGAATTCTGAACAAAATTTTAATTCAATTCAAAATGTAATTAAAATTAATAGAGAATTAAATTTCCTATAGGAAACTTTGTTATCTACTGATATTTAGTTTGTCGATTTGGTAAAAATTAATCTTGAACGAATAATGTTTAAATGATAAAATTTAAATAATGTTTGTAATATATTTTCAAAAATTGGTCAGACACTAAGCAAATTTTTTCTAAGATAAATGTTTCAAATATAACTTTTTGAGATAAAAAAAATGTTGATTTTCTGTCTCTCAGGTAGGCAGTAATTAATTTTGATACAAAGTCAAAACCTAATTACTGTCTTATGTTTCTTCTTCCAAACATGTCTACAAAAACAAATTTTTTTATGAAATATATATTTTTTGTCGGAATGGCTAAAAATCTATGGCAGTTGCATATTCTAACAGCGACAAAATTCATTCATTCACAGCGACAATTTCCTAAATAACTTAAAAAACCTAAATATGTAACACTTTCACAAATATGATGTTAAATATAAATAAGCGTTGCTACAATTTGTGAATTATATATTATGAACAAATTTCGAATTGGACAATATTTACAATGGAACAATATTGTATCTGGGTTGCCACCCTTTTTATTTGATTTGTAAGGCAAGAGTTTTCCAATTTGCATTAACCAAAAAATACAATCACGTTTTTGTTAAAACAAATTGGAAAAACCTCTATAATAGATATTTTGTATAGTCTATAATAACTAAACCATTATTCTAGTAATGAATTTTTTTTATTTACTTATAATAAATAAATATAAGTTCAAATTAAGCGAGCGAAATTGAAATTTATAAAACGCAACACCATTGGTGACGAAACGTGACGTCAAATACTATATTAACAAGTTCGTATTGCTTGCATTTGTATGACATTGCAATCACAGTCTTGAACTATCATAATATCTATAGCCCCTCCGTTATATCCTTTAGAGCAGAGGTTCTCAAACTTTTTTTTACCGCGGCACTCTTATCGAGCTAAAAAAATCTCGCGGCACCCTTGTCGGGCTACAAAAATTTCGCAGCACAGCTACGAAATAATAAAAACTGTTTGAAAACTTATGAAAAAAAAACAATACAAATTTAATGCTCAATTGTCTTTAATAGAATGAATGAAATTCTTTGGAAGATTTTTTTATTATTTCCTTTAAGTTTATTAGAAGTTTGGTTAATTTCGCCCTCAAATCACTCGATACAGCGAGTTTGCTCCTGTACCTGTTTTTAATGTAAGCGTATGTTGAGAATGCAACATTGTGGCATTCATTGTCTGCCACTTGCTTCATTCTAGAAACGGCTCTCTTCACTTTTCCAACCATTGCAGCTGATCCATCGCTGAAAATATCAACACACTTGCTCCATTTCAAATAATTTTGCTGTATATATTTGTTGATAACTTTGAAAATTTCCTCGCCAGTGCTGTAAGTTTCAAACAATTCATTCATAAATAGTTCTTCTATTTGCATTTCAAATGGATACCTTACAAACACTAGAAAAACAGCAGGTCCCGCAACGTCGGTACTTCTACGTCGGTACTGTCGGTAAAGTAGGAACGCAAATTCGTTTACTTCCTCATGTAATTTTCTTTTAACATTTTTTACATTTCTTGATTATTGCTGCGGCACCCCAGGCATACGCTCGCGGCACCCAGTTTGAGAACCACTGCTTTAGAGATAAAATTAACCAACCCATCAAGCGTACAGGAAATTAAATATTTGTACATTTATGCATTTTTTGTACAGCGACTACTACTGTAAGTGATAGGTGGAATGAGTTAAACAGTTTTTCAATCTGAATTTCAATTCAGTCGATGATTGAAAGAACATTTGCATACCTGAACCTAAACGATATAGGTATGTTGTAAATCTCTAATGGTGTCGGCCATACAATTAGGTCATTTTTCATTAATAAGACGTACACTTTTAGAGAATATTCTGCTGACAGAATACTCTGTGAATATCCAAAATGTAATGATAATATGCTGAATGACTAATTTCATTTTATTTTCTTTATTGTAATTAGGTAATTAGTATGTATACCTTTTGTAGAAAGGTGGACATTTTCTCTTAGTAATTTTATTACATCATTTTTTTGGTAATCCCAACAACATTTTAGGCTCTTTATCTGCAGTTATCATACAAGTTATTATTCCAGTAAGCATTAGACTTGTAAAATGTTTTTCATTCCCTCAGTCATCATATTGCATCTAGCTTGATTCAGATGAACAACTTGGTACATAATCATGAGATATCACGAAAGAAAGACATTGATATACGATATGGGCTGTCGGAAACATTTTTTTCTTTTGGCAACTGATCTTATTCGTGATGTAGTATTTGTTAATCAAATACTACAACAAATAGTCATTTTTCTCGTCAATAGTGAAATTTACATGAACACATTTATTTCTATACTCAGTTTTAATATTCACTTCCACAGCTTTATATTTAAGTAGTTAATTAATTTCTTTAATATGGGAATTGGATCCTGCTTCATCGTTATTTATTTGTGGTTCACATATTTCCAAAACATCACTACTACTGGCAGTAGACTGTGAGAGAGTTGCTTCTTTCAGTGCTAACCGTTTTCTCTTGATAGCACCCATTCCTATTACCGGTGATGGCATATTTTGATTTTGGCAACGGAATATGTGAGGCAGAACCGTTTTATTTAATCGTAGAGTCAGATTTATACCTTCTTGTTTTATTATGTTTTATTGAACATAATTTTCTGTATCTTACTCTAAGCATAATTAAAGATGTATTCTAACTATAAATACTAAACATTTAAGTAGGTGTAACAAATCATTAAAAAACCAAGGGATGAACGTGCCTGAAGCAATCTCTCGTTTCTGCTGTGGTACAAGTTAGGAACAAAGATGAATAGTTAACTGTTTTATTGTTTTTTTGTTTACGTAAAGAAAACAAAATAGACGAAATCACAAAACTTTGTAAACTGGATTTAGATACAGTCACTGCAAATCTGATTGATTTGCAATACAAAACATCCTTCTGATTAACTGAAATCATATTAGGTTAGGTTAGATTTAGAGTCACTGCATATCTCATTTATTTTCAATACAAAACTTACTTCTGATTAATTGAAATCATATTAGGTTCGGCTAGGTTAGGTTAGATTTAGATACAGTACTGCATGCATATCTGATTGATTTACAATACAAAACTTACTTCTGATTAACTAAAATGAATAAGAAATTAATCATATTAGGTATCGAAATACGGCATACTTACATTAAAGTGATCTTCACAACAATGTAAACAAATTGTTGCAGTCTCTTCTAATAACCTTACGTATTTTTGTACCTATTGGGATTGGGAAGAGGAGGTGGTGGCCTAGTAGTAAAGGTGTCAGATTCTATAATCTTTAATGATAACCTTTTGGTCGTCAGTTGCGCTTTCGCGAACTGAGGCAGACGAACTTGAATGATTTAGGTTTCCAGATTTCAGCCAATTGTCCATAACATTGCATTAAAAGTAGGAACTCAAATTCGTTTACCTCCTCATATAATTTTCTTTTTACATTTCTTGATTATTGCTGCGGCACCCCAGGCATACTCTCGCGATACCTCAGGGTGTCGCGGCACCCAGTTTGAGAACCACTGCTGTAAGGGATCCCTACACTTGTGTAATATTAAGGCACCAAAACAAAAGTGTCTAGGCATAGAAGTTTAGGCCAAATCCCATTTAGGGCTGCAGTGTTATAGAAAGAAGAATTGCGATTGGAAAAAACACTTTATCAGGTGCACTAATAGCATTTTTTCACCAGGCTTTTGAGCTTTTTTCATAGTGAAATAAGTTTAGAGCGAGAACACCTGTAGTAAACTGGACTGTCACTGGACATAGTATTTGACGTCATCAACAGAGCGCGTGAAAATCCCGGCGTTTAAACAGATTTTTATTAAAACTTAAAATAAACGGAACACAGCCTGAATATATAAATATATCCAGCCTTTCGGGAGCTCTATAACAATTATTGAGTCTTTTTAGGACTACCAAAACAAATCTCACATGTCACATTTGTAAGTGAAATTTTGAAGTTTCATGTAAGATTTGTTTTGGTAATCCTAAAGAGACTTTATAATTGTTATAGAGCTCCGGAAAGGCTGAATATATTTATATATTCAAGCTGTGTTCCGTTTGTTTTAAGTTTTTATGATTATCTATAACGTAGGATGGTTTCACCAATTCTAGCTTTTTATTATTTTTCTAAATTAAAATAATTTTCTAAACTTAATTACAGCATTTTTATACACTATTTATATTTTTAACTATGTTATAATGGTGTAAACAAAGAATATAAAATAAATTCACGCATAGGGTATATGCGTGAATTGTTTCGAAATTTTAATTTTGACTTAATGTATTCAACAAGTACATTTATTACATAAAGAAAGTAATTTTCAACTATATTTATTATATTATTTTGCATTTTTGAATAGTATTAACAAAGTATTTAGTTAATTTATTATCAAGTTTACTTAGTATTTTATCAATCCAAATTTCGCAAATATTGTATGGGAATGCATATGGTACTACCCTAACTATGGATCGATTATGGAAATATGGTAACATGTAAAATTTGTTGCAAATGATATGCCATATTCCCATATGTGAATCTGTGCAATGTAGATCTATGCTAATTAGACCAAAAAGATTAGAATATAATCAAATAAAACGTTTTCATAGTATAAACAAAATATCGTTCATTTTCAGGTAAATACAATTTGGAAACTTTTTATAAATCAGGAAATCTCGGTTCAAAATGTGGCAACCCAACTAATTCGAAATATTAAATTAGTAAATTTAATGAATAAAACTTAATAAAATATTAAATTAGTAAATTTAATAAATAAAACAAAACCTGAAAGGTACATTACGATAATATTAAAATTAAATTACTTCTCAAAATTAAGTCTCAAGATCACCTAATTCTAATAGTTAAAGTTGTTAATTAGAAATAGGAATTGTGGACGGAAATTTACAGAAGAAAAATATTTTTTTTTTCTCTGCGTGAAACCTTGTTTAACTTTCCGTTTGGCGCATGGGTCCAGCCAGACCTCTTGCGATTTAATTTGTTTTTTTTAAGGCTTGGATTTTTTGCGTACAATAAATAGATGTTTTCTATAAAAAATAGTTGCAAAAATACAAAATTCGGTTTATTCATACAAAAAGAGATTACTTCATCCAAAAAAAGGTTACTTCGTCCAAAATAAAAGGCTTGGATTTTTTGCGTACAATGAATAGATGCTTTTTTACAAACAATATCTGGAAAAATACAAAATTCGGTTTATTCATACAAAAAACGATTACTTCATCCAAAAAAGATTACTTCGTCCAAAATAAAATATAAACGCCCAATGATCGATTTAATCTTACAAATAATAATGGTTTAGTACAATAATTGATAGATTTGTACAAAATAAAATCAATTCACCCAAAAAAAGTTTTAACTGTACAAAAAAGGTTGATACATCCAAAATTTGATTGCTCTTTACAAACAATTTTTTTATACAAAATACAATTATATGTTCACAATAAACGAATTTTACAAACAAGGACTTGATTCCTTAATTTGATTCCAAATTTTATTTCTGTAACGAAAGAGAGAGCGCAAACACATGAGTCTTACGACCAGAAGCACTGTATGCCATGGAGTGTCTATCCTTGAACCGAAGAGGTCTGGTAGAGAAATTGGAAATCAGAGAGAGGAGAATCATCAAGAAGATCCTAGGCATTCCCGATAAAGGAAAATGGGGAATTCCGAGGACGACATAACTCTGAGCTCTACGAACATATTGAGAGGCTCTCTGACTATGCAAGGAAAAGAAGGGTAGCTTTCTATGGCCACGTTGCAAGATTACCTCCAAACCGACTAACCAACTGTCTGTTCACATTCTGGTAAAACAAGAAGGTTCGTACCACTTGGTTGACCGAAACCGAGAAGGATATTAAAGTAGTGGGAATAACAGATCTCCAAAACAGACAGTCTTCTGTGAGATGCATCCTGAAGGAAGTCCGTGGATTTCAGGAAAAACCCCGAAGGAAAGGTACCCCCTGGACAGAAGAGGGAAAGAAGCTACACCGGCAGAAGGTGCGACAATACTGGGCAAAGATCAAAGCCCAATAGTTGAACAAGCGTGGTTCAAAGTAGGGCTATTGGAAACAAGAAGAAGAAGAAGAAGATAGATGCACTATATATAAGAAGCACTATATATACTATATATAAGCAGATAGAATAATGCAATTTATTTCCGAGCTAATCCACTCATCAATAAGGTGAACAGTTTTTTCCTTTCAGTATTTTTATGCATATAATAAAAGTGTGAAGATTATTAAATACACTCGTAAATTTGCATTTTGAACTTATTAAGTAAAATAAAAAACCTTTTTTGGGTGAATTTCGAATATGTTGAACGATTCAATCGATTATTGTAAGGAAAAATCATGGTTTGTAGGAAAAAATCAATTATTGGATGATTACATTTTATTTTGGCTGAATTATCCTTTTTTTGGATGGAGTAATTTATTTTGTACGAAGTAACCGAATTTTGGATTGATTAATTTATTTTTGTATTTATCCAGCTTTTTATTGTAGAGCTCCATCCATTTATTGTACATTGAGTTTTGTATACTTCTAATCGAATATTGGATGAATAAATTTTATACGTTTTTTTAATAATTTTAATTGTGCTATCGACTTAAATATCCTTGATTTTTCCTAAAGTTTCATTAGCTTCAATTTAAAAGAAAAAAATAAAAGGATACATTTCATACAAGGGTAATTACAAGAAAATGTATTTGAATATACTTCGGTTTGGCACATATGGTCTGTTCGGATCCATCTTTATTTTGTAAGAAATAAAACGTATTTTCAACATTTTACCGCGTTTTTTAGTTCCTCGATATCTCACGCTAGCCCGAGGACTGCCATCGAGCTTTTCTCTTACTCGTATATCGTCCTTTGATCTATCTAGCTCGCAAGCCACGTGTTGGGCCTGTTTAGCATCATGCGAAATTTTTATTTGTTTCATAAAATTGAATGACCAATTCTTGAATTCAAAAATTTGAATTTGTGTATAATACGCGATTACGTAGACAAAGTTTGGATACTGATTTTCATTCACGATTGGCAGCGGCTTTATCTAACGAAATTCAATGTAATTCTAAAAAAGAGATTGATGAAAATGTTGAACATGATAAATTCAGAGACGAGGGCGACGATAATGATATGGATTATGTACCTGAAGAAGATTCAGATACCTGAAGATTGAAGAGTATTTGGTAATCGAACCAAACGAAATTCTAGAGAGTGAGGAAGAAGAAGAAGTAGAGGGAGAAGCACATTCTAAAAATCAACAAGCTGCAATTGATGATTTTTTCTTTGACAAAGACAGTACAAAATGGAATAGAAATGATCCAGCTGCTGTTGGTCGTTTGCGTCATCACATTATTATGCGTTTCGAGCTGGATCCAAAAAACAAAATGCAGTTCCGATTGAGTATTCAAGAAATTTTTTCACAGAACATTACATTCATCATCATCACCGAAACGAATCGTTATGCGAAAGATATATTTCAAAGGTGCAATTTAAAAAATCCCGACAAAATACCAAGAGTTTGGAAAGAGCTAACGAGCACTGAATTATTTTTGGCCGATTGAGTTTCACGCAATAACATGCAAAAATTACTAGTTCTTTGGCATACGCGTGCATTTCGCCAACAAACTGGCAAAGCACAATTCGCACTTTTTGATGAACAGCTATTTCCATACTGGGACAGAACAAAATTTACTCAATACATTTAAGGAAATTTTTGCAAGGAAAATTATACACAGGCCGTGAAGATGGAGTAAACTAAACAAGGAAACTAAACAAGGTCAACTTGTACGTAGGTATTGCTGAAGTTTATTGTATCACTGGTCGTACAGCTATTGCTGATAATTTTTTCACCACATAGGAAGCAGCAAACCGCCTTGCTAAAATTGGCATTGCTTTTGTTGGCACAATTCGGTCTAATAAAAGATGTGTTCTTGAAGAAATGAAAAAAGTCCTTCACGTCCTGTTCTTTCATCTCGTTTTGGATTCCATGATACAGTTTCCATTTGCAGCTACGTGTCAAAAAAAAATACGGCCGTAATTTTACTTTCCATCGTGCATTTCACTAAAAATTGTGTCGGAGGAGCAATGAACGCCTCCAACAATGCAGTATTTCCATATGTTTGTATGGAGTTATGCAGGGGTCTCTCCAGACCACATGTGCCAAACTAACGGTTAGCGGACTATGTGCCAAACGGAGAGTTAAGAAATGTTGCTATTTCGTTTACATTTAAAAAAATAATGATATTAATTTGTAATCCAATTGAGAATTACCTTTAACAGACGAAATTCGAGTCGCGTAAAGTGTGTTGATTTATATAACTTCACAAGTTATATCATATTTTCACAAAAATTTAAAAAGTAAAAACAGTGCATTTTTCGTTTGAATCGTTTTGTAATTTAACAGTTTTCCGGATATTAACTGAGACCGTCATTTCGAAAAGGGCACGTCTTTTTTGAAATATCACTTTTTTACGCCATTTTAATCATTGGGCGTTATACATATTCCATGCGAAAAGAGCACATGTGTATACATACACCACAAGTCAACTTAAAAAGCAATGCAAATGGGTCCTGGACTTATGCCCCTTTCAAGTGAAACGAAACGTATCTGTCAGATATGACATAACATCACTTTATTAGTTACGGAAATGGAGCATCGTGAGCTTACTGAACATGCTTTTAGACCTAGAAAAAGAGTCTCTGGTGGCAGGAATAGCGAAAACTATAAATATAACAAAATAAAAAAAGCCAAAATTGCTGAAAATGATGATTAACTAACTCAATTTTTTGGACTAATGCTTTTTCGAAATGATCCCCTGTTTATTTCGACATAAGTCCAAAAATTTTAATTCAAAATATCCTGCTGAAAATTGTTTCTTTTTTTAAGAAATAAATATTCCAAAAGCGTGTATGTTTTTTTATTTAACAACCTCTATATTCAAATTCTTCAGTCCTTCTCATGCCCTTTTCGAAATGACGGGTTCAACTATGTTTCACGATACAAATATTAACCAAATAAATTTAAAATACACATTTAATTAATTATACATTAAACTACTAGGTGTTCGTTTGTATGTTGATATTAAATAGGTGATTAATAGTATATTTTGAAACTAGGGCCAAAAGTCAATTTTTCGCAAGAGCGAAATTATTGTGCACACGCTCGAGAGAGATATTGACAATTTGGCCCGTGTTACAAATAATATTTTTTATTACTCAAGGAAGGGGATGTATCTTACAAGTTTGGGATCCAGGGGCCATCCAAAAAATACGAATCAAAAACGAAGAATTTGCTTTTTTAATTGTCTCCGGTGATGTGGATTCGTTATAAGAACTCTCTTAAGTCTCCGGTATCACCATAGAATTTACACTATTTTTTAAACGTTTTCTTTAATTTTTATTTTGTAATGAAAAAAAATTCTGATATTTTACGTCACTTTTTTAATATCGCTGTCTTGATTGTGTTGTTTTTCATTCTTTTGTTATTTCTTTTGTTCATTTTATTTTTATTTATTTGTTTATATTAATGTAACCTAGCGATATTGAATATTTGCGTGCGTTACCCAGGTTATGTGGAAATACAACGAGATGTGACATTTTTCGTATTAAAACGTCAAGAAGTACTTTTCGCGCATGAGTAATAAAAAACATTAAATTTTACGGTGAGATATATACTAATTTATGTTCGTTGATTTTTTAAACACAAGGAAAAAAATAGTTTTTGTTATTTTTAAAAATATAATAAATGGCCGTTTTATTGAATTTTAAAGAAAACTGTCTTCAAATTTAATGTTATTTGAAAATCTATTTCTTTATTTTTCTGTATAAAACCTAAAATGTTGTTAATTTTATTTCGAATATTTTCAATAAATAAACGAAGGTGAGGTAGATTTTCGAACTATATTTCATCCAAAAGAATGTATCAATCCTTAAAACAATATGCAATGTCTATATAAATTACTAAACTTGCATAATATAGCAATTGTTCGTATCGTCACGCCTGTACAATCAGATTCTGTTTAGTTTACAAGCAAATTAAGTTAGTATTAGAGGGAATATTCAGGGGAGATGAAGAAAAAAGTTCACCCTCTGTTAGCTACCTGCGAATAACTCATTTCAGCTAAGGGCCTGAATTTCAGTAAAACAAGACGAAGTCACAAAAAATCCGTACGTGACAAGAAAATTTATTCACACTTCCACGAAAAAAATAAAATTGATAATCGCAAAGTAGAAAAAAAAAAGATTTCAATCTCTGAAAAGTAACAAAACTTATCACTTGATGTGACGATTTTATTAATTTCTTTCCCGGTATTTTCTCCGTGTTAAAACCTGAGAAAATTTATATTCTCCACATTATTGTATATCTACCATTACGATAACACATTTATTGTGAAAAATATAATATACAACAATACTCAAGTGACAGGAAGAAGAGAAAAAATATGAAGGTTTTTATACAAAGAGTAGGCAAAAGGATAAGTAAGTGCAAAAAAGTTAGAGTTTGGATACCACGATGACATCCACTTTGAAATAGAATATCTTTGCTTGAAAACCGGGTCAACCTTTATAACAAACTAATTGTTTATTTGAAACCAAAAAGAAGTTTCGAGTAATTGAAACAGGATAATGAAATCAAGATGGGATCTAAACAAGACCAGAAACATTTGTAGTTTGTGTTGGTATTATATTTGTGAGCAAGATTAGATTTCAATTTCATGTATGTAACAGAGAATATGGTCACCTATTTGTAGTGTATTAATAACAATGAGTTGTTGCAATGTATTATTTTTTTAAAAAACGCCTACAAAGTCCATTGTTCGATTGTGTCGTTTTCGTTTTCTAACTCCATCTGCTTAAATTTATTATATAAAGTCCACTCTATAAAAAGAGTATTGTAATATTTAGTAGGAGGTTTATAATATAAATATTATAATAATTGTTTTGTTCTATGAAAAATTTAAATTAAATAAATATTGAAAATTATTTGATGTTATAAAAGATTAATTAAAACATGTCTGGTATTTTCTATGATCTCACAATCAAAAAGTTTGTTCCGGTTTTTTAGCAACACAAAGTAAAAGTTTTGGGAACATGAAGGAGCAAAAAAATGTTTCTGGGAGATGTTTTATTTATTCATAAAAGATTACAAGGAAGTTGCGCCCCACAAAAGAAATTACCGACACAGAGGCGAAATTGTATATTTAGATAAGTTTTTATTTTATTCTTTGAATGCAAGTGTAAAGCGTTACAAGTTTGTTAAGGGTATTTCGTGTTTAGTGATATATTTTTCGGTGAGACGTGTCGCATAGGGAACAATAAATTTATTTAAATGATATTTGAAAGTCGGTATAGAAATTGGAGCAAACAGCGTCATAAATCACAACCTGCTTGACGCGCGTAATTTACTGGGAGAAAACTTGGAATAAAAATGTTAAAGCAGCAACATTTTTTGTATTTTCTTGAGAGAAAAAATAGACCGAAACCTAATATATCATTTTTTATTGTTAATTAATCCGTCTAGAAAAATAGTTTTAATTTTATGAAACTTGAAACATAGTATAATATAAATCAAAATTTCGAAAAGCATTGAGTAGTTTAAAACGTTTTAATATTACATGTTTGGAGATTAAGGCCTCAATTCATTCAATTTGTGTTTCATGAATATAACTAAACCTAAATATTCTTTCATAAATTACTGAATTAAATTAACAAAACTAAACGAACCAATCAATCCAAACCCAAAAAATAACCCTCCAGCAAAGAAAAATTCTAATAAAAACATAAAGTTTTTTCTTTCTAAAACTAATCCATCATCCACTAAACATTCCTTGATTACACTACATATGCTTCTCCAATTCCCTAATAATTGCCCCCTGAAGCCCAAAAAAACTGAGAGAATCAACCACTAAAAACTGAAGAAAACAAATTATTGTCTAATGTTCCTCTATAATGAACACATTTCGAGGGTTGCCTGTCTAATTATCGATTGGCCATTGAAACTAATGAAATGTCTTTTTGCGGCCTCGTCTGTTTGTTATCCCCCCAATTCTAGTCTAGCCTTTTTGGGCGTTGATGGATGATGGAACGAAGGGTCACTTGTGTTATACATATATTATCCGGCATGGAAGATGTATCGTTTTCAAACTTGCAAAAAATATATAATCCGGAACAATGCGAATTACATACAATATTACCGTCCTCGTTTCTCCCCTTCCAGAGAAAATAAATAGAATAAAAGAACATTCAGAATATCCGAGAAAAAGTTCATTGTTAATACATAATTAAATATTTATTAACAATGTGATTTTTTTTAATTTTTGTGTCAATTGTAAAAAACACTCCCGGAAGTTAAAACAAATAGATTAGAACATATATTATTGAATTATAATAAATATTACCAAACATATTAGTAGGTATTACAAATCGGCAATGGAATAGTAAATACGTTTTAACAATGGTGATATCCCGCTGTTACTTTGAAATGATTTATGATGAAATCACGTACATTGAGAGTAAAGTTTGGTTAAAAAAGAGAGTATATAGTGTGAATTAATTTGTAGGCCGTTGTTGGAGTGTCCACCCACCGAAAAAGACAAATATTTTCATGTGGAATAACAATGGTATACTTTAAAATAATTACGGATAGCGTGGGTCTAGTTGGAGGAAAAAAATAATCCACATTACTTCCGTTAATTGAATTAAACTATTAATGTTGTGGCAATTCATAAATCTTTCACAGTATCATAGTTAGAAAAAAAAATGGGAGTGTATACCGTTATTTATAAACTGTGATTGATAATCTAATTTAAATTTTCGTCGTATTTTCCTGCTCAATTTCAGAACAAATTTAAAAAATTTCCTCCAATTATTCCGGTGATTTATGCAAGTGAAATATGTAATTGAACATGCACCGGGGCCTAGCTGGCCGTGTGTGTGTCTCGGTTCGTAACCCATTTGTCTCCGTCACCGGGTTCTACGTTCACGACGTGCATGTGTGCGCGCGACATGTTCCGTCTGCTCTAAAGGCAACCACACCTCGAGCATTGTCTCTCAACACTCCAGAAACGGAACAATAAAAATTAAATGATTCGACAAAAAGATGCCCACACAAGGAAATCGAAACGAGAGAAAACAACAAACTGCGGTCTGTTTCGTGTTTTCTTTTCTTCACAAAATAAAACAAAAATATTTAATCTTATTTCCACAAATATTTTTTTTTCTGCGCAAAATTGCCGTTATTAAAGCCGTTGTTTTAAGGTTTTTATAAATTGGGATTTAAATGACTTGACAAAAGTGTTTTCCCATAGTTAGACATTTAATAACACCATCCGTTTCCTACGAAAAAGTGTAGTAAGAAACACATTAAGTGGAAACACATTTTGAACATTAGTTTATAATTTCAATTTTTAAATTGTCCGTTTATGAGAAGTAAAAAAGCTTTTTTTGTTAATGTGTCGACAATTTCACACAATTTTCAAAGATTAATGACATTAAAAATGACTTAAATAAATCAGTTTTTAATGCATTTTTTCCTTTGGAGATTTATAAGAAAAATTGCTTCTTAAAAAAATCTTATAAAAGTAAATTCCCTTACAAAAAGACAGTTTTAGTCTGTGAGTTTGCCCGTTCGTCAAGCACAATTCCTCTAATTTGCTTTTTTAATAAGAAAATTTTAGTATAAAAATAACTGTCGACTGAAAAACTCAAAGACCAAAACTATCTGTGTGTTTGGCTCTTTAAAGATTTTTCTTTAATAATTTCATTCAATTAAATTTAAAGATTTGTTGTGCTTGTATTCAATTTTTTTGTCTTTTAATCAAAAATATTCATCGTTAAACAATAATTATTTAAACTTTATTAGCATTCCTAACAAGTAAATTTTCTCTTTTTTTATTTAAAATTGATATCTTCATATAACTCATTTGAAATTCACTGTATATTGCAATAAATTATATTTTCCTGTATTGTATTTAAATATTAAAATTGAACATTTTCGTATGCGTCCGTCCGTCTGAGGCATTAATAAATTGAGAAAACCTCCAGGCATTTTATGAATTTATGTATTCAAATCCAATGAGCACCTTTTAAAATGATCAATTACCGGAAACGGAAGCACGACATACTATCATTTCAATACGCTGACGACGAAATAATAACTCCATTACTTTTAAATGATATAATTATTATTAAACTGCATTTCTAAATATAGAAACTATTTATTTCGAGATAATTTATCATTAGTTTGAAGATAAAATCACCTAACGGTATATTAAGGTTTCTATTAATTAAAAAAAAAGTAGGAAAAATCAAAACTTTAGATTTCTTATGCATATATCGCAGTATCAGTGTTTCTGCGTAGTTTTAGCTATCTAAATTTGACTGATTAGTAATAAGTTTTGTTTGTTTACTACTGTCGTGCATGTTTGATAATTGCACCATACCCAGTATCTCCAGTTTGGCTTATTTGGTGTCTGTATGTATGTTGTTTACAGTCTTGTATCTTCAGTTTAATCCGCCCAGCTTGCGAATCGATTATTGTCTAAACAGTTTCATTTTGCTAGTCTTTTCTATCTTGCCTTTCATATCTAGAATCCTTTAGTTTTATCCGCGTATTGATTTTATGTCTCTTCTTCTATATTTTGTGTTGATTATATAGGCCAGTGTTTCTTAATATGTGCGATAATCTCAAAGTATGCCACAAAATCTGAAATAATTACAATCCCTTTTATATAGAATCGTTTTTCAAGTCTTATTTGTCTTGCTTTTCTTATCTAATATCCTTTAGTTTTATCTGCGTACTGATGGTCTGTCTCATCTTCATGGAAAAAAATACACTTTATAAATTACAATTTCACACAGTAGCAGCGGCCTTACGAATTTGAAACTGTGAAAACTACAAATTACTTTTTGTTAAAATGACAATTTCAGATATTATTAGTAAATAAGTTTTAAAAATTACAGTATGCGACTGCCATCTTTACTAATTGATTCCTAAAGCCGCTGCTAATATTTGAAACTGTAATTTTTAATGTGTACTTTTTCCGTGTTGTAAAGGGTTTTTCATTCGCTTCCTATCTTTAAATTAAAATAGAACAGTGTGTGTGTGATTTCATCGATTATTTTCATTCGCTTTAAAGGCCTATCGATGCCATTATGTATGGGATATAACCTCCAGCAAATGTCCGCCGAGCCTTAGCTGGGTGTCGCACATCCGAAATATCCAATTTTACATGACTGTGGCGCAGACATCAGGCTAAATTTGACCGATGGCATAAGTTATGTGTTATGTAGGCTTTGAGAGCCGCTGTTGTTTGTGGCTTATTCGCATAGACAAATGACTTACGAAAACTGCTATGCTCAGTGGCTCACTTTGAAATGCTCTATGCGTCCCCCGTATGGGCGAGAGCTATGGCCGTAGATGTAAATAAACGCAAGCTTAGAGCGATCCAAAGAATGCTGGCAATCAGAACCAGCAGTGCCTATTGAACTGTCTCCAGAGAAGCGGCCCTAGTCATAGCACCAATAGAGCTGTTAGGACAGGAGAGATCAAAATATACACAATGACGCAATGGCAGCCAGACGCAATGAAACCCAGTAAAGCAAAGATGAAATAAAGAAGACAGGATGGTTGGCAAAAAAAAATCAGAAGACGGGAAGGTTGGAAAAATTTCGGGCGTGGAAAAATAAGTGGGAAGCTTGTGAAAAGGGGCAATGGACAAAGTTTATTTATTAAGGACGTGGAAGAATGGGTAGAGAGGAAGTACGGAGAGCTGAGTAATCAGGTAACTCAAGCATTTAGCGCACATGGATGTTTCCAAGATTACCTCCACAAGATTGTCCGAGCTCCCAACAGCTTGAGTGAATATTGCGGCGAAGAGGAAACCTGAGTACTTGTCCGCTGAGTACTTGTCTGCTGAGTACTTGTCCGCTGGGTACTTGTCCGCTGAGTACTTGTCCGCTGAGCACTTGTCCGCTGAGAATTTGAGTTAGCTGATTACTCAGCACTCAGCTCTCCGTCACTGCCCATCTACCCATTCTTCCACGCCCTTTATAAGCAACTTTGTCCATTGCGTGGCGCGCACCATTTATGATAACAGGTGCGATGCAATGAGAAAGGATTTCCCAAACGATATAGAGTCACGGAACATGTTAAAGTTCATGTTAAAATCGAAAAGCAATTGGAACAGCATCAACAAAGCTATATACAACATTATCAGCTGCAAAGAGAAGGAAGAGAGAAGTACACAGAAAACTGAGAAACTACGCGCAACCTAAACATCAAGCAATAGCCGGACGACGTCTTCTGAAATTAAGGGAAGGAGACGTAACTTAGGCGCAGAATGAGGGAGGACCCACTAGAAGCATGTGTTAAACGATATCGAGTGGAGCCAGGTGGAGGGGTTTTATTGGGTATGCTGATCACTAAGAACTTGTACAGAGAGCCCCACACAATACAGAGATGTGCGCGCAATAATGCATTTCCCCACCACGTCCTCATCACCTCCACGTAAGATGGCCATGCCCTCAAATTGCTCTTGCCAAATGTCCAATGTGGCAAGAGCTGTGTGGCACGTAGCGGCGCCGGCGTCCTATTGAAACCACGTGTCGTTGGTGTGCATATTAACCAATTCAGGACAAGTTGGTAATCATAGACATATAGCGCTCGCCGTTAACGATGATGGCCTAGCCAACGTCGTACTCTAAGAAATGTGGACAGTTGACGCCACCAGCCCAAAATCCACATCAAACAGTGACTTTTTCGGGATGCATTAGACGATCTTGGATCTCATGTGGATTTGTGTCGTCCCAAATTCGACAATTGTGTTAATTGACGTATCCATTCATCCAGAAATTGGCCTCATCGCTGAAGATGATTTTTCGATGAAAATTAGGGTTTCCCACTGCTCCAGGGCCCATTCTGCGAAAAGATGTCGTTCTCTATGGTCGTGATCGTACCTTCAGCTCCTGGGTCAGTTGAATTTTATACAGACTTAAGTTGTAGTCTGCGAAAGGTCTAGTTCTTGTGAGCGACGCGAAATCGATTGCCTCGGATTCCTGCACGGACAGCGGCGATGTTTTCGGCAGATCTTGCGTTTCGTCGCCGTACTGGTGTTGGTTTATTATTTACTAAACCAGTGGACGCAAATTTATCTACCAGGCGACGAAGCGCGCAGAACGTTTCCCAAAAAGAACACTCATTTTGATAAAACAATTTTATCATTTGCACGTGCTGTTGAGTGCTATCGTATACGCTATCGTGTCCGTCCATTGTGATTTGGCAAAACAGGCTGAATAAATGACAGCCATTTTGACAGATGTAGCTTTAACATTATGGCCGCTACTAACTGTCAATGTTCGGAAGTCCCTGGAATTGGACCCTATATATTTAGCGTTGGGTCAGTGTTTCTCAGTTTGTGCGATAATCTCAAGGGATGCCACAATATCGGAAATTATTACAATCTCATCTGCAATGTTATTAGATTTAACAAAAACTTGCCTTCAATGCTGTCCTACCATAACTAGAAAAATATATATTACAATGAGTGATATTAATAATAACATTTAGCCACAGTGATCACAAGGACCTAACAAAGATAACAAATAGAAAAATAATAGCGAGAGATAATAAAAATATAAGTTAATTTTTAGTTTAGAAATTAAATATTGTGATACCACAGGTAACATAATGGATCCACTGTACTAAGAATTTGTCCCGAAATAAGGCTTACATAATCAACTTTCCTTTGCATATTATTAAGTAATAATATACACAAACCTTATAGAATTAACTGAATAATATTGCTCGAATTACACTTATGAAAGTCTTATAACACACGTTTAATTTCCACAATGTTGCAGATTTCCATCGCTGGATTCAATATAGTTCAGCCAAATTCATCTTTTAATTTTGTCTGTCATTTGTCTAGATTTTTCCGTTCATCCATTTATGCCACACGTCATCATCCTCTTTAGATAATTTGCATTTTCTATCTATTATGCTCATCCAGTACTACCGCTATTTACCTACTTATTTATTCAACTCCAGTTGTGAATCTTGTTAAACTCTATAGATATTTATTATTTCTGAAGGTTTTACTCGAAACTCGAATACTTGGTAGGTCCAATAAAAGACGTGTATATTTTCCAGTTTTTTTTTTCTTAAAATAAAACTGCCAGCCTTTACTTTTTGTTTTGTTTTATCTCTTTATTTACACTAAAAACTTTCATATTTTTGATAGGCTGTGATGCTAAGTGGTGGCTGTGTGAATGGGAGAAGAAAATTGTACTCTTTTTATTATTATAAATAATTTATATCTTTTAAAGAAAATGTTTTGCAGCTTACAGTATTTTATGAAAACTATGAAAGAATTCGGCAGCTTTAGAATTTTTGCGTTTGGAAACTTTTTTTAATTCTACTGTTTTTTGCTTTAAAATTTGTTTATTTTTTGTAATATTTAAGCACAAGTATCGTAAAAATCTATTCAACTTGCCATGTTTTTACATTTTATATTTATATCATACAATTACACCGTCCTCTCTCGAAATATTTAGCCAAAACAGTCTAAATTTATCAAAACAAAAATACTCATGAAAGTCATAAAACTAAAACTTACTATAAACACATAAAAATGCAAATTAATGTTTAAAACATAAAACCAATACAAAAATTAAAATCAATAAATAATTTAAAGCAAAAACCTGAAGTAAGGAACAATTTTGGCAAATCATAAAATTATTTTTGTTTGTTATACTTCGGTTATTTGTAGAGTAGTCTTTCTATCCGATAGTTATTTAGGACTAAATAGATACTTTTAGACCAAATAGATAATTTTAACACCGTCTCTAATTTTTCTAGTTCAAAAGAACTACAAAGTTCATTGTTTCCCCAAAGTTTAATATAAACTCTCAATAAACTGCTCAAAACAATTAGCGATCACTAATTTATGCCTTAATAAAATTCTAACGGGAAATTACATGCAAATAAAATTAAGAACATCTGAAAGACGCTCGATCTGATAGTTATTTAGGACCAAATTGGTAGTTCTAGTTCCGGCTCTAGTTTTTCTAGTTTAAAAGAACTACAAAGTTCATTGTTTCCCCAAAGTTTAATATAAACTGCTCAAAACAATTAGCAGTCACTAATTTATGCCTCCATAAAATTTAAACGGGAGATTACATGCAAATAAAATTAAAAACGTCAAAAAATAGAACGTCTGAAAGACGCTCTATTTAGTTGACACATAGAAAATTATCCGCATCGAATACTGCCAGAGTGTCCGTAATAATTAAAAAGAACTAACAAAACTAAAGTGAAATATTGTATCCCAAATTTGATTCAAAGAGCCTAGGGGGGCCTTGTTCAAAATCAATATACAGACGAAAATGTTTGCAAGCTTAAGTTAAGTGAAAATAAGGAATCTCAACGAAGTGGAAGTTTCTCGTGCTAGAACATTAATTGAAAATGGCGAAAGCCTTCAATAAGTTTCAAGAAACTTTAACGTAAGGCAGTCTGTTACTCAGTGATTGTGGAGCAGGTACTTGGATACAGGTCAATATACCACGCGCGGTTGGCAAGGTCGCAATAGAAAAACAACTCAAAATCAAGACCGATTTTTACTGATTTCGAGTCTTTGCAATCGAGTTTCTTTAATTTCCCTCAGGGCGACGCATGGGCTCACTGTATCAAACCAGACAATTAGGAACAGGTTGAGCGAATAAAATTTGAGGGCAAGACTACCCGTCGGAAAACCCTTTTTGACACGACGACACAGAATAGCAAGATGAATTTTGCTCATGAACATATGGTATGGCAGCTTCGACAATGGAAGTGTTCTTCACGAATGAATCAAGGTTCCGTTTTACTCGTTGCGATGGCCGAGTACGTATTTACAGCATCCTCCTCAGACCTTCCAGCAGCTAACGGAATGGGATAAGAATATGACGCTATATCTCAAGAAGACCTTCGAAGACTTGCGAAGCATGCTAGAACACACCTTATTAAATGCCGTTATTCGTGCTATGGTAGCTCATACTCGTTATTAAGTTACCACCTTATTTACAAAATATAGGTTTTGAAAAACCGCGTACATGGATGTAGCTTTGATTGTAGAGAGTGCTTGAAACAACATATTTAATCTTTTTGTTCTCTCAGAAGTTCTTTTATTTTTAGCAAACTCCTGTTTCATAGAATTAGGATAGCGATTTGTTTGCATATACATATTTTTGTTTAATACTTCTTGAATAGCTTCTTGAACTTCATCTTGCTAGGAATAGTTTGGTTTAGTCACTTCTTCTAATACTTCTGAATTAGCCGAACTTTCGCCATTCGTTTCACCTTCGACTTCAATCTTATTGTTATCTGTATAAAGTCGTTCAAAAAGATTACGGCCAATATTAAAACAGACTTTTGTTGGAACTTTCGAAGGATCTAATAAGAATCTAGCCCATTCTGTTAATACCAGACTTTCACGGGTCTCTTATCATACAATTATAACCAAAAATTGGTAGTTCTAGTTCCGGCTCTAGTTTTTCTAGTTCTAAAGAACTAGTTCATAGTTTCCCCAAGGTTATTAGCGGTCACTAATTTATGCCTCCGTAAAATTTAAACGGGAAATTACATGCAAATGAAATAAAAAACGTTAAAAAAAATTGAACGTCTGAAAGACGCTCTATTTAATTGACACATTATTGACACATTATTGACACATTATTGACACAGAATTATTAGCCTCGCAAACTTCCGGAGTATCTTGGATATTTTTCATTGAAATTTTGCTTATCAGAACCAATTACTTTTCCTAGAATCCGAATATACCTTGTGCCGTAAATATGTTAGAATCATCGCGGCTTAATGTTGTTAATGTAATGGTTACTGCTACGCTTACTGGAGATAAGTACAGTCGAACTTCCATAACTCGAACTTCTGTAACTCCAATTTTTCTATAACTCGAACTTTTTTAGAAATTCATAAGTTTAGATAGCATTTTACATATAAATTAACTCGAATTTTCCTTAACTCGAATTTTCCTTAACTCGATTTTTTCCATAACTGGTAAAAATAATGTGTACAATGGTAAAATTTTGCATAGAAAATAATCTCTATAACTCCAATTTTTTAATCGCTGCGTACTTTCCAAAATTTAGGGTGCCGGATATTGCCTATCATAAACCGTATCCTATTTGTAATAGTAAAGGTGCTATATATTAATGAATTCTTTCTTTTTACCTCTGCCGTTACAATTGCAAATATGAGTGATCATATGATGAGTGATCGATATCTGACAAAGTGAGGTTGATAAGTGAAGTTGACAAAGGAATTGAAAAGAAAAAAGTGATTGCTGAAGACTGTGCGATTCCTCCAAGTACACTTTGGATAACTTTGTAGATAGAGAAGTTTTTAATGGAAAACAATTAAAAATTACTGACTGATTTTAATATAAAAAATAATATATTAATTATATTTATTTTTAATTAACTATAATTATATAACATTATATTAATAATGTATATTTCCTTTTTGTATATAAATATATACATATATTATATTTACTTTGAATAAATTGTGTAAAGTGAGTTTTACCGATTTTGTAGTTATCTATTTTTCTAACTTGAATTTTCTATAACTCCATTTTTTTTCGGGAAGTATGGTAATTCCACTTTGGGAAGTTCGACTGTAGTTTCATAAGAATTAAAATTTTCAATTAAATGCAATGCAAAATGCAGACTTTTAGAAGAGTTAATTTTTCTTACATTGGTTCAATTCAAGACCACCTTCTCTTGATGTTCATTGCTTCAAATTCCTTTTCAATAAAAGCTTTTACGTTTCGTTGTAGGAAACTGATTTTATCAGACATATACTAATTCCAAAAAATTTCAGCATCTTCTTCGATGTAATACTCATTATCGACATCTTCTTTGTGCGATTCTTCAGAAAATAAATCTTGATATGACAGCAGTGTTTTCTACTTGATTTGATTTCTTGTAAAAGTCTCACGTCGCGAACAGCGAGATGAATTGTACGGTTAATGCAAAATTGTATTGAAGCAAATTCAGTAGGACAATCTGTACCATTCTTTTAATTAACAGGGCACCGTCATATGTAGTTCCCACAATATCATTTCTGAAACTGATACTAAATGAACCTAATTGTTTTTCAACACTTATTACGATATTGTTTCTAGAATAAGTTCCTTCAATTCGCAGAAAGCCTGAATTGCAATAAAAATTGTTTTCTCCATGTAGGTATATTAATGTTTAATATCTTCGGCGTCTCAAACTAGTCCACTCATCTAGCGTAATACTATTTTTTTGTCCATTTGCATTTAATTCATGAAACTTTAAAACCATTCCTTTCTTTTATTCCTCTTATTCCTTTTGAATTAAGTTCATAACACCTTAACGAAATATTGGCTATTTGAGCTATTGCTTTCCGAATAAATTCAGAAATTGCTCGAACAGATATATCGTCGTTGTTTGCAATTTTTGCAACAACAGTTTGCGATGTTTGAAAGAGCATTAATTCAATGTATTTTATTTTTATTTATTTTGAGATAAAACTAAAAACCTCGGTTCTTTATGACGGTTGTGCGGTTTCGAATTTTGCACAGAAAACCGCGGTTTTGCGGTTCGGATATATACAAACCAGAAACCCCAGTACGAAAGTTTACATCAACAATTAATTTAAATTCGTGTTGCACTTTGGTTTTGGTAGTTGTTGTTAATTATTACGGATACTTTCAAGGTACGTGATGCTGTCACTTCCATATATGCCCATTAAAACAATTAAATAGAACGACTTTCAAATATTATAATTTTATTTATTTGTAATTTCCCGTTTGAAATTTATGGAGGCACAAATTACTGACCCGCTAATTATTGTGTGCAATTTAGTACGAAGTACGGAGTATCTATACTCAAGAAAAATAAGGCTGTTGAATGAAGAATGAAAAAGGTTTAATTCCTATTTGTAAAGTTTTTTTTTAATTTCGTTCATTATGATCCAGATCTCTCCAATATTTTACAGGCCCATTTAGCTAAACGCACTATAAGAGGACATATGCTACCAGAGAAAAAAAAAACAATAAACTAAACGCTGAAAGAGTGTGAAATGTACCCAAAGTATAAGCTATTGGCAAAAATACTGTAACAGTGTCTTTACATTCGTGTTCATTTTATCTCGATTATTCACAACAGAACTAAGTATTGGTTTAAATCATATATAGTTTGATGATAACAAGATAGAATCAACGTGCACGTTTAATGTATTTGTATGCACGTTTAATTGTAGAATTTATATGCTGGTTGTTATATTTTGGGATTTTGACAATAAAATATACAATTTCCATTGTAAAGCAGGGATAAAATATGATCTGCAATTTACCGAAAAAGTAAAATAGATAAAAAAATATCCGCACCGATGAGTTTTAATAATACAAAAAAAGCACGAAGAACTTGAGGGTTCTAAAAAATCCCTAAATTACTCGTTTATTTCAGTTGTCACCCAATAAAAAACCCTCTCAAACATTGTGCCGCTATGACAGCGCAATTTGAAAAATCCCGCATTCGAATTCAAGTTGTTCCCTGGCTATTGTTCTCGCGAGACGTACATTTTCGTGCGTTCGCCGTTGCGTTGGTACGGAAAAAAGGTAATAAAAAAGATCATCACACACAAATGCAGGCATATAGGAGACACCTACGGGGGTGGACATTACAACTTTTTGTATGCAAATACGGGCTCGAGCAGCGCGAGCGGATGAATGGAAAAGGGAGTAACTCAAGAGCCGAACCTTTCTAATTGATTTCTGAGGCGACGTCGGCCAAACAAAATCCCAGATGACGCGAAGAAAGAGAAGCGAGATAAAACTTGATGATGTGAGATGATTACTATACACTAAACATATAAAAAAACCCTACGCATGTAAATGCGCGCAACCTGTATCAGTATATAAAGGTATTGTTTATTAATATGTCGTCGAGGTAACATATGTATTCATGCCTTATACATGACAATATAAATTGCTTTCTTTTTTTATTTCCTTTATTTTTTATTACGTAAACTATTATTATTGTCTGTGTGGCGTGTGTTTATTTTTCAAGTTCTAAATACGGCCCATTGTTCGGGCCGGAAATTTTTATAACGCGACCCCACATATATCATACCCTTAATTAGTGTCAGCTTACCCTTATTGTTACTCGAACATACATACTGAAACCCAATACACTTTATTTAATTTTCTTTCTTTACATTCAAAACAAAATAAATAATAAAAAAGAACTTCAAAGATACCCTCGAAATACTTTCACATGTAAAAAAATAAATATTATCATAATAAAATATAATTATAGTCATAACATACTAATTGATTGAAATATACAAGGCTAAATAGAAGGCTTTATTATTCAAGAAAATTCGATAAATTGAGAAAGGGATTTAAACAATTTTGGTGAACACGATTTATTTTTATTTACATTAAATAAAAATGGCTTATTGTTTTGAATTTCTACACAGTTATGCACAAACATATGTTTAATTTTACATACAAAAGTATATTCAAGGATTATGTTTAACAGAATAAAAAAAAACGTTACAATGGACTATTGCAGACATCGCAAAACGCCCTCAATCTTGCACATTTTAAATGCAAATCTCGACGGAAAAAATAAACATTCAATATACGGATTTAATTTATACTTTCCGATTAAATTTAAAATTTAAATTTAAAAAATCTCATAAGAACGAACATGACTACATTTTTTTTTTTTGATTTGCCTATATAGAAGATTATACAAAGCCTATATAATTTGGATACTATTGAGAGTTTCGTCTACCTATTCTTGCTTATTTTAACTAGTTTGGTGTCTAATTTTGCTTTTCCAGTCTCCAAAATATCGCCTCTGTGCATTCTTGTTCTTGTATCGCCATCATCCTGCTTTTTTCTAGATTTGTCTGGTATTGTCTATTTGCGGGGTGTCTAACCAGCAAGCCAGACCAAGGCAAATTCCAGTGAGTCTCGAAGACTAAATCCGATAAGCGTAATTAAAAAAAAAACATTAATTTATTTATTTTAAAGGCATAAACCAAGAAGTTTCGGTACTGTAAACCTTTATATCCATTTTGTTTGCAGAAGTAGTAGAAAGGAAATATTTTCAAATAAAATTATCAACTGGATGAATGAGTAAGTATATGAATAGAGTAAAACAAAAACTAAATAAAAGAAACACAGTTCAATCTTGATAATCCGACACATATGGGACCAGACAACCGCCGGATTATCAAAAAATCGGTAGTTTAACCAGAACGTTACAATTTTACATATTTGATGTAGAATTGCATTTCAAAAAGAATAATGTACCTATATAGGTAAATGTGTACATATAACAAATATGTACATATAACAAATATGTACATACTAAGAACGCGCATTAAATAAAATAAAAATAACTGCAAAAATATTATACAAAACATCCGTGATTGTTTTTGTGTTTTTTTGCTTTAAACATTTTATCCAAAAAGCACTCTTGTAACTTTTTTAGCTGTAACATATCAGCATTTGCTATGGCGTTTTCTTCTGCTCATTTCGTACAAACATTGAGTGCGTTGAATGCGTGACCGTTGGTTACAGTTCGCTTAGTTAAAACATAGAAGTCATCGATACCTTCGTCGTCATCCGTGGAACAAATTTTGCTAAGGATTTCTTCGTCAGAAGGGACTGCAAATTTTCCTCGCTTGTGTCTAGATGCCAATCGTTTATCAGGGTAACATCCATTCACATTTGTTGGAAAGCTCTGGTACAAAATCCGAAGACAATTGTGCAGTGCAGTTAGCTTGCTCAGAATAGTTGATCAGGTTTTCAAAGATAATAAAAACTTTTACCACCGGAATAAAATCTTGCTTACCAACTCACTTACCAGTTACATATGAAAATCAAGTCGAAGGATAGGTTACCCGAGATGTGTTTAAAGAATGGTTCATCTTTAAACACATCTCGGGTAAGTTATCCTTCGACTTGATTTTTATATGTAACTGGTAAGTGTGTTACGTTTTTAAAGGCCTGCATGCTTGGCTTTTCCTACAACCAATAAAGAAAGTTTGTGTGTGCCCTTGGAATTTCCACAAAGCATGAATGTCTGTCCTTTGACATTTTTCTTCCTGGGTTCTTCCTCTTCAATTTGTTCGGAACAGTGTACAAAGGTCTTATGCGGAAGCATCCTCCAGAATTTACAACTTTAATCTACGTTGTAAACAGTGTTCCCTCTAAGCTGTGCGCGTGTGCTCTCGCACATAGCTTTTATACATAGCGCACATGAAAAATATTGGCGCGCACAATTTTTGTTTCGTGCAGAAAATAAAATTGCACCTGCATATGTAGTCTATATAAAAAAAATGTCATTGCTAATCTATTGTTGGCAATTAAAATGAACATATCTTTACTTTCGGTTCGAGAAATAAATAATCACACGGTAAAATACGTTTAGTCCAGTCATCTAGGCATATCATCCCGCAATCTAATTCCTTAATTTTAGCATTATCCTTCACAATCCTTCATTTTCACATTACAAATGTTGTCTCAAAAGTCACGTATGTCAGCATGTTAGCGTCCTTAGATATTCAAGGTCAAAGGTCGAAAACATCTGTTTTTAGGGTTCCGTACCGAAAACGGAACCCTTATAGGATCACTTTGTTGTCCGTCTGTCTGTCTGTCTGTCTGTCTGTCTGTCTGTCTGTCTGTCCGTCTGTCTGTCTGTCAAGACCATTTTACTCAGGAACGCGTAGAGGTAACAAGTTGAAATTTGTATCAAATACTCGGGACTGCGGTCTCTTTTAGCTGTGAAAAAATCAAACCTGTAAGTCAACGCGATCAAAAGATATGACCGTTTATCTCGCATATTTTGCGATTTCACAAGGGAATCAAAACCGATAGGGTACTTCCCGTTGACCTGGAATCATGAAATTTGGCAAAAAGCGGTGTCTTACAGCACATGTAAAGGGGAAAATCTGAAAACCGAAAATATGTAGTTAAATTACAAGATAAATGCGAATTTACTATAAGAAAGTTATGAAAATACACTAATGTTGTCGTAGTGGTATTGTCAGGCTCCAGAAGCATATGGGTTGCATACAGTTAGGTCCTCCTCGGTTAGGTCCGAAGGTTAAAAAGTATGTGTTGGCACCAAGCTGTTTATTTTGAATTTTCTTTGTTTATATTCGTCATGCATTTCATTACGTACGATCTATATACATAATATATACAGAGTATATATTATGTCTAAATTTTGCTGGTTTATAACCGACATGCGACATACTTAAGTCCCGTAACATCCTGTATATATTATATTTCGTCTAATTTTTCTCTATAATCTACATACACTTAAATCACGTACGCCCTATATTTTTTGGTAGTCAATTGCCCAAAAAGCAGTCAATTGAACAACGGAATGTTAAGAGTATCGAAATAGATCTAGAAATAGTTAATACATTAGTTTATATTAGATCTAGAAATAGTTAGATCTTAATATAAGTTAGTAAATAAGTGAAATACTAAAATAAAGTTTTCTTTTTATAAGTTTAAAAATATTCGCGTTATTTAAAAAAAAATACCCTGTATACCTTTATACAAGGTATATAGGCATACAGGCAAAATTGAGCAGTAGAAACAAATAGTGAAGTTCCAGAACCCCTAAACACTCATAGTGAATCATAATCATAGTGAATATGGTAATAAAATATAGGGTAGAAATTCATCGTACGACAGCGACATCTTGAGGTTATGCTTGCAGCGGTACTAAGATGGTCGTGATTTCAGGAGGGCCACTTGTCAAGTTAACTCATTGTGCTTGCTACGTCCTCCACAAAAAAAGATACCTTACTTACAAGTTTGTACGGAACTCTCGGTGCACGAGTCACAACTCGCACTTGGCCGTTTTTTTTTTTAAATATCTCGTTTTCTCTGCCTTTTATCGCATTTTCATTATTATGGAAGTTATTAAGGAAAATATTTCCTTCTTAGTGTTGTTTTTTTTTTGATATTAATATTATTGTTTTTATTATTAATATTAGTCTTCTTCCGGTTGACCAGCAGTTTCAGACTCATTCTCATCTTCACTCTCCTCGTTATCATTGACACCTGCTCGTTACATGGACTCCTCGTTATCATTGACATATCTCCTTAATTGTCATATCTCCTCGCTATCATTGACATTAATTTCAGGGTCGTATGCATTGTCTTGATGAACATCTGAAGGATATGATGATGCATTTAGGCTTGCATTTCCATTGCATTACAATCTAAAGAACATTGAACCATTCTTGCACTTGCAAAATATTGAAGTGAGTAGTTCATCTGGTGCAGGTTGTAAATGTGTTGTTACTGGCTCTCAAATAGCGTTAGGCTTTCATTTTGAAGTACCCAACCCAATTGTAAATCATTGCCTAACTAAGTTTAAATTTGGCAGTAGACACGTAACTCTTACGTAAGTAACTCTTGGATTTTTAATTCCAATTTCCTCTGAAAATGATCAATGGCCGAAACATCACTTGCCTGTTTGCTTATATACGGCGCGAGGTAGCATGGCGGCGCGAAAAGACAAGTTTTTCCCCAAGGCTCCGGATTACTGAACGTGCCGGACTAGCCAACCGCCGGATTTTAAAGTTTGTACTGTACACTAAATAGTTCATAGTTCCGGTGCTATGCCGCGTCCAGTTTTGTTTATCTTATTACAATTACTTGGAAGAGACCGACTAAATTTTGTTAAATCCTGGATGGATCGACAGCCATTAAAGTTTGGACACTCTAGGTATAGTCCGCCTAGTTTGGCCAACCAATTCCGAAAAAGTTTGGCAAGACTAAAAAGGACCTCTCAAGATTCCACAAGATTGGAAGACTGGACACGGCGGACAGGACGGAATAAGACTGGACAGGATAAGACTAGACAGGACTGGACAAGACGATACAACACTGGACAAGACGAAACAAGCCTGGACAAAACAGGAGGAGATTGACCAAGACAGGGCAAAGTACAACAAAGCTGAGGAAGACTGAATTAGACAATATGACCCACAACTATGAGTAAAAAGTCTAACCAAGACACAAGACTAGGACTAGATAAAACGCAACAGAATTGGTCATGGTTTGTGGGGGCTAAGTAAGGCTTGTCAAGACTATATATGACTATAAAATTGGAAGATAGACTTGGACAAGCTTTGCGAAGACTAGTAAAGTTTGGACAAGGTTAGATAAGACTAAGCAATACTATATAAAAATAAGCAATACTATATAAAACAGGAAATACTAGGCAAGATTAGGAATCTAATAGATATTAATTATTTTTTGATATAACGTCCATCTTGTTTTAATGATTAGGGTAGTTTGACTCAGGTGTTTGGATGATATTTTTTGATACGTGATGATTTCTATTTTAACTTCAATTTATTTATTTTTGTTTATTTTCATTTACTATTATAGTAATGTCGGGGAAACCAATTACTAACAAAAAAATTAATATAAATTTCAAATTTTTAAAAAAATGTCAAAATCATATAATTAAAAAAAAAATTAGGTGAGAACAAATAGTTTTTCATTTATCCTATTACAAAATCTTTTATCTAATCATAAAAAAAATAGTTGTAATTTATATACGTATTTAAGAATTTTTATAATTATGTTATTTTGTAATTTGTAATTTTGTTTTTTCTTTTGTAGCCTTGATAAAGACCGAATACAGGTCGAAACGTTGGCTTAATTTTAATAATAATACTTGAAAAAAAATGTTGTCCAAACACCTGAGTCAAACTACCCTAATCACTAATAGATATTATTGTTATAAGATAGTCGGAGAGTTTATTCCTGTTTGATTTTGTTTCTCATCGTCTTAACTAATAAACTAATTTATTCCGTCCTTGGCTGTCCTTAATAAGAGAAGATCAGACAATATAAGACAATGTAGGTCATGAGTACTTTTGAAAATAATAAAGAAGTAAAGCAAAAGTAGATAATACTAAACAAGAGTAGTCCATCTAGATTTTTAGTATAATTTGACAAGGAAGTCAATTATTACATTTTTAGAGGTTGATTCATGCTCGGGCTTGGAGTTAACTCTTTAATATCCAAATATCTCTTAAATGTAAAAAGTAAAAATCTTTATTTCCCCTACGGGGTTTCAGGATCCATGTCTTTACATTTAATAAATTTAATATACACAATGTGCCATTTCTACTGCAACCTTCTATTGTCCTGCTCCTTCTTCCCTATCCAATTCTTCTCTGCTCTTTCAAACTTTTTTCATCCACTGTATCACTCTTTCATCTTCATTCGGTATTTTTTCTCTTTTCATTCCTTCTCTTTTCCTTCCTTCTCTTTTCCTTCCTTCTCTTTTCATTCCTTCTCTTTTCCTTCCTTCTTTTTTCCTTCCTTATCTTTTCCTTCCTTCTCTATTCCTTCCTTCTCTTTTCCTTCATTCTGTTTTCCTTTCATTCTCTTTCTATCATATCTACACATTCATGCCACATACGCTCTACTGTCTGTCTTTTTCTCCTCGTAGCACATCCTACACATTCTTTTTTCTTCTTCCATGCAATATGTATTTTCCCTCTCCTCGTTTCAACATCTGAATTGCCATCCTGCCATTATCTTCCACTCTTTCACACTTCCTATTCCTAGATTGTAGATTGTAGATATGGTGGTGACGGCTTGTACTGCGACCTTTGTAGATCTATTGTACCCCACCCTCCTCCTCCAAGTGTTGGTGTACTTACCCATTTAGAGCGCCTCCTCTAATCCTGACTCCTTTAGGAATCTCAGGATCTGGGTGGGATTCAAGGCCTGCAGCTCCTCTGTGTTCAAGCAGTGAGCCCCAAGGTACAGCTGTCTCTTGCGGAGTAATGCTCCGCAGTCTTTGAACAGATGTATGGGGGTTTCCTCTGCTGAGCCACAGAATCTGCATCCATCATCCTCCTCTAGGCCTAGGGCCTTGAGATGTTTCCTAAGTCTGCAGTGTCCCGTCAGGGCTCCTGTCAGAATTCTGAGCTTGTACCTGCTTAGTTTCAGGCAAGCTTTAGTTCTCTTCTGGTTGAAAGATCCCAGCATCACTTTGGATTGCCTTAGCCTTGGAAGTTCTTCCCAGGTTTTCATCCATTTTCCTCTTATTTCTTCATCTAAACTTTTGCGGATGGTATTCACGCTCATACCGCAAAAGGGTTCCGGACCTATAAAGGGGCTACTGGCTCCCTTGTTTGCTAGGTGATCGGCTTCTTCGTTTCCGTCTATACCAGTGTGTCCTGGTACCCAGTATAGCGTTACTTTATTATCCCTGCCAAGCTTGTTCAGCTTCCCCACACAGTCCCATACCAGTTTGGATCTGATGGTGTATGAGCTAATGGCCTTGATGGCTGCTTGGCTATCTGACAGGATAGCAATTCGTTTTTTGCGGTAATTCCTGTCGTGGTTAAACTGTGCACATCTTTCGATTGCGTGTACCTCTGCTTGGAAGATATTTGGGGATGTTCCCATGGATTCGGAGTATCTGGTACGAGGTCCAAACACTCCTGCACCAGTTCCTTCCTTTGTCTTCGAACCATCTGTATACCACTTGATGGCATTTTGCTCTATGTGGTATGCTGAGGATTCGTCGCTCCAATCGGCTTTACTACTACACATTGCTGTGTAGTTTTTCTCGAAGTGGTATTTGCATACCATTTCGTCCTTTGGTATTTCCAGCCAGGGGATTTTGGCAGCGAGGCTGTTTCGGTCTCTGCTCCCGATTATTTTACCTCTGCCCATTCCTTCCTTGCTGAACCTTACGATCGCCGATCTGGCGGCGCTCTCCACCACAAGGTGCAGCGGAGTCAGATCCAGCAGCAGCTCCAATGCTGCTGTCGGACACGACCCCATCGCTCCCGTGATGCAGACACACGCCAGTCTTTGAATCTTCTCAAGCTGTTTCCTCATAGAGGCCAGCTTGATTCTACTTCCCCACGCAACCGCCCCATAAGTGATTGCAGGTCTCACTATCATGGTGATCATATTCCTAGATACTTTGGAATCCTTTCTATCATAAAGGTCTCATACTTATATGTATGAGAGCTGATATATCATCAAACTTATCTGGAATTCCAGAATTCTTTGTCTTCTTTCCTGCATGTCTACGTTTTCGTTTCTTTTGCCCGTCTTGCCATTTATCTACTTTCCTTCTACTTTTAGCCTCTCTATTTCTTTACTTGTGCATCCATTTCTTCGGTACTATTTCTCTCTTCCATTCATTTCTATATTCTTTTTTTACAGAATTCAGTCAGTAACCTGCAGTCTTCCCTTCCGTTCCTCCTATCTTTAAACCTAGTTGCTTTCTTGTTTGCACCTCTTAGATTTCTCTCTCATTTTGCCTTGGAGTTTCTCTGACTACCCCTCAGGTATTTCTCTTACACTCTCTCAACCTCTTCCTGTTCTTTCCAGTTCCAGATTTATGTTCCATGCATTACTATACTCTTTATCAAACATCATCATCGTCCTTCCGAAGTCGCTTCCCCAATTTCTCTCTCCTATCCACCAAATTACATTGTTTGCTTTCTTGGCTGACTGTCTCACATACGCTTTATCCGAGATCTCCTCACTCAATGTGTAGCCTAGGTACTTTTATATAATAAGAGAATAAGCAAACTCTCATGCTCTCCATTGTTCCGCTCGCTCCATTGTTCCACCATCCAACTTCTATTCCTTTTCCTCATCATTTTCGTTTTCTCCACATCCACTTCTATAATATCTCTTAAATGTATATTAATAAAATAATATTGAAACAAACTATCTTCAATCTATATCTTAATAAACTATCTTGATAAATTCAATATAGGCACAATATTAGCACACAAAACATTTTGAATTCGAGAATTGAGAATTGGCTGCTTGAATATTGCTTTGTAATAGAGAGGAGGAGGTTTAAGTTTTGTTAATTCCTGGATGGGTTGGCAATGTAAAATATTTGGAGACTCCTGGACAATACTACGGGCTAAAGGGCTTTGTCTAATCTTGTCTAGTTTTCTACTTTTATTCTCATGATCTTGCTTCATTGTTATACCAACTTCATCTCATCTTGATTGTCTAGACATGTACTCATAGTAATTCAGTTTTTAAATCTAGTGTTTCCTGTATAGGCATGTCTGCATAAGCTTGTCTGTAAATAATTAAATGTTTGCAAGTGTATGTATTCCTTATAGATTGCTCAGTATAGATTAGCCCAATTAATATTGTATATCTTGTCTATTTTATAATATATGTGTCTGGTTTTGTCCGTTTTTTTCTCTTTGTTTAGTTTTGTCTGCCTTGCCTTGTTTTTCTGTTCATGTCTGTGCAGTCTCGCCTGGTGTGTTTAGTTATGTATCTAGTTCTATATTTGTAGCTTTGTCTTGTGTATAGATGAGATATACAACACAAAGTCTTATGAATAGGATTGTTGTGACCATTACTAACTTGTAATTCATACTTACACTGAATTGAAAAATTCACTGTTTTAACAACACTTAATATGTAAAAATATTATATAACTTGTTCTTCTTATTTTGGTGCCAATCCGGTCCGGATGTTAGCGATCATTCGGGCTATCGTGATCTTATACGTGGTTGCTCTAAAAAGCTCGGTGGTTTTCGGAGAGAACCATGTACCTAAATTTTTTAGCCAAGAAATCCTGCGGTGTGGGCCGCGTTTACTCGGGATTTTCCTTTGCAGTATTTGTTGTAGTAAACCATATCTCTGTTCATTACGCATTATATGGCCCAGGTACTCCAACTTACGTGTTTTTATGGTGGTTATTATCTCCGTGGATTTCTCCAGTCTTCGAAGAACTTCTTCGTTGGTTACGTGGTCCACCCAAGAGAATATCTATATAACCTATTATTCACAGTTAATTAAATTTCTACACGACACGAGTTTCGACGGTTGAAGTTCATTATCAAGTGACTTATAAATTGATGAGTTTGAATGTATAACTATAGTTTTGGTGGGGAGGGGCGGACTAGTTGACGACTTATCTGCAGCAGACTGCGTGAGATTAAAAAGTTTTGAGAAGATTAGGCCGCTTTGCTTGTCAAGGAGATTAACTGAGGTATTACGGGTTTGTTTGAAAATTTGCAATGACTCCAGGATATTAAGTTTCGGGTCTTTGTTGCAATCATGCAAGATTTTTAGATTAGCTATCTTGATGCATTTGTGCATTGGAACATGTCTATTTTAAAAAACGAAGGGCACAGAAATAGGAGGACATCCTGTTTAGTCCAGGGTAATCTGTTCAGACTAATTTTGATCTGTTCAGAGATTTTGATATAAAGGACTTTTGATTTTTGGAAAAAGATTTTGGAAAAAGAAAAAGATTTTTGGATCATGTTAGAATGTTTTGATTAGCTACGTATATTGGCTTGGTCTATTGTTTCCATAAAGGTAGCAGGGGTTAAAACGACTTGGGCACATTATTTCAATTTTGTCAATACTTGACTAGGTCACTTATGGTAGTACACCCACGATATATGAGGTCATCTTATTTTCTTAAAAATCTCTTAGAATTGGCCTAAGCAATAGATACTAGTACTCTGCCCCGCTTTTAAACGGGTACTTATACCCTCGCCCGCCCATAATGTGATAATATGTAGTAGTATATTTCGCAACAAGTGCGGAAAGTTGTCGATTGCACACGAGAGCGAAGATGAGCGCACGAACGAAGTGAGTGCGCTCATTCGCTCGAGGGGGCAATTGACAATGCCGCACGAGTTGCGGATATTATTTTTTATTACGAATTCCAGAAAGACAAAGACTTAAATTTTAAAAAGAATCAGGTGATTCTAAACGCGACATTATTATTTATAATGTCATTCTATCTGACAGCTTATAACCTTCGGCCAGTTCACTTTTAACTTAACCTCACTTTTTTTAATATTGATTTTGAGATGTCATTGTGTTTCACGTCTGTCGTTTCTACATGTGTTGACAAGATGTGTTTGTGTAATGTAATGATTTCAGTGCTAAATTAACGAGTTTTACTATTTTTTATTATGAATTTGAGCATGACAATATAAAAAAAAATTAAAATTATGTACCTACTTAAATGAAAAGAAAAAAAAACAGAAACATTAATTTTTTCAACAATAGTTGAAAAAGTTATTAATCGTTTTTTTTTTCATTATTATATATTGAAATATTTGAACAATTTGAAAAATTAAAACTTGTGTTTTGAGGTTGATGTTGAAATTGTGTTCGTTTCAAAATTTATATTTTCTTTGTTCTGAATTTCAATTGGCACTGGATTTATTTGTATATTTTCGTTTGAAGTAGACGGTCTGTTTGATATAGTATCTGCAATTTGCTGGCCGATTCGCTTTTTGTTGTGGACCGAGTCTTCAACGTAGCCTTCAGCGACTGTATTAGATTTCCATCCTCCATGTCTCTTAAGGGTCAGCAGATCGGCACCAGAATCAGCTAACAGAGTAGCTGATGTTCTTCTGAACGTATGTCCAGTATAAGACTTAGGATCTTTCAAATTTAAATATGCTGCTACTGTTTTAGGCATACTGCCAAAAGTATTGATGCCAATGACTTGTTTAGTACATTTTCCGTTTCGATAATTTGTGAAAAATCTTGTTGTGGTCATGTTGGCAGGACGCAATATGGCATACTTTTTATATATATGGTAAAAATCATCCGTAACTACAAATGATCTCGCCTTATCATTTTTAGTTTTTGGAATTTTTACCAAAAGCATGTTATCTTTATCTTCTATATCGTTCACAGTTAAGTTACACAGCTCATGACGCCTACATGCACCTTGTACCCCAAAAATTAAGGCTACCTAAAATTAAATACATGTAAATAAATTTGTGTATTTATTTATATATTGTATTGAAATTATTAGAAAATTTATTAACTAACCTTCACAGCCAGGAATTGATTGTCTGGAGCTTCTCGAAGAAATTGATTAATTTGTTCAGCACTTAGTGTTTGAGCTTTCTTGCATGTATAACCTTTATTTTTTTGTTTTAAAAAAGCAATTAAACTCGAATAATTACAAATATTAATTCTGTGCTTGATGTGAATCAAGCTTCGCAGCATCGAATAAGTTCCCCACAAACTTGACGGCTTATGAGTTTTGGCCAGTTCATTGAAGTATGATAAAACTAACGATTCTTTTAATTTTTTTTATTGATCGCCATTTCATGAATTTTTCATACGCAGCTTCATATCTACTTCTGAATTTCGTTGGTGTTAATTTTTCAATCATTTCAGTCGCAAATTGTTTGAATTCAGGCGGTGTAGAATCATTTTCTGAATCTGAACTCTCTATTTGACAACTCATAATGACAATAAATTATACATCATAACCACAAATTTCTATTATTGTTATTTTTGATGCGTCATTTGAAAAACCTTTGAGATGTCATTTTGTTTCACACGGTTGTCGTTTCTACATGTGTTGACAAAAAGTATCCGGGTAATGTAATGACAACAGTGTTGAACTAACGAAATTATTGTATATGTATGATAATTATCGTATTCATTGGCAACGCTGCATGTCACACATGTTCACAAATCTAGTGCGGAAAGTAAACTTTCCGCCCTAAATCTAGGGCGGAAAGTAAATTTTCCGCTCTAGATTTGCAAACAGTCATTTTCTGAACTAAAAAATGGCCTGTAAAATAGTACTTTCTGTGCATGAGTAATAAAAAAATATTAGGTATATAACTTGTGATTCACAGTTATATACATTTCTACACTTCACACGACTCGAGTTTCGATGGTTGAAGGTCAGTTTCAAGTGACTTGTAAATTGATTACCTATAGTTTTGGTGGAGAGGGGCGGTGTCTATCTGTAGTTGAGGACTTTTCTGCAGGAGATTGCGTGAGATTAAAAAGATTATAGATAGGGTCGGTTTGCTCGTTAATGAGATTAAATGAGGTTTTACGGGTTTGTTTGAAAATTTCCAATGAGTCCAGGAGATTAAGTTTCGGGTCTTTGTTGCAACTATGCAATATGAATTTGTGATTAGCTTCTAGAAAATGGTTAAAGAATGAACTTGCTTCTTTTTTAAGACGGACGGCACAAAAATGTTCTGAAAAACGATTTGAAATACTTTGTTCTGTCTGACCTACGAAAACGCTATTGTATTCCGAGCTATGAATCTCATATACGCCGGATTTTTTGAGGGGGTAAATTTTGTCTTTGGCATTAAATAATATGTGGGATACATATGGTATGTTGTCCACACTACACGAGAAGGACATCCTGTTTAGCTAGTGTAATCTGTTCACACTTTCTCGTACACGAAAATATATATTTTTATAAATAGATTAAAATATAGTCACACGAACTTATCTAATGAATATCTAATCCGTTTACATAATAAATACTGCAGATTTTAGTATTTGTTTTTTGTGTACATATCTGAATAAATTATCTTATCTAATCAATTTTATTTAATTAGTTTACTCGATTTTTACTGTTTCTCGATTTTACGAAATTTACTGATTTTTACTGGAATTTTAAACACTTAAATTGAGCAAAAAGTTTTAAATCGAGCTTTAAAAACCCAGCTTCGCTAGGTTTATTCGAGTATGTTGAAAATGTAACAAAGAGGATACAATGAAGATATTAATAATATTCTTGATGGAGGCATCAATCTGGTTTTAGAAAAAAAATGTTTTATAGTGGATAATATTTTATTAAATACACTGGAGAAAGCAGAATCTAGTATATGCATATCAATCAAATTAAAAATGTGTTTATGTTGTGCATAACTCAAACAAAAAAACTTTTTTCGCCTCCTTATATAAAGTACTTAATAATATACTAATAATAAGACTTAATATTTAGTATACTAAATATCATACATTTTATCACTTAATACTAAATATACATTTTATCACTTAATACTAAATATTACTTAATTTAATACTAAATATTATACATTTTATCACTGATCTCGAAAATGTTACTAAAGGAAAATATAAGAATTAGATGAGAACTGCATTTTTAAAGAATTTGGCCTATTTAGATATAAACAAGTTTATCAGACACACACACACATTCAAAACAAATTGTTAGTTTTATTAATAAATTTTTTTTTTCCGCGAATAAGTCATCTTGAAACACGCAAATATCATGCCATACGGTGTTTTGTCTTTGTCTTCCTCACTAGTATTTTTTCATGCTTTCGGACTAATCGCTTCTTCTTTCTACAGCCCATTCCCCCCGCTTGGGGGTTTGGTTTACACCCATAGGACGTTTAGATTCATATGTCAATTTTAATCATGTAGATAGGATCATGTAGATCATGTAGGGTACGTTATTTTTTAATTTTATCAAATATTTGTTTTTTAATCTATCAGGAGTCATTCGTACATATTGATTGCAATCCGGTGTCATTTTCAATCCGGCATTTTCTTGCCGGATTCTTCGTCAATTTCTTGCAGGTTCATTACGCTCACCCTAAACTGCAACCTACTTTCTGTGCGTCTGTAACGCGTACCTATGTTTTAGGGCTCAACCTAATTTTCATTGATCTGTCGCTGTCTTATTTTTAAAAATAGTAGCAAATCGGTTTTAGACTTTCCAAATTTGGTCTTTATATAGTAATAGTTATTAGATTTTCAAAATTCCTCCAAATAGTCTCTCATTAGAGAAATAGCGAGAGTCTATGAATGTTAATTTAATCTTAACCTCGTCTTCATTAATCTGTCGCTGCTTTATTTTTCAAAATAATTACAAAACGGTTTCAGATTTTCAAAATTTTGACTTTCTGGAGAAATGTTTGGTTTTTGGATTTCAAAAATTTATTCAAATTGTCGCGCAGTGAGGAAAATAGAGTCTACAAAAGTTAATCTTGTAAAATCTCAACCTCATCTTCATTGATCTAACGCTGCCTTATTTTTTAAAATATGGACAACGGTTTCAGATTTTTAAAATTTGGAATTTTTGGAGAAATTTGTGTTTTTCAGATTTCCAAAATTCCTCCAAATAGTCACACAGCAAAGAAACTAGTGATAGTCTACAAATGTTAATTTTTGTAAGATCTCAACCTCATTTTCATTGACCTGTGGCTGTCTTGTTTTTCCAAATAATAACAAAACGCTATTAGGTTATCAAAATTTGGACTTTTTGGAGAAATTTGTGGTTTTTGGATTTCCAAAATTCCTCCAAATAGTCGCCCAGTAAGGAAAATAGTTAGTCTACAAATGTATATTTTGTAAAATTTTAACGACTTCTTCATTGATCTATCGCTGCCTTATTTCTCAAAATACTGACAAATTTGGGAATCCGGTGTCATATGCAATCCGGCCAGATCCATGCAATTAAATCTAACATAATAAACTTTACTTAAACTACTGAGATCGCAACAATCAGGTATTTGAGCATGCTAACAAATCTTATTCTTATATTTATGACAGACATCATGATGAATCTGTCTAATGAAATATAATATATTATGATCTATTTAAATATCTATTTTATTTAATCAACTTAATATAAATACCGCATTTGCCGGTGCATGAGGCGCACCATAGAATTCAACCTACTTTTTGTGCGCTTATAACGCGGACCTATGTTTTAGAGGCAATTTTTTTGGAAAAAAGGTGCGCCTTTACGCCATATATTATACGTATAAATTATTTATCACAAAATCAATTTTGGTAATGCAAAAACCATGTAGCGACATGCGCACCACGCATTTAAAGTACCTACTCATACAACAGCGCGATTATTTTACCAAAAATTAGCATCACCGGATCCGGTATATTGGCACTGGATCCAGTAAGCGTTTAGTGATGCCGGATCCGCCTGATTACCGGATCCGGTTTTTCGGATTGCAATCCCTATTCGAACTATGTGGCCATCGAACTGAAATCTACGCTTCTTGATAGTAATTTCTAGATCTTCTAACCTTTCATATATTTGATCTAAACAACAGATATTAAACTATTTGCTCTTAGCCTATACTCTCCGCCAACTATTCGCAGTCCATATATTGTTCGATGTAATATTCTCTGCATTTTGAGCAAGCCTTCCACAAGACTGATACTAATAGTCTCTGTACCATATAGAAGTACCGGTCTCACTACAGCGCAATAGTGTCTTAGTTTTGCATTGATGACATATTTCGTTTATTATATATGTTTCTGGTGAGGAAATGTAGTAGTCCAAATTTGTGCTATTGTTTGCGTATCTGTTCCTTTTGGGTTGATTATTTCTCCAAGATATTTAAACTTACTTGTCTCTTTCCCCTTGCCATACTTCGTTTTAATATATTTTTTTCTATAGCTCTTCATAATTTCTGTTTTGGCAACAAAGATCTGAAGGCCTGCTTTTTCCGCTGTCTCTTTTGACCCGGCTCAGTGCGAAAGCGGAGAGCCGGCAATGTATTTTTTCTTACATTATAAATAAATACGATGTCTCTTTTGACTGGTCGATCTAATCAATTGCTTCTTTCTCCGATTTTGCAAAGAACATATGGATCGTGAACGCTAGGCAATGGATTTTGACCTTTGTTTTTTCTGTTTTTTGTTCTTGACTTATTTACTTATTATGCTCCCATAATGTTTTCATAATTTTATCTAAGACCGCGTTAAATGGAATTTCGTTAAATGGTGACAGGACATCTCCTTGTCGTAGACTCGTTTTTATCTGGAAAGGTTTACTAACTTCTCCTTGGAATTTGACTTTTGATACGGTGTTGCTTAACGTTAGCTAAATTAAGTTAACACCTAACCACCTGACATACGTCTCTCAGACCCAAAGTAGCAGTAATTTTCTCACCTGAGACGTATAGCAGGTAGTTAAGAGTTAATGATCTTTTGGTCTACTTGCTATTCTTGTAGGGTGTTAACAACAGTTTCTTGGTCTACTGAATCGTATGCCTTCTGAAAGCCGATACATGAAACAGACAAGTCCTTTCTCCTGGAGTCTGGAGTAGTATTTCAATACCATTTTCAAGCTCAGTATTTGCTCTATACATGATTTGTTGCTCCTAATGATCCCTTTCTATTCGCCAAGTTTGGAATCGATTTGTGGCTCAAATCTTCTTAGCAGTAACTTGGTAAATATTTTATTACAATTAAGTGACAGATAGCAGGGAAATTCCCCTATTGTTACTAACCTGTGCTCTTTCACCTTTCTGGTGTAACGGGGGAATTAGAGTCACTAGCCACTCGTCCGGGATAACTGCGTCCGTCCAAACCTTTTGAAATAGTTTGGTTGTTTATGAAATAAATTTTTCGCCCACAAGCTTCATAGTTCTGTTGCATCACGGATGCATGCATCGTTTTTGAGCTCGAGGATAGCTTTCCTAATTTCCTTTTCATTCATTTCAGTTTTCCCTGTTACCCACAGCCAGTGTATTATTGGACCATTTAAAGTTGAGAATGGGTGCTGCGTATCCCTCTTTTGAATGCTTTGTAAAACAGTTTTCTGTTGGTTTTCCGGAAATAGTTTTCCATTTCTGAAATGGATGATATTTGGGCCAATATTTCACCTATTTTTTTTTAATTTTGGCCAACTATGAACCGCAAAAAACTTAAGACTTTTTCGTTTTCCTTCTTTTCACCTCCTAGAACCCATCCATGCGTTCGTTCCGTTTTTTCTCTCATCGAAAATGATCCGTTTGGGCCTCCTCATTGTTGGTTTCTCCAGAAATGCTTTTATACTGTCTACTCTCCTTCTAAATTCTCTTCTGTTGTGGGCCATCTGTAGTGTGATTCCAACTTTTGCCGCATGCCTTTTCACCTCATCTACGTATTTAGATGTGGCCTTTAACCCCATGATGTAGTTAAAGATCCTTGTGGTCAGTCTGCATTCATCCATTCTTGTAGATTGTAGATATGGTGGTGTCGACTTGTACTGCGACCTTTATAGATCTATTGTATCCCACCCTCCTCCTCCAAACGTTGGTATACTTACTCATTTAGAGCGCCTCCTCTAATCCTGATTCCTTTAGGAATTTCAGGATCTGGGTGGGATTCAAGGCCTGCAGCTCCTCTGTGTTCAAGCAGTGAGCCCCGAGGTACATCTGTCTCTTGCGGAGTAGCGCTCCGCGGTCTTTGAGCAGATGTATGGGGGTTTCCTCTGCTGAGCCACAGAATCTGTATCCGTCATCCTCCACTAGGCCGAGGGCCTTGAGATGTTTCCTGGGGGCCTTGAGAAGTCTGCAGTGTCCCGCTAGGACTCCTGTCAGAATTATAAGCTTGTTCCTGCTTAATTTCAGGCAAGCTTTTGTTCTCTTCTGGTTAAAAGATCCTAGTATCACTTTGGACTGCCTTAGCCCTGGAAGTTCTTTCCTGGTTTTGATCCATTGTTCTCTTGCTTCTTCATCTAAACTCTTGTGGAAAGTGTTCACGCTCATGCCGCAAAAGGGTTCCGGACCTATAAAGGGGCTACTGGATCCCTTGTTTGCTAGGTGATCGGCTTCTTCGTTTCCGTCTATACCAGTTTATCCTGGTACCCACTATAGCGTTACTTTATTATCTTTGCCAAGCTTGTTTAGCTCCCCCACGCAGTCCCATACCATTTGGATCTGATGGTGTATGAGCTACTGGTCTTAATGGCTGCTTGGATCTCTGACAGGATAGCAATTCGTTTTTTTGCGATAATTCCTGTCGAGGTTAAACTGTGCACAGCTTTCGATTGCGTGTACCTCTGCTTGGAAGTTACTTGGGGATGTTCCCATGGAATCAAAGTACTTGGTACGAGGTCCAAACACTCCTGCACCAGTATCTTCCTTTGTCTTCGAACCATCTGCATACCACTAGATAGCATTTTGCTGCATGTGGTATGCTGAGGATTCGTCGCTCCAGTCGGCTTTATTACCACACACTGCTGTGTTGTTTTTCTCGAAGTGGTATTTGCATACCATTTCGTGTTTTTCTACTTCCAGCCAGGGGATCTTTGCAGCGAGGCCTTTTCGGTCTCTGCTATTCTTAGTAGGTGTCCGCGGAACTTAAACCTCCGCTTCCTCAATTTTCCTCATCCTCCAAGTCCCATCAGTAGTTTTCTGTGGTCTGTGGTTTTTTCTTCTGTCGAGTATTTTCCTCGGAATCCTTTGTTCCTTCTTTACAAGTTCTTGATTCTCCCCCTTTTTATTTAAAATAAGACACTCCGAGGCGTATAATCCTTCACGCTGTACTACCGATGTATAGTGTCTGATTTTGTCCTTGTAGAATAATGTCCGTTTGTCGTACTTGTTCTGCGTTAGCTTGTAGGCCTGGTATAGTTTTCTGGCTCTTTCTTTATTTGCCTGCCTATCTAGTCCGTTGGGTTGGATCCATTCTCCCAGGTATTTAAACGTTTCTGTTCTCTTCGCATGATTTACCTCCATGTACCTCTGACTTTGCTGCTTGTACTCCATATATTCTGTCTTTTCATAGGAGATTTGAAAACATGATTTTACTGCGATTTCATGAAGACACTCGAGCATTTTTCGAGCGTCTTCTCAGTTAATGGCTATTGATAACAAGGTCATCGGCAGAATCTAAAAATTTGATTTCCAGGTTTTTTCTTTCCTTCCCAAGGTGCATTCCTCTTATTCTTTGCAAATTCAGGGCTTCTTCCCAAGTTTTCATTATTTTTTCCATTACGATGTTGAAGAGCATTGGGGATAGATAATCCATCTCCCTGCCTGAGTCATGTCTTAATTTCAAACGGATCAGAAATTTTCCCGAAGAACTTGATTTTCGAGATGGTTTTCGTTAGTATCAGTTTGATGATTTATCTCCTTTTTTTGTCATTTCCGAACCCTTTCAAGGTACTAAATAATGATTGTCTGTCAATTCAGTTGAATGTCTTTTTAAAATCGACAAAGATTCGACCACAGAACACATCGAAAGAAATCGACCACAGTGTTCTGATTGAATTAGAGATTGAATTTTTGTTTAGATTTTGATCTATTGGAATAATGGATGTGATATATGGATGTAATAATGGATGTCTATTGGAATGGATGGATTTTTTTTGCAGCGTTCTCTCCTCCGATCTTCCACATTTCCGCCACAATGCCATCTTGCACTGGTGCTTTGTTATCCTTGAGCTCTTTGATTATCAGTTTTATCCCATCTAGACTTGGTGGTTTGGAGTCTGGGTTCTCGTGGATTTGGTTTCTTGGCGACCAGTATTTCTAGAGGTTCTTCGCAGTTTAGCAGCACTTTAAAACAGTTCGCCAAGAGCTCGCAGTTTTCTTTATTATTAGTAGATTATCTTTAATTATCTTTAACTATATCCTGTTGAGCAGATAGATAGTCGAACCCGCTAAATATGTTTTTATTCAGTGGCCATAGTTCTGTGACACGAGACCCATTCGCTGTAATCTCACCAATGTCTAATCAATCAATGTCATAAGGACTTAGTGGCCCGTTATCATTTCTAATCCACGTTTGTATTTCTTCACTATAATAAGACTTCAGTGGTTCCGTAAAATTTTTGTCAAGCGGCTGGAGCTTATGGCTTGTGTGTGGAGGTATAGACACAATTTCTTCATTGTTTTTTCTCGCAAGTTCTATCACATCGATGTTACGAGTGTGATTATTATTTTGGGTGTTAGTAAAGTGACCATCTAAATCAACAAGACTTTCGATTCTGCGTTGAGGTTTGTGTGTTTGATTAAATGTTTGAACCAATCAGTAAATATATTCATTTGTATCTACCCTGATGGATGTTAAACGACAACAGCACCTGGGGAACTGTCTCTCATTAGCTGTTCACTGTCGGCCGACGACTTGGGATATATTGCTAAATACATTTAAATAGTTATGCAATCAGCTGATATTTTGGGATCCAAATATGGAATGGTCCATATTTAGATACCGCGAACTGTCCATATTTGGCATTTCTTACGAATTTATATCCATATTTTTAAACTAAACAAAACAATGCAATAAAAGACCTCTAATACTTAAAAAAACATTTAGGCAAAACAAACATTTAGGCAATGCATAGATGCAATAAATATAATACTATTTCCAATTACATTACAAAAAATACTTAAATTTTAAGAACCATGAAAAGTTTTCGGGCAGCGGCAAAACTAAATAGTCTCACCGCGGCTAAAGCATTCCCTCTGCTAACGAGTTGAAACCTATACGCACGTATAGTGTTAGAAAGAATGAATCACCACTGATTTTTGGGTCTAGCGGTATTTGTTTCCGAGAAATGCCGGTATTCCAAATTAGGGATACTATTCCATATTTAGCTACTTTCCTTTAACTTTGCTACCATCTATGCGTTTAAAGCAAAGAGTTGGTGAGTTATACCCTTGCAGTTCCTGTTTGATGGTTCGATAAAACTCCCTAGTGTTATTCCTTATAAATCCTTCTTCCAGTTTTTCCACCCTAGATGTGTCATATCTTCCCATTTGAGCTCTTATGACCTTGGCAGCTTCTTCACTTTCATTACTGATGTCTTCCCATTTTTCATCGTTTTTATTGGAATACATTTGAACACCTCTTCTATGAATTTAACCTCCTTTCAAGTGCTTCATAACATTTTTTGTTCCACCACCTGTGCTACCTTTTTCTTGGGGGGTTTCCCAAACCTTCAGATGCTTTGATCTAGGTTTCTCTGATCTCATCCCAACTGTTCATCTCCATATTAGACAGGTTTTCGAGATATTTATCTTTGTTTTGCTCAAGAGTCTCAGCATTGATTCTAGACTTCTTGCTTATTCTCCGCTTGTGACTGGCTGTAATTTTACTTTGATTTCTGAGAGGTCTGATTCAATGTTGGCAAATTTTCTCACTTTGACGTTCAGGATTTCCTTATGGTTCCGGGTTGTTATTGCGAAATGATCGATTTTTCTGATTATTATAAAGTTTTTTTAAGGAAAGATGATTTTCTAAAAAATAATACTATTGTAATGTTTGAAAACAATGGAATGTCAACATGGCAATTCCCATTTGTCTTTAATCTTATGACAAAGTGTACACTTACAAATTGCATTCCTATAAAAGATAATCTAATTACAAATGCCATCTCTCTATCTATTTCCTCGCCCTATTATTTTTATTATATATTTTATGTAAGGCTGTGAAATCCCATATAAATGTGAAGCATTAAGCATTTAATTATCACCATTTAATCAATTCATTTTACGACCATCTTCATAGACATTTTTATTATTATTTCATTTTCATTATAAAACCCAATAACAATGACAAAATTAATGTTGCCACAGAGCACAATTTAAGTAAAAGATTAAAAGCGTTTTGATTAATCCTTCCGTCTAAATTAGTTAATAAAATATTATCTAGATATAACTAACTATTTACTTTTAGTTAATTGTAATCGTCTTCTCTGTTTAATTGTGTCTGTCTAGTCTTGTAGAAGTGTTGCTGTATTTATGTTTGTATTAGTCTGGTCTTAATGTATAGTTTAATGGTGTAATATTATATGTTAAGTGTAATCTATGTAAAGTAATATCATGAGAATTAGTAGTGTTAGCATTACAAATTTTAGAAAATGATAGTAACTAACATTTAGTTTCTAAGTTTTAATGAAATTCACAAACAGTTATTGCTTCTTGTAAAACTTAATTATGTATGAAGACAGAATGTGTGTAAGTTGGAATTCCAAGCTTTGAAATCCACAAAAAAAGTTAACGCTAATAGAAAATTGTGCAATCCGCGTTTATGCAGAATTAAAACTAATTAAGAAAAGAAACTAATTGTAGATTTTTAATTTACACTCAGCTATTGTTGATATATCGTTGTTTCTTTTAAGCGTGTGGGTTTTTTTTTTATCAAAAGCTTGAGAAAAACAAGATAAGTTTGTTTAATATAAAGAAAAGATAAAAATAAATTACGACGGTGTAGAAGAGAAACTTGTTACTAATACGTTCAAGTCTCGGTTTCGAGTCTGCGTTTTGCGTTTAACGTATTTTCTGCACTACATGCTGCTTCTGCACATTGAGAGAATAAATTAAATAGTTCCCAATGTCTTTTTTTATATAAGCAGTTTTTTTGTTCGAGGACTTGTTTATGGTGAAACAATTATTTATACAGTTAGAGACGTAGATTAAGTGTACGGTTCATTAGACTACGTTACAATAAATAGAAAGGAAGAATATATAAAAAATGGAAATTTACACAGGTTTGTCAAGTTTTTATCGGTTTTACTGGTTTTATATCTGGCTATTAATTTTGATACATTTTTAATGAATTCTTAAATTTTAATTAAATGGATTGTAATAGGAATGTGCGTTACAAAATAGACCAAAATTTGATAACTAAATATTTAATAGATTCATTAAATTTTTTAAGAGGATTTTATAGATAATTAAATTAAAATGAAAATTAAAAGTACGAATGTATGCAATGTAGATATTAATCTTCTGGAATTTGAAGATTTTGTCAATGAAAAATTAAATAAAACTTGATGATCGCGTATAAAATTGAATCGGATTTAGAGATTTCGTCAATATAACAAATAAAAAAACTAATTTTCTACAAAAACTAAAGTTTTGTTAAAATTGTCGGTATAATTTTAGGTAGATTTCAGATAATACAGAAATTAAATTTGCGAATAATTTAATTTATTAAGTAAATTTCTGTATTAATTAAAAATAATAAATTTAGCTTTTCCTAGCATTTTGCAATCTGTTCGTTTCTGGAAAGTTTCCAAAAAACGTTTTTTATTATATTGATGGAGTATAAATTTAATTTTTTTGTATTCTGATCCTATCTGAACCGAAGTTCTACTCATGCTCGACTAGCAATAATTGAAGACCCGTAGGAGCAATTTTCACCCCAAAAACTATCATACCCGTACATTAAGCGGACGTGCTGAGAACTAGTAGCACCCTCAAAATGACTTTCAATTCATTAAGTTTCTACTCAGCGAAATTTCCAGAAACACCTTCGAAACACCACATAAAATTTTATGTAATGATCATATATTTGAATATTGAAATTAATGCTTTTAGAAATTATTAACTTAACTTACAAAATCTATAATTTATACAGAAAATAAATCAAAATGACTGTGAATTATGGACATTTTACAAAACAGAAACTATAAAGTAAGCTATCACATAAATGATGTAAATTAAGGTTGCACGCGCACAAGGTAGAGTCAAAATATAATATTTAATTTTTAAAAGAAAAAAAAAGTTCTAAATTAATATATTGAATTTATATGTTATTTAAGATTATATAACCCTCTCATGAATGCATGAATTTGAACTGGCGAATACAAAAATATTTTAAGTATTTTTAGGATTATTTGTGTATTTGACCTTCTTGAAGTTTGATTTTGTATTATTTTGTTATTTTATACTTTATATACTTCAAGAATAATAATAATAACTGTTATTACCTACTAGTTTCGGCTCTTTATTATTAAAAATTAGCCATCATTGGCCTAAAAAATGAACATTTATATTATATGAAAATAAAAAACTCAGTTTTTTAATAACAAAACAAAACAATAATTTTAAATTATTGTTTTGTTTTGTTATTAAAAAACTGAGTTTTTTATTTTCATATAATATAAATGTTCATTTTTTAGCCCGATGATGGCTAATTTTTAATAATAAAGAGCCGAAACTAGTAGGTAATAATAGTTATTATTATTATTCTTGAAGTATATAAAGTATAAAATAACAAAATAATTATATTTTTAGGATAATATATTTTAGAATATCAGATTTTCGATCATGTCCACTGTAGTGGACTACATGCATTTATGGCTACAACTTATTTTTTTGAATGGAAGCTACAAAGCAATCCGGGGACAATGATTCATTGCACTTAGTACAAAACTATTACGTCTTTCTCGAACAGTTCTTGTCATGGTATCTATTAGCAATCTTTAGATTTGTTAATTTCGCCCAGTGATTACCTTCATGGTATCGCACCTCAGGTGGAGCCTTCGGGACTGGACGTTTCTTCAATCATGTTCGTCCTCTTCTTATTCTGCTCTGGTCATGTGTGCCGACATTACTGATCCTATAATTCGATTATTATTTGATTATTTTTTCCCAATATTTCATTCATAAATTTCCAGTGTAAACACAAAATAAAGATGTCCTGTCCTCCTTATTGTGGATACTGTATGCCACCGATAAGCCCTTTCAAATGCTGTCGTCATTGCGCACCCATACACCCCATGGGGGCTTGCGCCCCCTTGTTGCCGTATCCAGGAGCAGCACCATGCGCCCCCTGCCTACCCACATTGCTGTCACAAAGGAAATTGTGATACCCTTGCCCTCCTCGCAACCCTTTCTGTAGAAACACGTGTAGTAAAAGTAAAAAATGTAGAAAGTGAGAAATTTACTAAAATATTTGAGAAGATTTAAGAATATATAAGGCAGAGAATAAGGAGGATACATTGGACCATGAAGCATAAATTTCATAATAAAATTGAATTTGAAAAAGAACATGAAATAATGTTTAATTCAAAATGAAATAAATATCATAAATATCATTAATCAAAGCCCAGGCAATTGACGCTTTAAAATATAGAAGGGATACTTCCTTTCCGGCTGCCCGGTATAAAAACCAGGAGTTCACAACGGGGTCATTCCACGTCAAGTGGTCTAGGGCTCCCCGCACGACCATCTCGGATTTGGCGGAAATTTTATGTGGAGCCTCCCTATATCCAAAATGAACTTTGGTAAAATTTTAGGTTCACTGATGGAATATTCATGGAGTTACAGTTCTTTGTTTGACCCCATACTGGAACCCGCGACAGTATGCCAGCGAGATTTCAAAAACTTTGAATCCCAATATCTCATTCACAAGTTTTTCAAAATGCATGAAATTTTGCCAACTTGTACAACTTTATGGGCTTTATTCAATTAAATTAATCAAACTTTTTATGCATTGCACCCAAAAAGTGTAAAGTGCTTCAAAGCTGGCCTAAAATTTTACTGTTCAAAAAAAATGTAAAGTTTAGGTTTCCACAACTATGGCTGTAGTTAAGCTACAGGCTTAATACTTTGCACATAGTGTCTCTGTATAACTGTGTTTTCGATTGTGCAATTTTAACTTCCAAGTTACTCATGTTAGCTTACAAATTGAGTGTAAAGTTTGTGATTTGTGTAATGCGGTCAATAATGGGGTATTTTCAAACCGATTTTGCAAAAAAGTGTCATCCAGAAACTTTTTGAAACCTATTCCATTAGAAAGAGCATGTTTTCAAACCCCTAAAAAAGTTGGATAGTTGTTTCAACTCGGATATATAAGGCCCTAAAATCAGGTACAAAGCAGGGCGTCATTGCCGTGGCGACGCTGTACGCTACAACATATAATTCACCTTTATCTTTCAAGATTGTCAGTTGTTTTAACAAAGGTACCTTAAATAAGTGTATGTCTTGCAATGGTCCATGGTGACTTTGTCACTACCAGTTCAGAAGCTTGAACTGGCAACCCCATAGCCATGGGGGTCACGCCCAATAGCTGTGCAATACCAGCCACGGGTGGGTTTCTTCATCCAGGTTCCCAATCCTGTGGTTCGGTTTCTTTGTTGAGGCTCCAAAGCCTTGTGTTGGTATCTTTCTGGTTCCCAAGCCGATGATTTGGCTGCTTATCCTAGGTTCCCAAGCCTAAATTGGGTATCTTTTAGGTTTCCCAAGCCGAAGTCTAATTTGATTTTAGCCACCAACAGTTCTTTTACATCTTTTTGTATTTACTAGCCACGTTCTTCAGTTCGGCTGCTGCAAATTGGTATTGTCGACCAGATGATGTAACATAAGGAGCAGTAAGCATGCAAATGAAATGTTGTTCAGGAACCCAGCAAGCATCTTGTTTTTCTGGCCAATAAAATGAAACAGTCGGACCATGTGGGTGCATAAATTTTACCAGTGCATCGTTTTGTTCTACTGAAATTTACACTATGTTGCCGACCCACCATTTGTTGTCCTAAATACAGGCAACATAACAACCCAGGAAACATCTTGGGTAATTTCAAATTCCAGTTGGCGCCACAAAATTTATTGAATCGTTTGAAATTCTGCTGACGCAAACTGAATTCAAATCGACAGGTATAAATTGATGGTGTATTGTGCTACTTTTACAAAAACTGAAAAAATGGCAATAATGTCATAGGTGATTGTGTAGCAATTTTAAACGCACACAAAAAGCTTTCTCGAGCTGGCTCGAAGCTGGTTCCTTGTGTGTTGTAATTCGCAATGTTTACCAGTCCGCCATAAGCTTGGATAGTCATGCGGGTTAGTACTACTATTAGTGTTTAGTGTTATTAGTGTTTCAATTGACATAGAAATGTGTTTTGGGTACAGGAGGTTACCAATGCAATGAGGTCAGTAGGAGAGTAAGACATGGGTACTTATGCAGTACCTGTACATAGTACAAAAACTACTAACAATCTGAAAGATAAAAGACTGCATGTTGTGGAATGTGGCATCGTCGTGGCAATGACGCTCTGCTTTGCACCTGATTTTAGGGCCTTATATATCCGCGTTGAAACATCTATCCCACTTTTTTAGGGGGTTTAAAACATGCTCTTTCTAATGGAATAGGTTTCAAAAAGTTTCTGGATGACACTTTTTTGCAAAATTGGTTTGAAAATACCCTATTATTGGCCGCATTACACAAATCACAAACTTTACACTCAATTTGTAAGGTAAAATGGGTAACTAGGAAGTTAAAACGGCACATTCGAGAACACAGTTATACAGAGACATTATGTGTAAAGTATCAAGCCTGTAGCTTAACTACAGCCATAGTTGTGGAAACCTAAACTTAATTTTTTTTTTTTTAAAGTAAAATTTTAGGCCAACTTTGAAGCACTTTACACTTTTTGGGTGCAATGCATAAAAAGTTTGATTAATTTCATTGAATAAAGCCCATAAAGTTGTACAAGTTGGCAAAATTTCATTCATTATGAAAAACTTGTGAATGAGATATTGGGATTCAAAGTTGTTCAAATCTCGCTGGCATACTGTCGCGGGTTCCAGTATGGGGTCAAACAAAGGACTGTAGCTCCATGAATATTCCACCAGTGAACCTAAAATTTTACCAAAGTGCATTTGGTACATAGGGAGTCGTTCACAAGAAATTTCAGCCAAATCCGTGCTGATCGCGCAGGGCACTTTTGTAAAATAAGACCACTTGACATGGAGTAACCCAACGGTCAGATCAATAAATTGAATGAACACACTTAGGTACCATCGCTTATTGCGGCGCCGGTGTGGATAGAGTACTATGCACTGATCCATCAGGTCTACGCCTCCCATACGAGTTTTGTAATATGTTTGTACGAGTTTTGTAATACTTTTTGTCCTTCTTGCTCCACCGCTCAGCCATGGCTTGGGGATGACGTACGGCAGATGCTGATGCAATGTGGACGCGCAAGAATTATCTACCCACTGCGTAACTGTGATTTTGTTCTCGTTCATGACCGATCTGAACGAATCCCGGCCTTCCTTCTTCAACGAATTATTTGTTCGTCAATTGACATATATGTTCTTCTGGGTCAACTGCAATCAGAAATGAAGTCTGTAAATGTTCAAGAACGGGTCTTTTGTTACGCAACATGCATGCTTTCCACTACAGTTGACAGCTATATATTGTATGATATCAACGCAGTTATAAAGGCTGAATGATAAAATTACATTTCAGGTAACGTAGCATACTATAATATATTTTAGCACTCTTGAGGATTTTCCATAAAATAATCTTGTGGAAAATGTACGGCCATGTCCACTAGGTATTTTCAATTCTGCAATCTTAGCTACACTGTACTAGTTATAAGCTCATTACAGCTATAGTAAGCCTCTTCTTGGCCACTAGGTAGCACCACTATGCCGAGGAAGTCCACTGGAGTGGATTTCATACATCAGAGGTTACAAAATATGTTTCATTGAGCTATGAAACTAACCAATAGTAGCTGTCCACTACAGTGGACATGATGGGTTAAAGGGGTCAGTATACCTTGTGCGCGTACAACTTTAATCAATATTTACTGCATTTATGCGATAGCTTATTTTATAGTTTTTGTTTTGTAAAATGTCCATAATTCACAAAGTCTGGTTAATGGGGTAAGTGGGTTAAAGTCGCTAAATTTAATTTAATAAATATTTAAAAAAATAACGGTTATTAAACTACTTCTGTTCTTATTTGCATGAAATACATCTGGCAATACCGCATCCAACAGCTATCTGTGTGTATGTGCATAGTCGGTATAGTATAGTATGTAGTACCTATGTATGCGATATTTGGTAATAGCCCTAAAGATTATATTAACAATTGAGTTAAAAATAACAATTTAGACACAACGGTTTGCAAACTAAAATTTTATACAATGGAAATTATATGAGTTTGAGTATGGAAAAAAATCAGAATATATTACCGAAGCAAGAAATTATTAAAGGACTTTAAAGATTCAGCTGTAGGCACTAGGTTAAAAATTATAACTGAAATAATGTGGCGATAATAATGGGGCGTAAAGGTTTGGCAACGTTGAATGAAAAGTGGTGCGCATTTTGAAATTTTATAATATTTTTTGGAAATAATGATAAATTAAAGACCCTAGGTGTAAGTTTCATAAATGAGTTTTATTAAACATTTGATCGATTTAGGCTTCTTAGACCAAGAATGTTAAAATTCTTGCATTGTGTGTGATCTTCTGACGAAGGCCTAAGAAGCCGAAATGGATAAACTCATTTGTGAAACTTCCACCTATTGTCTTTAATTTATCATTACCAAAAATTATTATTAAATTTCAAAATGCGCACCACTTTTAGGTCAACGTTACCAATCCCACGCGCCTCATATATATATATATATATATATATATATATATATATCTTCGATTATTACAATTAAAATATCTCCAAGCTCACACGGCAGAATAGTTGTTTTTAATTTTTACATAATCTACGGAAATTGAATAATACAAGGCAAATCAATCAGTTTTTTAATCTTTAGCAGTTATGGCAAAGCAGCAGAATTATATGTAATATATGTTTTAAACAATATTGCTGTATGATAGAATTGGTAAAACCAGCCTACATTATAGACAATCATACAAACTTGAAACAATCGGAACACAGCCTGAATATATAAATATATTCAACCTTTCCGTTGTTCCGTTTCAACCTTTATTAATAAAAGCAAGGCTGCACTGATGAGGGATAAATCTTAAAAACAATGTTATTTTTGTGGATTTGGTTGAGTACCACGAAGGTGGACTGAAAGCTATTAAATAACTGACAAATCTCACATGAGGTTTGTTTTGGTAGTCAGATAGATATTTGATAGTCTAAACAGACTCAGTAATTGTTATAGAGCTCGGGAAAGGTTGAATATATTTATATATTCAGGCTGTGTTCCGATTGTTTTAAGTTTGTATGATTACCTATAACTTAATAAAATAAAAATACCTAGGCTGGTTTTACCAATTTTATACTACAGCAATATTGTTTAACACATTTTACATATAATTCTTATTCCGATTGTTTTAAGTTTGTAATATTGCTGTAGCATGTTAAATATTTAGTTTTTTTAAGTTTTTAGTTTTTTTGTTTACGAACTACACGTCAGATTTTACTCACCAAATTAAATTGAATGTATAGGGCAGGGGTCGGCAACCGGTTTTAAAAAACATTTGAGCCATTTCCCTCAAAAAAAATTAACAAATCTTAACAAAGAAATGTTAATTATACAAATCATACAAACTACAAAAAGAGAATCATACAAACTTAAAACAATCGGAACACAGCCTGAATATATAAATATATTCAACCTTTCTGGAGCTCTATAAGAATTACTAAGTCTGTTTTGGACTACCAAAACAAATCTCATGTAAGATTTTTCAGTTATTTAATAGTCCACCTTCAGTCCACTCAACAAAAACCACAAAAATAACATTGTTTTTAAGATTTATCCCTCATCAGTGCAGCCCTGCTTTTATTAATAAAGGTTGAAACGGAACAACGGAAAGGTTGTATATATTTATATATTCAGGCTGCGTTCCTATTGTTTTAAGTTGTATGATTATCTGGATAGATGGTATTATGGAAACCATTAAAGATAGAGCCATAGAAGAAGATGGCTGGAGAGATAAGGAGAGGTGGAAAAAGAAGTGCGGGATGCGGCAAAAGCTGTAGGAACCTCGCTGTATAAAAAAAATGATTATCTATTCTGCTGCTTTACCATAACTGCTAAAAATTAAAAAAGAGCTTCACAATAGCCGCAGAGGAATAATGGATAAACAAAATCACAATCAGTGAGATTTTGAAGAGTGCATTGATGCAGAGATTTGTTTTATAACAGGTTCCTAATTTGAGGTCTTTAGATTTAAACAACTTTCAAGTCTATCGTCGTAGAGCTACTGGGCTTCCATTTTATATTCAGGATGTTGTTAAAAATCTGAATAATATATAGAGCCCCAAATCAATAAGATTTCAAATGCCAACGGCTTAAATTAATTGTAACTTTCAATCTGTTCCAAATATAATTTCATCTTTCAAGATAGATTTTAAAAAACGATAATTTCTAAAACTGAATTGGAAGTATCGTCTCGTCCTTCTCGCAACTTCTTATTGAGATTGTTAAGTCTAATTTCAATTGCGATATTAATTTTTTGTAACTAGTCTTGATGACGATAAAGGGCTTCGAATACTCTGTTAAATGATGGTTTAACACCAAGCATTCGAAGTCTTTGACGAAGCCACCAAGCATTCAAAGACCATGAAAAATTGTCAATATTGCCAGATTCACTACATTGACTGAAATTTTTAAAAACATTTTCTCAATGATTTAATGTTTTTGCAAAGATTTGATTGACTATTTTAAGTCACGTCACGTCAGCAGCCTTTTATGTCCCCACTCCTGGGGCACCGGCATCTTCTCTGCCACATATCCAACCTCAGCACTTAGGATTGAATATGGGGGACCTAGCGGTTTATCGTCGAATCCGAACGATAACATTTTTACCAGAGAAGGGTTTAGGCTGTTGAGACCCCATGGTTGCCTAAGCCGGGTTGGGGAATTGAGTGATGGGTTGCAGCCAGTAGTTTTTAATTAAACTGCTTTAGTTCTGCGTAAGTAATACTTTAGTAAGTAAATTATTGTATGTCCTATATACATCCTTATGCCATTATTACAATCATAAAAGTATCTAAATCGTTCCTAAAAGTCCAATCTAAATCAAATGGAGTTTCATTATTAAACGATTTCTGTTAGTTATTACTATGCCAACAACTCGCGTCACTAAACAATGAACGGTACTTACGTTCTAACGGCACAGCAGCTACAGATTTGAACAAATTGGATGGTTAGATTAGGTTATAACGGAGCAGATAAATCCAGACCACATATCGCGCGGTAGCGCGACCTCTCGATCCGAAATAAGAAAAAATGTTGGACAAGGGTTAGATCAGGTTATATTAGAGCAGATAAATTCAGGCCACCGCGATAGCGCGATCTTTCGCTGCGGTGGTGTTAATACGTAAGTACCCAAAAAACTGATTAATAGACGTAGTGAAAATAAATTTGCTGGTATTAAAATTTAAATAATCTGTCTTTCATTTTGAATCAAGAGTCTCGGCCTCTCAGTCTGGATTTATCTGGCTCTAATGTAACTTAACCTAACCATAACCTAATCTAGATTAGGTTAGGTTAGGCTTACCTAGTTTAAATCGACAACGACCAAATAATGTTCCCGTCACTGTACGTTTTCACTAGTTAACAATTTTTGTCCCGGAGACTCATTGCGTTTAAAGCATTTAAACTTCGCAACTCATGCACAGGAGCCTTTTTTCACATACTTGTATCATAAACTACTATTTTAATCCTGATGTATACTGCAATGGAAGGTCTATCTTAAAACAGAAACGTACTTTTCTCAAGTAATTTAAACAATCGAATGTAATTTTTCTAAATCTCTCTCAATCTCAATTTTCTTCTTCTTTCGAATAAGCCCACTTCTTTGGACCACGCTTGTTGAATTGTTGGGCTTTGACCATTGCCCAGTATCAATATCTATTTAAAAAAATGAAAGTTGTATTTCTACCAATAAACTTACAATACATGTGATGGACGAGTTAAAGAGCCACACAACTTACGAAAAGAGCCGTATGCGGCTCGCGAGCCGCGGGTTGCCGACCACTGGTATTGGGTAATAAATTAAGTGTGTCCTGATTTTAAACAGCAATTAACAAAAACGCAATAGATTGAACGAATTTTTGTTGAACATTGTCGAGTAAAATCTGAAATTTAATAACAAGTTAAATGCTTAATCCTGAATTAACAATTAATACTTAAAAAATACATCGGTTAGATGACTTCCGTTTGTTTCGATGCATTAGTGAGATCGATGCAACAATGAGCGCATTGCAAACTTGTCTTGTCGAATATTTCGTTTTAAGTCAGGGTGTCAGGTCGGTTCTGATAAACTTTCGATTTAACATGACCCTATAAGAAATAATCCAAAGCCGACAAATCCGAAGAAAGAAGAGGCCACAACTAATCTCCACGCTGGGAAATCAGACGACCGGGAAAGAACTCGCGTAACACTGCCATTGCTGATACCAAATATCTTTTATTGGTAATCGGAGTTGAGCGATGCCATCCATTGAGAATGTTTGTAGCATCTCTATATAACGTTCGCTATTGACAACTACTGCATTTTCCATTTCATCCTCAATAAAATATGGTCCCAATACTGCAGCTGAGCATATTCCACACCATACCTTTTGAGAACGCAGCTCTTCTTGGAATATAAGTTAAACGTTTTCTGCAGACTACTAACGTAATTTTTGTTTGTACCTCTCTCGATGCAAATAGAACTGTGCTTCGTCACTTATAATTAGTCCGTTGACAAGCTTATCCTCTCTGCCCAAAATCCACGGACTGAATTCTAAACGTCAGTTACGGTCTATTGGAAGAAGTTTTTGAGCTTTTTGCAATTTGTAAGGCCGAGAGAGTAAATCTTTCTTTAAAATTGTTCTTACCAAATTATGTGAAATTCCTACTTGCTGAGATAAACGTCGAACAGATTGATTGGAATTTTCTCAATTCTTTTCCTTACTTGTGAAGTATTTACTTCTGTTCTAGCTTTTTTTTACTCTCTGCAAGTTTAGTTTACAACGATATTTTTCGACCCATCTTGCAATTGTCTTGCAATTTGGTGGCGCTGGAAAATTAAACTTTTGTCAAAACCACCTCTGAATTTGAATAATGGCGTTCGTTTTAAACTATACGAAGCGATCACATAGCTATAGAGAAATCTATAGTAATAATAATAATTTATAATTTGAATAATGGCGTTCGTTTTAAACTATACGAAGCGATCACATAGCTATAGAGAAATCTATAGTAATAATAATAATTTATAATTTGAATAATGGCGTTCGTTTTAAACTATACGAAGCGATCACATAGCTATAGAGAAATCTATAGTTATATTTCTTTAGACGTATGAGTCTAGTTCAGTCTATCTGATCTTGCTTGTTCATACTGCCTTGCATAGTCTATCTAGTGTTGTCTATGTATTGTTGTCTTATATATTTACTTTTCATGCCCAGTTCTTTCCTAAATTATATAGGAAAGACAATCTGTAGCCTTCTGTCTTTAGTGCTTGCTGTCAGGTCTTGTCTACTAGGAAATTATTGATCGTCTGGTCACGTTCGTACAGTCTTTCTGTCTTCTCTTGTTGGTCGTGACTGAGCTAACCTCGTGTATATAATCTTGTTTGTTTTGTCTAGACCAGCGTTTCTCAACCTGGGGTACGCGTACCTCCAGGGGTACGTGAAATGATCTCCGGGGGTACGCAGAAAAAAGATTGTAATGGATTGACATTGATGGATAACTTGAACATAAAAGAAAAGATAAAAATTAACAACATCAAAAGATGTTACTAAGGGAATTTTCCATAAACTGTCTTCCAATTTTTATTGTTCGTTACATATTGAAGAAGTTTTACATCATACAGAAGTTATTATACATAATGGGGGGTACGGTAGGGGTACGTGGATTAGGGATGACAGGTCAAGGGGTACGCAAGTAAAAAAATGTTGAGAAACGCTGGTCTAGATTGTCTAATTGTGTTGAATGACCTCTTCTATCTAGTCTCGTATATTTAGGTTTGTCTATCTAATCTTATTCATTTAATAGTGTTTGTGTAGTATTATCTAAACTACTGCTATTTAGTCTTATATATTTTGGTTTGTCTATCTAATTTTATTCCTTTAATAATGTATGTTTAGTATTATCTTAAGTAGATCGTCTAATCTTGTCTCTTTGGTAATGTTACTCCCTAGTTTTTGTATCTATTTTGTCTATTTAATATATAGTCAATTTACATCTGGCCTTGCCTGTGTATATTAATTTTCTTTGTTTTATTTACTTAGTCTTGACTGTCTAGTTTTTTATTCCTTGTCTATATAGTCATTCTGAAGTCTAGACTACTTGTTTGGTGTTTTTTTGCTTTGTCTAGTTTTGTTCTTTATATATAGAATTGTATATGGAAAGTCACTCGTCTGAAATTTGAATCAGTAATTTTTGGTTCCATATAAGTGTACGGAAATATAAAAAAATAAGTTTCTTCAGATAATGGGCAAAACGTTTTTATTTTTAATGGGTTTATTTTATATTTATATGTTTCATTTGTATTTTCATGTTAGTTTGTTCAGTTATGTATGTGACTGTATAGACGACAAAAGACATAAAAAATATTATATGTGCCTACATAAAACACCGGAAAAAGGCTACGGGCAATATTTCCTCGTCTACTTTCCGAAATAAACGTCGAAAATCTAATCCGAGCCTTATCATCAATTCCAACGAGTAGCAAATCGGAACGCAGACGCCGTTCCTTGAGTAAAACCGTTCTCGTTTCCCACCGAATTCCCATTCGTTTCAATTTCTCGATTATATATTAACGCTTTTGCGCTTCGCTTTCTTTTTGCCCTTTCTTGTTGCTTTTTCTTTCCGTCCTCGCGCGTGTTTTGTATTCTTGGTGGACGCGCGCGTAATGAAGAGTAATGTCCGACCGGGCCGGGCTAAGTGGCAGAAATTGTCCAATATTATATGGACGGGAAAAAAAGTGTATATATTTTGGGTAAAAAAGAAGGGTCAATTACTAAAACTCGAAGAGTTTTATGTCGCCGAGATTTTTCAAAGGCTTTATTATTTGAATTCCGTAAATATTAACTTAAATAAATATTTCTTTGTTTTAAAAAAGCGTTTTCGGCGTCTGTTATTTAAGCTTCTTTCTACGTAAAAAAGTCAATATTATATTCACTCTTGAGAGTTTAAGTGTGCTTGAAAGGAGATACTGGATTTCAACGTATTATTAGTGAAGCAGAGTAGTGACAATTACTGTCCATCGCAGCCATTCATGTAATAACGCCCTTCAAGAACTTACCGCAAATAGGACGCTTCTAGTTAACTTACCTCTTCAACTAACCCTCAACAAGTTCTATACAAATCTAGTTATATATTAAAATTTATAGCATATAAATATAATTTGCTATGCAACAACATAAAATCATAGTCAACATAAATATTTTCAAATTAACTTTTTAAATATTTAAATTAAATTAACAAATTGCATGCGGGACGAAATCAGGATGAAACTTAAATGATGTGATTGTAATGACAAGAAATAAGGAAAATATTGACAGTAGATCCTCCCGAACAAATGAAGTAATACATTTGGAACTGAACAGAATAATAATAATCAAGAGAATACAGAAAATAAAAGTCTTTAAATATAATGTTTTTAACAAAGAGTTCAAATATATCCACGGCTCGTTTCAAATGGTTTTGTCTGTTGGAGGCTACTGTCTTTAAGTATTATTTAATCAGTTTCATGGTGTTTATTTAACCCTTTTGCTGCGAATTACTTTTTTGAACTAATGTGATTTTGTGCTCAATATTCTGAACATTACATTATAGCCCGTGAGGAATACTTTTATAACTTTATATTATTTGCAATAATTTGCAAATAATGCCAAATTTTAAAAAACCAAAATCTCTGTTCGAAGCAAATTTTGTTCTTTTTTTGTTGGTTTGAGTGGACATACTTTTGTTTTGTGTCAAAATTGGACGTAAACGTCAAAATAATTTGCAAGAATTGCCAAATTTTCTAAAACCAAAATCTCTATTCGAAGCAATATCTGTTTTTTTGTTGATTTGAGTGGACAAACTTTGCAAAATTCATTTGTTTTACGTCAAAATTGGACGAAAGTGTCAAAATAATTGGCAAATTTTGCCAAATAAAAAAAAATCTTTATACGAAACAAAATTTGTTTTACTTTTGTTAATTTGAATGGACAAACCTTGCAAAATTCTTTTGTTTTGTGTCAAAATTGGACGAAAACGTCAAAATAATTTGCAAAAATTGCCAAATTTTCTAAAACCAAAATCTTTATTCGAAGCCAATTCTATTTTTTTGTTGATTTAAGTGGACAAACTTGGCAAAATTCCATTGTTTTATGTCAAAATTGAACGAAAACAACAAAGTAATTAGCAAAAATTGATAAATTTTGAAAAACCAAAATCTCTATTGGAAGCAATTTTTGTTTTTTGAGTGGACAAACTTTGCAAAATTCCTTTGTTTTATGTCAAAATTGCACGATAACGACAAAATAATTTGCAAAAATTGCCCAATTTTCAAAAACTGAAATCTCTATTCGAAGCAAATTTGGTTTATTGTTGATTTGTGTGGACAGACTATTTAAAATTCTTTTGTTTTATGTCAAAATTGAACTAAAACGACAAAATAATTTGCAAAAATTGACAAATTTAAAAAAACCAAAATCTCTATTCGAAGCAAATTTTGTTTTTTTGAGTCGACAAACTTTGCAAAATTAATTTTTGTAGCCAAAATTGTCAAAATTTTATCTAAATGGATCTATCTAAATGGACAAAAACGTCAAACTAATTTGCAAAAATTGCCAAATTTACTAATAAACAAAATCTCTATTCGAAGCAAATTCTGTTTTTTGTAGATTTGAGTGGACATTTGAAAAATTCTTTTGTTTTATGTCAAAATTGGACGAAAATGTCAAAATATTTCCAAATATTTCTAAAGAATCAAATTTTTTTTTTTTAATTTGAATGGACAAACCTTGAAAAATTCTTTTGTTTTGTGTCAAAATTGAACAAAATCGACAAAATAATTTGCAAAAAATGCCAAATTTTTAAAAAACAAACTCTCTATTCAAAGCACATTTTGTTTTTAGAGTGGGTAAACTTTGCAAAATTCCTTTGTTTAATGTCAAAATTGAACGAAAACCACAAAAAAAATTGCAAAAATTGACAAATTTAAAAAACCAAAATCTCTTTTCGAAGCAAATTTTGTTTTTTTGTTGATTTGAGTGGACAAACTTTGCAAAATTCATTTGTTTTACATCAAAATTGGACGAAAGGGGCAAATACTGCCAAATTAAAAAAAACAAAATCGTTATACGATACAAAATTTGTTTTATTTTTGTTAATTTGAATGGACAAACCTTGCAACATGCTTTTGTGTCATATGAAATGTTTTATGTTTTGTGTCAAAATTGGACGAAAACGTCAAAATAATTTACAAAAATTGTCAAATTTTCTTTAACCAAAATCTCTATTCGAAGCAAATTCTGTTTTTTTGTTGATTTGAGTGGGACAAACTTTGCAAAATTCTATTGTTTTAAGTCAAAATTGAACGAAAACGTCAAAGTAATTTCCAAAAATTGCCAAATTTGCTAAAACCAAAATCTCTATTCGAACCAAATTCTGTTTTTTGTTGATTTAAGTGGACACACTTTGCAAAATTCTATTGTTTTATGTCAAAATTGATCGAAAACAACAAAATAATTTGCAAAAATCGCCAAATTTTGAATACCATTTTTGGATGCAAATTTTGTTTTTTTCAGTGGACAAACTTTTTTCAGTGGGCAAAATTAATTTTTTATGCCAAAATTGTCAAAATTCACAAAAAGTGTAAAAATAATTGGCAAATATTGCCGAATTACAAAAAACTAAATCTTTAAACGAAACAAAATTCGATTTATTTTTGTAAATTTCAATGGACAAACCTCAAAAATATTTTGTTTTGTGTCAAAATTGGACGAAAACGTCAAAATAGTTTTCAAAAATCGCGAAATTTTCTAAAACCAAAATCTCTATCCGAAGCAAATTCTGATTTTTTGTTGATTTCAGTGGACCGACCCACTTTGCAAAATTCTTTTCTTTTATGTCAAAATTGAACGAAAACGACAAAATAATTTGCAAAAATTGCCAAATTTTCAAGAACAAAAATCTCTAATCGAAGCAAATTTTGTTTTTTGTTGATTTGAGTGGACAAACTTTGCAAAATTCATTTCTTTTACGTCAAAATTGGACGAATGTGTCAAAATAATTGGCAAATATTGCTAAATTAAAAAAAAAACAAATTCTTTATACGAAACAAAATTTGTTTCATTTTTGTTAATTTCAGTGGACAAACCTTTCAAAATTTTGGTTTGTGTCAAAATTGGACGAAAACGTAAAACTAATTTGCAAAAATTGCTAAATTTATTAATAAACAAGATCTCTATTCGAAGCAAATTCTGTATTTTTTTGTTGTTGTTTTGAGAGTGGACACTCTTTGAAAAATTCTTTTGTTTTATGTCAAAATTGCACGAAAATGTCAAAATAATTGGCAAATATTTCCAAATTTTCAAAAACCAAAATCTTTATAAGGAACAAAATTGTTTTTTTTTTTATTAATTTGAATGGACAAACCTTGCAAAACTCTTTTGTTTTGTGTCGAAATTGAACGAAAACAATTATTTAAATATAAAATAAACATAAAACATAAAAACATAAAATAATTTGCAAAAATTACTTTATTTTAGTTTCAACTACTAAAATAGAATTTTTCACCTTGAATCCACATTTCATCTTCAAATTCACGTTGCAGCAACGTCATGTTGCGACAACTTCATGTTGCGACAACTTCATGTTGCGGCTTCGTATTGCGACAACTTCAAGTTGTAACAACTTCATTTTAAACTTGAATCACACTACTAACTTATAATAATTAAGTGGGCCATGGAAATCACAATCTAATACTTCTAGTCCAATTCAGTTGGCATTGTAGAGAATTCATTAAATTAACTACATTTGAATCTAGTGGACAACATAGACAAGACAAGACTAGATAAAGGCAAGAACGAGAAAAGACTAGACAAGACTGGATAAGACTAAACAAAATTGGACAAGCCTAGACAAGACTAGGTAGGACTAGACAAGACTAGACATAAAAATTAAAAAAATGTTATCCGCATAGTTAACAATTATATTTTGGGATCTTTTCAGCGATAAGATCCTAGGTCAGGGATCGCGAACCTTTTTGAGTAGTGGATCAAATATTGTTCAGTATATTTTTCGTTTTAGCTCGTGGGTCACCAGGCCGTGGCATCACTTGAAAAAGAGGAGGTAGGTCAAAGACTACTTTTGGTCGTTCATGAAGACGTTCTCACTTTTAAAGGCTTTTACAAAATTCAAGTTTCCTTCTTGTTTTACATCTTCTACTTTGCAAGTGGAGAGCAAAAAATAAAGACCGCATTCAAAAAAATTCACAAAAATTTCTGATTTATTTTACAATCAAATCAAATTAGAGGATGTGGAATATTCTGCTTAAACTATAGAATGTTTCTTAGAACGTTCAATGCCTCCGTGGCAAAAATTGCTAACTAGTTCTCACTTTTAAAGCCGTTTACAAAATGCAAGTTTCCTTCTTGTTTTACACCTTCTACTTTGGAAGTGGAGAGCAAAAAATAAAGGCCGAAGTCAAAAAAAGTTCACAAAAATGTATGATGTATTATACAATCAAATCCAATTAGAGGATGTGGCAATTAGAGCCTCCGTGAAAAAATTGCTAACTAGTAAAAACGCACAGTGACGGGAACACTATTGGTCGTTGTCGATGTAATGTAAGTAAACGTAGATTTAATCTAGATTAGATTATGATTAGATTAAGTTATGTTAAGTCAGGTAAATTCAGACTGAGAGACCGAGACTTCTTGTATAAGAAAAATTAATTCAATTTAAATATACTTCAGAAAATTTATTTTCACTACGTCTATATTTTTGGTTTAGTGATGCGAGTTGTTGCCATAGTGACAACAAACACAAATCGTTTAATAATGAAACTCCATTTGATTTACATTGGACTTTTACGCACGATTTGGACTTTTATACACTATTATCATAATGGCATTCTTCACATACAATAATTTACTTATTAATGTGTTCATTTTGGGGTGCGAGTGGATAAAAATATTTAAAATACAATAATTGGAGAAGAAATTTCTTTTTGATATATTTAATATTCATTCCTTTGTGGTTGAGAAATTTTAATGAGGAAATAATAAGAATTCTAAAATCAACGCCTGGATCACCTAAAAAACCTATGTGGGTCACTGTCTGACCCGCGGGTCATATCGCCATCCCTGCCCTAGGTGCAGGAATGAGTCCCGAATCTTTCACCCAGGGCAACGCAACGTTCCAATTAGAGTCTATGTATTTATTAATCTCTTTGTTATGTTTAAAAAAGCCACAATTAATTCATGACGTCTGTAGACTGCTATAGCAGTCCATAGCATCTGACCGCCCAATCAATTCGACTACTATAACAGTCCATAGCACCTGGGCGTCAAATCATATTGAACTGCTATAGCAGTCCATAGCAGCGAAAGGGTTAAACAAAACTATTCAAAGTTTAAACAAATTTACAATAATTAATAATTTTCAAATACTGAAATTATCTTCAACCGAGAATCCATTTTTAAGGTAATTACTAAACTTTTTTTAAATAAATTTGTTTTTAGGAAATTGAAACTAAATCTATTTAGTCTAGATGTTTGTTCAATCCTAATTAAATTAATTCAGTCGGTCTAATTTAATTTGATTCCGAACCAATACATTTTAATCCAAAATCGCTATCTAAACATTTTCCAACGAACAAACCCAGAAATTGAGACAAACATTGCATTTTTCAAATACGAAATACATTGTGGTTTATGTAAAGAAATATCTAATTTGAATAGATTAGCGTAGTAATAACATTCAGTGAAACAAGCGAGTCAAGCTTAATTACTTGAAATGTGGCATGGACCGATAGATTTCAATTTGCATATTAATATTCAATACTTAGGCTGATTATTAGTTATAATTAGAACGGAGGGATGTATTAGTTCTAGCTCAAAGCAGCCTGATATATTTAATTGTATTTGACATGCTAATTGAATATATGAGTGCAAACTAAATTATTAAAAATACCAACACTATTTGCTATATATTACACGGTTACAGGTTTTATTTAAATTTAGGACAGTGGAATTACATGTATTTATTTTTGTTGTTTGTTTAAGCCACTGAGTAAATTTTGTAATCTAGTGATGAATTACAAATGGAAGAGAAATGATAAGAAAAATGTGATAATGGAGAAAAAACCGTTCAATTTATCGATAAGATAAAAAGTTTGTTTTGACTAATATTTAATCATTTCTTATAGTGTTTGTAGACAATTAAAAACTATTCAGCAACGGTTAAAGTAAATGCTAGTGGATGATAAGTCGTGAGTTAAAGTGAATTGTTGAAGATTAAGTTATTTTAACAAATTGTTTATTTTGACACGTACTTTGGAAAATATATGTAGTTCTATAATCAACACTTTGCACAATTTACCAAACATTTATTAAGTCATTTTCACAAGATAACAACTAGATAGTTGATGGTGTACCTAACAATTATTAGTTGTTCATACAATCGCATCTAAGGTTCTTTTTATATCTTAGCATTTTATGTTCGTTTGATAATTTATATATCTGGTACTGGTAAGGTCCAGACAAGAATATTGCTATCGAATAATTTATTAGCAAGGAGTACAAGTTTGCACATTTGGGGTCCAGACAGAAAATTTCCCTAAGGAGACTTGCGGGTCTTTTGGGAACTGAACCAACGACCTATGTATTCAGTGACAATTTCAAACGATAACAATAGGTATCGACTTGAGAGAATGCTAAAGAGGTTACGTAAATTTTGTTACTGAAGTTAGTCGTTAGTTATTTGTATACCTAGTAAAGCAAGACACACAGGAATAACTAAGTATGACTAGACAAACCCAAATAGACAAACCAAATAACAAAAGTAGATTAGGTAAGAAATACTACTTAATAATGTTACTACGTAGATTAGACTACACACAGGACAAGAGAGACGAGACTAAGGAGACGGGATTAGAGAGACAAAACTAGATAGACAAAAATAGACAGACGGTACTAGATAGACGAGACTAGAGAGACGATACTAGATGGACGAGACTAAACAGACGAGACTTGAAAGACGGGACTATACAGCCTATTTATTGAATCACATGAGTAGGTATATTTGACCAGCACTCCGTCATTAAGACACTATGCTGGCATATTTGCGTGTCTGACCCATTAAGACCATTCTACATTATTAGTTCCATGATATTGATGTATTGATCATGCCTTTTTATTTTTTTTTGCACACTGATCTAAGTGTTCTTCACTTTTTGGCCATGTCTGACCGGCGCCCAACATGCGCCTTTCGATATCGTTCGGTTAGAGGGCAGGTGAATAACACGTGCGCATCTGTGACATTCTCACGCATAAAGATGATAGCCTTCTGCCAAATCCATGAAGATAAGCTTCAAAGTTACCATGCCCCGTACTTAATTGTGATGTGATAACGTAATATCAATTTGGTGCCAGGCATGGATTGATGAGATAAATGCTATTGTCCACAATCCTGTTTTGGCTGCTTCCCAGCTTAATTCTCATGGTATCGGTTGCGTTTCTAGGTCTGTAATGATAGCACCCGATGCATGCTTTGCAAGGCAATCAGTTCTTTAATTGCCATCCACTCCAACATGTGCCTTAACCTGGTGCCATCGTATTTTGACACTCGAATATGACTATGACTTTTTCCATGTATGCCTTTTCCATGTATCTACTAGTAACTCCGTGGGCTTGGACATAAATTGTAGAGCTCTAACACTTTTATTGTTTTAGGAGGAAGGGGAAACCTTTTATAGGCACCCTCTAGCTGGGTAGTATGGAACTCCTCTTCCAGAGATAGTATAACCACCAAAACCACCTCCCCCCTTTTTCTCATCTTGTCCCTAGCGCTGCCGTTGTTTGCACCCTCTCGGTGTATTATCACTCGGCAACTTTGGGTTCACGGCTCTTTGGTAACTTTTAATTTGTTGGCCTGCTTCCAGTCTGCTCTCATCTACTTCCTTGGTCTTCATTATGCCTCTTAGCATCTCCTCGGTTGCGTTCCAATTATCTTTACTTTATAGCATGGTTTCGGTCATATTCTCTTTGTACGGCCATACACCAGTTTTCCTTGCCATCCCTAATCTTAGCTTGTCCCATCTTTCGCAAAAGAATATTGTATAACCCGCGTCATCTCTTTCGCCGCAGTACCAGCACTGATCGCTTCGCCTTTTGCCTATTCTGTGTAGAAAGGCTTTAAAGCACCCATGTCCCGTTAGCGCCTGGGTAACATGTAATCGACGTTTCCTTGTTTACGTTCAGCCCAGATTTGCACATCCAGGGATCTAACACTGATCGACTATCACTGATTATAGACCAACTTTCAATGGGATTTATGTTTCCGCCTACAAACTCTAGTGCCTTTCTAATTACGACAAGTTTGGCCTGAAAGATTGAGCAGTGACTCTGCAGCCGTAGATTGTAGATATGGTGGTGACGACTTATACTGCGACCTTTATAGATCTATTGTAGCCTACCCTCTTCCTCTAAGCTTTGTTGTGCTTACCCATTTAGAGCGCCTCCTCTAATACTGATTTCTTAAGGGAATTTCAGAATCTGGGTGGGAATGAAGGACTGCAACTCTTCTGCGTTCAGGCAGTGAGCCCCGAGCTACATCTGTCTCTTGTGAAACAGTGCTCTGCAGTCTTTGAGCAGATGTATGGGGTCTCCTCTGCTGAATCAAAGAATCTGCATCCGTCATCCTTCTCTAGGCCTAAGGCTTTGAGGTGTTTTCTAAGTCTGCAGTGTTCCATCAGGACCCCTGTCAGAATTCGAAGCTTGTTCCTGTTTAGTTTCAGGCAAGCTTTTGTTTTTTTTCTGATTAAAAGATCCCAGCATCACTTTGAACTGCCTTAACGCTGGAAGTTCTTTCCAGATTTTCATACATTGTTCTCTCCGAAACAATCTGCAGCCGAAACAGTTCATAATAAATTTCCTCGTCTTCTTTGTAAACGACAAATGCAGGATCTACTCCTCTTTCGGATCCCGAGCCATCTGTGTATACAGTGGTTTCTAGTGTATTGCACAAAGTTAGGTGGTATTTAATTCATCCGATGTCTGCGGGATGGATACAGTTCGCGATATTGATTATGGGTTTGATTAGTTTTTTAGTTTTATTTAGTTTGGAAGTAACCAGACCGGTAACCTCAGTAAATGTTCTTTCGTTGACATTTCCTATTTGAGAAAACAGGGCTATTTCCAGGGCTAACATATTATTGCTCACATGTCAATTGGAATCAGACCTATTATTACGCAACTCACCTCAGATGAATCCTGCGGATATCCTTTAAAGATACGTTTCTCCATCCAGATACTTGTCTCCGAAATAATTGCTTTCCCATCTGCGAAATAATCTCGAAAAGGTTGATTGAGTTGTTGGCATTTTTTGACTATCAATCGTTGTATGATTAGAGGCCACCAGGCTTTCTCAAAGGCTCCGCTAATGTTAAGGGCTACAGCTAAAGAAGTACTACTTCAATTCGTTGATAAAATCATTTCTTTCATCGACAACGATGAAAGGAATGATTTTTTCAACACTCAGAGAAGAAAGCGTTGAGAAGAATTTGAGAGGTTTCTAATAGGTCGGGAGTAGAATTTGAAACTTTTATCCCATTTAGGTAAGCTGTGGATGATTTCTTTGATCTGATTATCCTATTCGCTCCGAGCGCAACAACACCAGCGCCAAAGGTAACACTTTTAAGTACTTGATGACCGATATTGAACAGAAAGAGCGAAATATAATTTTCATATTTTTAATCAGCAGCAAAAATATAGAAACGTTTTTAAGTTTTGCTGTAACAAAAAAATAACGATTTTGACAAAATCGATTTTCTCCAATTTCGTAGTTTCCGCGGTATTGACTTCCCGTGTCGATGGTATTTCTTAATTGAAAGCTTCCTAAGGAACATTATATACGATTTCCAACTAATTTTAGGACGCGGAATCGATTGGTGAAGACTCCAAGTCTCTGTGGTAACTTATTCAAATGTTATGACAACGTGAAATCTGCCGGAAATGCGAGATTAGGGATTTTGGAGACGAACTTGTCTTTTTCGTCTCGGATGACACTAAGCGCGGTTATGCACGAACCGAACCGTAGCCCTTAGATTTTCGTTGGACAGATAGTTTCCTTCTCTCCTCTCTAATTGCACCTGAACTTTGCTGAGACTTGCGTAGAATTGTGACTTCAACAGTCCACCGGGGGACTCAGGAGAGACTATACAGACGAGACTAAACAGACGAGACTAGACAGACGAGACTAGATAGACGAGACTAGACAGACGAGACTAGACAGACGAGACTAGGCAGACAAGATTAGACAGACGAGACTAGACAGACGAGACTAGACAGACGAGACTAGACAGACCAGACTAGACAGACGAGACTAGACAGACGAGACTAGACAGACGAGACTAGACAGACGAGACTAGACAGACGAGACTAGACAGACGAGACTAGACAGACGAGACTAGACAGACGAGACTAGACAGACGAGACTAGACAGACGAGACTAGACAGACGAGACTAGACAGACGAGACTAGACAGACGAGACTAGACAGACGAGACTAGACAGACGAGACTAGACAGACGAGACTAGACAGACGAGACTAGACAGACGAGACTAGACAGACGAGACTAGACAGACGAGACAAGACAGACGAGACTAGACAGACGAGACTAGACAGACGATACTAGACAGACGAGACTAGACAGACGAGACTAGACAAACGAGACTAGACAGACGAGACTAGACAGACGAGACTAGACAGACGAGACTAGACAGACGAGACTAGACAGACGAGACTAGACAGACGAGACTAGACAGACGAGACTAGACAGACGAGACTAGACAGACGCGACTAGAGAGACGAGACTAGACAGACGACACTTTACAGACGAGACTAGATAGACGAGACTAGATAGACGGGACTAGACAGACGAGACTAGATAGACGAGACTAGACAGACGAGACTAGACAACTGAGACTGGACAGACGAGACTAGACAGACGAGACTAGACAGAGGAGACTAGACAGACGAGACTAGACAGACGAGACTAGACAGACGAGACTAGACAGACGAGACTAGATATACGAGACTAGACAGACGAGACTAGACAGACGAGACTAGACAGACGAGACTAGACAGACGAGACTAGACAGACGAGACTAGACAGACGAGACTAGACAGACGAGACTAGACAGGCGAGACTCGACAGACGAGACCAGACAGACGAGACTAGACAGACGAGACTAGACAGACGAGACTAGACAGCCGAGACTAGACAGCCGAGACTAGACAGCCGAGACTAGACAGCCGAGACTAGACAGACGAGACTAGACAGACGAGACTAGACAGACGAGACTAGACAGACGATACTAGACAGGCGAGACTAGACTGACGAGACTAGACAGATGAGACTGGACATATGGGAGTAGACAGGCGACTACCCAGACGAGTACTAGACGGAGAAGACTTGACAGTAGAGAGTAGACAGATGATACTATACAAATGAGACTGGAGGAACGAGACTAGATGACGAGTCTGGACAGAGGAGATTAGACTAACGACATTAGTCAGAGGAGACTGGACACACGATACTAGGCAGACGCGGCAGACGAAACTAGAGAGACTAGACTAGAATGACAAGACTAGATTAGACTAACTAAGCTAGGCAAACAGGACTTAGTTTACAAGACTAGACAAGGCGGGTTAAATAAATAAGAGTACACTCATATGATAATGAACAACATTTAAAATGATGAAGCTCTTTACATATATAGCAAGTGATATGCAAATGATATATTATATTTAAATAGACTAATAGATAAGATTAGATTGACAAGATAATATGGACAAACTCTAGAATCAAATGTGTAGAGATTTTTCTCTTCTGAAAACTTGAAATGTTAGGTGTGACCTTTATTGCATCTAATGTTAATTGAAGATCCACGATCTTGTCGTTGTAGATTAATGTTAGATTTGCATAATTGAAGTTAATTAAAACATTTCAAGCCTTTTCCGAAACATAAACAAAGTGATTAAGTCCAGAAAATTATGTAAATATCCTAATCGCAGTGCATATATTATTGCAAGTCTGTAATTACGCCTAAAATGAAATAAATTTCATCTGGTGGAAGAATCTAACGTGTATGCGGGAAAAATGTTGAGTTTACGTAGTAAAATAAATTGAAATAAAACACGAATTATTATTAATAAAGCCCAATATAAACCGCACGATTACAAAATAAACCAACCATTAACGAAAATACCCCGCGAAGCGAACAAATTATATGATGATGTTCCGTAATTTGCATTTTATTTTGTAGTTAAACGTCTGGCAAAAGTTCCTGCGTTTGTCAGTAATTGCTGTAATCTCTACTACATATTTAATCGTTTTAACTTTGTTCTACAAAAAAAGAAAACACGAAAAAGAAAGGAAAAATGCACCAAATTGTGTAAAACGCCTCAGTGGATAAACATATTTCCCCTTAAGCGTTAATTTTTTTCTTCGGCGTTCACTATGGGCCCATAAATAATTTCTCGTTTCTATGTAAATGTCGAACATCTCACAGCAAGCCGCTACATTTAGGTCCCTCTGCTCACACATTATGTACGCCTTATATACATTATAACAACAATTACATATTTTATCTTTAAATAAAAAGAAATAAAACAGGATATAATAAAACCATAACAATCTTTTAAAACGATCTTTGTTCAAATTCTGAATGAAGAGTCCTCATACATTTTATAATAAAATTTGCATAGCACGAAAACGTTTCTTGATAAAACATATATTTATTATAAAAGATTACCATATCTCAATTCCAGTGCAAGTCTAGAGTGGTTTAAGGCGCTTGTCGTCTAATATCTCAATTATCTATAAAAATATATATGGATAAACAAAATATGTTGTTCTGGACTAATGTACCAGATTTATTCTAATAAATGTAATTGTAATTAAATAAATGCGGTGTAAGATTTTTTTTGTTAGCGTGTTATTGATTTTTCTTTAAAATTTTATGTACCATCACCAAAAACATGGGATGCTGTATATGATGATGTACATTTAATGAACCATTGCGAATTTCGACAGTACTAGATTCTTCATCAGATTCAGAAGCGCCAAATTCTTATGACAAGTCAAATGTTTTCATGGAATTCTTTTTCAAAAACGGGAATTTGAACAGTGGAAATGGGGGTCGCGACGTTTATTAGAGGGCAATGTTTATTATTATCAATCGGATAGTGCGCGCTGTTTTATTAGAATAAATACGTTATTTATTTAAGATTGTCATTCCATGAGGGTCTTTATCAAAACTAATTGGTAGATCGAAACGGTTGATCGAAATTGAAAACAAAGTCTGAAATGACTTGAAAAACAATTACAATGATTCCTTACTATTTGAAATAAAATATTAGAAACGATCGACTTTAACAAAACAGTTCATTTTGAAAATTGAAAATTATATTTCCATTCTTATCAAATTTAAGCACGGAGTTTTGTTAATTAACTTAACCTACTATTGAAGCTTTAAGGACTTACCTCGAAAATTGTAGTTCCAGCAATTTCTCGAAAAATGCTGATTTGGTCCAAAAAAGAACGCAAATTGTTACATTTTAAAATTTCATTTCTATATATCGGGTGTGTCTCCACCGACAAGCTTTCAGGACTGGTCAAAAACGCTTGGTTTGCGAGAAACTCTACAAAAGAACGGAAAAAAACAATTCCGTTAAAGAAAAATGGACACAAAACATAATGTGATTAATTTTTACTAAGAATCATCAATTTACCATTGTTTAACGTAAATCATATATCCACTTTTAGTTTATTGAAAGTTGTGTGTTGTACTCATAAATCTACCCAATAGTGTTTCAAAAAGTATTTTTCGAAGAAAGGCAATCTGCTATGCATTTAGCTTATGGTGGTGCTGACGGCAACGGCCGAGCAGCTGCAAGGATTTATGTAGAACGTTTATTCGAATAGGCAGCAGCCTAATCATACTACCTTTGCAGCAATTCATCGACGTCTTAGAGAACGTGGAAAATTCGTGAGTTCTATAACAAACAAAGGACGTGATAGAACAACAGTCAGTACTGTGCCATTAGAGAAAAATGTCTTGATAGTCCAGTCATTATAGTAAGTTCACCTCGGAATTAGAGATACCCAGCTGTAAGTCTGTAAATACTTGTATATTGACACCCTAAAAGTTGTCTCAAAACCTACATATGGTGGGGTGTTGTAGGGTGTTGTAGGTTTTGAGACAACTTTTAGGGTGTCAATATACAAGTATTTACAGACTTACAGCTGGGTATCTCGAATTCCGAGATTTTTTACCTATTTTAAGCTTAAATGACTGGACTATGAATGCTGTTGCCAATAATCCGACAACTAGTGTGCGAACTGTAGCAAACGAGCTTGGAACCAGTGCTTCAACAGTGTGGCGAGTTCCTCGCGAACAGCTATAATATCTTTTTAGAATTCACAAAGTCCAGGCACTGAATTTTAATGACTGCTCTACGAGTACAGTTTTGTAGGTGGTTCTTGAACAGCAAAAAACAGAATGATCGGTTCCTAGAGTTGATACTTTTTATCGATGGCGCTGTGTTTACAAGCGATGGAATGTTCGATAGCCATAACATGCACTTGTGGACTAAACAAATTCCTTACGCAATACGTGATAGAGGTTATCAACAACACAGAACAAATATAGGTAAACCATTAATGATTACCTATATTTGTCTTGATTAATTAACATTAACATGTATTTTTACTTAACTTTTAATGATTTTTTTTTAACTTTAAATTTAAATTTAACTTTTAATGAAAATGTTTAAATAACAGCACGCGCGATAATTTTTTATTCTTTTCGGTAAATTAAAAGAGAAGAGCGGAAAATTCGACTGTCGAGCTTCTTTCTTAGAAAATTATTTCCAAAAGTTATTGAAATTACATAGTTAACTCATTAAGCAACATAAAATTGATTTTGATAACATTCAACAAAACCTAAATTTTTTTCAACAAATTTTTTAAACTAGTTCGAATGAATTTGAAAGACTGAAGAAATTTTTAAAAACTTTTCGTTTCTCTGGACCATATTGGAAGAAGGGTATCCGTTAGTGACTCGTGTTGGACAATACTATTTCTAAATAATCATTTCATATCTTGAAAACCATTGGGAACTTTCAATTATTCTTTGAAGCTTTATAAACATTGCAAAAACATTTTTCGCAAAAACATAACATTTGACGAGTTACCAATTGAGCGGTTGGTCAAATTCTAATATCTGGGTACATGGCTCACTGAGAATTGGACATCAGACATCGAAATCAAATGCAGAATTGAACAATGCACATAAAATAAAAAAAGTCTTCACCAACACTGACTTTAATATCAACCTCAAGCTGCGGCTCGTCAAGTGTTATATATTGTCGGTTCTCCTTTACGGTATGGAAGGGTGGACACTGAAAACAGCATCAATGAACAAACTTGATGCATGAAGCTTTTGAAATGTGGCTGTACCGCAGATCCCTGGACTACAAGAATCACAAACCAAGAAGTGCTCAGACGAATTAACAATGACCGCAAAGTATTAATTAAAATAAAAAGAAGGAAAACTGCGTACCAGGGTCACATAATGCGGAACCAAAAGTACCACATACTGCAATTAATAATTAAAGGCAAAATTGGTGGAAAAAGGGGAATAGGAAGGAAGAAGATGTGATGTCTTGGTTGCGGAACATAAAGCTATGAACTGGACTCCGATCTGTAGAAAGTTTGATCCACACAGCTAAGGATCGTGTAGAAATGGGACATGTGGTCGCGAACATCCATTAATGGATATGCGCAGGACAAGAAGAAGAAATACATTTTTAAGTTGATACTATCTTTTACTTATCTTTGTTGAATTAAATGCTTTTATGCTTTAAAAATTGAAATTAAAAAGAAAAGCATATAATTCAAATGGCCAACATTTATAAATTCTAATAATTCTATCAAATTCTAGGCTATTATCAAATTTCTAGTTAAACATACTTTTATCAATTTTAGATAATTCAAATTTTTTGAAGTTTTTTTTTCTTGATTTTCGAAAAATGTTTGGACAAAGTTATCTAGAAAGTTATTTAGAAATTCTATTAAATTACCATTTTCAAGTTGTGGCAATTTCATCAAATTGAAAGCTACCCTTAATTTACTAAGAATTATAATTGAAGGCAATTTTGTCTTGTTTCAGAATCTAATTTTAGAATTGATAGAACTTTTACTTTTGTATCTCACTTTCATTACTTTCGTTAAAATTTTTAAATTTCAATTAAATCAAATCTAAAAAATATCTAAACTGGTAGCATGAGCTGCGGAGCATTGCTCTGCAAGAGACAAATGTACCCTGGGGCACACTGCTTTCACGAAGAGCATTTGTAATCCTTGAATCACACCCAGATCCTGAAATTCCTAAAGTGAACAGAACTAGAGGAGGCATTTAAATGGGGAAGTATACCAACGATTAAAGGTAGTGGGTGAGGTATATCTATAAAGGTCGCAGTACAAGTCATAAGCGAAATCTACAATATAGCATGAGCTCTTTTGTATAAAAATTTTCCAAATTTTAAAGTCGTTTTTATAAACAGCTAAAATAGTATTTTAACAATTTTTTTGATAAAATTATTTAAATATTTACAGCAAGAAGAAGCTTACAAATTGTAACAAATACATTGAATTGAATTTAGAGCAATCAAATTATTCATCTACCATGGTTAATATAATTTTATGTTATAGAAACTTCATACAGAATTTGGAATTTGTGAAAATTTTTGAAAATATTTTCAATTTGTGGTAAAAAATTTAGATTTTGTTTGACAAATGTCAATCAAATTAAATGCAATTTCTCCTAATTAATGTCGTGTTAATAATCACCTTGTTTTCTAACGCTTTTCATTCCAAACCTATCTTTAATATTCCCGATGTGGACTCTAATCATTCATCATTCGGTATGAAGGCTAACATCTTAACGTCTAGAACATCCTAACGTCTTAAGTCCAACGTTACAGACGAACATCTGCTAAAAATAATGTCGTCCTTCGACAACAAACTTACAGCAGGCCATGATTTAATTCCGAGTTTTCTAATACGAGGTGCAAGACTTGTCTTGCCAAGCCTTTACTAGTAAACCGTTACTATCTTCAATGCAATCAATGGGGTTATACCAATCTTTAAAAAGGGTAAGAACAATCATCTTGGCAATTACAGGCCTATTGCGATACTTTCAAAGTATTTGAACACACTATCTATTAAAACATATTTCTCAATGTTCGCAGCCACATTTCTGAGGACCAACATGGTTTTCTACCCTGGCGCTCAACTGTGAAACAATTCAAGTGAAAAACTTGATAACCATGGACAAGTTGACGTGGTATACATAGATTTTTCTAGTCCCTTTGATTGTATAAATCATGAGTTACATTATTACTCTTAAATACGCTTAGTACCCTAGGTTTTGCTCCTTTTTTTTAATCAATAGCTTCGTAATTATATGACAGAGTGAATTGCGTTTTCTATAATCGTTTTAAATCTAATATGGGTTTAAACTAAACCAATTATAGATATAATCATACCAACTTATTGAAGCGGAACACTGCTTGAACATATAAATATATTCAACCTTTCCGAAGCTATATAATATTATTAAGTCTTTTTAAGACTACAAAACAAATCTTGTGTTGGAACACAACAGATATTTTGTTACTCACTAGGACTCCGTTCACTTTAATGACACTAATAAAGAGAAACTAGATAAATAACATTGTTTTTAAGATCATATCTTTCTATTTAACCTTAGGTGATAGCCATCTGCAGACGTGTTTCGAGATCCATCTCTTATCGGTGCAGCTTTGCTCTTTTGAATTGCAAAACTGATGTAAGTGTATTTCATTTTATAATTGAAGCTGCAATAATGAGAGAAACTAACAGCAGCTGACAACTAGACAATCCTATGAATCTCCTGGTTAAAATCATGACAATGACTGAGAACAACTGCGGAGCTGTAAGACAAGTGCGCAAGACAGTGGGCATTCCTGAACCACTGACACATTCAGGGATATCCACTAAGGTCCTACCGAGGACACCTTATGAGCTCCTGAACGCAACCAACAATGCAATCGTATATATCCCGTCATCTTTTATTTGTTTTTCTATCAATATTGAGATGTGCTAAAAAAATAGATATAATCATACCAACTTATTAAAGCGGAACACAGCTTGAACATATAAATAGATTCAACCTTTCCGAAGCTCTATAAAAATAATTAAATCTTTTTAAGACTACAAAACAAATCTCGTGTTGGAACACAACAGATAATTGCGTTATTCATTAGGACTTCGCTCACTTTCGTGACACTAGAAAAGAGAAACTAGATAAATAACATTGATTTAAAAATCAGATCTTTCTATTTAACCCAAAGTAAATAGCCATCTGCACTGCATCAGTGCAGCTTTGCTCTTTTGAATTGTAAAACTAATGTAAGTGTTTTCCATTTTATAATACAAGCTGCACTGATGAGAGATAAATCTCGAAACACGTCTTTGGATGGCTATTCACTTTGGGTTAAATAGAGAGATCTGATCTTAAAAACCATATTATTTATCTGGTTTCTCTTTTTTAGTAAATGTCTTTTCACGACATAAAAATGTTCGAATCTTTGCTCTCGTCCGATGGCTTATTCTTTATACATGGACGCTATCCAATCTCAGTTGGCCATGAAATACTGGCATGTGCCAGAGTTTTAATTTTGCTCCTCCCAAAAAAAAGGGCAAAAGAAGATAATAATAATGTCAACCACAGCAAAATACTACGCCTGTGATGGGGATGAGTGGAATGAGTAGCTCTGAGACATTACTGCCGGTCCCAAGCCCGGACAAAGGGGGAAGGTTAAGCGTAGGACCAACAACTCTACCTTGTAAAAAGCGACCTTGTTATGAAAACAAACGAGACGTCTTGGAATAGGACAGATGTACGACGACGACCACGGCAAAGAAAACAGGACTTGAATATTGGAACCCTGAATGTGTTAAGCTGGTACAGGCCCGCAGCAGCGACATAAACAGTAGAACAACTTGAAAAGATTGGCATGGTTATCACAGTTGTTCAGGAAATTAGATGGACAAGTACCGAAAACCTGAAAACCAGCAAATCAGTAGTATTTTACAGTGGAAACCCCAACAATCAACATGAATTTGGAACAGGTTTTGTCATACGGGAGAACATGTTGGACTCGATCATAGAATTTAAACCAGTAAATGAACGAATTTGCTACATAAGGCATAAAGGAAAACTCCACAACATTTCGATGATATCTGTACATGCACCAACCGAATAGAAGGATGAGTTAACTAAGGATGTCTTTTATGACCGGCTGGAGACGTTTCTGGCAACGTTGCCTAAACAGGACGCGACAGTATGGTATTAAGGTATTCAAATCCAACATCGGTAAACATAGCCTACACGAACACTGCAATGATAACGGACTGAGACTAATCAACGGACTGAGACTAGTTCAAATAATCTTCTCATTAAATCAACGTTGTTTGATCATAAAAACATACATAAACAGACCTGGGTCTCAAATGACGGAATAACGAGAAATCAGATCGACCATGTTATAATAAATGCAAGACGTGGTAGTAGTTTTATCGACGTTAGGAGTCTACGAAGTCTGGATGCAGACAGCGACCATTTTTTGGTTAGAGCTAAATTTGGAGAAAGAATCTCTAAGCAGAAGAACAACAAGCCGGAAAAGTTTCCGAGGTGGAACACCGAGAAGTTCAAAGACACGAAAAAGGTAATTGAATATCAAGCATCTCTGAAGAATACACTGGCATCCATAACAAATCAAAATAATGCCGACGCAATGTGGGAAACAATGAAAAATACAATCACCCGTAGTATCCAGAACATCGTAGGAGAAAAAGAATACTAAAAAGTAGAACTGGTTTGATGACGAATACGAGATAGCCTTAAAGCAAGGAAGCCAGGCCCGACAACGAATGCTGCAAGATCCAAACGAGCAAAATACCCAGAAATGCAGAGAGCCCAGAAAAAAAGCAAGAAAGACAATAAAAGCCAAAACAAAGGCTCACGAGGAAAATATTCTTGAAGAACTAGAGTCAAATAGAACGAGCAACAGAACAAGAGAGGACCTTCCGAGAGGTAAAGAACATAAAAAAGGGATTTAGACCCAGAGTTGGAACTGTTATAAATAATAACGAAGGTAACATTATTACAAGTGAAGCCGAAGTGATAGACATGGAGAAGATACTTTGATGAATTGCTGAATATACAGACGGATGAAGGCAGACGTGAGTATACATATCTTACGGCCGAACCCTTAGTGGAACAACCTACAATGGAAGAGGTATCGCAAGCTATTCACAAACTAAAGAACAAAAAAGCCCTAGGAAACGATACTATATCGGCAGAATGTCTGAAACATGGAGGAGAAATTTTGGAACTCGCTTTCTATTAACTCAGCTGCCAGATATGAAAAGAAGAACAAATACCTACCCCCTGGAAAGAAAGTGTTGTAATACCCATTCATAAAAAGGGCTATAAAATATGCTGCGCAAACTATAGCGGTATATCCCTTATTAACACAGGATATAAATAAAGTATTCTCTCTAATTCTATTAGAGCGACTGACTGTGTGTGTAGAGTACCAAATTGGAGATTACCAGTGTGGATTCAGATAGAATCGATCAACAGTAGACCAGATTTTCACTAAGGCAGTTGATGGAGAAGTGTAGAGAAGTGCACTAAAACTTAAAAGAAAATTGTCAACCTTCTTTCTAATCAATGGTGGTCTCAAACAAGGTGATGCGTTATCCCCACTCCTCTTTAACATCGCCCTGGATTGCCCTCTTTAACATCGTACGGTACCTGTACGAAGGGCAAACATAGAGACGCGCTGATTTGGAATTCAGGGTCCGCGCATTATAGTAGCTTTCGCTGATGATTTGGATATAGTAGGAAATACAACTATCAACGTTAAGGATGATTTCAAGAAGGTTGGCCTACAAATAAACGAGGATAAAACAAAATACATGACTACAACAAGAACAGAACGAAGAGACAGGATAGGACAAAATGTGATAATGGATCACTATAATTATGAAAGGGTCCATGAGTTTAAATATTCGGGAGCTACAATCACCTTAGATAACATTATAACACATAAGATTAACAACAGAATTCTAGGAGCCAATGCTGCTGTTTTGCACTACAAAAAATAATTAAATCGAAAAATGTAACCCGCCATACGAAAGTAACAATTTATCATGCAATTTTAAGACCTATAATGACATATACATGTGAAACATGGACGATGACAAAACAAAATGAGAACCGTCTAAAAATTGCAGAACGAAGAATTCTTAGAAGGATATATGGACCAATCAAGGACAACGCCGCACAAAAATACAGAATTAGAACTAACAGGGAAGTGCAAGAACTATATAACCAACCAGATATAGTAAAAATAATGAAGGCAGGGAGATTGAGATGGGCCGAACATGTGAAGAGACAAAACAAACGTGTCGTAAAACTGGTGTGCGAAGAAACCCCAGTAGGAAAGCGGCCGCTTGTGGGAAGGTCAAGTGGTGTGGGAAGGTCAAGGATGCGGTGGAACGATAATATTGCAGCGGATTTACGGACCCTAAATGTCCAACGACCAGAAGAACTTATGATGGACCGCAGCAAGTAGAGGCAAATTGTAATGTCAGCGAAGACCCACCCCGGGTTGTAAGTTACAGAGAGAGAGAGACTATCCAATCTCACACTGTACCCCACTCCGTCCCATCCCTAGCACCTGCACCATGTGTCAATCAATCCTCCACGCCACTGAGCACTGCTCCTCCGCAATAAAATGCATGAAATGTGAGGGTCCGCACGAGAGCAACAAGTGCCCAACTGCTCTACTTACAAACTGCTCCTCATGCGGCGGCTTCACTCAACAAGCCTCGTCACCGAAGCCACCTCGTCACCAAAATGGTCAAACTACCTGACAGCTCCCATTTAGGGAGTACTAAATGTCTAAATTAGAACACCAACAGAAGATCATCAGAACAGCCCTTGAAAACTACTCAAAACTCAAGAATTCATTCACACTCACTATCAACTATTGATGATGAAATAACCCATAATTTCATCATCAATAGTTGATAGTGAGTGTGACACACATACCCGCAAGAAATTGAAACAAGAAACATACCCGCGAAGAAGTGGTAAAACGGCTGAACTGACGCTTTGTGACTGACTTCAAAATCGACACACATGCCTTTCTCTGGCAACAAGATGTATATTATAATGTTCGACCTGACTGCCCCTGACTCCGACAACCCTATCCAATCAACTGACGAAGCCTCCGAATCCATTGTAAATATTCATGAATAAACTTTTACTATTTCGTTTACACTAACATTAGGAGTTAACACCAATAAGCGGCTGCTTATAGACAGCTTTACAAATACACATCACATTGACGGACACTCATTTGTTGAAACAAAAATAAAACCAGAAACTAATACATCCCTTAGGGACAATAGCGAAACACGTAAACCTACTGACCAACAAGGCTGGGTGTGTCTTGGTCCACATTAACCCAAAAAGATAACAAAAGGCTGTGAGAGGGAGCAGATACTTCCGATGTCTGTCTTAAGGTAGACTTCAGAGCAAAGCGGCTGTGGCGTCACTAACGCAGCGATACTGACGCGGCGACATAGCGATAGTATTACGCACTATGAAAATATATGAGGCGTCATTCGAGCGCGTCAATGTCGTTATGTCACCGCGTCAGTATCGCTGTGTTTGTGACGCCAGAGCCGCTTTGCTCGGAATTCTACCTTTATAGTAACAACGAAAATATATAAAGCTATATGCAGACCAATTCTAGACTTTGGACATATACTTATGACTAATGCACGAAAAACGTCAACCAACATATTTAAAATAGCTGAAACTACTTCGTTACGTGTAAAAACGATATTAAAGCATCCTAATAACATCCTTCATATTGCACCCAACCATCTCATATATACTCTGATCAAAATTATATAACCTGACAATTACCTCAGACAGACATATACAACTATTAACCAGATTTAAAGACAGAGACATTAATCGGATAATCATTGACCCACTGTGTATAAAACGCGAACGAAGACACCACACTCGCATACATCCCTCAAAGACTGTATAGGAAACACTATATGACGACCATGACGAGTTTGACGACTAATCGTCGCATATCACCCCATTTGTTTTTCAAATTATTATAACAAACGAATTGTATTCCTTGGGAGAAAGTGGTGACTCGACCACAACGATATTCAATTGTTACTGTTGGTGCAAAAATCAAAATCTTTTATTTCATTATTTAAGAAATTCATAATAAACAGAAACACTCAATGAAATATGTCAGAAATCTGTCAAATACGCTTAATCGTAAATATTAAATATTTTGTACTAGCATATAGAATTACTCTAAATTGTAGGGTTCAATTTCATTTAGAAGTCTATGCGGTTCCCTTTTCATGATCTTCATGTTGTCGATTTTTCTTATCGCAATTAGCAGGTGGTTAAATATTTTCATATTACTATATGGTGGGCATCGTTCAGTCATCGTCATACTATGCCTTGGGAGTTCATATGACACTTTTTTAAACCTGGTATCCCTTTGGCTTGGTTTCATGTACTTCTCAAATAAATGTTTGTGCTTGACGAAGAAGACAATACTTTCGAATATATAATCCCGTAAATGTTAGTATGTTAGTCGAAAATGATAGGTTTAATAGGATTATTTAAAAAGATTATTATTATTATTACTTGTTTACTAAAAATATTTAAAACCAATATAAAGATATATTTTATAGTATCTGTTTTTTTTTTTTATAATATCCTTAATAATGTTGAATATTGTAACATGTTAGAATTATAAAAAAATAAAAAAACTTTGTCACGGAGCGTAATAACTAAATTTATATTCTAGCTAAATTGTGCGGCCACATGCGAGATTAATGGTGAAATTATTTACCAAACGCCAGGTACAGAAGCTAAATCTATTTGTTGTTATTCTGATTAAACCTGATGTTCTAACCAAATCTGCTGCCATTATTTCTTGCATATTTTAATAAATTAAATAGCAAAATTTAGATGACAAACTAAATCTACATAATTTCTGACTTAATAATTGAGATTTAAGCAAAATTATATTCATGCAATTAATTATTGCGGAGGGATAATACGCATACAAAAGTATACAAAATATTTTGTTATTGCATATGATAATCCTAATGATAATCTATTTATGATAAGTGAAAGTCAGAAGCAGTTATTTAATAAATATATAATTGGATAATTATTTTACAGTGAAAAACTAGATTAATATAATAGAAACACTGCAAAATAATATTAAAATTAAGACCTAAGTTAAGGAAAGGCAATCAATATTATGAAATATGACGATATTAATCTTAATTAAATTTAATCCATACATCGAGTACACTAATTTATATTTATTGACACCAATTTATACTAAGATTAATACTGATTGCTTACGTTATTAACCAATTTGAATTCGAATGCATTGCTTGATTTGAAGTAGACCAAAACTGTCCCAATCTGGGTTATAGTCTAAGATATTATCTAATCGAAATTTAAAATAACAAAACAAATCCAACAGTCTTCGTAATTAGATTATATCTGTTTTGGCTAACTTAAGAACGAAATGATTTGAACGAAGAAACCAATTCTAGACATATTTTTTTCGATACATATATTTAGATTAATGTAGTAGGGAACATCCATGTTTTTTTTATATTTTTAATTCACTGTTTACGCCATTATAACATAGTGAAAAATATAAATACTGCTTAAATATGCTGTAATTAAGATTAAAAAAATATTTTAATTAGAGAATAAATTTGAGTTTTTTAAACGCCGCCATTTTTGCGCGGTCTTTTGATGACGTCAATTACCACTGACAGTTAAGTCCATTGTTTACTACTGCTGTTTTCATTATTAACTTCACGTTTATCACGTTTGTTTTCTAAACAAAAGACTGCATTGACATACAATTGTAAAAATACGTACTTGTTTATATGGTATGTTACGTCACTTTCGTTTTAATCAATGGTGTTGCGTTTTATAAATTTGAATTATCCTCGCTTAATTTGCACTGATATTTATTAATTTTAGGTATTTAAAAAAAAAATTAATTAAAAATATTATTGTTTATAGTCCAGTTCATTATAGTAAGTTCGCTTTGGAATTAGAGATACCCAGCTGTAAGTCTGTAAATACTTGTATATTGACACCCTAAAAGTTGTCTCAAAACTTACATATGGAAAGGTTTTTTTACCATATGTAGGTTTTGAGACTACTTTTAGGGTGTCAATGTACAAGTATTTACAGACTTACAGCTGGGTATCTCTAATTCCGAGATTCTTACCTAATTTAAGCTTAAATGACTGGACTATAGTTCAAATGTCCTGTCAATAAAGATTCAGAAATATAAATATATTTGAACCAAATTTACATTTCATGCCTATTCGCTATTGTACTTTTTTCCAATTCAAACTAAAAATTTTATATATCGGTTGCTATAAGTAATTGGACTCATGTGGATTTAAAATCGAAATTGAAATTATTTTTTGTTCGAAAGTTAATATTATCTTATGGACTCGAGAGGCTAAAATGAAATATGTAATTTGTCAATCCACACTGCCAATAAACAGGAGCTTAAATAGATAGGGTATATAAATTAGAATAGAAAGTTGGATTGCTATGGTCGCTACTAAGACAAAGTTGGATAGAGTAATTTGTATTTTGATTAGACTAATTCGTTTGTACTACCAGGTCACCATTAATATAGTGAAATAAATTTAATCCAGGAATAAATACCAAAAGTTTGACCATTGAACATTGATAATAGATATAATTTCGAATGCCTAATTGCAGCTAGTAGTTACAATATCTGAAGGATGCTTAACTGACACTATCAAGACTATAACATTATAACTATTAAAAGTTTATAACTTTTGAAGATTCGAATTAAGATTGTCTAATGTAAGATTGATATTAAGATTGCTTAAGTTAATAAGCTTATTGTTAGATTTAGATTAGTTTGCATAAACCGACAAACGGTTATTTATATTTGTAATTATTTCAATGCGGAACGCTGAGACATAATAAATAAAATTGCACAGCACAAAATCTTTGATTAAATTAAAATAATATATAGCTCAGTGAATAAATGTTTTTATGCTTACAATGTTGCGTAAATTCAAAGAATCTGTGCGCTAGCGGTGCGTAATTGTGATTTATGTATTTACTATGCCACACTCTATATGAATAATGGACTAATACTAATTTATCGTTCGACGTGTATGTGTATGCAAATCTGGTAATAGGATTAACGTATAGATGTTTTACTTGACGAGTTTTTATATATATTATCATTTCATTGAAAACAGGCACAAAGTTAGAAAAGCTGTACAATGAAATATACAGGCATAAACTTCTTTGTTTATACCAGCTAATAAGTATAAGTTAAATGATAAATAAACGATCATGTTTATAAGTACTAGAGTACTAGACTAAGAATATGGAATAGATAAAGACTATAATAATGGTAATAATAATAATAACAATATTATAAAGCTTCATTTCACCCTGTTTATAATAAAAGTTGAGAAGACGTTTTAGTACAAGTAATTCAATTAACTAATCTAGAAATAACCAAAATAAAAACAAGGTATCATACGGAGAAAACAAAGATTCTCTCGAAGGCATTACAAACCATGACAGAAAATCTGCTGGATAGCCAACTGGGAGAATACCAGGAGGGTTCAGGAAGACCCGATCCTGTGTTGAACAGATCCTCAATCTTAAAACTGTACTTGCATACTCCAAGATGAGAAACCGCAAGGTGTTCGTCACCTTTGTTGATTTTAGGAAGGCCTACGATTCCATTGATAGTGAAACGCTTAACAAAGTACTTCAGGGTCTAGCGCTAGACAACAAAACCCACAGACTCGTTCTAGAAACTTTGACCAACACGTATATCAAGGTTAAATTTAGAAGCGAGATTTCAGAAAGCTTCGAAATAAAAACTGGAGTGAGACAAGGAGCTGGACTATCCCCACTCCCCTTCAACTGTGTCCTTGAAAAAGGTTATGAGAAAATGGCGCAACGAACTGATAAATTTGGGTGCTCAGAGTGGTATCTACCTGGAACGTAAGAACGATGGACTAGTTGTAGATTGCCTGGGCTTTGCAGATGACATGGCATTGTTTGCTGATTCTCTTGAGATGGCAACAATGCAGGTAAATTGCCTCAGGATACAGGCTGCCAAAGTGAGTATTCAAGTGTCGCTGGAGAAAACGGATTTTAACCGGTCATTTCGAAAAGGGCAGGAGTCACACTTTTTTGAAATTTCACTTTTTTGCGCCATTTTATTCATTGAAGCGTATTACATATTCCATGCGAAAAGAATACATGTGTATACATCACAAGTCAACTTAAAAAGCAATGAAAAGGGCACGAGACTTATGCCCCTTTCAAGTGAAACGAAACGCAGCTGTCAGATATGACAACATCACTTTATCGTGAGCTTGCCGAAAATGCTTTTAGACCTAGAAAAAGAGTCTCTGGTTGCAGGAATAGTGAAAACTAAAAACATAATAAAACAAAATAAGCAAAAATTGCTGGAAAATGGTGATTAACTAACTAAATATTTTGGACAAATGCCGTTTTCGAAATGATCCCTTGATCAGAAACTTATCAGAAAGAGCATCATTATCCAAGAGAGTCAATAAGTTAGAACTAGCCTACCGACTGACTAAGAACACTTACACTAAGAAATCTTGCGACCAAAAGCCCTATATGCTATGAAGTGTCTTTCCTTGAAACGAAGAGGTGTGGTAGAGAATTTGGAAATCAGAGAGCGGAGAATCCTCAGGATGATCCTAGGCCCGGTATAGGAAGATGGGGAATTCCTAAGACGGCATAACTCTGAGCTCTACGAACATATTAAGATGCTCTCGGACTGTGCAACGCAAAGAAGGGTAGCTTTCTATGGCTACGTTGCAAGATTGCCTCCAAACCGATTAACCAACCCTCTGTTCACCTTCTGGCAAAACAAGAAGGTTCGTACCAATTGGTTGACAAAAACCGAGAACGATTAAAGAACTGGGAATAACAGATATCCAAAACAGGCAGTCTGTGAGACGCACCCTAAAGGAAATCCGTGGATTTCAGGAAAAGCCTGAAGGAAAGGTACCCGCTGGACAGAAGAGAGAAAGGAATTACACCGGCATAAGATGCGACACAACTGGGTAAATATCAAAGCCCAACAGTTGAACATGCGTGGTCCAAATTAGGCCTGTTCGAAAGAAGAAGAAATGGAAAATAAAGAAAACGTTGTATTATATAATATATTATAGTTTATTTTGTAACTAGGGTGGTAGGTTGTCAATTGGACACGATAGCGAAATTGGGCGCACGAATGATGCACATTCGCTCAAGAGAGCAATTGACAATACCGCCCTTGTTGCAAACTTTATTTTTGTTACTCATGCGAGGGGATGTATGTATGAATTTCGATTTTCGAAATTCTCCTTTTAGCCCTTTATTGCCTGACGGTACTTTTAAGTCTTTACTTTTTAAGCTTTACCGCATATTTTTTCTTGTAACTTTAAAATATGGTATTCGATTTGCCTGCACGCCTGACAGTACGTTAGAATATTTAATCCCCCCATTTCACATAATGCGTCATCATTCTGGTAGTATCGAGTGCTTCACAATAGGAATTACGTTACTAGCGGGAGCGTGGTCGCATTATTTCGTTAGCAGGTTAGTTTTATCAATTTTCGTGTTTGTATTTTGTGCACTAAATTTGCAACAAAACGTTTTATCTTACTTTTTGATATATTCATTAATACTTAAAAATAGATAATTGGTTGTATATAGTTTACCAAAAATCCTTCGTTTCTTTTCTGGACTAAGTACCGTCAGTAATGTAGGACCAAAATCAATTGTTAAATTATGATTTATCCTTAGACAACTGTGTCCTAACGGATGAAGAATTGAATGAGTATGATACTGATGATGAATCAGAAAGTGGTTTTTCTTCAACATTTACAAAATCATCTACATCTACCATACCTACAAATATTTTCTTGTCTTCATCGCGTATGGAATCATCTAGTATTATTGATGACAAAGAAAAAAACAATCATTTGCCCAATATCTCGGTCGTGAATGCGAGTTCAAATGAAGAAACGATTTGACCTAAAAATGTTTTGACTGAGCTACCTCCCATTATTGGTGATAAAGAAAATAACCATAATTTGGCTAATACATTGACGATGAATACACGTTTAAATAAAAAAATATATGTACTTCCTTTTTCAAAATACGTATATCGTTTTTTTTTTTTTTTAATTTTGTTTTTAAGTGTGTTTTTGTATAACATTGCATAATAAAAATTACTATACAAATATGGTCTGTAATTCCTGACGGTACTTATAAGTTGTGATTTTTAACTTCGCTTAAAATTGCCAAAATAAAAAAAAAATAAAATTCTGTTTTCTAATGTATTACATAATGTCATTTTAAGCAAGAATTATTAATTATTGCATGAAAATTACATGATTTTTTTTTGGGCATTAAAGGGTTTTAACCCTGTAATGCCCAATGTTGCTTTTTTTAATTCAATGTTGCTTTTTTTTCTTTAATTCTCATTTTGAAATGAAAACAAATTATGTCTTTCACGTCACTTTTTTAATATTTAGGTCTTGATTTTGTTTATTTTATTTCTTTAATTGTTTTTTTTAATGTAACCTAGCGATATTGAATATTTGCGTGCGTTACCCAAGTAATGTGGTAATATAACCAAAAGTGGCATTTCTCGTACTTAGAAACGAGCGCCAAGATAATGCTTTTAATGCATGAGTAGTAAAAAATATATTTTGTATTGTATAAAAGTAAACGTGATTTTTAATGAAAGTAAATACTAACTAATGCTTCCAAATAATTATTATAAATTTTTTGAATACAAACAATTAACCATGATCCATTAATTACGAGCACAATTCTTATAAATGAGTGTTTAATAACTAGCTCTGGACATACTAAGGATATTTTTACAAAATTTATTTTATATATTAGGTATCCTGTGTGATTTGTGCTTTGGTATTGTAAGCTTATCTTTGAATCTAGTAATAATATTATGTTAGGTTAGATTAAGTAAGATTAGGTTTGGTTATTGTAGCGTGGTAGTTGGTTTGCACTTGCTTTGCCACCAGGTGTATATAACGTTTCTGGCTCATGCTTAACCAAATGTTATTTTAATTTTATAGGTGAGTATATGAGATCACATCGCATCTTTGTATGCCAAATCTTAGTCGCTAACAAGAATTTTGGACATTTTGAACAAGTTGTGAATCCGTTTTGGCCAAACATGGTCCATAAACGCCACCTAATTAAGATAAAAGTACAAGTGCATCACATTATATTGGTTTTACATTTATGTTAATGACCCGTCTATTTTGATAAATAAGTTTTCAAACAGAATAAACTTATTGATTACATTTATTAACATGAGTTGAAAACATTAGTTTATTGTCAATGTAAAAACCTACATATATCGCCACATTAATAAAACTAAATTGTTTATCATATTTCTCCACAGAACTATATTGAATTTAGTGACCTTGAAAAACCGAAAACCACGAGGACAGTTTTGTTTTAATTCAATTTGAGGATATCGATTTGTTTGCATATAAGTATTTTTGTTTAATTGTTCTTGAATAGCTTTTTGTACTTCGTCTTGCAAGGAATAGTTTGGTCGCTTCTTCTAATTCTTCTGAATTTATCGTACATTCACCATCGACTTTAACGAAGTTGAATTGAAATTTTGCTGTCTGGATAAATTCGTTGAAAAATATTTTCCGCCAGTATTAAAACATACTTTGTTGGAACTTTCGAAGGATCTAGTAAGCATCTAGCCAATTCTGTTAATGCCAGATTTTCACGGGTGTTCAAACGTCCTATGATATTTTTCATTGAAGCTTTGCTTATATCCTATTATACCTTGTGCCATAAATATGTTAGAATCATCGCTGCTTAATGTTGTTACTGCTACGCTTACTAGAAATAAAGTTTCATAACAAATCGAAAATAAACATTTTCAATTAAATGCACTGAATTTAAATCTGTTAGAATCTGTAATATTACGACTTTTAGAAAAATAAATTTTTCTTATATTGGTTTAATAGAAGACCACCTTGTCTTGATCTTCATTGCTAATTCAATTTCCTTTTCAAAAAGAGCTTTTGCGTATCGTTGTAGGAAACTGATTTTATCGGAGATGAACAAAAATAATTTACAAGTTTTCTTACCATTGGTAAATTACTTCAACAAATTTCAAGCATCTTCTTCGACGTAATATTCATTATCCATATCTTCTTCGTGCGATTCCTCAGTAAATAAATCTTCACTTCTGCAGCTGTTTTCTACTTGAGATGATTTATTGTAAAAAGTGTCGCACACAGCGAGATGAATTGTATGGTTAATGCAAATTTGCTATTCAGCAGGGCAGTCTGTACCATTTTTTAATTACCCGGCCATCGCCATGTGTAGTATCTTACTCAATAATAATCCCACGGCCATAAACTCATATCATATAAGACTCAATCAAACTTTGAGGTTTTTTCGACCAGAAATTGAAAACCGCGTTGAAATCGCTTGATAACTAACGCCGCGACGGCCCGTCAAAGTTAGATCTACCGAGGATTGGTTGCATTTGTTTTTTTTCGAAATTTCGCAGCTCCCGCAACAAATTCGACGTTTTGTTAGAGCAAAATATGGTCGGAAAGTGAGACTGTAAACCGCGTTGTGAAATCTTTGAACACTATTACGATGTTATTTGCAGAACAAGTTCCTGAAAAATTCGCAGAAAGCCTAAATTGCAATAAAAATTGTTTTCTCCATGAATATTAATGTTTAAGTATCTTCGGCGTTCAAAGTAGTCCACTCTTCTAACGTACTACTAATTTTTTGTCCATTTGCTTTTAATTCTTAAAACTTCATTCTTTTGTATAAAAATTTTGTCTTTTGTATAAAAATCATTTCTTTCTTTCTTTGTATTCCCTTTGAATTAAGGTCATAACACCTCAAGAACATTTTGTAAAGATTTGTTTGTGAAACACATATAACATCGATGGTTGCCATTTTTGAAACAAAAGATTACAATATTTGAAAGAGCATTAATTCAATGTATTTTATTTTGATTTATCTTTGGATAAAACCGAAAACCGCGGTTTTTATGACGGTTATGCGGTTTCGGTTTTGGAACAGAAAACTGCGGTTTTGCGGTTCGGATATATCCGAACCAGAAACCCTAGTCCAGTATCGATAATCGCACGCACACACACACAGCCAGCGTTAATAACTCTACCAACTTTTCGCTAGATCCACCACCTTTTGGTGTCTGGTCCAAATCTAGTACCTTATAAAAAAATCTACAAACTTTTCAAGTTTCTGAAAAAAAATATTATTATAATTTTATTTCTGTAAAAAATATAATGCCTTCACTTTCTTTTCACGAATTTTTCTTTGTACAAGGATCCCCGCAAGTCAATTTTTATTTGAAATATTTCATAAACTATCAGAATTATTGTTGCTAATTGTTTAAGAATTCATTTATTATTAATTTAAACTTACAATTCATTTTGCATTATATATTTTTTAATTGATTCTAAGTGATGATGTTACAAGAAATTGCGGCTTGTCGTTACTAGCATTATATAGTATTTTTGATATACAAATTTTACTTTCAACTCTGCTAGATTTCTAGTGAATATTTAAGTATTTTCGTAATTTTATAATAAAAATTTTCGATTTAGGGGGCGTTATTAACTTTAGCATATTACAGGTGTGCGATGAGACAAATAAGTTTAGATTACATAAGTTTGACACTGATTTAGACTATTTATTGAAAAAAAAAATAGTATGTTATGGCATTTCGTAGATTTTTTTTTAACTTTTAGGACCCTTTTTAAGCGACCGACATTTAATTGTTAAAATTAACTCCACAGTTTCTAATAAAAAGAGAGTGTCAATAGGTATACCACAGGGATGTATCCTTGGTCCTCATCTGGTCCTTTTATTTATAAATGATCTTACAGGGCACAAATACACTACACCAATCTTGTTCTCTGACGATACCACAATTGTGGTATGTGCGCATAGTTTGACGGAATACATGCAAAGGTAGTGGAAACAATCGTAAACATCGCAACAAAACGCGCGACAAAACTCTGTCTTGGACAAAAGATGAACTTTGATAACCAATTTTCAGATTATTTTGGACAAGCAAATTTGTAAATTCGTAACTTCGAACCACACCGAGTTAGTATGTTTCGATTTGCAGAAAAGAATTTTAAGACTAATATTTAACTTAGAGCGTCGACGGAGCTGCTGAAATTGTTTTAAGAACAACAAATTGCTAACCTTGCCATCCATTTCCATTTATAAATGTCTGTGTTACATCAAAAAAATACTCATAATTAAACATCCTCTAACATGAATATATATATATATATATATATATATATATATATATATATATATATATATATATATATATATATATATATATATATATATATATAAATATATATATATATATATGTATATATATCTAACAGAAGGAATGGCAAATTATTACAAACTGGAGAGCATCACACAACTTTATATTATGCTAACTCGTTTTTCTCCATTGGTATTATATAATCTATCGCCAGAAAATAATCAATCAATCATAAAAGTTAATAAAAAATCAAGAGAAGAAAACAATTAAGGAAACTATACTATGTTTTTTAATAAACAAACTGATTAATAACATAAATAAATATAATTATTACTACGGTGTGGCTCCTGCATTTTACTGCTAAGAGAGACCACAAGGTATCAAGAAAAGACCCTATTAATATAATTTTATAAACATATTATTAACAATTATATAATATTTTCACATATTATGTGTGGTTAAGTGTGGTTAATAAATAATGAATTTATAAATTTAGTGTAAGTATGGATTACCAAGTAGTAACCGTCACAACCAACCTATTCGTGTACAAACCACCACTTTTGAGAACACCCTATAAACATTTTTTTAGAAACCAGCTGATGCGCTACTTGCTTCTAATTTTAGACCCCAAGAGACGGGACATTGTTTTTACATGGGCTGCACTAATTTTGTTATTATACTTCACGGTGTTCTGCGTTTCTAAACTTGTTTACTTCTTGATATCTTTGCTTTTCGATATATAAATATTGATATTATTGTTTTTTGATAAAGTACACATCCAAAGCCAGTATTGTGGATGATTTAAGATTTGATAAAAAATGCTATATTTTGGGTGCAAATCAACGAAGATGTCAGTACATTAGCTGCAAAGGAAAGCCCCAAACTTATTGTAGAAAGTTTTATGTAACGCTGTGTATATCATGCTTTTCTAAATATCATAATAAATAGTTTAAACAAATAAATAAATATTTGTTTTTCTAAAATAAAACCAAAATTATTATTCGGTGTTTTTGTTTATATTATCGCCCAGCTCTTTAAATGAGGACAGCCTAACTCGCTAGAGAAAAAATAACTTAAATGTATTTAATGATTTCGAAAGTCCTATAAGTTACATAAGAGATTTTTATATAAAAAATCATACAATAAATAAATTGGGCTCTAATGGGTTAATTATATTCTTGTCTGTTAACTTATTCTTGATTTTGGACAAATGAATGCAATTTATTTTTTGATTTTGAAACACCAATTAAATTTCAAATACATTTTCATCAATGCACAGGTTGTAGAAGACGTTTTATTAATTTTTGTGTAAATAAATCAGCAAATTTTTTTAAATGACCGTTAAATTGATATGTTTAATATTAGTTGTGCAGATAATTTTACTCGAAACAAAACTAATTCAAACTTATTGTTAGATTCTATTTCATAGTAGCGTAGACTGGATCTTTTTTTGTGTAATAATTATGCTGTATTGTACAAAAGGGAAATAAATGTAATTTACCTAAAGGAAGGAAGACCGATAAAATAAAATTGCTTTAGTTTTTTAAGTGCTGTAGTAAAATTTGTTTTATAGTTTCTGCTCTAAAAATCAACTTGAATCAATTCGCTTGGGGCGTTTTTTACATCAATGAATTCATTATTCGCTTATTGTCGAAAGTCGTCGATTTATCCAGATTTTAACACACGAATGTTTATACATACAATTATTTTCAAATAAAAGTAATTGCAAATACAAGTAATCTAAATGTTAAATATATATTTTGACTAAAAGTCTGGACCAATTTTTTAGAGAAATTTCATATTTTTTTTTGTAATGAACGACAAAAAAAATTCCCACTAAACTTTCAAAAAATGTTATCTATGATAATATAAAAAGCAAATGTTAAATTTTAATAAAAAAAGAAAAGAAACTTGCATCCCTTATACCCATATCGTGCGAGAACGAAAAACTTTGCGCGTTTTAATAAAGCTCAAACTACTAGCCCCATTGTGTATGTAGGAAAACCACACAAAACTTTTCGAAAATTTCGACCAAAGTTTTTTCTTTATTACAAAGAAAATAAAACGAAAATAATAAATTCCTTCAAGTAACATCTAGTCGAAGAAAATTTATATGCATCCGCCCGCACATCATCATTGTTATTAAACAATAAAAAAGAGTGGAAATATTTACAACGGCTATCAAATGGAAACAAAACCGACGGACATTAAAAACATCTCGAAAACATTGTAAAACCGGATGAATTATTACATTGTAAAATAACACCCAAAACGAACAATATATAAAGTTTAGTGAAGAGGAAACGACTTTATTATTTCTGTATGTCTTTTTTAGGTTTATTATTTTGGGGAGGGTTTCAGTTCTTAAGGGGTTGTTTTATTAACTTCCAATTTAGGATAAATCTCGGGAAGTTTTAGGGAATTACTGAAGTTTTAATTAATAAAAAAATGTTTTTAATCCGTGGAATATAGCTTAAATTGAATTATATTTTAGAAAAATTTACGTGTAAAGATCTTGTTTTGTGTTCATTGAGATTTTATTGTTTTTATTGGAATCCGAAGGACTGATTAAAACAAATATTTCTTAAATAAACAGTTTTATAAAATTTTACGTATATGGAAATAAATTAACAAGTTAGTACACCAGTTATTCCACATTTGAATTAGTAAATTAAATTAAAAAAAATTTCATACAAAATTTAATTTAATTTTACATTGAAATGTTATTTGGTAAAATGAACCCTAAAACCAGTGACGCAGCTGATTCTAACAGTAGTTAGAACTAGTGGTAACCGTAAGCTACAGGCGACCTGCATAGATAGATAAAATATTTGTTTAATATTTGTTTTTAAATATTTGTTAGTCTGTTTCGTTGCAATATGATACTAATTCTGATTAGTTGAAAGCTGAAATATGATGTCCAAATAACTCTCATATAACATAATATATTTATTCTAATATAGGGTTCCACTGAATACAAATATTATTAAATATAAAATTTTGAACAATTCTACTACTTGGGAAAATTGGGAAAATCTTCTGTTAACGTAAAAAGGTCAAAAGAATGATCCTAGAAGCAAAAGGAGAGTACCTGTCGAACAAATGCAGAGAAATTGAAAGATACGACAATTTTAATCTTCACAAAACAAAAGAACTAACGGAAACTAAGAGAAAAATGAGGGCTTAATTCTGAGAAATTGATTAGATGGCCATAATTTATTATTTCCACACTCGCCCACCGCTGATAAGATAACAGGGAGTTGTTATGAGTGCCAAACATCCGGTCGCACCTAACCGACTACCGATAAATCAAAATCTTAATATGTTTATTAAATTAAACACAAAACAATCCCTTACATATTTTAGTTCAGTCTTATCTAGTCTCATGCATTTAGTCTCATGTATCTAGCCCCGTCTGTCTAGTCTCATGTATCTAGCCCCGTCTGTCTAGTCCAGGGTGACCACACGTCCCTATTTTGGCGGGACAGTCCCGCTTTTTGGAGGCCTGTCCCGCGTCCCGCCGATTTTTATAAATGTCCCGCTTTTTAGAAAATATCTGAATTTCTTATTTTTGTAATGTAATGTAATATATAATATAATATTTTTCCACATATTGCCATAAAATCTCCTTTTATAATGTCATCAAATGAAAATATTGAATATCCTCGAATTGAAATGTTCATTCTTCAAGATATTCCAAGCAGTTATTATAAAAATTTCTGACTTATTTCAGAAAGTCCGTCGTTTAATGACACCTTCTTCTGAAAATTTCATTGGGTGACTGAGTTATTCCTTCATTTTAAACAGAATAATATTATCAAAATATTTTTATAAGGAATATTATTCGCTTTAAAATGAGAATTGAAATTTGTTTTATGAGAAACAGAAAAACAAAAAAAAAAGGATCAAAAATATGACTGTGAAAGAACAACATATTTTTTTTTCGATAAGTCCATATTGATGAAGCCAAAAGGCAAGCGCATGTTCATTATTATTATTTATCAGGTTATAGTATTTTTTGGCAACCCGCATGGTCTCTCGCAGCACAAAAGTGCAGGAAACCAAATCGTACTTGTTTATTATATTTATTTTAATTTCTATTATATTTAGTTTAATTATATTTATTTATTTTATAAGTCATAAGTGAATTAGAGAACATGGTAATTTCTTAATTATTTTCTTATTATATCATAGTAATTTTTTCCCAATTTTATATTCAAATTATTGTTTTTTAAAAATATTTTTGTAGTTAATACCAATAATTAATATTAAATACATTTTTGTATATTTAGAGAAATGTATAGACATGTATATATATATATATATATATATATATATATATATATATATATATATACATATATGTATATATATATATATATATATATATGTTGTATTTGAGGTTTTCGCGGATAGATACCTGTGTTGTATTGTTTTCTCGGGGATTCCGCGTTGATGTTGAGGGTTGGTTCTGAAAAGAACCGGATTCTCGACGTTTCGGCGAACTAACATTCGCCATTCTCAAGAGATATATGCGTCCGTGCGGGTCAACGGTTAGACGCATACGCAGGTTAGACGCATAGTATGCGTCTAACCGTTGACCCGCACGGACGCATATATCTCTTGAGAATGGCGAATGTTAGTTCGCCGAAACGTCGAGAATCCGGTTCTTTTCAGAACCAACCCTCAACATCAACGCGGAATCCCCGAGAAAACAATACAACACAAACATATATATATATATATATATATATATATATATATATATATATATATATATATATATATATATATATATATGTATATATATATATATATATATATATATATATATATATCAGCCCATCCCATTTGTCCCGCTTGGTCCCACTGTTGTCCCGCTTTGTCTCAATGAAAATGTGGTCACCTTAGTCTAGTCCCATGTATCTAGTCTCATGTATCTAGCCTCGTCTATCTAGTCTCATGTATCTAGCCTCGTCTGCCTAGTCTCATGCTAACACTTCGTTGATAAATGCAACCAACTACACACCTCATTTGCCCCAACGGCATCTAATTTTGAATTTTCCCGTCTCGCGTTTATTTTTTGAATTTTCCCCGCGCATCCGGAATTTCCGGAAAAAGAGACAGGAAGTCGAAACAGGACCGGAAGTCGAAACCGGAAATTACCCTAAACCGGAAGTCGAACTCGGAAACCGGAAAAGTCTAGGTCAGGGTCAGTGGAGGCGGAAGTGGAGGTGGAGGATTTAGAAAGAATCATCTTTCCCTACTCACTTTTGCCAACGTAACAGAAGTCGATTAATTCTGTCGGCATAAAAAGTGGGTACTCGGGAGTCGATGAAGTTGACGAAGGCCGGTTTTGCCTGGTTCTGATTGGCGAAGGTTCTACCGGTGATAAAGTAATCGAACTGCTTGAAAAGATGGTAGTCGGTTGGCGCGAGGACAATTGGTTTTCGGACGGTGATTTGTGAAAGGTACGGACGGGCGATGTCGTAGAGCAGGATCGGACCTCTTCTCTTGACCAGTGCCGGCTGCTGCTGACTCAATTTTCGCTACATTTCGTCAAATTAGGACCTCACAATAGGACTTTGCTGTGATGGTTTGGCCCGGTGGCAGAAAGTTATATTGAATAACACCAGCCACTGACCGCCATGCAGTAACCACGGTCTTTTTTGCGGGATTTGGCCTTTGAGAAGTGACAGGTTTATCGGTGTCCAACCACTGTCTCTTGTTGTCGTAGAGGATCCACTTTCATCATACGTGACGATCCTTGCCAAAAAAGGATCGTTTTGGTTGCGCAAAAGCAAAGAAGAACAGACCTCGAAACGTAACAATTTCTGCCGATTGTTTAAATCGTGGGGCATCGTACCTTTCCAATACGTTTAAAACCATCAAAAACCGCATGGGAGCTGACGCTCAGTTCTTCCGCCATCCCACGCACCGTTCGTGATGGGTCAATCTCCACCAGGGTCCTCAAATCCTCGTCTTGGATTACTGTAAATCGACCACTTCGGGGCTCATCTTCAAGGCTAAAATCTCCGGAACGATATTTCGCAAACCAACGTCGAATAGTGCGTTCATAACACCATCATTGCCAATTTTTTTTGGCCATGACTTTATCATTGCCAAATTAAAATGCCTGGTTAATTTTTCGGGGGTGTTTCGGCAGCGCGTTGGTTCAGTTTGAATTCGTGGTGAAAAATGGGCCGAAAATCCCTTGACGACATCATGTAGTAATATGCTGAGAGGCAAAAAAGAGGCAAAAAATTAAAATTTGGAAAAAAAATATCAGCATCAGTGTATAGAGTACAAAATTCTGTATCGATCAGTATATACTACGACACGGTAGAATAAATATTTATTGAGATATGGAGCTACAAAAACACACGACATTAAAACGGACAAAACTTTTGAAACAACCTAATATTAGTGATACGCATTTCGAACTTAAGAAAGACATGGGCTCCCGCGAAGCGCTATTTGGTATCAACGTATTGACACAAAGATGTATGAATGTGAACATAGAGGTACATGCTTGACTCATAGTCTTTTTTAGGGTTCCGTACCGAAAACGGAACCCTTATAGGATCACTTTGTTGTCCGTCTGTCTGTCTGTCTGTCTGTCTGTCTGTCTGTCTGTCTGTCTGTCTGTCTGTCTGTCTGTCTGTCTGTCCGTCTGTCTGTCTGTCAAGACCATTTTCTCAGGAACGCGTAGAGGTAACAAGTTGAAATTTGTACCAAATACTCGGGTCTGCGGTCTCTTTCGGCTGTGAAAAAATCAAACTTGTAAGTCAACGCGAACAAAAGATATGACCGTTTATGTCGCATATTTTGCGATTTCACAAGGGAATCAAAACCTATAGGGTACTTCCCGTTGACCTAGAATCATGAAATTTGGCAAGAAGCAGTGTCTTACAGCACATGTAAAGGGAAAAATCTGAAAACCGTAAATATGTAGTTTAATTACAAGAAAAATGCGAATTTACTTCGCAGTCCGTTTATGTTCCGTACGATGTTATGATTCTTCTCTCTCCTCTTTCCTCCCACCGCAGCCGACACTTTTATGGTATTTGCTAGCAACACGATAATAAATGTAAATTCGAAATTTACGGCCGATTGTTTATTTGCATTAGGGTAAATATTTTCAGTGCTATGATGAGGGTTCTTCTAAAACTCAGTATTAGTGTGTCTTTGTGTGTCTATTAGTTTGTCAACGAATAAAAGAACCAATAACTTAGATTTGGCATTTGATGCTCTGAAAACTATAAAACCAAGCTCAGTAGCTAGTGAACGAGTATTCTCAATTTCAGGCAATATTGTGTCCAAAATAAGAAGAAGACTTTGCGACCGTTCAGTGGATATTTTCTGTTTTTTAAAATCCTATTTTCTTAGGAGAAATTAAATTTAGTGAAATAAATATAAATACCATTTGAATTTTTGTTTAAGCTTTCGTTATTTTCTGTAAGTAATATGCAATACTTATTTTTTTTATATTATGGCTTTGATATTGATTTAGTTCTTTGTTATTTTATATAAATTATATAAAATATTTTACCCCATTCTATTTTTTTTTGACAAAAATTCGAAAACCGGCTAAAACCGTTTTTTCGGAAAATCAAAATTCGAAAATCGAAATTTCAAAAAGTCGGTTTTTGTATAAACCCTAATTATGATAAAACTTTATTTTACTTATATATCACACTTATTATTATTTGTGGTAAAAACATACCGAATTTTTAAAATCAGTGTTTTTAAGAATGTATTCAATTTGTGATAAGAGTTACTCTTCCCGATATTTTATTCATAACGGTAAAAACTTTTCATTATATATTTGTGTAAAAAGTATGTGTCGGCACTAAGCTGTTTATTCTAAATTTTCTTTGTTTATATTCGTTATGCATTTCATCACGTAAGCTCTATATACATACATACATATATACAGTATATACATATATACAGGGTATATATTATGTCTAAATTTTGCTTGTTTATAACGGACATGCGACATATTCAAGTCCCGTAAAATCCTGTATATATTATATTTCGTCTAATTTTTGTTTATAATCTACATATACTTAAATCACGTACGCCCTATATTTTTTGGTAGTCAATTGCAAAAAAGCAATTAATTGAACAACTGAATATTAAGAGTATCGAAATAGATCTAGAAATAGTTAATATATTATTTTATATTAGATCTAGAAATAGTTAGATCTTAATATAAGTTAGTGAATAAGTGTAATACTAAAATAAAGATTTGTCATAATCGTCTCTTCGTTTTCTTTTTATAAGTATAAAAATAATCGCGTAATTCAGTTAATTCTTAATATAAGTTAGTGAATAAGGGTAATAGTAAAATAAAGATTTATCATAATCGATTTATTATAATCGTCTTTCTTTCTATATTCGCTTTATTTTGGTAACTTTTAAAATATTTTAGTTTTGGCTTGGAATCTGAAATAGGTCTCGTCAAGAATTTCATATCATATAAGTAGGTAAGATTTTTATTATTTATCATATAAGTAAGTAAGTAAGAAGTTTAAGTACCTAACTAACTACTCAGTGACCTCTTGTATTAAGGATAAAACGAGACGCGCACGAGCAGGGTTACGCGGGGCAAGTACAAGGGCGGGAGGTCGGCCCTTTTGTAGTGAGCGGCAGAAATACGAAATTTTTTTTTGCATTCAACAACTTCGTACTCCTGCATATCCTTACTTACTCAATAAATTATGGCTACAGTTTATTTAACCGTTAACGACAACATTATCGTACACGATGTAATATTTATGCCCGGCGATGGCAGTTGCTTGTTTCATGCTATAGCTTTTTCAATTTATAATTCAACCAATTTTGGACAAACACAGCTTTTGAGAGCTACAATAGTTAACTATATATATGATAATTGGGACGAGTTTTGTTTGTTTACTAGCAACGCCCGAGGAGACCCTTTCTGTTCACGCCAAGAGTACAAATTTACGATGCTCCATTCGTCTAGTTACGGCGGCACTGCTGAGATAAAGGCAGCAGCAATTTTGTTTCCAGCGAGGTTCGAAGTGTATGAACGTGACACGGGTATTTTGCGGGGTGTTTTTGGTACGGAAGGATATCCCATAAAGCGTTTACTTTTCTCAGGTAATTTGTCATCCGGTCATTATGATTATTGCTTGCCATTAGGGTCCAATGGGTCAGCAAATAATACAAATAAAAATACGCAGGAAAAATTAGTAAACAAACCCCAAAATTCAAAGGTAAAGGGCCGTCCGAGACGTAATAAAGGTGGTCGCCCAAAAAAAATCGAAAAATCGAAAAAATCCCGATCGGAACAAGTACATGACGCCAAACAGAAATACAATAAAACTCATCCTAAGGCTAAGGACCATAAAGGATCTCAAGATCAGAAACTTCATGTCATTGAAGTTGCTGATCCTTCCATGACCCATACACCTAAGTCTACCACACCAATAGTTTGCTCCATTTCGTGTACTCCTAAACATACTGCGTCTTTAGTTGATTCTGTTACTTGTGCTTCGGAGTCTGTCAATGAGAGTGATGTATTTTCTCAAATAATTACTTTTGTTCCTCGGAAACGAAAAGCGCAAGAAATTCTTAAAAATTACAACAGGGAGAAAAAGCGTTTATCGAGAAGCAAAGAAGAGGTTAAAATTAAGGAGAAAATAAAAAACAAGCTGTCAAAGAGATTACAAAGGTCACAAGAATCTACAAAGGAGTGTAACAATCAACGTGCTTGTGACAAGGCTGCCCATCGTAAGTTACGTGAAGACCCTGTATACAGAAAAGATGAGCGTGCTCGCGACTTGGCTGCCCATCGTGAACTACGTGAAGACCCTGTATACAGAGAAGATGAGCGCGCTCGTAACATGGCTGCCCATCGTGAGCTACGTGAGGACCCTGTGTACAGAGAAGATGAGCGTGCTCGCGATTTGGCTGCCCATCGTGAGTTACGTGAGGACCCTGTATATAGAGAAGATGAGCGTGCTCGCGACTTGGCTGCCCATCGTGAGTTACGCGAAGACTCCGTATACAGAGAAGATGAGCGTGCTCGCGACTTGGCTGCCCATCGTGAGTTACGTGAGGACCCTGTGTACAGAGAAGATGAGCGTGCTCGCGATTTGGCTGCCCATCGTGAGTTACGTGAGGACCCTGTGTACAGAGAAGATGAGCGTACTCGCGATTTGGCTGCCCATCGTGGGTTACGTGAAGACCCTGTATATAGAGAAGATGAGCGTGCTCGCGACATGGCTGCCCATCGTGAGTTACGCGAGGACCCTGTGTACAGAGAAGATGAGCGTGTTCGCGATTTGGCTGCCCATCGTGGATTACGTGAAGACCCTGTATATAGAGAAGATGAGCGTGCTCGCGACTTGGCTGCCCATCATAAGTTACGTGAGGACCCTGTGTACAGAGAAGATGAGCGTGCTCGCGATTTGGCTGCCCATCGTGGGTTACGTGAAGACCCTGTATATAGAGAAGATGAGCGTGCTCGCGACTTGGCTGCCCATCGTGAGTTACGTGAGGACCCTGTGTACAGAGAAGATGAGCGTGCTCGCGATTTGGCTGCCCATCGTGGGTTACGTGAAAACCCTGTATATAGAGAAGATGAGCGTGCTCGCGACTTGACTGCCCATCGTGAGTTACGTGAGGACCCTGTGTACAGAGAAGATGAGCGTGCTCGCGATTTGGCTGCCCATCGTGTGTTACGTGAAGACCCTGTATATAGAGAAGATGAGCGTGCTCGCGACTTGGCTGCCCATCGTGAGTTACGTGATGACCCTGTATATAGAAAAGATGAGCGTGCTCGTGACTTGACTGCCCATCGTGAACTACGTGAAGACCCTGTATATAGAGAAGATGAGCGTGCTCGTGACTTGGCTGCACATCGTGAGTTACGTGAAGACCCTGTATACAGAGAAGATGAGCGTGCTCGCGACATGTCTGCCCATCGTGAGTTACGCGAAAATCCTGTATACAGGGATGAAGAACAAACGCGCAATACAATTGAACATCAATTGAATAGGATGGATTTCGATTATGTTGAAAGTGAGAAAGAGACGCGGAATTGCAGGAAAAATAGTTACTTAAGTGATTGGATGGCTGTTAGTCAAAATTTCTTTGATAATATCGAAGATGGTCACACAAATGTATGTTCTTGTTGCGGTCGGTTGTGGCACAGAAATTCTCTTAAAGTCGTAAGAAGAGATCAGTTGCCTGAAACATCAGAACAATACTTAAATGATTTATTTGTTATGAATACATCTGGTGACTGTAGGTCATTTTGTTATACCTGTCACAAATATCTAAAAGGAGGAAAAATACCACGACTTGCCATGCATAATGGCTTAACTTTTCCTGAAATTCCAGATGTTCTGCAAAAACTGACTCCCCTTGAGGAACGTATTGTGTCACCACGGCATATATTCCTTAAGATAGTTAGGCGAGGTCAAGGTCTCGGTTTCCAACATGGACTGGTAGGGAATGTAGTCAATGTTCCAGTCGATATTAATACGATGGTATCAGCCTTACCAAGACACGCATCTGATACCCATATAATAACACTTGTTTTGAAAAGAAAAATGTGTTATAAGCACGGCCGGCAAGAGCGTATTCGACCTGCAGTAGTGAAAGAAGCAGCAAAATATTTAGTCCAAACAGAGTTATTTAAAGAATTAAAAATTACTTTTGATGACAACTGGACATATGACGACGAAGTTGATACTCATGATAATGATACAAATAACAACGAATGCACCTGTGAACCTGCTGAGATAGGAGACGAACCTGTTAATCCCGGTAATGCCGAAACTTTACTGGATAATGAGCAGGATGTCGTTATAACAATGGCACCTGCTGAGGGAAAGTGTCCGCTATCACTTCTGTTTGATGATTTTCTTGAAGAGTTAGCTTTTATTAAGGTTCATGGCGGAAGAAAAAGACAATTTAAAATAAAACTAAGTTTCTCAGAAATAATGAAATCCGAAATAAGTCGGTATGATAGAAGAGCCATGCGGCCAGACTATTTATTTACGTTATTAAAGAAACAGCAGATGGCCCAAATAGGTGGACACATTGCTACTTGTCTTCGGAAAAAAATCGTCAACGGTGTTCCTATTCTAGTAAACAACCTTGTCAATAACGACTACATACAGAATCTCATTCAACATGACGATGGTTATAGAATTCTTAGTGGCGTGAGAAATTCTCCAGCACATTGGGAAGAAGAAAAGAAAAAATTACTAGCAATGGTTCGGCAGTTCGGCGTCCCCACCTTGTTCATGACAATATCAGCAGCCGAAACACAATGGCCTCATTTAATAAAACAGCTAAAAAGCACAGTCGACAAAGAAGAAGTGTCTCTTGAAGAATCAGAAAATATTCCATACGCAGAAAAAGTGCGACTTATTCAGTCCGACCCATTTATATGTGCGACGTTTTTCGAAATGCGTTATAAAGAATTAAAAAGAACATGGCTTTCTCCCGTCGGGCCTTTTGGTGAACGTAAAATAAACCACCAATACCATCGAATAGAATTCCAAAACAGAGGTTCTCCTCATGCACATATGATGTTGTGGATAGAAGATGCGCCTGTCTTCATTCCAGGAGATATATCATCAAGTGAAAGAGTTATTTTGTTTGTTGACCAAATAATAACCTGTAATAGTGAAGAACTGGACGAAGACTTGGTTAAGTTACAAACTCACAAACACACACACTCATGCCATCCTAAGCCAAATCGTCCTTGTAGGTTTGGAATACCCTTTTTTCCTATGGAGAAAACTCGTCTTCTGACACCCCTGGAAGAAGATGATCTAAGCAAAAAAAAATTGAAACTAGTGTCAAAAAAATTAATGGACGACTTGGTGAATATTCCGCCACATTTAACATTTGAAGAATACTTAGCATCGACAGAATTAAACATCGATCAGTACATATTGACAGTTAGATCAACACTTAAGCGCCCCAAAATATATCTAAAGAGACGCCCGAAAGACGTAATGCTTAATCCATTTTGCAAAAAAGTGTTGGAATTACAGCGAGCTAATATGGACTGCCAATTTATACTAGATCCATTTGCTTGTTCCGTTTATATTGTCGATTATATTAACAAAGCCGATAGAGGCATGTCAAATTTACTAAGAGCGGCAGTGGAAGAGGCAAAACACGGTAACAGCAGCGTTAGGGACTCTTTACGCACCATATCCAAAGTATTTCTGAATTCTTCGGAAATATCCGCCCAAGAAGCAATTTACTGTCTCGCCGGGCTTCCAATGTCACAAGGCTCTGAGAGCAATATTTATATAAACACAGGGCACCCCAAAGAACGAGTGGGTATTTTGAAATCTTTTGTAGATTTGCAGTCCATGGATCCATTGTCTACAGATATATTTAAAAAAAATTTACTCGATCATTATCAAAATCGCCCACGTGATGAAACATTTGATACAATGAGTTTAGCTTATTTTGCTGCGTATTATACTTTTTCAACTAAAATTCCGCGTGAAGGTGAAACCACTGACGATGAATGTCTCGGAAATTGGATCAAGCTGTTAAATAATGATGGGTACGTACGAAAAAGAAGGAAGCCCAAGATCATACGTTTTCGTAGATATAATAGAGCTCAAGATCCTGACAATTTCTACAGAGAGCAGCTAATGTTATACACACACTGGAGGGATGAAAATACTGAATTGGTCAATGATAATATAAATCTCGAAGAGAAATTTATTGAACTTAGTGAGAAAATTCGTTCAGAAAGTCTTCAATTTAATCGCTTGGGAGGTCCAGATGAGTTTGAGGCATTGTTGGATGCAATTCGCAATGCAAACAACGACGATGAGAATGACGATATTGTAGTAAAAGAAAAAGCTCGTCCTTTAGATGATTATGAATTTGAGACACAAGAAGGTGATCCAGATCATTGTCTACAGTTACATGGTCAAAAAGCAGACTTTGCGGCAGGAGTGATTGCCCAACCAGCAGTATTCTGTGAAGATGATGTATTGAAATTAGTTAGAATATTTAATTGTGATCAAAGACATTTTTTGTTACATGTAGGGCATATTTTCACTCAAGAATCACCACCACCTTTTTATTATTTCGTTAGTGGTGGAGCCGGAGTGGGCAAAAGTTTGCTTATTAAGGGCTTGTATCAGTATTTAATGCTAATTTTCAATAGAGATCCGGGAGTTAATCCTGACGATGTTAGAATTTTACTTTGTGCATACACGGGAAAAGCTGCTTTTGGTATCGGTGGTCAAACTGTACACAGTACATTTGGACTTCCAGTATCCCAGTGTGGCCAAACAATGCCCGAGTTGTCAGCCAGCACCGCGAACACCTTAGCATGCAAACTTGCAAAAGTAGAATTAATTATTTTGGATGAAATATCTATGCTAGGAAGTAGAACTCTAAACCAAATTAATAGAAGATTACAGCAAGTATTTCATACCAACAAGCCATTTGCTGGTATTTCTATCATATGTGTCGGAGATTTCAATCAGTTACCACCAGTAGGAGACAACTGGGTTTTTCAGCCAAACACTAGCCGAAATCCAATGGCACCTCTAGCTGGCGCTCCGTTGTGGGATCCGTTCCGTCTCTTTTCGATGACAAAGATAATGCGGCAAAGAGATGATTTGGAATTCGCAGTAGCTTTAAACAATATGGCTGTCGGTCGGATGACTTCTAATGATATAGAATTAATCAATTCTAGATGTTACAGCATGAATACTCTTCCTGCTGAAGCACGTGGAGCGATAAACTTATTTGCGACCAACAGTGAAGTCGACAAATACAATACTCAAGTATTGTCTCGTATGGACACTGAAGGGTTTTCGGTTAAAGCCATTGATGTGGTTTCAGGAGCACCAAATCCACAAGCTGCTAGAAAAGCCTTGCAATCTGTAAATGCTCTACCTACAATGCAGACCTACGGTCTTCCTAAAAACTTGTTTTTACGAGTAGGTGCTCGCTATATGATAACAGTGAATATTGACACTATGGATGGTCTTGTAAATGGTACTACTGGAATTTTGAATGCTATAGATTACGGTCGACACAAAGAGACAAGTGACAAGCGGCCTTTACGTATTTGGGTTCTGTTCGATAAAAGTACGGGAATAGCTACAAGGAATAAATGTGAAATAACTTCTCGGAAGCATCGTCAGTATCTCAATTCTCATTGGACGCCGCTAGAAGCTGTCTCTTATACTGTAAAAAAATGGAAATCTTCCAATCTTGTAGTGCGCCGTACTCAGTTTCCAATGGTACCAGCAGAAGGTATAACAATTCACAAATCGCAAGGCGCAACCTTAGAAAAAGTTGTACTTCATATTTCCAAAAACGTAAAAAGATCGATGCTATACGTAGCTTGCTCTAGATCAATGTCATCGTCTGGACTTTTTTTAGTTGTGAATTCAGGTAGGTTTAATGCTCCATCTGAAATATTAGAATCAAGTGCTGTAAGCATGGAAATGAAAAGGCTGGAGCAAAACAAATTGGTACCATTATTTAAATTTTTGCAAACACCTGAAGATGACGTAGCTCAAATTGTATTTCATAACGTACAATCATTGCGCAAACATTTTCCAGACGTCATCATAGATCCTATCATTTTGTCCTCCCATGCCGCATTGTTTGTTGAAACCTGGGGATGTCGTAGTGACACTTTTAAAATTGATGGTTTCGATGAGGTGTGCAGAGTAGATGGTCAAGCTGTAGCTAATGCAAATCCAGGTTGGGGATCTATCGCGTATGTACGTCATAATCTTAAGGATGCTGTGACAAATGGATCATGTAAAACATATTGCTTAAATAACCCGGACACTGCAGCAAACGGCCATTGTGAGTGTATACATTTTGAAATGTTTAATGTACGGTTAATTGCTGTTTATAAGTCGCCACGATGTCTAATCAATGTTGCTATAGAATGCATAAATACCGCGATATACGATAACAATCACAATGCTTGTAATTCTCGCCTGATTGTTGTAGCAGATTTCAATATAGATTTTAAAACTAATCCCCATAATGCAATTATAACATATTTCTCCTCTAAGGGCATGTTACCCTTAATAAGCACAAACACTACTAGAACTAACACAATTATAGATAACGTTTTTTCCAACTTCGATATACAATGCGGTACTATTCATTCCTTTTTCAGTCACCACTTACAAATCTGGTTCAGATTTAAAACTTAAGCAAGTAATCAAATAACTTTAATTTCTAATTTTAGTAGCACTGCTAGGAACTAACCACAATAAAATTGCAGCTACACTATAATAATTGTAGTATACGTTTTGGATACACACCCTGGTAGATGTTATGCTTAAATCAGCACAATACTGGACATACACGGAGAACATGACACGAGAGATTTACTCTATAATTACTCAAAAAGAACGAACAACGGCAGATGCAGAGGTAAAATTGAGCAGTAAAAACAAATACTGAAGTTCCAGAACCCCTAAACACTCATAGTGAATGGGGGATGTATGGTCATAAAATATAGGGTAGAATTCCATCGTACGACAGCGACATGTTGAGGTTATTCTTGCAGCGGTACTAAGATGGTCGTGATTTCAGGAGGGCCACTTGTCAAGTTAACTGAATGTGCTTGCTACGTCCTCCACAAAAAAAAGATACCTTACTTACAAGTTTGTACGGAACCCTCGGTGCGCGAGTCACAACTCGCACTTGGCCGGTTTTTTTTTATAGTGGCGCTGGCAAGCTTTTATACCGTAAGTGTGAAACTGACGGCCGACGCCTGACTCACTAAACCCTGTTCCACTTGGAGTCCATGTGCCTCCTCCGGTCAGGGGTACCGCCTGGACATGCCGCAATTGCCAACATGCTCTAGTTGTCCTTCTTTGCTTCCTTTCTTCCTCAATTCCGTGGTTGACTTTTTTCCTCATTACTTCCTCCATGTAATACAGTATGTCCTTTATCTTCTGACTTTCCGCGATTTCCTCTGCTATATTGTTCATTCCAATCCGTCTGCCATATAACGCGTTGACTCGTTCGTTCCTCAATCCATCTGTCGCATTTAAACAGATCCATCAAATGCTCTCGTGGGCAGAACCAGCACCAATCGCTGTCTCCTAACTTGAACCTATGCAGGTTTTCTCCAAAGTTTAAGTCCAGTGAGTGCCTGCGTGACGTGGTAGTCCATTATCCCTTCCTTTTTAGCCACGTTTTAATGTCCGTGATAAACACAGTTGCGATGCCTTGGTATTCATTCCATCGCGTTTACAATTTATTTATCATATTTTCTCTGCACTGCTCTTTGGATTTCTCCGCCTTGTACACCTCAGTCCTTTCTATTATTTCCAGCTGGAGCGGTATCATTTTCCCAATGTGATCGCAGTGATCATAGCATTTCCGGCAGTGCCGAAATATAGGCTTATGTTATTTTCAAAGTCATCTTTCGCTCTGTCCTCTGTACCCATTATTGGAATTGCTTCATCTTTAATTCTTCCTCCCAGATCGGGGCCGCGTACAGAACTTCCGATGAGGCCGCAGTATCAATTACCTTTTTCTTCTGTGCTTATGGACCATGAGTGTTTATAAGAATCCTCCCTATTTGGTTTATTACTTTTGCTGCTTTCTCCGTCGAGTTTTTGATGCGGGCTTTCATTCTTGTATTCCGATCTAGTGTCACTCCCAGATTTTGTACCGTTTCTTAAATGCTTATCTTCCGCCCTTACGCTGTTATCTTCACTTGTGTGACCTGTCTTCTACCCTACAGGACTATCACTTTTGTTTTTTTGTGTAGGTATCTTGATCTCTATAACTTTTGTACGCGTTATTACCTTTCCAACCATCCTGTTTTCTATACGGAAAAAGTACACTCTAAAAATTACAGTTTAAATAGTAGCAGCGGCCTTACGAATATGGATTTATAAAGATTGCAGTCGCATACTGTAATGTTTAAAACTTATTTACGAATAATACCGAAAACTGTAATTTAAAAAAAGCAATTGTTAGTTTTTACAGTTTCAAATTCGTAAGGCTACTATTGTGCTACTATTTAAACTGTAATTTTTAGAGTGTACTTTTTTCCGTGTATTCTTTCTACTTCTTCCTTATCTTTGTCGTTAATCGGTATGCATTGGTCATCCGCGTAACCTATTAATTTGGTTTTCTTCTATTCTTTATCTTCCTCAAATATCTCGTCGTAAAAAATTACCTATAGGGTGGGTCAAAATATCGGATCCAGTGGCACCTCCCAAGTTACCTTATGGCGTTTTCCCGACGGGATGCTTGATAGATTATGAGAAAGCTGTCATTAAGGTCCAGCATGAATCATTAGTAACCCTCCTGAAATTTAGAAATATCGACACAGCGGACTTACGACGAGCGGACCGAAGCGGCAGAGGTGAGAGTAGATGGTGATTCCACAGAAAACATCAATGTTCAGAGAGATGTCAGGCATTGGTGCATTTTATCTCGGATGCTATTCAATTTTTGCTCAGAGAGAATATTCCTGGAAGCAATTCCTGAAGGAGAGGTGGTTGTAGACGGACGACCGATCAACAAAATAAGATAAGCGAATGACACGGTGATACTGGCAGATAATATAGAAGACTCTGTTTTTTTTTTGGCCATCTAGGGACCGCGTTAAACAACTATTATTCAATATACATTTCTCCTAATTCGTTCATCCTCTTTTCTCTTCTGCCTATATATCTTCATCCTCTCTCTTTACTGCTCCCTTCGGTCTTCTGTTCACACTGTTCATGAAGTTTTTCTCTTCTTCGCCTCAAATTCTTCAAACTGGCGAATGTTATCTCTCATCAGGTCTCTGTTATGTCTTCTTCTCCAATACCAACTCCACTTAGTCTGCTTTGACTTCTTTGAACCATGTGATTTGGGTTCTGGGGTTTTTGTCAAAAAACATGAATATTTTCTTTGACAATCTTTCATCATTCATTGTTTTCAAATAGGCATAGAAGCTTACACTTCTTTTCCTCATAGTATCGCCCACTTTCTCAATTTTTTCATACACTACTCTATTACTTCTAAGCTTCCCATTTTCAAGTCTCGCTCCCAGCACTCTTCTTATGATTTATCGCTCCTTCTTAGCTATAGCTTCCATTTGGACACTCCACACTTCCGGACACTCTGGCTTAATCACTGTGTTACAATGTCTGATTTTAGCATTAATAGATACTGACTTCTTGTGGTACACATTCTTTGTTAACTGGAATGCCATTTCCATTTTTCTTACTATAGTTCTATTTCCTTCTTTATCTAAAGCATTTGGCTGGATGATTTGCCCTACTTATTTGAAGTTAGAAACTTTATTTGGCCATACTTCGTATTCATATTGTTCGGTGCCTCTCTAACATTGATTAATTACACTGTCTTTTCAATAGAGATTTTCAGTCCTGTCTTTTCTGCCGTTTATTTCAGAATATTGATCTGTTTGATTGATGGTTGCTTCTTCCAAACTTCCAGCCATAACCGCTAAGTCATCCGCAAAAGCTAGGCAATCCAACTCTGATCCATCCTTTATTCTTCCTAATCGAATTTTTTGTATTCCTTCTTCAGTCGTTTTCTTCCTCCACTCTCTAATAGCTTTTTCTAACACACAGTTGAATAGAAGATGTGACAACCCATCTCCTTGTCTTAATCCTGTTCTGATTTTGAAAGTTCTGGACACTTTGCCACCAGTGTTCCCTCGAAGCTGTGCGCGTGTGCGCGCGCACATAGATTTTAGACATAGCGCACATGGAAAATATTGGGGCGCACAAATTTTTTTTTGTCCTGCAGAAAATAAAATTGCACCTGCATATGTAGTCCATATAAAAAAGATTGCAATTGATTATCTGTTATTGGCAATTAAAATGAACAAATCTTTACTTTCGGTTCGAGAAATAAATAACCATATGGCAAAATACGTTCATATTCCAGAAAGTTGGCGTAGTAAAAACTATGTTCTTTTATTTTTGGAAGTGGTGAAAACTGTTGTAAAAATTGAAATATTAAATGAAATTAAAATGGAACATTTTCATACTTTAATTGTTGATGAAAACACATACATTTCAACAACCAAATCTTTAATTTTATATTTTAAGTTTAGAAAATCTGATCAATATAAAATCGTTTTCGGTGGGATAATCCAATTAAAGAGGAATCGCATGTTTCTTCATTAGCGATACATGACTTGGCAAAATAAAAATGGCAAAATCGAGCGAATTTTTGCGAAATTTGATCGCGCGAGGAGAGAACTGGGAATCTAGTTAATATTTTTAAAGAAGCCCGAGTGCAACCGCAGCGAAATAACCTCCTGAAAACGATGCCGCAATCCGTTTTTAATTATCTGCAACCAAGATAAGGACTTGTGAAGTCGAAATTCTGAAAAATTTGAATTTTTCCAAACAATTTACACATCGATTTTCTCTTGTCGTCAAGTTTCAGTGTGCCGAAAATAATTTCGCTGAGATTTGTTGTTTCCGAGAGGATTGTAGAAAATCGAAAATGCAAACGATTTTTTCAGAAAATTTTAGTTTTCAGAAAATTTTGCTGAATACGATTTTCCAGTTTATTCGATTCAAATGCTCAGAATACCCAAGAAATAGGCTATATCGTTTATTTATATAATATTGTTTATATATTGTTTATTTGTAACTTTAGAGCGAAATAAACTCGAAAAAATCGTTTTCAGCCCTTAGATTTCCTTCGGGTAACCAAAAAAATCATTTCGGTCGGACAAAAATCTACTTTTTCGATTTTCTTAAAAACGGTAACGAAATCATTTTCGGCACACAGAAACTAGGAAAAAACAAAGAAACAGGAAAATTCATTAGTTTCCAAGATCTCGACTTGAATGCCGAAATGTCTTCAAATTTTGCTCAATTTTAGTGGGCCATCGTGAACGGAGAGAGCTAGCGAAATATATTTCTTGCATATTTGTAATCTGCAGCAAAAATGCTTCCAGAAACGTTGTTACATTTCACTATAACGTTTTAAAATAACGATTTTAAAAAATCGATTTTCTTATATTTTATCGTTTCCCCAATCTTGACTTCCTGGTTCGATGGTATTTTTTAATTAAAAGCCTACTAGGAATATGATATACGTTTTTGGACTAATTTTGATAAGCTGAATCGATTGGTGACAACTAGAAGTCTCTGTGACAAGCCATGCAAAAGTTATGACATCGTGAAATCTGCGGAAAATATGTTTCCTGAAAATCATTATTTATCAAGTGAATGAAAAATTTCAAAGTTTGTCTGAAAGTGTTTTCCTTGCTGGTTGTAAATATACAAATAGCGTTTTTCTAGCCGCTTTTGGATTCTGAATAAGCGGAGTAGAATTTGTGGTTTGCATTTTGCTAGCAGTAAAAAGTCCGAAAATCTAGAAAGCTTGAGTTTAATCCGTGACAATTCAGCAAAGACATATGACAGTTGCATAATCTTCAGTTATCCGGTAAGAAAATTTATTGAATAGGAGACGAAGTTATCTTTTTGGCCACTGGTGGCGCTAAGCGCTGTTATCTACGAAGTGAATAACGATTTTAAATACGCAGTGCGGCGAAAAAAATAAAATAAAACAAATAAAAGATTTTAAAGAAATGGTTTAGTTTAGTTTGAATAATGAACAATTTAAAGATCTATCCAAATTACTAGATATCGGAGGCACTTTTCTTAAACGAAACAAAGAAATCGATTTGAAGAAAACCATATGCTGATGAGAGTAAAATCATCTAAGAATTACATGAACAATGTAAATTTAAGTAAAGTCTATACAGAGTGATTAAAATGAAAAGACAGGAGAGAGAAGTTATAAAATAATTGCCATTAATAGAAAATGTAATCCGAAATTCCAAAATCTTTCAAAAATTTTCAATAATAAGTTGTTCTTGTTTGTTGGTTTTGTCAAATGTCTTAATTGAAAAATTTAGAACAGACAACGCAATTATTAAATTTTCTTATTTTTCATTGGAATGAAAAGGAGAAGCCACAATAATCAGCAAAATTCTGTCTTCACGAACTAATGGTTTGACTTAATTTTAGAGTAGTTTTTCATTGTGTTCCGTTGAAAAGTTTGTAGTAATACAAGTGGTATGCTGTAAGATCGAGTCAATTCGTATAAGGCCGAGGCCGCACTACGGTTTTTTCCCGCGAGCGGTACCCGCTAAAACCGTGAAACCGTCCGAGAAACACACAGAACGCTATGGGAAAAATCAGTCGCGGAAAAAAACCGCAATTGAGGCCGCTTGTATTGGCTTACTTGAGTCACAAAATCACGTGATTAAAAACCGCGGCGGTTTAGGCGTAGTGCGGCCTAGGCCTAAGTAGTTACAAAATTTAGCTGAATATTAATTATTATTTATTAGTATTGTATTTTTTTAATTATATGCGCTTTTTTAATTGCCGCACAATTTATTTTTATTTTGGAAAAAACTGCACACACCTAAACAAGTGCGCACACGGGTCACAACAATTAGAGGGAACACTGTTTGCCACGGAAATTTACTTTTGAGTAGGTATCATTAAGTGTTTCTATGACTATGGCGACTGTTTTATTGTCTGTTCCGAACTCTCTGAGGATGTTAAATAACGTTGTTTTGTCAACGGAGTCATACATCTTGAAGTCAACAAACGTGATAAAGATGTCTTTCCCTCTTACTCGTCTATATTTAATAATTAACTTCAAGTTTGATATTTGCTCTGCACAAGGTATTCTGTTCTTCTGTTCCTAAAGCCCGTTTGGTATTCACAAATTTCTTTGTTAAGTTGTTCTTCCAGTCTGTTTTTTAGGGCCTTGGATAGGATTTTATACGTTACCGGAAGTAAAGATGTCCTACTGTAGTTGTTTGCATCGGGTTTTTGATCGGTTTCATCTTGAAGACGGGGTGCATTAGTTTAGTTTTCTCTGGTTTCTATGATGGATAGGGGTTCAGAAAGAAGACTCTGATAGTTGGGGGTTCAGAGTCTTCTCTCTGAACCCCCATCCATCATAAAAACCAGAGAAATAATTAAAAACCTTAAAAACAATAAAGCACCGGGAAAAGACATGATAATTGCAGAAATGTGTGTTGCTTTAATTTTCTTGAAATTACTTTACAGCAAGAAAATGTATTATTTAAAGTTATAGCAATATGTAAAATGCACCCATCCATAAGAAAGACTTAAATCACCCGAAAATATTAAAATAAATATTTTTTCAAATAAATACAATTTCTTTACTCGTTTATCTTTATAAATTTTAAACGTAAAATCTATTTTTTGGATTAGTTCCTTGCTTCTTATAACACGTATTTCCATAACAAATCATTTTAAGAACTTACAATTTCTATTTCATTCAAAAATAAAAATAAATAATTTAAGAATTTTACCTGCATTCTTTTTATATTAGACGATCTTTTATAAGCTGTTTGGTGGAAATTGCTTCACTTATATCGCTCATAACGAAAATTAAATGTATTAACCTATTTCATTAAAAAATAAATAGTCCCAAAACATGGGACAAAGTAATATACGGAATGTAACGGTTTAGTACAGCAAAAATTATAATTTGTATTTATTATTTGTGTTGAAAACCAAAAACATTAAACTCTCTATATTAAGTTTTACAACCTATAAATTTCATTTAAAAGTTTGTGGATAAACGGAGTATAATTAAAAATTTCTCCTCATGGTTGTAAAATGGATGTTTTTATTAGTTTGAAAACGTTATTGTTGTTAATTTCAGTTGCACCATTTAGTGCGAGATTTATGGAAACAATCGTTTAAATACATCAAGGAAAAAATGGGTTCATTAGCAGACCGGAAAATAATAAATCGCAATCAAGGGAGTCGCGAGAGCACACGCTCCACTCGTTCTATGTACATACATATATATTTTCCGGTATGCACGCGGAGGTCAAAAACTCTATACACACAACAATATAAGTGTGGGCTCGATTTATTATACACATCCACACGCATTTTTTTATTCAATATTTTCCTAGCCAGTCAATTTTATTACCATGTTATTATCATGTCATACACAAAAAACGTTTAAAAAAGACCGGACACACGTCGCATTGAAACATAACAAACCAACCATTATTACAACCAACAGTTTAAAACCCCAAACTATTATCAAAAAAATAAAAAATAGACATAACATAAGACATTCATCCCCTCAGGGAATCGTAACGAGAAGGAATGGAAACATATATTTAGAGTAAATAGAGTGAGTGTTCCGTTTAACATTTTTATGTAAATTTGAATAATTGATTGAAAAATATGTTTCATATGTTATCAAGTAGCTTTTTTTGGTTTTATTACATGTTCAGATTATTATCAATTAAATCAATATTTATCACGAGATGCGACTTAGTGTTCTTATTTAAGTTCGATAATTTAGAAGTAATAAAACTTGACATACAACATTTTTTTAATTGTGGCGGGAGGAAGCTCTACCAGCCTGAGGTCGGAGCTCTCATCCGCTAAAGCCCTAGTCCACTTGGCGATGTTGTTTTTCAACCCCGGAATCATTACTATCTTCAGGGTGGATCGCCCGGAGGAGATTTTCTCTCTCCCCTAGGAATTAAGACTTGTGATCATGCCGGCAGTTCTTTCTTACGCTTCTATTATTGTTAGGATGTTCTTTATGTAGTTATGTCCATCCATCCAATGGCGCTACAGCCCAAATCGGGCCTTGGCCTCCTCTATTTTCTTCCTCCAGCCATCCCTGTCCTCCACCGCCTTTCTCCAGTTTGGGGTTCCTAGCATGGATCGAGCATCCCCCAGGATTTTGTCTGCCCATCTCGCCCCTGGTCTTCCAACCGATCTTTTACCCTCCGGTTTTTGGTTGAAAATCCTCTTGACAACTCTTGACTCTTCCCTGCTTTGTAAATGCCCGGCCCATTTAAGTCTTTGTAATCTTATTGTTGTTGCTATCTCTTGCTAGGTCTGCTTCTGCGCTGGTAGATACAAGAGCTGGTAGATCTCGTGGTTGTATCTTATTCTCCACTGTTCGTTTTCTTGGACCGGTCTATATATTTTGCATAAGATCTTTCTTTCGAATGCGTTCACCATTATTTCCGCTCTTTGTGAGAGCGTCCAGGTCTCACTTCCATAGCATAACACTGGCCGTTTTATAGTTTTATAAAGTTTCAGTTTTGTTTTCCTGTGGACATTCCCTGATCTGATTATGGCCGAGATGTGGTAGTATACTTTATTGGCATTGCTGATTCTTCGTTGGATTTCCTTCATCTCGTCCCGTTTGCTGGATATGTTACAGCCTGGGTAGGTAAAGTCATTGACCACCTCAGAGTTTTGGTCGTCTATTGTCATGTTCTGGCCTCTTCTCCTATTGCTTCGGGTCTGTATTAATACTTTGGCCTTATCTTCATTCGATTTTAGGCCCACCTCTTCAGGCGAGCCTGATAATTGTATGTAGATTTCTTTCATTGATGTTAGGTTTCTTCCAAATATGTTTATGCCATCTGCATATCCTGCTAGTTGGGTGGATTTACCTATTAGTTGGGTTTTGCTAGTTGGGTGTCTACCGTGGTTTTCCTTACTGAGTATTCTAATGCAAGATTAAAGAGCATTGGGGCGAGTCCATCTCCCTGCTTGAGGCCTTGGTTTAGTTTAAATGGGTCTGTTAGGTTTCCTTGTATCTTCACTCTGCTTTCAGAGTTCTCTATTGTTAGTCTCGTTAGCCTTACTAATTTTCGTGATATTTTAAAGCCTAGCATGATGATGTAGAGCTTTTCTATGTCTATGCTGTCGTATGCCTGTCTGAAGTCATATGAATGTCATATTCCCAGCATTTGTCCAGAACTTGTTTTACTGCGCATAATTGGTCTGTGGTCCATCTTCCTGGTCTAAAACCCGCTTGGTATTCGCCAACGATGTTTTCGGCTAGTGGTTCTAGTTTGTTTCGGAGGATGGTTGTGAAGACTTTATATGTTGTGCTTAGTAGGGCTATTCCCCTATATTTTTTACATTTCAGTTGTTTTCCTTTGTTTGTGGATTGAACAGATGATGCTGGTTCTCCATTCGTTCGGCATTTTTTCGGTTCTCCATATTTCTTTGATAAGGTCGGTTACCGCTTTCGCTCGTAGTGGTCCTTCATATTTTATTAATTCTGACGGAATGTTGTCCATACCTGGTGATTTGTTGTTGTTTACTTGATTACTTTTCTCACCTCTTCTTCAGTTGGGAGTCGTTGTTCTCATCTCGTTCGTCTGCTGTGAATTTGAGTACTCTCTGGTCTTTGTTGCTTGAATTCTGGTTGCTGTTTGGGTTTAGGAGTTCCTAGAAATATTGTTTCACCTCCCTTGTATTTCTGTTTCGTTTCCGATGATTTGTCCTGTCTCATCTCCGGCAAGGCTAGTGCTTGTCTGGAAACCTTTCTTGAATATATTTATTTGCCTGTATGCTTTCCTCGTCGTTGAGTCGTTGTTCTTAAAGTCCTCCTCTATATGTAGCAGAGTCTTGTTAATGTCCGCTCTTTTCTTTCTTCATAGCAGTTTATGTGTTGCTTTTCTGGCATCCTCCTATTTGGCCCTCTGTAGTCGGGTGCGTTTCTCTATGTATATAGCATATGCTTTGTTTTTTGTCGTTTATGGCTTTCTTGCCATCCTCGTCTAACCATTCTCTTTTGTTTTCCTTTGGTTTGGGGCCTATTGTATTCTTGGCGGCTTCTGTGACCGCTTCCTTGATTTCTTTCCATTTTTCCTTAAAGATTTTGCTTTCTTCCTGATTTTCTGTTACCTTCTCTTTCTGTTTCTGTAGTACTTAAACTGTTAGTGTTGTTTTTTCCTTTAGTTTTTCTAGGTGACATATTGTTTGGGATTACTGGGATATTTTTGCGAAGTTGGCTATTCGTTCTCTGTATATAGCTTTAACTAAGTGGTGATCAGAGTCAATATTTGCTCCTCTGTAGTGTAGATTGTAGTTATATATGAGCGTCGATTCCTCTTCACTATTTAGCATCTTTTCGACAGTATTTTCTATAGTCAACTATCCCACCTCGTTGTATTCTTCTATAGACTTCTTTTTAAGAATTGAGGATGATGGTTAGTCGACATTACCGTGCTTCCTCGTGGTCCATTTTCCTAAGTCTCTGATGAGTTTCTTGGTCCAAGCTGCTTTACCCGTGTCTCGGGTCCATTTCCTTTGCCAATTCTGGATTACATCCCCTTTGATGTCTTCATTTTCTTTCTTTATTTTCACGGTTGCCCTTTTCTTTTGTTCGACCATGAGCTCGATGGGAGTGATCGATGCGATGGCCACTACAGCTTCCATTGACATAGTTCGATAGGCGTATGCTATTCTTATAGCTATCGTTCTTTGTAGTGCTCCCAGCACGTTTCTATAGATTATGTGCTTAAAGGTATCGCCCCATATCTGTACGCCATAAAGCATGGTTGAGTGCGCGACTGTGCTTAAAATTTTCCTGTTGAAGGCAGATGGGCCCTTAATTTTTGGCATCACTTTTATTAGTGCAGTAATTGATTTCTTGGCTTTTGTTGCCGAGAAAATTAAGGGTTGTAAGGCAATATAATTATGGAAACACTTGTGGCACTTGAAAGGCTGTTGCCTATTGCTGCTTGCCTAGCATGCTGCCCCATCCTCATATTATGGTCGAACCATAACCCTAGGTATTTTAAGGTCGCTTTAGTCTTGATTACTATGTTCCCTATGTTTCAGTGTGACACCAACATACAAAACTAGATATACAAGATTAGATGCAGAAGACTAAATAGACAAGACTAGCTAGGGAAGACTAAACAGACCAGACTAGATAGACTGGACTAAACAGATAGGACTTATACCCACAAGACTACACAGACAATATTACAGAGACAAGACAATAGACCAAATTGACTATGTAGTTTAGACTACACAGACAGGACTAGACAGACGAGACTAGAAAGACAGGACTAGATAAACAAGACTAGGCAAACAGGAGTAGACAAATGAGTCTACACAAAAAAGACTAGAGACACCAAACTAGACAAACAAGACTACACAGACCGGACTAGACAACCAGACCATTGACGGACGGGTGTCTTTCAAAGAGCATGTGCAAAGCACTGTCACCAGTGTATGGAAACACTCGTGGCATTTGAAAGGCTGCTGCCAAATGTTGGTGGTCCAAGTAGTAGCAAAAGGAAATTGTTGCAGCAAGCCCTGTTGCCCATTCCACAATGCTGTATGGAGCACCAGTCTGGGCTAGGGCAACATGACCTGCATAAGGTAGCTGCGGTGTAGAGGCGAATGACTGCAGGTGTGCATCGCCTACAAAACCGTGTCTACAGACGCTGTCCTTGTGGTAGCAGGAATAGCTACAGACTGAAAACACGAAAAAACAAACAAGGAGAGAAGGAAGCAGGTTAGTGCAAAGCTTTACCTCAATTGTCAGAGCCCCTGGAGTGCCGCAGACAAGGTGCAGTGTACAAAGCTGTTACTACCACAACTTGAACCGTGGGTGACACTGGACATTGTCTGTCTTGTGTTAGTAGGAATATCTACAATCGAGAATATGATTCAGGAAAGGGCTGAACTATATTGGACCCGCGACAATAAACACGACAAAACAAACAAGGAGAGAAGGAAGCAGGTTAGTGCAAAGCTTTACCTCAAGTGTCAGAGCCCCTGGAGTGCCGCAGACAAGGTGCAGTGTACAAAGCTATTAATACCACAACTTGAACCGTGGGTGACACTGGACATTGTCTGTCTTATGGTAGTAGGAATATCGATAATCGAGAATATGATCCAGGAAAGGGCTGAACTATATTGGACCCGCGACAATAAACACGACAAAACAAACAAGGAGAAAAGGAAGCAGGTCTGTGCAAAGCTCTACCACAAGTGGCAAAGCCACTGGAGTGCCGCAGACACAGTGGACAGGTACAGTGGACAAAGCTGTTAATACCACAACTTGAACCATGGGTGACATGGAAGCACGGGGAGCTCAATTCACCACCTCACCCTAGAGCTTACCGGCCAGGAACGCTTCAGTGACAATTTGAATAGTATGGGCAGGGACCCTGACGACCCATGAATACTGCGGCCTTGTGGACAGTGTCATGTACACGATGTTCGAATGTGACAGATGGACCCCAAAGAGATACAAATGGATAGCTATGACACACACCAAACTAGAAGCAAAAACCCTAGTCCAAGAAATGCTTATGTCTGAAGAAGCCTAGGTGGCAAAGGATGCCCTGACAAGGGCCATATTAAAAACAATGGAAGAAGACGAGCGGATGATACGGATATACAAAGAGAAGCTCCTGAATCCCTAATCACCCTGTGTGGAAGGGTTGTAAGGTAATATATTTACGGAAACACTATAATGTGAAACGCCCCATCCGTGGGGGCGTGATGTTATGCGAGGAGCAGTCCCGGCATGTGTGGTTTTTTTCTACGCCTCCCACAAAAAAAAATAACGGACGAGGTAGACTAGACTAGTGACACAATACTAGATAGACAAGACCAAGCAGGAAAACTACACAAACTAAGCATAAAATATTGCGCAGAGAACGTAACGCGGACAAGACTAGACAGACAAGATTAGAGATACAACATTAGACAGATAAGAGTACATATGCGAGACTAGAGAGATTAAAGTAAAGAGCCTCAACTAGACAGACAAGGCTAGATAAAATTATGCAGACATCATTAAACAGAAATAGTATATTCTGCAACTAGGGCGGTAAGTTGTCAATTGGCATATTCGACCTTATTCGCTCAAGAGGGCAAATGACAATACCGCCCATGTTGCAAACAATATTTTTTATTACTCATGAGAGGGGACGTATCTTATAAGTTTGGGATTCAGGGGCCATTCCAAAAAATAGAATAAAAAATGAAGAATTTGCTTTTTCAATTTGTCTCCGGTGGTATGGATTTGTCATAAGAACTCTCATAAGTCTCCGGAAGTCATTTTGTAACGGAAAAAAAATATCTGTCACTTTTACGTCAGTTTTTTAATATTGTTATTTTAATTGTTTTTATTCTATTTATTTAATTGTTTTTTTTTAATGTAACTTAGCGATAATGGATATTTGCGTGCGTTACCTAATTTATGCGGTAAAACAACCAGAAATGGCATTTCGCGCACTAAAAAACGTGCGTCAAGATAGTACTTTTAACGTATGAGTAATAAAAAATATTTTGGCATACGTGAAAAATAATCTTATCAATTTTCGAAGTTTGCCATTTCTTTTTGTTCCTTGTCAATTCGCCATGAAACCTATATCTTTCAATTTTTCACCGTTCATGCAAGTGAAACATTTTTCTAAAGGTTTGTAGATGTTAGAAACAATTTTTGCATTTGTGAAATATTCCATGAATTATCAAGGATTGCATATTTTTCGTTTGATAAAAAACTTCGGGGAATTAGCACTTTTTACTTCTCCATTTAGGGGTGGTTTAGATGTATGGAAAGTATTTAGATAATAGTTTAAATCTATGGAAGAAAGTTTAAGATGATATTCAATACATTTTTGGGGGCTAGGTGACGTAAAAATATTACACAAAATGGAAAATTAATTAACTACATTCCATATTATCTATTGGTGCTTATACATATTTTAATATAAATATTTTAAATATTGTGAAGCGTGAAGATGGCACCGCAAAATAGAAAAAAAATAGGATACGTTTGACTAAGATTCTACCATGTTTGCCCGCATCCCGTTCAAAAGTTATAGTGCCATCTTCACGCTTCACAATATTTAAAATATTTATATTAAAATATGTATAAGCACCAATAGATAATATGGAATGTAGTTAATTAATTTTCCATTTTGTGTAATATTTTTACGTCGAGTTTCTTTGATGTTTGATTTTGGCGAAATTCTTGTAGAATATCCGGAAGGCATAGTGCCGTGCCGGCAGTTTCTGTGAGACATTTTGGCCTTGTGTAGCTAAACTTCGTTTTAGTACATCTTTAAGGCGGCGTTCTTGGTGCAGATCAATCACGTCGCGAGATGTCGCATAATAATGTTTAAACCGCCTACACAAGTTACGTGCTCACTTCTTAACCAATTACCGTTTGACAGGCAATTGATAACTTCTTTGCACAAGATACGCGAGTAATTTACCTGTCAGTAGCGACTTTAAAAAAAGGGCCACAAATCAAAACGAAAATAAAACCCAGCGGATTTATTAATTCAGAGATTGCAATCGTTAGTTGCGCAATTAATAAAATAATTTATGTTACGCGCACGTTATTTCTTCTATTCCCTTTTAACTGAATAATTTTATTTTCTATAAAACTCGTTAGAATTTATTACACCGTTGTTATTTTTATTTTTCCTCTGCAAATTACATCAATTAATTCTGATACGGTTTATGCGAGCAATTTTGATTGCTTTTCTTTGCGTCAATTATGAATACATTATTTTAATAATATTTTCTTTTTAATTGGTGTGTATCGTGCCGTCAGTGTAGGTCGTCCGCAAAATGGACGAGGGAAGAAACATCAATTAGGAAAAACAGTCAATTAAGTGTTTGCCAATTAAATGCACGGGCAATTAGTCGATGTTTCTTGACGAATTAAGATAAAACAGAAATTTTAGCCTAAATGTAAAATGGTTTTATCTTTAAAGGAATACCCAGAATTGAAACTTGAATCCAAAATATTTATAATAAAATTCGATAAAAGTAAAAATATCCCATTTCATAAAATGAATCTTGTTGTAAAACTATCTATTTCTAGAAGACATTAATGTCATAATTAGTTTAATTATTTATTGCATATTTATGAATTTTCTAAAAAAAGAAAGTCAAGTCAAATCTCGAATTACGTATTTAAGAGTTTGTTGAATGCACTATTTCTATCAGCAACTTTATAAAACAGAAAATCTCAAATTACTCCTTATACATAAAAACACTACTAGCTGAATCTATTTTTGATACGAATTAGTCAGCTGCTTTGTAATAAAATATCCTGGAATAGAAAAGAAGAAAACAATAAATAATCTGCCAAGCATTTTATTTTGTAATTCTAATCATTTTATTGCAATCGGTATATTTTCATAACTTGTACAAGGAAAAGAATTGTGTTTTTTTAAAGTTCAATTGAGCATTTTCAGAAAGAAAAAAAAATTGTTGCTCTATTTTAACATTCGAGTTTAATCTATCATTCCTTTCCTATTTAGTCTAACATTCCTATTTAGTCTAACATTATTTTTATGTGGATTTGTTCATCTTGAACCGCCGTGGTTACTAATTGTGTTTTGCTTTGATAATTCCTATTCACTTCAAGAGGAATATAATTTAAAATCAAACGAACTTACGTTAAGTGAAGTTCGATTGTAATTATATGAGAGACTCGTTCGTGATGATTACATTGTAGTACCATTACTTCCGCTAGATTCAACCACAAGTTCATAGTCCCGCCTGTGCATCTCCTCCTTAGACTACCGGTCACACTTCATATAGTTTAAAGCTTATTTTTATATTAAGGGATTTAGCAAGCATACACCAGACCCCCTTGTCCGGGTGGGAAAATCTTTTACCATAGGAAAAGGAGGGAGGGACGTAATCATCTCGAACGAGACTCTGATATAATTACAATCGAACTTCACTTAAGGTAAGTTCGTTTGATTTTAAATTATATTTCGAGTCTCGTTCGTAGAGATTAAATTGTAGATGTTTAGAGCACAATGTTTATATAATTCTGTGTATTATAATATAATTAACGTTTAAATCCATTATAACTACTAGTTTAATTACACATATTTTTATTCAATACCAGTACATCTATTTCTTACTTAAAAGAATTGAGATAATGAAAATAGCTTTTTCTGGTTCTATTTGGCCGCTTTTCTGAAGTAATCATCTAAAGCTGCAAGATCTAAGGCACATCCTCTGCTTCTTGAAAGCAAGCCTAAATTTGTTGCTTCTCATTTGCTCCCAGTCGCTTCTCATCACACCATGCAAGGCAACTGTTCATAATTCAGGCACATGCCCAAATTATCTTCAGGAGATTGGTCTCTTGCTGGTGATCCAAACTGAACACCAATTGTAAATGCAGTGACACTACTGTCTAGCCTGCATGGAGTTTCTCGTGATGGACATAGAGAGGTTCCACAATGTGATAAGGAACAGTGTACCAAACCTGCAGACACAGGCTACAGCGTCTTCCAGTTCTCCTATATCAGGCGCAGCTTCTTCATTATTTTCACTTTCTTCTCCCACTGTATCTCTAGGATCATCCGCCATTGCGCCATCTCCAGGATCTTCGGCCATCGCACCATTCATTGCATCTCCCATCTAAGCGCTGACATCAACACCCATGTCATCTCCCATCCACCCATTTCCAGGCACCCATTTCCCCTCCCATATCGGCTGCACCCATTAGTTCATCTAAATCTCCGACTGGATCGTCCATAACGTCGATTGGGACGCTATCACTAATACCGCTTGGGTCATTTGTCGGTGAATCTGGACCCAATCCATTCGGGTTTGGACCTATCCGAAAAGAATTCCTGAAGCATAGCCTATAGGCTATTGAGCACATCCCGTGTTCTTGTCCCATGCAAATTTTGTAGTCTTGATTCGCTAGATGTCTTCCGTTTTCGGCAAAGTTCATGGTTTCAATTTTACCTAAAATAACAATCACACATAAAACATCCAATAAATTCAGTAAAAAAAGTTGGTTTCATGCGGATTATAGATTTCCGATATTTCAGATAATAATTGATAATTTTAGAATAGATGAGGAATGTGAAAGGAACAGAGGGTACTAAGAATCACTGGACACAGCAAGACTGCCAGACGACGACCACAAGCTTCGAATATGGAAATAAGCATTGCTACTGTTTCTTGTTTCATGAGATCGACTATGACTATCGATCTGTCTCTTCTATTGTGATCTGTGTGACAGTGTCTTGTTTCATGAGATCGTAACTAAATGGCTATAGTTTCACCAACACAGTGGCATCTTGCTTCATAAATCTACTACAAACATTTTTAGAGCAAGGCTTGTCATTGCTATAATTAATCAAAGAGATGGATATATTAATTCAGAATTATATACTTTTAGTATGTACTTACATGTTTTTGACAGCATTGACAAAACACTATCTATACTATCTACACTATCTATACTATATATATAATCAGTTGTAAACGCTTCTTTGTTTTTAACCCAATACCTTAGTAAAGCATTTTGACTGCTTTTATCTTTCGGCATTTTAACAAACAACGGTCCCCGCTGAAATATTGTAACTTTGTAAACAAGTGTTATTTTGGCGTTAGAATTCACAAACACGAGAAGAACACGTTTGCTGGTGCCAAGTGGTATCAGGTGCTAATGCGTAGATAAAAATAATGCGTTCCGTAATTTATACACAAATTTAATACAATTTTTCACTATTTTACGTTACAAATAGGTGCTATAAGAGCTCATTAGGTATCTTTTAGGCAGTATAAATTTAAAACAGCAAAATAGGCAAAATAGGTTTTTTAAAACTAGCGTAAAATGATAGAGAATCATGTAAAACGGATTTATTTTCTTATCTTTTTCATCTGCCTATAAAGAAAAAAATAGGCAATTACCTAAAGTTCCGAGCTCTAATGATTAGCTAAGGTCGAGTAATTGTTTTCTTCTTGTTTGGTCTATGTAGGTGCCGTTGCATTCATCGCTATCGAGTTGATACACGCTTGATTTATTTAACAGATTCATTTTTTGTTTACGACTGCATAGCAGGTTTTGAAGGGTATTGTTGTTCTTGTAGGCTACGAGGGTGATATTTTCTTTGATTAGGTTTCCCATCTTATCCAATCTTATCTTATCCAAACTTAATAAAGACTGCTTTTTATGATGCTCACGATGCTCCGATGTTTCTGTATGTCTAGTGCTGTGAGCTGTGTATTATTGATCTATAACCGCTTCTACCAAGCAGCCTTTTATCCATTTTCATATAGTTTGCGACGTTGCTCTAGGATACGTTTTTTTTTAAAGTTATCAGCAAATGGTCAACATCTCCTCTTAAACGTTTGGTTCTTTCCAAATAGTCCAATGGAATCCTAGCAGTGCAAACCCATTTTTGATCGATGAAAAAGGTAGTATAAAATGGGCTTGCGGAGCTCCCACCCTCGAAGCACCCTTTATTTGTTCTTTTATTTTTATGGTGACGTTATTTGATGATGTTACAATATCACTGATATGCATTAAGCATAATGTTTGTACTCTGTGTGCGGTAGCTAGTGCTAATAAAAACAGTAATTTTAATGTGAGCGACTACAGGTCTAAAGCTTCCAGTGGTTCAAGTGTCTATGCCCAGTTTAAAACTGTTTCAGTATTCCAAACTGATTTATATTTGAGCCTTGTTGCTCGCTTCTTGAAAACACCTTTGAAGAAACGTCTGATGGAAGGATCCTTACCTAAATCAATTGTACTTTTGCCAATTAATGGCCGACCTTTCAGAATTAAGTGTTACATATGAGGCATCTTGATTAAATCTAAAGGTTAAATATTGTAGCACCCAATTCACCTCCGGTTGGAATGGGTCCCAATTCATACTCCGACAAAAGCTCCACCAGTAATTCAAAGCCTAATTGTATTGTTTAATCGTAGACTTCGTTAACGATGACATTATTATGTCCACAGCTTCCTCTCGAACTAATTTTCGCTAGTACGAACGCCGGATTTTCTCCCTGCAACTAGGGAAAGGTGCTTCGCTATGGGATGATTCAATTACCTATAAGGTGGTAATAGTAAATTTGATGAGGGAGAAAAGATTAATGGCTCTTCTATAAGCATAGATTTTAAGGAAACCAAGGCTGTGTAGGCCAATGAGGAACCACTAATATTCCCTGAACTTTATCCAGTCTTATTTTTTGTAAAACTTTAGTAATTACAGCAAATGATGGGAAGGCGTAGAAAAAATATGTTTGCCATTTTACTGTAAATGCATCTATATAGGTAGCTACAGGATCTCTTTTCCAGGAGTAAAAGCTTCGTGTTGTTATATTATTTCTTGAAGCGAATAAATCAGTATCTGGAGCGTTCCATTTTTCAATTACTTTTTGGAAAACCGATCTCCTAACTCCCATTCCGTGTCTATATTAACTTTTCTTGATTCTCTATCCGCATCTGTGGTTTACCGCGAAGGAATATAAGATGCAAATATCCAAATCTTCCGTTCCTCCTACCAGTTCCAAAAGTTTTTAGCTAATTTATCAAGCTGTATATGCTATTGTACCCCGCCCATACGGTTGATGTACGAAATCGCTGTGGTGTTGTCAATCCTAAGTAGGATTTCACAATTTTAGCATTCTTTAGCAAAGCTTTTGAGCTCTAAGAATGCCGCTATGATTTCCAATTGGTTAATATGGCGTTTTTTTCTCATTCTGAGACCAGAAACCATTAGCATTTTTCTAACCACAATGCGAAGCATCAAAGAAAATTTCCAGTTTATAGATAAATTACCTTATTGGATTTTTTGTTAAGGAGATACTCCTTAGCCACCACCTTTTTTTTCATGCTGTATATGCTAGGCAGATGAAGGGAGGCATGATTTGAACCCTTCTTCTCCGTACCTATCTTCTCTATCGATTTTTGCTGTTTTAATTCTGTCACACAGTTTTTCTCCATACAGCAATGACCCTGGTTTGGTTTTTTGTAGTAAATCTTTCATTCAGGTTCAGGTTTAGAAAGTACTGAGGAAATAAAGGCCCTTTTAGCTCAAGAGATCTGATTATGCAGCTGCGTAACAAGCATCAGCCAGCTACTCCAATAACTCTAACCGATCTGCCCTGTTCCAAAGCAAACAGAGCTGAACCAGCTAGGTTTTGTTCAGTAACGAACAACTGATACCTCTTCTAACTTAATACCTCTTTCGTTAAGATTTGATATAATTTCCTCATTCAACTCGGGTGCTTCCATATACTTATTTTCACTACGTGGATATTTGTTCATTAAATCAACTTTTACCTGCCTGTATAAACCATCCTGTATAAACCATACGGATGTGAATGCTGGACCCCGGACCCTGCAATTGAAGAAAATTGAGGCGTTTGAAATGTACTTATATCGCCGTATGCTCCGCATCTCATGGGTCTAACGAATTACGAATAAAGAAGTGCTTAGACGAACGAAGAAGTCGAAATAACTAATAGTCCTCACTAAAGAAAAAAAAACTACATACATAGGCTACATTATGAGAGGAAAGAAGTATGAACTGCTGAGACTAATAATTGAAGGAAAGATTCAAGGGAAAAGATCTGTTGGTAGACGTCAGAACTCCTGGTTGAAAGACCTCAGAAGATGGTTTGGGAGCACTTCCAAATCTTTCTGAGCTGAAGTCCAGAACAATGTTAGCTATGTGGATCGCCAACTTTCGAGAGGAGAGGGCGTCATAAGAAGAAGATAAACCATCCGTCAACTACGTAGACCATCTTGAAACCAGACTTTCATGTAAATTAACTGATTTTTTGATAATTGCTCCAGGATCCTCTCCCAGAACAAATTCTGCTTCATCGTCTAGTTTTTTAGACTCCTCTCAACCCCATCCTGAATAATACTGGTACTGGTGCCTGGCTCCGGGCTATTTTCTTCAACAAAAATTCCATTTTTCTGTTTCTCGAAGTCATTATTTTCCTTGTTCGCTTCTTGAACCTTATCTACAAATGAAAAGGAAATTGAAAAGGAAAACATTATCCCTGATAATGCTAGGTGAAGATTCACAGCACTACTTGTTATTATTTTTTTTATTTTTGAATTTTATTTTTGAATGTCAAATTATTTTAGTGTCAAAATTTTCTTTCTCTTTATGGGATTTAAAAAAATAATAATAATATAATAATATGTGTGGGGTTGCTAGTCCTCCATCAAGAGCCTCTCCAGATGGCGGATAGGGGAACGCCTTCTAGATATGGATGGTACCGACGAATACTCGGGGCTGACCAAAACTAGCAATTAGACAACGGTAGCTGGTTGTCTAAAACTGACTTCTGGCAGAAATCATGACGATTGACATGGCTGTAAAATCAGTCAGCAGAGGCGTGGATAAAATATTATCAATGCTACAGCGCGAACGGCAATGCTACAGCGCATGGATAGAAACGGGAAACTACCGTGTATTTTATTTCTAGTACAATCATTTATGGCTGAGCACAAACAAAATATGGACCTTAGTCCTCGGCAGACCTTAAATGGTCAGAGGCTGCTAAGAATCTTCGGGTCAACCACAAATATATGTAACGTAAGACCATTATACCAGGCAGGAAAAGCACAAAACGCAATTCAAGAAATGAAAGGAATGAATGTAAAAGTCATGGGCATAAGTGAAATGAAGTGGCCAGGAACAGGACAACGCTTCATGGACGAATACCAAATCTACTACTCAGGGACCGCCACAAATGAACACCAATGTGGAGTAGGATTTATAATTCACAAGTCAATACAAAGCTATGTCTCCAATTTCACACCCATATCGGAAAGAATAGCATTATTGCAGATTAGTACAAGCCCCGCACCAACCAATATCATTCAGATCTATGCCCCTACAGCAGATAAAAGCGAAGAAAAAATAGAAAACATCTATGAAGAACTGTTGTATACATATAAAGGACTTCCAAAACATCACATGACAATAATAATGGGCGATTTCAACGCGAAGAGTTTTTTTTTCAAGAACGAACAGGAGAAAATATCGGACCTTATGGATTGGGAGAAAGAAATGAACGGGGAGATCGATTAAATATATTTGCGACTGAAGAACAACTGAATACTTAATACATTCTATAGACTACCGCCAAGAAGACTTTACACGTGGAAAGCACCCAGTGATTCCGTAAACCATGTGGTTAGAAATCAAATAGACTATATCCTAGTGAACAAGAGATACCGAAATTCCTTTGTCTCTGTCAAAACGTACCCGGGAGCTGACATAATGTCTGACCACAACTTATTATTGGGCGCTATAAGGATGAAATTGAGAAGATCAAGAAAAAAACAACTAAGCAGAAATATGATATAAGAAAACTGAAAAATTCAGATATACAATCTCAAGTTAGCCAAGAACTGGCAGAGCAAATGCAAGTAAGTGAGATCAATGACGGGATAGATATGGAGATTAGGAGACTTAATGACATTGTAGAAACCATCGGTGAGAAACATCTAAAATCAGACAAACACGTCAAGAGAAAATCGTGGTTGACATACGAAATTCTACAGTTGATGGAACAAAGAAGGCTGTTGAAAAATAAAAGTACGGCTGTATACATACAAATACATAAAATGATACCAAAAAAGATAAGAGAAGCTAAGAACACAAACTTACAAGAAGACTGCAAAGAAATAGAAGCCTTACAAGAAAAGCACGATAGTTTTAATTTACACAAGAGAGTTAAAGAAGCAGCGGGTATCTTTAGGAAAAGGATGGCAAACGGAATAGCAAACAACTTAAATAAGGTTATTATAGAGAAACAGAAGGATCTACAAAGTATGTGAAGAGCACATGTCAGAAACACAGTTCAGGTTTCGAGACGCAGTCGGCACAAGAGAAGCGCTATTTAATATCCAAGTGTTACCCGGCAGAGATGCCGGGATGTTAACTGTGATGTGTATGCCTGTTTTGTAGATTACAGTAAGGCCTTTGATATAGTGCAACACCATAAACTCATAGAAATACTAAAACAGGTGGGGATTGACGACCGAGACTTGAGGATAATCGCACATCTATACTGGAATCAAAGTGCTTGCATAAACGTAGATGGAGACACATCAGAAGCAATAAAGATATTTCAAGGAGTTAGACAGGGGTGTGTTCTGTCGCCGATATTGTTTAACATATACTCAGAACATATATTTAATAAAGCCCCGGAAAACAATAACGCGGGAATACTTGTAAATGGAAAACGACTAAATAACTTCAGGTATACGGACGACACCGTAATTATCGTAGATACTCTAAAAGTCCTACAAGAGACTATGACAAGAGTGATAGAGGCAAGTCAGGAGTATGGGCTCGATATAAACATAAATAAAACCAAATATATTGTGATCAGCAAAAATAACATACCACGTGTGGATCTGATAACTCCTAATAACCAACACATTAAACGAGTCAATACATACACATAGCTGGAAACTATACTAAATGGCCAATGGGATCACTCACAGGAAATAAGATGCTGCATAGAAAAGGCAAGGGCTGTATTCGTTAAAATGTCATCAGTTTTTAAAGGTCGTTCCTTGTTGATGACGACCAAGCGGCGACCACTCCGGTGCTATGTCTTCTCCGTCTTGCTTTAAGGGACAGAGTCTTGGACTCCGACTGAGACCACCATGAAGAAACTGACCGTATTTGAAATGTGGCTGTATCGCAGAGTCTTGAGGATTTCTTGAGTGGACCACGTAACCAACGAAGAAGTTCTTCGAAGAATGAAGAAATTCACGGAAATAATAACCAACATAAAAGCAAGCAACTTGAAGTACCTGGGTCATATAATGCGTAATGAAAAGAGATATGGGTTACTACAACAAATACTGCAAGGGAAAATCCCGAGTAAACGCGGCCCAGGCCGCAGGAGGATTTCTTGGCTAAAAAATTTTAGAACATGGTCCTCTCTGAAAACCCCCGAGCTTTTTAGAGCAGCCGTGAATAAGATCATGATAGCCGGAATGATCACCAACATCCGGACCGGATAGGCAGCTAAAGAAAAAGAAGTTGTTATTGTCTCCTATGTACAAAAGTCACTAGCCCGAAACGCCCATCCAGACTCACACAAACTGAATACAAGACGTCGTGTAAATTTAAATGGTGTAAAATATCATTCAACTTTAAAATCCCAAATACCCGTACTTTTTGTTGATTTGTTTATGGTTTCTGCTAACCCTTCAACCATTTTGCCAACCTCCGCAGTATCTTGCTAGTACTTTCCTCTTCCCTGTCTCTGCTCCGTTTTTTACTCTTACCTATGATGTAAGCTGCTATTCGACATTTTGTTTAAATCAAATTTTAACAATTATTTTTTTGTTAAACACGCGGTTAAACACTCTTAAAAACATGTGGTTTCGTCTAGCACAAAGAACGTTATGAAATGTGACCGGTAGTGTACTGCCCGCTCCAGACTCTCGCGGAGTAACTTCGGCGAGGATCCTCGCCGAATTTGTTCGAGGCGAGGAACACGGAGTAGACATCCACACTCTCGCCTTACATCGCGAGGACCTCAGTGCTATGACCGACACCGAACAGGTAGTAGCTGCTGCTGCAGCTATTTCTGCTTTTAATTATTATTATGTTATCCCAATAACTGATCCCAAATAACTGGTTCCCTTTGAAAAGCCTCAAGGAATTGTAACTGGAGTTCTTGGGACCAATCGCTCATGATTTTTGATATTATTTAAATTAATATTAGATAAAATTTAATAATATTGAATAAACATATTTTTAACTCTGAACTTGTGGTTCAATCTAGCGGTACTACAATGTAATCTCGAAGGACGAGACTCGAAATATAATTAATATATTTCTTCCAAATAGTTTCGGCTTTATTTTTCTTTATTACATTTAATTTATGTCGGCTTTAAATCGGCTTTATTGCATATAACATTAAGCCGAAACTAGATACTAGTTGGAAGAAATGTTTTTATTTTTATTCTATTCATCTTGTAAGTAAATAAGAATTATCAAAGCAAAACACAACTATCTAGTCTAATCTTGTCTGTTTACTTCAATCTGTCTTGTTTTATAACAGCAGTCTTGTCTGTTCGTCTATTGGTGATTGTTAGTTTAGTCTTGATTACCGAGTCAGATCATTCTAGTCTCTATTATATGTCTAGCCTAGTGCGACTATTCTTAATGCACTGTATGGAATTTCTGTATGGTCATTTTGTATGGAATCTGGTAAGTATAATTTTGTCAGCCTAGTCGTATCTCTCTATTCTATTTATTTTCGCCATAAATCCTTCCTTGTACTTAAGGAAGAGACATAAAACATGCGCTGTTTAATTCCATTACACCGTAATTTACTCAAAGCGGCATCAGCGCGAATTTATGGGTGCGTCGATGATGGCGAAATAAAAAAAGGCACAAAAAAATCTCATGGCGAATTTAGCGCGAAAAAGAAATAACGGCCCAGACGGACAGACGGGCTAAAACACACCTGGCCGCCTGTGTATTGTTAACAGGCCGAGAAAACATTGCGTCAATTTTCAATTTCACACAGTCATTTCCTCTCATAGCTAATTAAAAACAATTCGTAACATATCACCTTATTATAGTAAATAGGCACTTAACGATTTTTTTATGACATAGGTATGCTAATATAATTAATAGTTTGTTATACCTATCATCCACACTTCATTTCGTTAATTATTATTTAATTAGCATTGTCTAATTAATGTTTTTTTAATTACTTCGGGCTATTTTGTAACAATTAAATTTGTGTGTTTATTTGAGCAGCAAGTGTTGAGACCTCAAATCATAATGTCTGTTGTTTCGTTTCGCGATCAAAACTACGGCTTTGCTTTGTGCCGAAATCACGAATCTTAATTTATTTAAAAATTAGCATTCTAAACAGTTAAAACATAATTAAAAATCAAATTTAAATTCCTTATAGATATGTTTTTAACAACAAAACAATATTCATCAAAAATATTTCATCGTAAAACCTTCATTTATTCTGTCAAAACGTGTTTTTTTAATCACATCCTCTTATTGCTCATTATTACCTGAAAAAGAAAAAAAAATAATTTGTTTTAAATTTTCAAAAAGTTGCGGCAACAATAAAATTACTTTGCAAATTTAATAGGAAATATTGATGAGTTTTGCTATAAATAGAATCTTTAAAAAGTATTTTTTATCTGTTTCATTTACTAACAACAGGGATATTTATTAAGTGGGAATATTGTGTTTCTAAATCTGGGACGTTTAGTTCGTATTTGTTTTGTTGATCGTAGTGTATAAACGCTAGAGAAAACAAATTACTATGTGACGTTCCCTGGTGGATGTAAAAATGGGGTGGATGAAAAAATATCGATATTGGAGTAAATAGAGTATCAGTGTGTAAATATTACGAGCAAGGGCGGTTTTATTTGCGTCCCCTATTTGTACCCGCCACGATTCACACGTCAATCTTAGAAGATTTATAACGGCGTTAAATGAACATAAATATAAATCTGCGGTGTGACGGTATTAACCCCGGGCACGCGCCCCGACCTAATGCACCCCCTATATACACAGACACGTATGTACATAGGAAACTATATAACAGAATATTTTATTTGTAAGGATAATATGCAGCTGTCCTGACACGCAAAGTCCTGCATAATATCTGCGCGGCGTCCTCGACGTCGCTTCCAGTAAACAGACCGTGGGGGATGATTGGAATCGGAATAATATTCAAAGGCAAACAGAAATGCGAGGAACAACCCCGGCAATATAATATTTAGCCTCCGGATACGCAATTCTCATTAAAATTAATATCTATTTTATCTATACATTTTAATAATATACAACTTCGTGCCGGTGCTGCCGCACGCACTTCCGTTTTACGCTTGTTTTTTTTATTCACAACCCACTTTATTTAAATGAATGAAAAAATAATAAAAAACCTCCTCCAACTTAAATGATATCGGCTAAATCGGTTTGTTGATTAATATTTAAAAGACGCGATGCCTGTTAGATATGGGAGATCATTAATTATGTGACGATGTAAAGCGTCGTTTATAAAATTAATTAGCGGGGAGTCAATAGCTTAATAAGTGTTGGCCTGTTTGATGAAAGAGACTGACGGTTTCAATAACGTTTTTATATATACATTGTAAGGGGCGGACATCCTCTGGGCTTCGAACGCGCGTCAAGATTTCAATCTCTTTCTCGGCCGAACTGCGTGTAATAAAAAAAACGAAGCTATATTAAAAAGGTACGATATGTGTGTTTGCTCACTTTAATTATTATCGAACGCAACAAGTTCTTGCTTTCTTAAACCACTTACATTTACCCAAACATAGGTATTTAATGCAATTAAAAAGTAGCTAATATAATGAAATAAATTAAACAACTTGTTATTTTGATAACAAGGTTATTATCAAACTTTAATATCCCAACTATATTAAAAATGTATTGAATACAGTTCGTAGTGCAACTCATCTAATTATTGAAATTGCTGTGTTCATGCATACTTAAATATATTGTCTCAGCAATATTTTGTGATTTGACTCGGTTTAATTATGTCAATATGGACCGTTTATATTGCTAGATGTTTCTTTTAAACACATTTTATACACATTCTTAATATAGCAGACATTCTAACATTGTAGCGTACGGTGGGTTATTCCCTGGCCTATTCTAAGAATATTTTGTCTTATGATGGTTTCTGAGAACCCTTTGTTTCAAATATAAGGGTTGAACAAAATTTTCGACTGTAGGTAACAATATTTTATTATCAAAAAGTACATGTAAAGTTGCTGAATATAAAATAAATGTTGGAAATGACTTCCTTCAGACTGGATACAAGCATTCAATCTTCTCGTCATTCTTCTTCTTCTTATGACGCCCTCTCCTTTCGAAGGTTGGCGCTCCACATAGCTAACATTGTTCTGGACACAGCAGCTCGAAAGATTTCAATGGAAGTGCACCCAAACCTTCTGAGGTCTTTCAACCAGGAGTTCTGATGCCTGCCAATAGATCTTTTCCCTTGAATCTTTCCTTCTATTACACAGGCCGACATGATTTTTGGTGTTTTAAATTTGATAAATGTCCTTAGCTAATACGGGTACGTTCATTCTGAATGTGAATTTGGTTTGAGAGCCCATCACGTCAAGATTTTTCACAAAATCTGTTATCTGTCAAGGTCAACTTGATAGCATTAGCAGTAGTTTCCGAAATTGTTAGTTTGCGTCAGTTGTTTGTATTATCGAGTTGTGTTTTATTGCGTCATAATGTCATCAAGAAAGTGCAAAAACAGTCCTGATATATTTTGTTACGTGTGTGGTGATTTAACGATAGCAAAGCATCAATGAAACATAACAGAATTTATCAAGAAAGCTTATCACGCTTACTTCGGTGTAAAGCTTGGTGATCAGGACAAAACTTGGGCTCCACACAAAGTGTGCTTTCAGTGTGTCGAGCTACTGAGAAAATGGACAAAAGGTACACGTAGCTCTTTACCCTTTGGCATTCCTATGGTATGGAGAGAACAAAAAAACATGGAAGCGACTGTTACTTTTGCTCCTGCGATGTCAAGGGTTTCAATTCGAAAAATAAACATACTATTCAGTATTCTGATTTACCGTCTGCTAAAGGACCTGTCCCTCGTGGACTAGGAATTCCCATTCCTCCACCTTTTCTTCACACCATCCAACAGCAATCATCAGATGAAAGTTCAAACGAAAAAACTGATGAAGACGAATTCAATCCTGGTATCGACCAACCTCAACAGTTTATCCAAGCTGAACTAAATGACTTAGTGAGAGACTTGGGCCTATTGAAGGATGCTGCACAAATCTTAGGATTACGACTGAAAGACAAAAATCTGTTGGCTACAGGAACCACATTTTCGAGGTATAGGCATGTTGAAAAAGAGTTCGCGGAATATTTCTCTCAAGAAGGTTCACTGGTGTATTGTAATAATATTCCTGAAGTAGTCATGAAACTGATAATTACGATTCCAAATCATGGAGGTTATTTATTGATTCTTCTAAGAGAAGTCTGAAGGGTGTATTGTTGCACAATGGTATAATGCGATGGCATAAATTTGCCTCGGTGCCTGTTACTCACTCCGTGCATCTCAATGAAAGGTATGAGAATCTTGAGCTGTTGCTAAATACAATAAAGTTTAGCGAATATCGTTGGCAATCGTTTGCCTCCCCTTCACATAAAATTAGGATTGATGAAGCAGTTTGTCAAAGCTTTAAATAAACAAGGTGGCTGCTTTAAATATTTGTGCGACTAATTTCCTGCACTTTCTGAAGCTAAACTTAAAGAAGGAATTTTTGTAGGCCCTCAAATTCGAACCTTAAAATCGGATAGATTGTACCAGAATACAATGACCCAGGATGAATCTGAAGCATGGAGTTCTTTCGTAGAAGTCATAGACGGTTTCCTTGGAAACAACAAGTCTCTAAACTACAAAGAAATTGTAGCCAACATGGTCGCAACTGATAAAAAAGCTTTAAATAACTGGGATGCAATATGAGCGTCAAACTTCATTTTCTATATTCCCACGTTGACTCATTTCCCGAAAATCTTGGAGCTGTCAGCGAGGAACAGGGAGAGAGGTTTCATCAAGACATAAAGGAGATGGAGATACGTTGCCAAGGAAGATGGGATATTAGAATGATGGCTGATTACTGCTGGACCTTGAAGAGGGACTCGCTCACAAAAATCCACAAAAAGAAAACTACAAAACGCAGTTTTGAGGGAAAAAGAGAACGATTTTAATAAAAAGAACCCAACGATTGTCTAACGTAGATTATACTGCATATTTTTTTAATGAATAACTCAATTTTGCAGTGTAATTTTCTATTAAATATAGTTTCAATAAATATTTTCTCAATATTTTTGGCAGTTTCTATGAAAAATTTCAAACACACTTTTCCTGAAAACCTGACGTGCTGGAAAAAAACTAAGCACAGATTCGGGATCAGCACACCCCATTTACTATAGGACACCTATTAAACTTGAAACACTTTTGAAAACAAAAATGTAGGCCTGTGTTATTAGTCTCGGCAGTTCATACTTATTGCCTCTCATAATGTGGCCTATGTATGTAGTTTTTCTTTCTTTAATGAGGGCCATTGGTTCTTTCGGCTTCTTCATTCGTATAAGCACATCTTCATTCGTAATTCGTTGGAACCGTGAGATGCGGAGCATACGGCGATATAAGTACATTTCAAACGCCTCAATTTTTTTTTCAGTTGCAGGGTCCAGGGTCCAGCATTCACATCCGTACAGCAACACACTTGAGGCATAACATCTAATCATGCGAACCCTGAGCTCCAAACTCAGATCTGGACTAGTAAAAAATCTTCTCATGTTTATGAATATTTTCCTGGCTTGTTCGATTCTGGAACGTATCTCTCGTTTTGGATCGCATCACGCGTTGACTATGGTACCCAGATATTTAAAACACGAGACTTGTTCAATCTGATTGCCGTTATTCAAAATTGTTTCAGCAGTGGGTCTCTTGGAGGAGACTAGCAGACTTGGTCTTTGATATATTTATGTCCAATCCATGATGCTCACTATATTCAGTTATTCTATTCATCATATTTTGTAGGTCCGATATGTTATCGGCAAGGACTACGGTGTCGTCTGCGTATCTGATATTGGTGATACTTACTCCATTTATTTTGATACCTCCCATGGCTTACGCTAAAGCTTCTTTGAACATTGAATGGATGTTGAATAGGAGTGGTGACAATATACAGCCCTGCCTCTTCGGATTGACACAGTGTCAGATGTTCCTCCATCTATTCCTACTTCGGCAATCTGGTTCCAGTAGAGATTCGTTATCAATGTAATATCTCTTTTGTCAATCCCGGTTGGGTATAATATTTCCTCCATCTTTTCATGCTTGACATGGTCGAATGCCTTTCGATAGTCAATAAAGCAAGCGTAGACAACTATGTTCATAACTCTGCACCTCTGTGCTAAAACATTTAAGGAAAAGAGGGCTTCTCGAGTGTGGATTATTCTCAGAAAAACTTTAAGGATATGTAGTATTAGACTAATCATGCGATAGTTGTCGCATTGTGATGCGTTTGTCTTCTTCGGAATTGTTAAAAATGTAGACTTGAGCCAGCTGAGAGGGATCTTTTCTGTTCTGTATATAGTATTGAATAGTTCTAGCATAAGATCCAGTCCTTTGCCTTCTTGGCTAGCAATGGTTTTAAGTACTTCCATATGTACCTTATCTGCTCCCGTAGCCTTTCGATTTTTCTGAGTCTTTAACGCTTGGATGACTTCACTCTTTGTAATAGCTGGTCCATCTTCTCCATGTTCAATTACTACCCTTCGAATCTCATGTCTGCCATCATCAAAAAGCTCCTCTACGTAGATCTTCCATCTTATTAATTTTTCTTCGACACCAGTTATGATTTCATTATTAGTATCTCTGAAAGTTCCTATTTGGCGTTTTCTTCCTACTTCAGCTACCTCCCTAACTTTCTTATGTACATTAGACGAGTCATGTTTCTGTTGTAATTTTTCGATCTTTGTACATTTCTCGGCCAGCCATTTTTCCTTTGCATCTCTGCACTTCTTCCTTAGAGCTTTATTGAGTTCTTTTAACGGTGAGGATTTGGCCACCCTTCTTTGTGTCATAAGTTCTAAGATTTCATCCGTCAATCATTCCTTCTTCTTAATATTTTCCTTAAAACCGATCTCCTGTTCTTGAATCTTTATTATTGCGTCTTTCATCTGCCCCCATATGGTCCTTCAGTTCTTTTTCCAGTTTCAGCCCTATTTCTTCATGAATTTCCGAATCGTTAATTTTTTTTATATCTACTTGTTTATTTGTGGTTTCGCGTTTCACTTTCTTGAAACGCTTACATGACTACCGGATTATGGTCGCTGTTAACATCTGTTCCGGAATAGGGTTTTACCGATTTTACATACTTTAGTTCTAGACGCATCATTCTATAATCTATTTGATTCCTTACTATTCTGCTTTGATTGTCTGCAGGCGAGACCATAAGAATATATACAATCGTCTAGGGTGTTATTTTCATTGCAGAACTGTACAAGCTCTCACCTCCAGAATATCCTCCGTATCACTTCCAGACTTTCTCACCCAAAGACCATATACTCCAACAGACTAGCCTTTCGCGCCTGTTCCAATTTTGGCATTTAAATCTCCCATAACAGTTGGGATCTCACCCTTCCTAGTCTGTTTCATTAGTTCATCTACTTTGTTATAAAATTCCTCTATTTCTGCCTGTGATTTGTCATTGGTGGGTGCATATACTTGTAGAATGTTCATTATGCGGTGAGACGTTTGAAGTTTTAATAACATGACCCGGTCACTAAGAGGTAACATAGTCCAGGACAGCATTCTTGATTTCGTCTGTCACAAGAATCGCAGTACCATCCATATCTATGGGTATTATCAGTCCCTCCAGAATAGTAAATATATCCGCCGCTAGTTTTTATTTTGCCCGTTCCAGGCCATCTGACCTCACTGAGACCCAGGATATCTATGTTGAGTCTGCTCATCTCTCATCTCATCTCATCTCTATCAACGTTTGCAAGTTTCCCTGCCTAGTATAAGCTGCGTACGTTCCATGTTGCAATGTGTACTATTTTGTTGTATAGTTTAATCTTGTTATGATTGTCATTTTGTGTAGATGGGGGATTCTTAGCACCCTCTCCTCATTTAAGGGGTGCCCCGGACTGAGGGCCTTTTGTCTGTTTTTGTCAGCCATGAAGATAATTTGGAAGAAAATAGTACAATAAGAGTTCCGTTTCTTTTTTGTACCGCAGTGTGGAGACCATTCTGCTACTTTAGCCCCGCTCTACAGTTTTCATTACCTGCCATCTCGAATTCTTCGCCACACTCATTCTTCTCGTGCCAAGACTCTGATTTTGATGAAGCTGCTGCCTTTCACCAGTTTGGCGTTGGATTTTGGTCCGCCCCGACTATTTGATTTCGTCGGTACCACCCATATCTGGGAGGCATTCCCCTATCCGCCACCTACGGAGGCGCCCGATGGAAGATCCAACTAACCCCACACGGGGTGTCGTCACTCCGAAATTCTTTCAGAACAACACATTAGGGTTGTTTCTACTTGAGTTACACCATGCAAATTTCCGATTTCGCAATTCGTCTTAATTCTGATAGATTTTAAAAAATAATCCAGGGGGTTTAACTCTGGAGAACGAGCAGGTCATGCGTATGGCCCACCTCGACCAATCCAGCAATCTCCGTATGTTGCCCCTGAAATGTTGTGGTGCACCATCGTGCATAAACCATATTCCAATTCTTGTCGCCAATAGTACATCCTTCAGAAACTCGGGCAGTGTTTCTTTAAAAAAGTTGTGATACATCTTATCTAATTAGACTAGTATTTATACCAGTAAGACTTACTTACTGGTATAAATACTGGTCTAATTAGATACTCAACCACAATTCCAATCCAAACATTGTTGGAAAACTGATGTTGAAATCGATCTTCACATAGATCATGTGGATTTTCATCTGTCCACACATGGTTGTTATGAAAATTCCTTATTGCATTTCTTGAGAAACTGGCGTCATCAGCGCAAAGGATGTGTGTTTGGAAGTGAGAGATTAGAACTAATACTTGCAAAAGCCATTGACATAACGCAATTTGTAGATGATAATCTGCAGGTAGTAGTGCCTGAACACGTTGAATGTGGTATGGATACAATAAATTGCCCTTAAGTATTTTCCTATATATTTTCTTAAGTATTGACTTACATTCAAAGTATTCGCAATTTTTCGGGTAGAAGTACTTGAATCTTCCTTTATCAAGTTCAGCACATTCTGTTCCAGTTGTACCGTTCTTATTGTCATTAATCTGCGTGGCCCTCCATTTCGTTTCAATGTGCCTGTTTCACGAAGACGTCGATGAATGTTTTCGAAGATTTTTCGGTCGGCGATATTACATCTAGGAAACCGTTCAATGTACAATCGTTTAGATTGTAATGAATAGCCATCAGCAAGTCCATACATTAAATGCATGTCAGTCATCTCGGCGTTCGTATAAATGGTAGAGGACTTCGCTAACTATTAAAGTCACGTCAAATAGTCAAACGTCACTCAACAACTGCGAGCCATACAGGTGACGATCACTGACGAGGCGTATTCAAATGAAATCCACTTGTATGTCAGTAGATAAAACAGCCGTTCCAAGTTATCGTCAACATTTTTTATACTTGATAAACTCATACATTTTTTGTACATAATAAACTCATTGGCCATACTTTTATTTACATTAAGGATTTCAACAAATATCGATTATGGTTGTCGCAAATTTTGTTCACAATGTGTCTTCGAAACAAAGGGGTTTTTCAGAAATCATAATTGAATAAAATATTCTTAGAATATGCCAAGGAAAAATTTAGCATGTTTGTTTTGCCCCTCTTTATAGCATGTTTACCTAACACCCTGTATATTGCAGATAATTATTGCAACCAATGTTGCAAAACATCTAATGTTGGAAAAAACAGGGAAGGAAAATTATGAAGAGATGATTGGGCTATTGAAAAGATTATATAATTGGTTTTGAGCGACTAATCTAGCTAAATAAAGCAAAGATGCAAAACTGGACAGACAAGATTAGATTGCCATGACAAGACAAACTAATTAAAAACTTAATTAAGCACTGAAATTATAGGCTAGGAAATCATGTAAAGACGAACAAATCTGTAGGGACAAGGCAAATATACACAGTTAAAATCGAGATTAAACATACGAGACTGTAATTGGACAGACGTCAGCAAAACAAAAGTAGACATGGAAAATTACTGAGACAAAACTGGAGACACAAAGATGCTAAACAAGAACTAAACCGACAAGATACTATAGGGACAAGGCCTATAAAAATGTTCACTGCCCTAGACAGTTATGATTACACAGGCAAGTTTTTATTTTAAACTGTGTATCATAAAACTAGAGTTTTCTAGGCGTTGATTATTCTTATCTCGATGAATTATTTTGTTTACCCTACCCTAATGGTTGATGTTTGTAAAACTGATTCTATCTGTACGACGATAAAAGCCAGACTACACATATTGTGTTATGGCACATCTGCATTATTAGGACTAGTGGAACAAAACTGGAAGGTGCGGAATACAATACAGACTAGAATAAACAAACAAGAGTTTTGGTACATACAACTTTTGAATAAACACGACTAGGAAACAGATAATACAAATAGATAGACAAGAATAAACTAACAAGTCTAGACGGACAAAATTTTATGTTCTAGACTTTCCCTCCTTCCTATGTTGCTACAGTCCTAGTGGACTTTTTACACAATATTTCAAACCAGGCGCAGGAGTCAAAGCAAATGACTAAGCACTAAAAATAGACGATATACAGATAGAACAAAGAAATATTTTAAAATTTCTAGGACTATTTCTGGAAGATGAATTACACTGGAATACGCATATACGCCATATTTCCGCTAAAGTCAACCAGAAAGCCTTCATGTTAAGAATACTTCGTAATAACATAAACCTATCGCTCCTACTATATGGAATATGCCACGCGGAGGTTCAATCAATTATTGCATATGCGATCATATTATGGGGGGCATCTCCGCACTTAGAAGTCTTATTTAAGGCACAAATGAGGATAGTGCGGGCCATCAAGGGCATACCCAGATCAACCTCCTGTCGTAGCTTGTGTTATTTTTAAAAATAAAACACATTTTCTAAAAAATTGTGTTGTACACTCACATAACACAGAAACAGAGAGAAACAAGAATTTGATACAAATAACATTTGCCAACCTGTGTACCAAAGCTCCCTGGCACGTTGGAATCAAAATCTTTAACAGTTTAACCATTAATTTAAAAGAAAAATAATCATATAAGTTAGTCCATAATAATCTAAAAGATTATTTATTCAATAAATTATTGTACAATATCGATGATCTTTAACATTGCTTATATGTATTAATGTTCATCCCAAAAGGCAATAAATTGATTTGATTTGACTTTGTGTTTCAGTTGTGCTTTGTGTCTTGATCTTAGACATAAGTAGTAGGAGCCCTCACAACTTTTAACGTGCGCGGCGGAGGCACAATTTTAGGGGAGGTTTTCTTGGTAGATTACTGTGATGGCCTTTCCAGAGCCATGCATAAGAGGAAGGTAGCTTATTTCCATATTCGTGGCCCCGGGATTTGAACCTGCGATTTATATATACAAGGTTATATACCCCTCTCGGGGTTGCAACCGCTCGTTACACCGACGAGCTCTAAAATTCCTTTCGTGTGGTGAGTTACTATACGTTCATAAGTCCTGTTTTTACTCTATCCAGTCGCCTCTCCTGATAATTTTCTCCACGTGGCTCGGTCTAAAATCTTGCTCCTCCATGCCTCTATTTTTAGATTTATAATGTCCTCTAGTAGCTGGTCCTCGCATATGCTTTTCGGTCTTCATATTCCTCTGCTAATCTGTGGTCTCAACCTTGTTATCATCATTACCGCCCTGCTGTTATCGTTTCGGAGTACGTTTGCATACCAGCGGAGTCTCTGTACTTTTATCGACTTTACAATGTTTTCTCTTTTTATGATGATTTGTATTTCCAAGCTCATTAGTCTTCTTTGCTCCCCTACAGTGATCCTTTCTGAACCATATATTATTCTAATAATGTTCCTTTCGATGATTCTTAGGTTTCCCATTTCAACGTTTGTTAGGTTGATCATCTCTGTACCATAGGTCACTACCGGTCTGATTGCTGTTTTGTACAACTTAATTTTTGTATTTGTGCTTATGCTCTTGTTTTTCATGATGCCTTGTATTTGTAGTGGGTACGCTCTATATCCCGCCTACACTTTGTGGTTTATCTTTATTCGTTAATTTTTTTGTTTATTATTATTCTTATTTATTTGAACTCGTCTACTATTTCAAAATCGAAATTTCCTATGTGCACCAGTTTATTAGATGGAGTCTTGTTATCTCTGCTAACTTCCATGAACTTTTTTCCTAGTTTTTTTTTAGGCCATTTTTCTTTGTTTCGTGTTCAAGTTTTCGAAATTTTTCTTTCATACTCCTCCTGCCTCTGGCTAGCATTGTGATATCGTCTGCGTAGGCCACAACTTATATCATTTTATTGATTAGGGTTCCTTTGAAACCACACTCTCTAATTGCAGCGTCCAGTACCAAAATGAATCGTAGTCGTCGTCGGGATTTCTTCGTTGCCGATGATCCTTCCCTCATTGCCATCGCCGCCTCTGCTCATTAGCCTGTTGGTGGCTCCAAAGACCGATGCGAGATCGGATGGTACGTTGGCATTGATAACATCCAAATGTCTCTATGCCGCCTGATCTTATGGTGGTGTTGCTTGTAGAGAATATGTCAGAATTATTGTGGCAGATGTTGCGCCGAGAGCCTATGTCTTGACACAGAGATTTCCAGGTGTCCTCTATTCCGGCCTTCTTTGCTCCGGAGTTAATGACATCTTTATACCTGTTCAGCTGGCCACCGGGATATCGCTGACCATGTAATAGCTCACCAAAGATAATTTGATTTGGGAGCCAATCATCGAGCATCCGGCACACATGCCCTAGCCAGTGCAGTTGATTGCGCGCCAAGGTGTGCGCTCTATAGAGTGCGCGCTCTATAGAGTGACAGTTGCCTCTTTCCCGAATTTCTTTGTAGGAGATGAAATCATGCCATTTAACTCCCATGATACAACGCAGTTGTTTCATTTGGAATTTCTCCAGCGCTTTAACGTCCTTTTTGTTTCCAATCCAGCACTCATTACCGTATAGTAGGATGGATAAGACAACTGCTAAAAACTAGGACTTTCGTGTGTATGGTCAGGTGACTATAGCCAAATACTCTCTCCCGGAGTTTAAAGAAGGAATGCGAGGTACACCGTAGACGCAGGCTAATTTCGGCATCCAGGTTGCAATTTGATGTCACTAGACTTCCCAGATAGTTGAGTTGTTCAACAGTCTCATCATCTCAGTTTCAACATCTATAGATATATATCTACGTGTGGCTGATGCTGTTGGTGGATGAAAACTCATAATAGCGAGTTTGGTTTTGGACGCTTCGGGCTGTCAAATGCTTGTTTAAAGTCAATAAATATTATTTGTAGTCCCATACCATGCACTTTTCCATTAACTGACTCATCATATGTACTGAGTCGATGGTTGACCTTCTCCTTCTAGAGCCATATTAGTAGGCTTCTATTTGTGTCTTTGTATATTTCATTAGTTCTTTATTTACTAACGTTAGGATCTAAGATTAGGATCTTGTATACCTACTGCGTTGCGCAGAGTGATTCCCTTTTAGTTTCAACATGCGTTCTCTTTTTTTTTTCTTTTTTTGGGTTTCTCTTCTTATGTATTGGTACTATTGTCCCTTTTTCCCAGTCCGAAGGCTTCCGATCTTTTTCCCAGATGTGGGAGAGTAATTTGAATAATATAAGGCGTTCGGTAATCCGACACCTTGACCACCAGGCCACCACCGCCTCTTATGTTCAAGATCAGTGAGTCTTAATTTTTTTGCAGTCAGGGAGCACTTTTAGTCATAATATAAATACGCGAAACACCAAACTAAAAGAGTCAAAAAACACACAAAAACATATAAACAGGCGAAACTCAACTTTCAGAGATATTAATTCTATATTTACAGATAACATTTAATATAGCTAGTCTCAATTATTTCTCTACAACTTGTGTTGTATTGTCGCGGAACTGCAACAAGAAAACAAAAACTGTAACAAGATTTTTGGTGCCCTTGTGAAGAGAGCTGGTTATTTGTCTTTTTCAAAATTCAATTTAAAATCCGTAGTCCCATAGACTTATTAGATGTAGACGTAGAGTTTATTCACAGAATTTTTTTAGTTTAAGATTCGTTCACAATGTAACCAATTGTGATTCTTCTTGGTACAAAAATTCACAACTAAAATTCACAACGAATAGACAAACCTGATACCCAGTCATACTTTTTTATATTTATTGTAGAAAAGTAACATATTTACTTCTGATAAAATTAAATAATCTGTTATTTCTGAAATAATTTCCTCAGCTGTGTTATCATTTAACGAAAGAAACTTATTTACTCTCCTTTTATTTAAGATTTTAGGAAAAAGAGTTTTCAAAAAAGATATTTTTGTACAAAAGGTTGTCAATTTATCAGTAGATTTAGTAGATTACCGAGTCAGTAGTTAAAATTTTATTTTTTTTTCCTTCAATGTTGGAATTAACGCTATTTAAGTAATCATAAATACACTGCTCAAAACAATTAGCTGGTCTCTAATTTGTGCCTGCGTAAAATTCAAACGGAAAATTACATGCAAATAATATTAAGAGCATCTGAAAGAATCTTTATTTAATGGTTTTAATTGGCACATATGGAAGTGTCAGCATCTTGTACCTTAAAAGTACCTGTAATCAATAACAACAGCTACCAAAAACAAAGTGCTAAACGAATTTAAATTAATTGTTACTGTAAACTTTTGTGAGATAACATTGAAGGACAACAATGAAGACCTCACACGCATGATGACCAACATATCAGCAAAAATTAGAGATTACGGACTGGAACTGAACACGGCAAAGACAAAGGCCATGCTGTATTCAAAAATCAAACAGCAGATCCAACTGCAAGTCGACGGTGAACACATAGAACAGGTCTCTAAATACAAATACCTTGGAACCTGGATAAATAACGAGTGGACAAACCGCCAAGGCAAGCACGAACAGGCAAGAGCAGTATTCATTAAAATGAAAAAGATGGTAACCTTTCCGGGTCTGAGCATAGAACTGAGGCTTAGAATGACCCGATATTACGTCTTCCCGATTCTGCTATACGGGATGGAAAGTTGGACCTTGACCCAGGAAACAACAAAAAGGATAATGGTCTTCGAAATGTGGGTCTACCGTCGTATGCTGCGAATACTGCGGGTGGACAAAGTACCGAACATAGAGGTACTTCGCAGATTGAACAAAGAAACTGAGATACTCTTCACAATAAAGAAACGAAAGTTACAATACTTAGGCCACATCTCAAGAAACGAAAATTATGGATTGCAACAGCTCATAATCCAAGGAAAGATCCAAGGCAAGCGAAGTGCTGGCCGACGCCGCATATCTTGGCTGCGCAACTTGAGAGATTGGTTTGGAGTGTCATCGGCGGAACTGTTCCGTTCCGCCATTACAAGAATAAAAATTGCCATACTGATCCGATACCTGCAACGGAGAAGCTGAACCAAGAAGAACAAGAAACTTTTGTGTATAGAGTGGTAACTTAATAACGAGTATGTGCTCCTATAGCACGAATAGCGCCATTACGCCGTCTTGCCATGCTTTGCAAAAGTCTTTAAAGGTTTTCTTGTGGTATATCAGTTCATTCTTCAATAAGAGCCGCCGTTAGCTGCTGGTTGATCTGAGGAGGATGCGAGCGACCACGTTTGTCGAGCATATACCATATATGCTCTATGGAATTTGAATCAGGACTTATCCCATGCTACACCATTTTTTGAATTCCCAGTTCTTGTAGGAATTCTAAAATGATACGCGCAGTATAGTGTCTTGCGTAATCCTGCATTAACAAAAGTTTGGACCTATTCCTGTTAAGGAATCCTATTAGGTACCTAAACCTGTTTAGTATCCTGTACTACGGCGTTGAGGCTTGGACACTTACGGAGGCTATGTGTAAGAAGGTGGAGGCTTTTGAGATGTGGACTTACCGTAGAGAGCTGAGAGTTTCTTGGGTGGATCGAATTACTGACGTCGAGGTTTTGCAAAGACTCAATAAGCAAACAGAAGTTCTCAACACAATAAAGAGAAGAAAACTGGAATACCTTGGTCATGTTATCCGAAATGATAAGTACAGGTTACAGCAGACAATAATACAGGGTAAAATACAAGGTACGCGCAGTCCAGGCCACCGCAGAACATCATGGCTCAAGAACCTTCGCCAATGGTTTGGACAAAGTACAAGATCCCTATTTCGAAAAGCTGCAGATAAAATTCAAATAATGAAATTGGTCGTCAACGCCCTTGGAGGGCATGACACATGAAGAAGAAGAACCGTGTTGCCATGCTTTGCAAAAGTCTTTAAAGGTTTTCTTGTGGTATATCAGTTCATTCTTCAATAACAGCCGCCGTTAGCTGCTGGTTGATCTGAGCAGGATGCGAGCGACCACGTCTGTCGAGCATATACCATATATGCTCTATGGAATTTGAATCAGGACTTATCCCATGCTACACCATTTTTTGAATTCCCAGTCCTTGTAGGAAGTCTAAAATGATACGCGCAGTATAGTGTCTTGCGTAATCCTGCATTAACAAAAGTTTGGACCTATTCCATATGCCACACGGACAACATGTTCTTCTAATACAATGTCACTATCCCAAACCATAAATGAACCACCTGTAAATCTTTCGACTTCCTGGACAGTAACAGCTGCGTAACGTTCTCCTGGGCGTCTGTAAACACGTACTCGACCATCGCAACAAGTAATACGGAACCTTGATTTATCCGCGAAGAGCACAGACTTCCATTGTCGAAGTTGGCATGCGACATGTTCACGAACAAAATTCATCCTTGCTATTCTGTGACGTCGTGTCAAAGAGGGTTTTCGGACGGGTCGTCTTCCCCTCAAATTCAATTTCCTTAACATATTCCTAATTGTCTGGTCGAATGCAGTGACCCCATGCGTCGTCCTGAGGGGAATAAGGAGGTCCTTCACCGTAGAAACTTTATTGCGAAGACTTAACATCAATAAAAATCGGTCTTTATTCTGAGTTGTTTTTCTAATGCGATCCTGCCCACTGCGGTATATTGACCTGTTTCCACAAGTACCTTTTCCGCAATCGCTGAATAAGAGACAGGCTTTCATTGATGTTTTTTGAAACTTTTGAAGGCTTTTGCCATTTTCAATGAATGCTATAGCACGAAAAACTTCCATTTCGTTAAGATGCGATTTCGTTATAGACATTTTCGGCTATATATTGATCTGAACAAGACCTTCCTATCTCTTTGAATCAAATTTGGGATAAATTATTTCACTTTAGTTTTGGTAGTTCTTGTTAATTATTACGGATACTCCTGAAGTATACGATGCTGGTAATTCCCTACGTGTCAATTAATTACAATTAAATAGATCGTCTTTCAGATGTTCTTAATTTTATTTGCATGTAATATCCCTTTTGAATTTTATGGAGGCACAAATTATTGACCCGCTAATTGTTTTGAGCAGTGTATATTAGAGAAAAGGATGTAACTTTTAAGACTACCTACACAAGACTAGACTGTTAAAACTAAATTAGACATATAAGACTAGAAAGAAAACGACCAGACAAACAGGTCTAAAAACACATTATCGACAAAGACAAAATGTTAAAAACATGATTAGTTAGACAAATGGGTCTATAATAAAAAAGAAAATCGTTTAAGATAACTTTTCTAATAACACAACACTTATTAATATTCATTAAATCATTTCATATCATTAAATAGTGCATTTATTTAAATATTGTAGTGACAAACGTGTTTCAAGTGTGATTTTCTATTGTAAAAATAATCTAAAAAAAATTGTCTGTAGTTAGATTAAGTTGGACTACAAAGACAAGACATATAAAACTTGATGAAACACTAGCCAGGAAGGACTAGGCATATACAAGCCCAATAAGACTAGACACAATACTGGAGAGATAAGATTAGGCAGACAAAATTGGATTTTTAATACTATTTAGTTAGGGCCCAGCAGATACAAGATTAGTTATACTAAGTATACAAGCTATATTTTGTATTTTTTCTATTATCCTTGAAACTTTGACAGTTTAAATTGTTGTTTAGTTAGGGTGCGTAATTATTTTAGTCTAGAATGTGAAATAGAAGGACAGAATGTAAAATAATTAATTTGAAATAGAGATTGTTATCTAGTGAATAGTGAATGTTGGTATAATGGTAAAACTATGCTGTTCTTATACACAATTTTTTTTTTCGTTATCTTGACGCACAAATGTCTATATTTAGTAGATGGAAAAAAATCTCTTCGAAATGATTATGGTTGAAATATTTGTTAGTAACTCAAGATAATTCCGTTTGATAATTTCGATTAGAACGCTTGATAATTTCAGTTTGAAATTTGTGCCTTTTTCCAAAGCGAAAGGTTACGGCAGGTGGATAGGTTCTGTCCTATGCACTTAGAGATCTCTCTTTCACTCCGATCTCGCAACCGATAAAAATCTGCCCTTTTTGGTCCAACCATAAAACATTTTTTTTGCCGTGTAAAGATAAAAAAATTCTTGAAATTTATCTGACTGCGTTAATCGCAACTTGATCAACTTTCAGCCTGTAAATAAGAAAACAAATATGACAATAAAACAAAGGTTTTAAAACTTTGTTTTCTCGCCAGAGGAATTGAGATAACAACATCTCAATACATTTATTTTGAAGTGTGAATTTTCTGATATTACAATCAAACTGTTATTTTCTTTTTATTCTAAACCTATAACACATTTGAATAATCGTTTGTTTGCAACAATAGCACGTTGTTTTTCTTTTAGTAGCGTCTTTATGTGAACTAGATCAGCAATAGGCTATTGTTCGTAACGGCGATGGAACATTTATTGCGATCAGCCGGTTACTAGGACTTAGTAATATACAGAATGTTCGTGAGTTCCGCATAGACAATATAGCTGCACGAAATCCCGTTTTACATACACATATAATCTCGAAAACACTAAGATCAAACATTTTCTTTAATATAATCTTTTGATAACATCCAGAGAGATATTTTGCCCTCGATATTAATTTGTAATCCCAACAGTAAAAGATGTTTTTTCTTGCAGTTCTCTAGAAAACAAATAATAAATGGTGTGAAAAGTATTTCTGAAAAAACTTATTTACAAGTATGTTTAGTCTTGTCTTTTCTGTCTGCAAACTTTTTTCAATTCATCAAGTTTGTGTTGTTTACTTTATTTGAGTTGTTTCAAATATTTTGTATCTAAAGTTTATTTTTCTGTCTACTTTAAAACTAAATAAAGGCTATTGGCAGCTGTTGTTTGACATTTGGAAGCTTATTAAAATCTAATATTTATTTATTTAGTTTGTGAGGATGTTAGTAAAGAAATTAATTTCGAGCTTTTAGTTTTTTTTTAAGTGCCATATGTTGGAGATTTCTGCACATTCATAAAGAGACGTCAGAGGTGTCAAAGCAAGATCTCGGCGCCCTCGCAGAGTTTCCACATGGAGGGTTATTTGATTTTTATAACATTTTCTGAATAAAATAAATCTTTGGTCTATTGAAATTCCCCTATTTGTAATTGGGGACTCAAAAGGCCATAGACTCAAGTTGTTTTAGAAATTGGATTTAATATACGCAAACACAATTTAAGAAATAAAAAATAGAACGTTAAAATGTTCCTAAAGAATTCCCAGTGAAATGAAAATTTTATATAAAATGTTTAAAAAATTCAAAGCATCGTAAAAGATTTCCTCTTCCAATCAATTAATTAGTCTAACTGGTTGGAGAATTAGAAACAAACCGAAACAACTTATAAAATTCTTACTTAATTGCTTTATCAAAATTAAATATCAACTTAATATATTATTTTATGTAAAGTATAATTTTAAAATGAATTCAAAACTATTTTAATTACGTATTATATATGAAAAAAAACATAATTTATATATTCCAATTATATACCGATTATATAATAAACGTTTCGTTTCTCAACATCTGAGCTAAGAATGTTGTTAAACGGTTTTTAATTAATTGCCGTGTAATTATCGTCGACAATAGCCTTTTGTATCATTTTATAAAGGCGAGACAAATACAATAAAAGTTATTGATATTAACATTTTTATTATCATTATTGGTTTTATGTAAGAGTCTCTCGTGTGCTTTTCTTTTTATATAAGAGTTTTATGAGTTTTTATGTAATTTTTTGGAAAAGAAATTCTTATGACAGATATTAAACATTGAACGTATTTTAATTCAATATAGGTCGTAAAATTACTTTTTCTCCATTTAATGGGTAAGTTTTTAAATCGAAGTCATCTACTTTATTGTACTATAAAAATCTGTTTCTATGTAATAATTTTTTCTTCGTCGAATTGTTAATTAACAATTTCCAACTAAAATTATAATTAATATGAAACTTAATTAGTTCGATTAAAAACTTAATCAAAACATTGAGTATATTAAAAAGGCATTAAAAAGTAATAGTTACCTAATCTTCTTCTTCTGTAGGTGCCTTCTCTATTACTAAAGGTTAGCAACAATCATGGCAAATTCTGCCCGGTCTTGTGGCACTCTGAACAATGAGTGGGAGTCTAGACCAGTCCAGTCTCTTATGTTCTTTAACCAGAAGCACTTCCTTCGTCTAGGACCACGGCGCCCCTCTATCTCGCCCTCCATTATTAATTTTAGAAGGCTATATTTTGTATTTCTGAGGATATGTGCTAGGTACGCTGTCTTTAAGTTTCTTCACAATAACAAATAGTTCTCTGTCTCTGTCCATGTGTCTAAGAACCTTCCTATTCGTGATATGTTCCGCCCGTGATATTCTCTGAATTCTTTGTAAGATCCACATCTAAAACGCTTCTATTTTGTTCATTGTATTGATCTTCAACGTCCAAGCATCAACACCATACAACAGTACCGAGTAAATGTAGCACTTAACGGTATATTAGTTTAACGTTTAGGCTTATCTCGCAAAATGCTTTTCTTATCTTAAGGAACGTTGTTCTGGCTATTTCGATGCGCGTTCTTACTTCCAGATCTGGATCCAGGTCTTCGGTGATCCAGGTGCCCAAGTATTTAAATTTAGCGACCTGCTCTATTTGCTGATTTTATACTTGCAAATTGGTTTGGATATCTCGTGTTCTACTGATAACCATTGTTTTCGTTTTGTCCGTATTTACTTTTAGCCCAAGCGCATCACCTTCTGCTATTATTTGGTTCATCGAAAGTTGTAGGCCAGATGCACTGTCTGCAAATATAGCCGTATCGTCCGCGTACCTGATGTTGTTCAATAGTTCAGCATTGATCTTGATTCCATCTGTAGAGTTTTCCAAGGCTTGCTGGAATATTTGCTCCGAGTAGATATTGAACGATAATGGTGATAGTACACAACCCTGACGTACTCCACGTTTAATAGGTATATCGCTAATCGTGTCGTCCTTAAGTCGGACTGAAGCAGTCTGGTGTTCATACACATTTTTTATGAAGGAGATATCCTTTAGGTTGAGGCCTTTAGACATCAGAATGTTAATTACGACGTCGTGTTTTAACCCTTTCGAGACTACGGGTACCATATGTACCACCAATTAGTAACACAGGACTAAAAATACTTTACGCTATTTGAAACGGTGAATATCACATGGTGAACTCAGTCCTGTTAAGTATCCTCTTATCAGAACACGCACGGGAGACATCGCATAACCTCATTTTTCGATCCTTTGCCGTTGGTAGTTGCTTGACGAACGTGTTTACATTTTTCAAGAATTTGTGCAAAAAATTAGTGTTTTGTGTTAAAAACTGTACATAAACGACATCTGTGTCCACTTTGTGTTTGGTAAGTGTGTTTTTGTTTATTATTTACTAATCAAAAATATTGGAATTGGTGGATGCATAGCCCTGGTACATATATGTACCATCCGTCTTATGCAGTGGTTCGTTTGTGTACCAGTAGTTCAGTAAGAAGAAAGATATTTTGTTTGCATATATGAATTGGAAAAGGCCACTGACGTCTTCTGAATTGGAAGAGGTAGCAACAATTTGTCTGACTTTCCATCCGGATCGGATGATAGTGTTGACCCCTACGAGCCTTCTGATGATAGTGATGACCTCTACGAGCCTTCTGATTAGGAATCTAATTCAAATGCTACTGATTCAGCGGAAGAATCTGATGCGAATATTGTTGAATCGGAGTCCCAAGATCTCTTGCAGCCTGAATGCTCTTCGAGGAATACCCCAAAGTCTCCGTTGCTTCCAGAAACTGTAGCCTCTTCTTCAGATCCTTTTGTGCTAAACCTAATGAATTATTCATTCCGAATAAAAAAATATCCTCTAAGCGGAACTTATCTCTTGAATTTAACAGGAACCTTACACATTTTCAATTGTCTCAGAAAATGTTTCCACGCTCATTGTTTATATACATTGCTCAGTGTACGAACGAAAGAATAAGAATTCGCAAAGAAACAAAACGCGATGCAGGTTCGAAGGAAACCGATGAGGGCGAAATAAAAATTGTTGTTGGATGCATGCTGGTTATGTGTTACAATCATGTCCCACAAATCAGCGATTATTGGTCAAGTCATCCCTCGATAGGGAATACTGCAATACAGAATGCAATCTCTAGAGACAGATTCAAATTTTTGTTTTCAAATACGTATTTCGCTTCACCACGCAAACCGCCTAAATGCTCCAAGACATATTATATTGATGATGTCGTTGAGTGTTTGAAACGCACGTTCCAAAAGTGTCGTCAGATAGTTACTTTCAGAGCATTGACGAGTCTATGACTTAATTCAAAGTTCGCTCGTCAATGAAACTATATATGCCTCTAAAGCCAATAAAAAATGTGGCTTAGGCCCGATTCTTACACTGGCTATACGTATGACTTTAATATTTATATAGGCCCAGAGACAACAATTTAGTGGTAAACTGGGAGAGCGCGTTGTACGTAAACTTGTTGCCACAGCTAAAGAAAAGGATATAACATTTTGCTTTGATCGCTTCTTTACGTCGGTATTATTACTTCAAAATTTAGAATAAGCAGTACTTGGTACTTGTAACCAGAACAGGAAGAATATACCTAATATTGCAGACAAATTAGATAGAGGTGGATATGTATTTCGATGTAGAAGTGATGGACTGATGGACTTTGTGAAATGGCAAGATACTAAAGAAGTCCTAATGCTAAGTCATTGCCATAATGATGAGGTTGTGACTGTTAAAAAAACAATGAAAGATGGTTCCAAAATTGACGTGGCTTGTCCTCGAATGATAGCATTTTATAGGGAAATTATGGGGGGCGTCGACTTAGCAGACCAGATGGCGGGTGTTTATGATATAGACAGGCAATCAACGAAATGGTGGAAAAAATTGTTCTACCGTTTGTTCTTGATGGCAGTTGTAAATTCATGGATCATCTATAACGACTAATTATAACTAACTACATAAAAAGAAGCATCCGCTATTGCAATTTTTAGTGCATTTGGCAGAAGAGATGATAAGCGAAGGGAAAAGATCAGCAGCAACACGACGGTATGCAAGAAAGGGCAAAGTTTCAAGAAAACGAAAAAGCCTTGCAACCATGTCTCTTCATCTACTTCGAAGGTCCAACTAGAAAAAGGTGTAGAAGATGTGGAGAGAGAAAGAAACAGACACGTACAAAAACTTATTGTCAAGATTGCAACACTCCTCTTTGTAAAAACTGTTTTGCGCTTTACCACACTTAATAATATGTGAAATATACATGTTTTTTTTTTCAAAATAACTGTTTGTTGTTTTTATGAGAATACCCAGACTACTGGTATTACGTACCTCATACATATGTTTACCACTACCCGCCAGAGAAATTTTTTTTTTCTCGGAAAAACAACTTTTAAATAATTTAAAAGTTAAATAATTAGGGCTAGTCTGCTTGAAAAAAACCGTTTTGAATGGGTTAAACAGTCAAATGCCTTTGCATAATCAATTAAACAGATATACATGTCCTTTTCTGGTCTACATCTCTACATCTCTACATTTTTGCTTGAGAACTGACAGCCCAAACAACGCTTACTTTTGTGTGCTTTTTAAACAAACGACGCCAAGTCCATCGATAAAACCAAACTGTTCCTTAGGTGTTCTTGGCATTCTTACGTATTCTATTATGTAGGATTTTTAGGAATACTTTTAGTACTGGACTCATTAAGCTTGTCAGTAAAAATTGGCCGCAGTTGTTTGAGTTTGGTTTCTTTGGTTGGGCAATGAATATTGATTTCAGCCAGTCGTTCGATATCCGGATCCATATATTATTTTGTTAAAGAAGTTTACAAGAAAGTCGATATTTTCCTCTTGTATAAGCTTTAAGATTTCTATGTACATGTCCGCTTTACCTCATTTGTTGGATTTTATAGCTTTAATAACTTCTGATTTCATTCTTTCTGATTCATGTTCGGGCTAGTGTCTCCTCCTTGATCTAGATCTGATAAATTAGTTTCGCCATCGAGCAAATTTTGGATATACTTTGTCCACTATTGTTTCATTTCTTCTTTATTTGTCAGAAGTTGGTGGTCCTCATATACTAATCTGGATGGTAGGTGGCTTCTGGTATATTCAGCTATTTCTTTCACCTTTTTGTGGATGTTGAACGAAAATTGTTTTGTAGTTCTTCATGTTCTTGACATCTTTCTTCCATGCATTTTTCTTTGGCTTTTCTAATGATTTTTCTTATTTTAGAGTTCAGTTCATTATATTTTTGTTGGTCCACATTTTTGTGTTTCCTTCGTTCATTCATTAATGAAAACCCAATATTAAACCGTGTTCTGGAGCTCCACGAGATTTAGAATTTTTAATTGAGTTAATAACGCGCTTAATAGTAGTTTATGATGCAAGTGCGTGAAGAAAAGCTTTTATGTATGAGTTGAAATGGTCATGCATTATGTTATCTAAGAACAAGTTAAAATACTGTTAAATCTACAAAAAAATAATTGTCTCTTACCGTTGGAACATTGGAAAATTGTAATTTTGGCGCACAAAATATTTCAAATCAAATAACAAATGGCTGATCAATAAGGTTTGAACGTTCAGCTCTTCCGTGGCAAAAATTGCTAACTGCTAAATTGCTTAGTAAAAACGCACAGTGAGGGGAACACAATTTGGTCGATGTCGATTTAATCTAGATTAACCTGGATTTAATCTAGATTAGGTTATAACTAAGTTAGGTTATAATTAGAGCCAGATAAATCCATACTGATAGGCCGAGACTTCTTGATTCAAAATAAGAAAAAATAATTCAATTTGAATATACGTCTGTAAATTTATATTCACTACGTCTATGTTTTTTGTTTAGCGAGTTCAGTGAATTGTTGCCATATTAACAACATATATAAATCATCTATTAATGACGCTCCATTTGATTTACATTGGACTTTTACGCACGATTGAATGATTTTTACATACATTAATTAATAATGGACTTTTGACACAAGAGTTGAAAGAGAAAAAACGTCACGAAAAACAGACATTGCGCAATTGAATAACCCCGAAAAAAAGAAAGAGATAAGTTCTAATTTCGAAAAAGGAATGGATGAGATATCCGTACGGGAAGAGGATGCTGAAAAGACATGGAATGATTTAAAAACTAAAATAACAAATATCCAGGAAAAAGACATTGGATTCACGGCAACCAACAAAAAACAGGAATGGATGACGCAGGAAATATTAGACCTCATGAATGATAGACGGAAATACAAGGCAAATCCGACAGAATACAAACGTTTAAATAGGATCATTAGGAAAAAGTGCCGGGATGCGAAAGAGATCTGGATGTCGGCAAAGTGCCAGGAAATAGAACAACTACACGAAAAATATGACACCTTCAATGTTCATGAAAAAAGTAAGAGAATTTACAAACAGGCACAGAAAACATCAAGGAGCAATCTTAAGAGACGATAACAACGAGATAATTCTAGGAGTAGAATCTAAGCTTGAGAGATGGAAAAAATATATCGAAACACTTTTTAATGGTGACACACCTTGCTTGCTCTCTACCACCGATAGATCACATATTGAATGTAAAGGCTATCTTTTTCCTCCACGAAGTTGTGCATGCAATGAAAGCACAGAAAAACGGATAAGCTACCGGTCCCGACAAAATCAACGTTGAAATGCGCAAACTGATTGCAGATAATGAAGTTAAAGGCGTAGACTTAATAACAGCATTATTTAACAGATTATATAGCTCAAGCAAGATACCGTCAGATTGGCTTAAATCAACATTCGTCACGATACGAAGGATGCCAACGCCTCACAATGTGATGACTATCGGATGATAAGTCTTATGTCTCATATCCTGAAAACCTTTCTTAGAATCATCCACACGCGAATCTACAAGAAGTGCGAATATCAGATGGACAACACCCAGTCGGGATTCTGAAACGGAGTCGGAACACGTGAAGCACTCTTTTCCCTAAATGTAATGACACAAAGGTGTAGAGACATGAATGTGAATATATTTGCATGTTTCATAGACTATCGAAAGGCGTTCGACTGTGTTAATCATCATAAGATGATCGAAATTATAAGAACAACCGGAGTCGACGAACAGGACCTACGTTTCATATCAGAACTTTATTGGCATCAAAAGGCCGTAGTAGAGCTGGAACAATCAACATCGGAAGATATGCAAATCAGAGGGGGTGTTCGACAAGGTTGCATCTTGTATCTGGTTGCATCTTGTCTCCACTCCTGTTTAATCTGTACTCAGAAACTATGTTTAGGGAAGCACCGGATGGAGTTCAGGGCGGAATCAAGATCAATGGAACCCCAATAAACAATATCAGGTACGCCGATGATACGGTTATAATATCCAACGATGTACAAGAACTATAAAGTATCATAGATTTCGTAGTTCACTATAGCGAGATGTTTGGATTGCATCTCAATGTCTCCAAGACCAAATTATTGGTCTTTTCTCCAGAAAAGACTCCAATAAATACACACCTCCGTGTCAAGGGACAAACAATCGAACAAGGGACCTCAATAAAATATCTGGGAGCTAACATCAATAGTCAGTGCGACCTGAAAAGGGAAATACTTTCAAGGATTGATCAAGCGAGAAAAATCTTCATGAATATGAAATCATTTTTTACAAGACTAGATAAGTTTGTAACTCAGAACTCGAATGATCAGGTGCTACGTCTTCTCTGTCCTACTCTATGGATGTGAAAGCTGGACACTAAATTCACAGACCGAAAAGAAAATAGAAGCCGAAATGTATGTGTATAGTTTCATGGGTAATTTCATGGGTACAAAGGATCACCAACGATGAAGTTCCCCAGCGCATGCACAAACAAAAAGAATTACTGAATACAATTACTGAACACATCAAGGAAAGAAAAATGCAATACCTGGCTCATGTAATGAGAGGTGATAAATACGAAATATTACGCCTCATAATAGAGTACGGCAAAGTACAAGGGAAAATATCAGTAGGAAGATTATATACCTCAAGCAAGATTCCGTCAGATTGGCTTAAATCAACATTCGTGACCATGCGTAAGTAAACCAACGCCTCACAATGTGATGACTATCGGATTATAAGTCTTATATGCCATATCCTGAAAACCTTTCGTAGAATCATCCACACGCACTCGTGACTGAAAGATTTCGCTTTCAAGAGATGGTTTGGGTAGCTTCCAGAGCTAAAACTGGCATTTGTATCGCCAACCTTCGACAGGAGAGGGCGTAATAAAAAGAAGATTAATGAATACTTTTACATAGGATTGTTGTTGTCCTCTAACTCCTACGCGGAGCATAGGGCCTCTACAAAGACCTTCCATCTGACTCTATTCTGAGCGAGGCGTTTCACCTCGCTCTACGTTTTTCCTACGATCTTTAATTCTGCATCTATGGTCTTCCTCCACGTGTTAGCTGGACGTCCCTTTCTGCGAGAACCCTACGGGTTCCATTGTAAGGCTTGCCTAGTGATGTTTCCTTCGTCTCTCCCTAATACATGGCCCAACCATTTCCACTTGCGGTGTTTTATTTCTTTTTGTATCTCTTGTTGGTTCGTCAGGTGCCATAAGTCTACATTGCGTATTGTATCTGGCCAAAAAATGCGCAGTATACTTCGTAGGCATTTGTTTATGAATACCTGAAGCTTATTTACTATTGTTATGGAGATTTTCCATGTTTGGCACCCGTACAGCAAGACGGATTTCACATTTGAGTTGAATATTCTTAGTTTTGTTCTCGTGGGATACAGTCTGGAGGATCAGACCGGCCTGAGCATACCAAATACCTGTTTGGCCCTTTTTATTCGGTATGAGACATCGGTGGTGGTGTCGCCCTCATTAGTAATTATGCTTCCCAGGTACGTGAATTCATCTACATCCTCTATTTGTTCGTTATAAATGCGGAAGGCGCGGGTATTCTTCGTGGCGGCTCTAAGCAATTTGGTTTTGTCAATGTTGATTTTTAAACCTGCTTTGGATGCTTCTACAGAGAGACGGTCGAGTTTGCTCTGCATGTCGGCGTGGGTGTGTGCCAAGAAACAGATATCGTCTGCGTAGTCCAGATCTTCCAGGAACGAGTTTAACGTCCATCTAATGCCCTCACTTCTTGACACTACTTTGTCCATTATTGAGTCTAACAGAATGTTAAATTGTAAGGGCGATAGTACGCAGCTCTTACATAGGATTATAATAATGGAATCCTTCACATACAATAATACACTTATTAATGAGTTCATGTTGGTGTGCGATAAACTAAACTTCATACACAAAAGTAAATATTATAAAATAAAATTGCCTTGAAAAGGATGGAAAATTTTATTTTTATCAATTAGAATTGTGTTACAAAAATTGCCAATATTTTTGAAAATATATTAAATTCTGGGATGTGGTAATAGAATCCACAAACTAGATTAAAATAGCATTAAAATGATATATAATACGTCTATCTAGTATTAATAATTTGGTAACTTGACGTTTGAAAATTGACTAGGACTGATATGTAACTATGTCGTAAATTTCTTATATATCTGAAACTTTTAACAAAATTTAAATTAGTTAATAATGAGCTTAAACCAGATTAAATTACCTCCAAAATGAGTAATTACTCAATCAAATTGCGTTCGAATTAACAAAGATGTTAGCTAAACAAAATTGTTACTTTTTAAATACGAAGAGTCTCTCATACTTGAACTCTTCTTCTCGACTCTTTGATACTAGAACTCTCTACTTCAACTTGGCTCTTTTCACTAGAAAGTCTGCCGACCCTGGTATAGTCAATCAATCAATATCCTATGATCAATTTTATCTGTTTAATTTCTAGGCATAGCCATCTGTTTAGTTCTGTCTATCTACTCCTTACTGATATAACGCATATTAGTAAGGAGTAGATACGCACGTCATACGCACGATTATAATAATGGAATCCTCCACATACAATGATGATTGTGTTCATTTTGGTGTGTGAGTAAATAAGCATATTTAATATACAATAATTTGAGAAGAAATTTCTTATTGATATATTTAATATTTATTCATAGCTTTGTGGTTGAAAAACTTTAATAAGAGAATAATAAAACTGTTACGTTATTGAACATTTTGATTATTTGAACATTTCTAGAAGTTCTAAAATCAATACCTGGGTCACTTAAAAAGCCTGTTTGGGTCAGTGTCTCACCCGCGGGTCATAGGTTCGCCATACCTGTCCTAAACCATCCAACTCTGCTTTCATTTTAAGGTGCTCTCTAAAGGACAGACTCTTATCGATTATAACCCCAAGGTATTCGATTTAGGTGTTTTTAATGTGTTATCATCAAAGTTTTTATTAATACAGTGATTGAAAATTTATAAATCAACTAATGTTGTTTTACGTATTGTTTATGTCCCGAATGAAATAATAATTAGAATTATTAGATAATAATTATTTCTAATTATTATATAAAATATTAATTAGATCAAAATAATAATGCAGTGAGAAAACCAGTTTTTTCCTTGCGAATTGATGATGAGGAAAAAAGAAGTTGAGACAAAAAACAGTTTATAGATTCAATTTGTAAACCGCTACACATTTAAAACCTTTCAAAATAATACTAAATGTTTTCAACGAATTTAATCCATTTTAAAATTGGAATTACAATTCACTTTGCAGTCGTTTTTCATATTACATTGTTACTATTTATTGGTGAACATTTTAAATTTTATTTTTGGATTATAACTAAATTGGAATCATAATTTATTGAATATTTTGCTTGTTGATAAAACTATTTTAACCCAGTAATGATTAAAATTCATTACTGTGTTTTTTAATAGTATCCTGTCTGTTTTTCTCTATTGCTCATATTTAACTTTTTCTCTATACTCCTGTATACAAAGTCTAACATCCCGAATATAGTACATTCAACTTATTTATTCTTGATTGTCAATTCATACCTTTAATATTTTGAAGCAAGTTTGTGCTTTCCGTGCACTCTAGTCTAATTTTGACTGTCTATTATTATCAGTCTAGACTCGTTTGTCTGGTAATTTATTTAATCTTTATTAAAATTTTATATGCATTGAATGTTGATGTTGTTTCGAGATTATAGTAATAACCAACAATAATTATTGTGTTTGTATAAAATTTTAATGCATTTTTCATCCAGCAATTTAATCCAGATTGCGAGGTAATGCAATCGAATGTAATTTTTAAGTTCGTTTTTAAAAAATTATAAAAAAAATAATTTCACGTATAAAGTTTTCAGTGAACGTAGATTATTAATATATTAAATAAAACTCGCTGATTATAAGAAAAATAAATCTTTGTAGATTCTAAATTAAAATTCCTTGTGGGAATTTGTAGCGCATCACAAATTGCAATCCGCAGTCGAACTCTACAATTTGCATATATATTTGTTGAAAAATAAATTAACAAAAAAAATACAAAAATATATCCTATGCGAATCCGCGAGCTTGCAAATCATAATATATTATTCACCTGCATTCAATTAGTTTTGCAAATTAATTTGCATCGGGTTGAAAAAAATATACGCGTACACACAAACATGATGCACGATATTTTGAGTCTGTATATTTGCTACGTCGTTCGCGTTTCGCGAAAACAATAATTTCCATAAAAATATTTTAAAAATATTTAAATTACCTACAGCTGTGAATATTTTATGCATTAATAAATATTTATATGTAATAATATAAAAGAAACAAACACACATAGGTATGTATCGCCTTTTTACTCTGAGAGATTGCTGTGGCTGCATAATTAAAGATATTAAAATATTTGTTTTTTGATTTGTTATTTAATCTCTTCTTATTTAAGTCAACATGCAAGAAATATATTAAAAAGCTTGTATATTATTAGACCTTATTTTCTTATTAATTAAATTAAATTATTCTGATTTTGATATACATAAAAAATATTTTATAAACATGTCCTTCAATACAATACTAAAATACAAGTTTTATGTTTGAGAGACCGGATTGAGTAAATTTAGTTTATTTTTTTTACATTAGTTGCATTAAGTTAGAATTAGAATTAACTTAGAAACGGAAAAATGAAAAAAATTAGAAACGGAAATGAAAACGGAAATGAAATCCGTTCTTTTTAACAGAGCTAAAAGAGGAAATAGATAGCAAGGAAAGAAAAAGGCAGGACAAACATGTAAGTCTATCAAAGGAGATAAGGGAACTGAAAGATAAGGCGGAACTGAGTCTAAGAAGGAGCTTACGTAACAATATTGTGGTTTTTGGATGCGGACAGAAAGACACATACAAAGAGGATGTCACAGAGATATTGAAAGAAAAACTAGGAGTGAAGGATGGAATAGTTTTCATGGAATGACTAGGCCGAGAGAATAACGAAAAACGTCCTGTTGTGGTAAAATTGGAAAATGGGAATGTGAAAAGAGAAATTATGAAGAAGAAAAGTCAATTCAGAAAGACTAACGTAATCATTAGCGATGACCTCAGTTCCAGAAGGCTATTAAAATTAGAGCAATAGAATTAAAAGATAAAGGACTCCGGTTTAAAATAGGCTACAAGAAACTAATAGTAGATGTTAAAGTTGTAGCATGGAAGGAAGGAAAACAAGAAGGTTTAAAAAATGACCAAAACAGAGGAAGAGGGCGAGAAGACACAAGAACAATGATGAATGGATAACGAAAAATAGTAAGATATTTTTTGCAAAGTTGCGGGATTTAAGAGAAAACTAGAAAGCGATAAAGGATCTATTATATTTATTTTCAAGAAATTTCATATAATTGGATTAGTTGAGACCTGGATTAAGGAAAAAGCATTGCAGAGCTGCAAAGGAAAACTTCCCAAAGACTATATATGGAAATTGCAGCCGGCCCAGAAAGAGTATAAGTATGGAAGAGCAAAAATATACCCTCAACTACCAACCTCCAAATATATCCTCCATATTAAAATGAGCAGAAGTAAAAGGGTGGGCTGCATGGGTAAGGGAAAATCAATGGGATATCTTAAAAAGGGGGATTATTGACTATTGACCTGATAGTGGCCAATTACCTGGCAAGACAGGAAATTAAAGAGATGGAGATAGGAGGAAGAATCAATTCAGACCACATGCCAGTGGCAATAAGCTTGAAGCCGAAGACAATAATAGTGCCCAGGGACCAGGGAGGAGAAATGTGTTGCCAGATGAAACACATTGAAGCTACTGAGATATATAATTCTAGAATGGAAGCCATATTATAGAGAATGGATTATAGAGAAGATGAAGGCAGGAATGTTAAAGAAGAAAATCGTAGCAGCCACACCTGATGTATGAATATATGATGGAGAAACAAAAAGGTTATGAGAAAGCGGTGAGAGGGCGTGAGCTAAACATTTTTTGTCCAGAAGCGGGCGAAGTCAATTGCGTTCGGCTTCACTGTCATAAGGTCATCTATGGTACATCTAGCGGGACACAGCGGGCAAGTGTACATGTTGCGCGGTTTGCAGTTCTCCACATTCGCAGAGGTTGGAGTTCACAGGCTAGGCCCACTTATTTAGGGTATCTCTCGATCTCGCCGTGTCCGCCCGCAGTCTGTTTAGCGCCTTCCAGATATCCCAGTTTTCACCGCCTCCTGGTGTCAGTTCTTTATTCGGCTTCATCCAATGTTGGTTTGAGGTCTTTCCCCAAAGGTCCACTCTGGTTTTAGGTCCCTCGTAATCTTCTGTCGATCTCAAGAAGCTTCGCCTTGATTTTAGTCGCTGGTGGGCCGGTTGGATTCCGTAGAGGGGGTGGTGTGCAGATACTGCTGCTTTGGATCGTTCTTTGAGTGCCGCTGCTTCTCTACGGATAGCAGGGGGAGCGATGCCAGCTAGGTGGTGGTTTTTTTTTTCAGGGGTGTTGGCTTTTAGCATCCGGTGATGATTCTGCTTCCCAATTAGAGCTTGTCAGCTTGCGGGATATATTGTTTCTTCCGCTAACTTTGAGTTTGGTGTTAAGGCAGTGACGCTTGAATGTTAAGGCCCTGTCCAGTGTTAGGCCCAAGTATTTAGAGTTGGGACAGTGCTCCAATGGTACTCCCTTCCATTCGATCTATAGTTTTATGCCGGCCTGGTTGTTCTTGAGATGGAAGTCACACACCTGCGTTTCTTGTAGGGTTTGGCTTCAGCTGCTTATTTCTATAGTACGAATCTAACTCTACTAGGTCCGAACTCAGACGTAGTTCCACCTCTTCGAATGTTTTCCCTTGTAATGTGGTTGCCGTATTGCATATATACAGCTCTTTGTTCCTTCAGGAAGGGGTTGGTCGTTGGTATATATGTTGAAGAGTATTGGTGCCAGCACGCTTCCCTGTCACAGGACGTTTCTCTGCTTCCTCCACCTACTTCGCTTTCCCTGGAACTCCACCAGGAACCTCCGGTTTTGGAGCAGGTTCCTGATAATGTTTGTGAGATTGATATCTTTGGTTGTATGATATATCTTCTGCTTTAGAAGTCGGAGGTTGATGGTGTCATATGCGCCGGGAGGTCGATGAAAATGCCACCCGTTGTATATTCCCTTTAGAAACCGTCCTCAATGTGCTGAGTTATATTGAGCACTTGTGCCACAAAGCTAATCCTGTTATGGTATGAGGATTGGATCCACGGTCGGTGAAAGTCGGTTGTATATTAATCTTTCAAAGATTTTATACGTGTGGCATAGCAGCGAGATCGGGCGGTAACTCTTTGGGTTATTAGCTTTTTTGCCTGGTTTGAGACTAGCTATGATCTTGGATTTTCGCCAGCTGTTGGGAAGCTTGCACTGTTGTAGGCAGGCATTGTTGATGTCCAATAGCCACCGTTTTGATTTCGGCTAGAAATGCTTGATCTGTTCAGTCAGGATGTCGTCTGGTCCAGCGGCCTTCCGTGGTTTGCATTTCTTTATGGCGGTGTTCAGCTCTTCCATGATAAAGGGGGTGGACAGTTCGGTCGTTTCGTCACCCTCTATTTGGTTAATATTAGTTGTTTTCTTGGGGGGCATTTGATCTTGAGGGTTTGCCAGTTTTCACGAGCTAAGTGGCTATTTAATCTGCTGTTACGTTGGCATGGGCTCTTGGGTGGGCTGGGTCGTTGTTTAAGCGCTTTAATAGTCTCCACGCTTTGTGGCTACTTATGCTCATATCAAGCTCCTCCATCAGTTTGATCCAGTTCTCCTTCCTGGCCTCGGATATTGACGTGATTAGTTGTTTGCCCGCCTCTCTTCTGTTTTCTCACAGGGGGTTGGCTTCGAACAGGGTTAAGTAGTTTTGTAATTGGGCTTTCGACGCTGTTATTAGGCCTTGGATATAATTAGTGTTGCAGCCTCTAGTCGTGATCATTTTTTTTTTACGGTATCCACAAAGCTATCATAAGAGCTCGGGATGGGCGCGAGTGTGTCCACTGCACAATCCAACAGTTTCTGAAATTTGGCCCAGTTACCTTTCGGAAGTTAAATCTGTGTCTAAATGGGATGTTATGAGGTCGAGATATGGCCATAGCTTGACACATTATTGGCCGGTGCTGTGTTTGGGATGGGCGGGCATACTTGACGCATTGCAGGTTTATCCGATCGCTCACAAACATCAGATCTGGGTTGAATCCTCTACGCCATCTGGCACTATTGAAGGAGGCCGGCAGAGGTTTGGAATTGAAGGAAGACAGAGGAATTAAGTTTATTAATAAATATAAATTTGTTATAAATGGAAGCATTATCAAATATTGATTATTATTTATGTATTTGTATCTTTCTAGTCTTTTCAAAATGTTTGATGGAACATGGCTTGTGTTTTTTTTTCAGGGTTCTTTTGTCCACTCCTGAATATGCGCATTTTCCATCTCTTCCCATGTGGTTTAGGCTTGCGTGAGTTGGAGTCACTTGCTCCCCATAATATCCTTTTATGTCGTCCGTCCACCTTGTATGTGTTCTTTCTGCACCCCTTTTGGTTTATTTCCTGGTTTCCATTGCATTAATCTCGGTGTCCATCTATCTTGATGTTGCCTGCCCATCGCCATTTAAGTTCTGCGATTATTTTTATTACATCGAATACCTCTCCGTCTGATTTTCTCGCACCTAAGTTTGTCTCGCAAACTGAATCCTATCATGTCTTGTTATATCGCTCTTTGCATTGTCCTTAGATGGTTCGTAGTTTTTTTTGTCAGTGCCAGTATCTCCAAGCCGTATGTGGTTACGGATTTTACGCAGGAGTGGAAAACTTTGCCCTTAAGATGCAATTTCAAGAATTCCAAGGAAACACGTAGTAATAACACCTATTTTAGGAAACAAAAACACAGGTTAACTATGACGGAAAAGTTACCACCGCACAGTATCATAGAGCTGTACGTTACCTAGGTTATCTTACTTACCTTAACGTCATCTAAACGTTACCTTTTTCTGTTCGTGGGAAGCTCTCACTAAACCCCCTATTCCACCTTGGCTTTTAGTATGCGCCACCCCGGTACCGCATATTTTGCATTCATTCATGGTGGGCAGCCCTATCGGTTAGTGAAAACCGCTCTAGTTGTTGTCTCCCCGACCAGGATACAATACGTTACCTATATTTATTAAATTACTCCCAAAAACCAAACACGTTAAGTCTACGGCCTGAGTGCCCGCGCAAACAGAGCGTGGAGCGGGGCGTGGCGTGCAGCGTGCATCGCAAACACATGGTCTTAGTAGCAGGCGTTCTGAGTAAGTAAGTGAGCGGGGCGTTTGGGTTTGCGTGCAGCGGGGCGGGCAGCCTGGCGTGCACGCTCATTTCAAATCAGTTTGTGTTTAGCGTTCCTCTACAGCGTGCAGCTGAGATGAGTGGGAGACCGTCGCCTCGGATACAGGTGCACGCTGCACGCACCGCTCATAACTCAGGCCAGACATTGGACGCCCATTGCCCGCTTAAACTGCACGCCCCGCTCGCCGCTCAACGCACTCAGGCCGTAGCCTAAGAAGGGACTTCATCGAATTCTCGTCTACATACGACCGTACTCCGTACAGGAATTTTATGAACGAATAAAAATCTATCAAGAATGAAAGAAGAAATGATACATTTTATTTAGTGAACATCACTGACCTGCGTTTATATGTTCGTAATTATAAAAGCTGTCCAAATGTTTGCTTACTTAATGAAATAAGCTATTTGAATTTAAAAAGAGCTTTCATGTATTGTAGTATCCGTTTGTGTGTGTGTTTGTGATGAATTGGAAATTCATGCCTATTTTTATTATTGTGTAATATAGTAAGGTCAAGGAAATTTATGGATTTGTTTATTTCTATTACAATCTTGAATAGGTGTTATGTTCTGGTGAATGGTATTCATATAATTATGTAAAGATTTTAATTGTCTGACAGTGTCTTTGAAGCACATTAGAATACCATCGACATATCTTACCCAATACGCGCAGTATTTAAATAGCGGGTGAGTGCTAATGGTATTTTCAACATTATTCATAAATATTTCGGCAAGTAATGGACTTATGGGGTTGCCCTGGCCAATCCTCTCGTTTGTTTATTTTTATATTGAGAAAAGGGTTAGTTACAATATAAAAGACACAGTATAACCAAACACATTTTCCTCCCACTCTCCACTCTTACTTCAGGGATAAGCTGTGTCCTCTATTTTTTCTGTCTATTTGTCCCGTTCACCTCTTTCGTTGTTTTCTTTCGTTTTCATTATTTTTGTTAATTTTTTTGTTACAGTTCTCCATTTTTCCTCACCCTCCAGCATATACCCAGTAACATTTTCCGCAGTTACTATTTCGTCCATGCTTTCAGTCATTTTTTTCCTTTGCGATTCCCATGAATCGAAGACTACATGTTTCGCTGTATTATCCTCCTCGAAGTAGTGACAGTCCGCCGTTTCTGCTTTTGAACCTTTCATGGTAGTGGCCAACACATCCATGCCCCGTCACTGCTTGTGTCAGGTAACAGTCCACTTCACCATGCTCCCGGTTTATCCAATTATTTACATATGGTATGAGCCTTCGCATCCATTCCGCTTTTCCCTTCAAGTAGAAATGGAAATTGATGGGATGGGAACAAATGGAAATCAAAGTAGAAGATGCAATAATAACGACATCGGAGACACGTGATACACGTAATACAATTAGCTATGAAAGCCGAGGCCGAAGCGAATCCAGAACGACTAATGCCAAACATCGGAGCACTACAATGTAGCAAACGGCGGTTGATCGCAACGGTAGTTTACCCCATCATACTCTATAGTACAACTATATGGCTAAAGGTCATGGCAAAGAAAGAATATAATCAAATTTTAAAACGGATCCAGCGAAAATACTGATTAGAGTCTGTTGCGCATACTGGACTGTATCTAGCGATGCACTGGGAGTGGTGTCGGGAAGCCCACCCATCGATCTAATAATAGGAGTAATATGTAGAAGGCTGGAAGACACAAGCAAGGAACCATCCGCATTAGAAAGCAGGACACAGATAACTCACCTGTGGCAGAAAGATGGGAGAAAATTGAGAGAAAATTGATCTCCCATATTTTCCGCCCCATGTTAGTTATCTTTATCCTGCTCTCTGATGCCGATGGTTCCTTGCGTTTGTCTTCCAGTCTTCATCTTCCGGTATGCGCAACAGACTCTAATCGGTATTTTTCTTTGCCTTGACATTTCGCTATATAGGTGTACTATAGAGTATGATGGAGTAAACTACCGATGCGATCAGCCGCCGTTTGCTACGTCGTAGTTCTCCGATGTAGGACATTAGTCGTCCTAGATTCGCCGCCACGGCCTCGGCTTTCATAGCTAATTGTATCACGTGCTGTGTCATACTCATATTTCTGTTGAATATGACTCAAGATACCTCAATGTCTCTAATGTCGTTATTCTTGCATCTTCTACTTTGATTTCCATGTTTGAGAGCTTGCTCCTTCCTGTTAATATTATATCCTCCGTTTTAGTCGGTGCTAGTTTTAGGCTTTTGGAGTTCATCCACCACATCTCCTCTTCCTTCGTGGCTCTTACGATCACAGCCAAGTCATCCGCATAACTTATTAGGGTTAGTCTTGCAAGAATTCGCAGCCCTAGTACCTGATCATAGAAGATATTCCAAAGTAGTGGTCCTAGTGTAGATCTCTGAGGGGCGACTCTTGTTATATTTATCAGGATGAATTATTATCAAGATGGCAGTCTTTCCCACCATTAGGTCTCGTTCACTAAAGTAACTGCATACTATCTGTACTAGGTACAGTGGTAGTTCTAGTACAATTTCCATCCATGGAACAGAGTTGAAAGCAGTTTGCACGTCGAGGGTCACCATAACGCAAAAATATCTGAGTTTGTAGCTTCATGGACGATATATATATATATATATATATATATATATATATATATATATATATATATATATATATATATATATATATATATATATATATATATATATATATATATATATATATATACAAATGAACAAGAGATACAAACACTCTTGAGGGACTGAGTGGAGCTGGACTCTCTGAACTGGACTCGACTGGTCTGGTTGACTGGCTGAGTTTGGTTGAACTGGCTGGACTGAACTGAACTAGTGTCACTCGCTGACTGTGTGACCTTCTAGCTGAGTCTGGTTGACTGGGTCCACTGGCTGGACTGGTGTTACTTCGCTGACTGGGTCAACTGGCTGGACTGTACTGGATGTAGTGGACTGTATAGGACACGTTGCTTGGTTGCGCCTGACTGTCCTGTTTATTCGGGGGTCCAGGTATTTATATTATGTTCAGGTATACTGGTCCCTCATTTGGGGGTGATTATTTTTCTATATTCGGCTATTTGTTGTTTTGGCGATTACCGATTCTCGAGAGAAGAACACATGTCGTAATTTTCCCGGGGATTACATTGACCCTAATAAAATATTTTTGGAAATTCGTCGGAAAATACTTGGGTAATTACAGTAATGCCCTCGCAAAACTAAAAATAAAAATATTTCTTTATCTGCTCGAGGTTTACATTACCGACCCTAATAAAATATTTTTGGAAATTGTCAGAAAATATTTGGGTAATTATGGTAATGTATTAATCTATTTGAGAAACATTAATAGAAATGGACAAAGAAATAACAAGATCCTGACTGAAAATAAACGAAACAAAAACGAAATACATGAAAGTAGCAAGAGGAAGTAGTAACAACCTACAACCCATAAACATAGAAGACTACAACTTTGAGTGTGTCAACAACTTCTGTTATCTTGGCGCATAATTGAACAAACAAAATCAAACAAGCGAAGAGATCTAGAGCAGGATAGTAGCAGGAAACAGAGGTTATTATATGTATAAATAACTACCAACGTCAAGACTGCTAAACAGCGCATCTAAACTAAGAATGTATAAAACAATAATTTGATCTGTGGTTACATATGGCTACGAAACGTGGTCTTTATCGAAGAACGACAAGACCAATCTTAGAATTTTCGAACGAAAAATTGTAAGGAAAGTGTTTGGCCCGATGCAGGAAGAAAACGGAATGTTCAGAATTCGTATGAACCATGAACTGAACATCTGTATAAATAATGCGGATATTGTACGATTTATAAAAGCACAAAGAATCAGATATCTGGGACATGTAGAGAGAATGGAACACACAAGGGAAACGAAGATAATAACAAACTGGAAGCCAGTGGAAAGCAGAGTAAGAAGAAGACCTAGAAAAAGATGGATAGATGGAGTGAAGGAAGATCCCAAAACACTCGGAATGAGAAATTGGAAAGAAGCGACAAATGATAGAGCGGAATCTAAAAAGATCGGCGAGCAGGCTAAAACTCCTACAAGGTTGTAACGCCAAAGAAAATAAAATAATCGTAAACTAAGTAAATCGTAAACAAAGAAATACAAAATAGAACGGCTCGTTGCCGATACGCGTTTCTGACAAATTCCCTGATTTTTCGATATTTTCCTTGATTCTGTTGCTTAGTAGTTGCTCCAGCAAAGTAGTGGCCTATATGTTACTTTCGCATATTCTTGTTTCTTTCCTTAATTAGTACAAAATTCCTTATTTGCACTACTCAGTATATAAGACAGTCCTACTTCTATGTTTTCCATATCCTAGGGAATTCTCCTCTCTGTAAAACTCTCTTTAAAATCTGTTAAACATCTTTAAGCAGTATTGGGGGCCCCCAACCATCAAAGCCTTCACGACCTCCACCGGTATCCCGCCTGCTCCTGGAGCCCTTTTGTTTTTCATTTTTCCGGCCGCCTCTCATTTCGTTCTCTGTGAATAGTGGATAGTTTACCCGATCTTCCTTTTGTATAAGCTGGCTCCAGTCCATATCTCCGTCGCATAGAAATAGTTTCACCGCTTGATTTAGCTTTTCTTTATCCAGCACCACTATTTTAGGACGTAGGTTTATTTTTTTCCTTACTTGTTTATAGCCCAGATCGCACATATCGTTAGCAACTTCTGCGCATAGTTGTTTTCATGCACTTTCTTTCGCAATCTTAATTGCCTTTCTGTATTCTTCTCTTCTTTTAGCGTGTTCCTCTCTAAGTTCTTGTTTCTCTTCATTTGTTTTATTTTTCTTAGCCCTTACCATTGCTCTTCTTTTCTTCAGACAGATCCTCCTTTGTTCCGCCACTTCTCTCGTCCACCAGTACACGGGTGCTCGTCTGCTTTTTCCGCCATTTTGCTTGGTTCAGCCCCTAGGTTAGGGTAGTTCATATTTTATCTTTTGGGGAGTAAGGGGAGAACGGAATACAACATCTATCAGGCCTTAATGTCAACCTCACCTGCACGCGCCGGATGGCGGCGGTAGCCAATAGGCATCCGTGGTGCTCCCTTGCTAGACAACGGACGAGGCTCTGGCGACCGAGTAAGTGGCGGAATAACCTCTCGCCCTGGCCGGCAACGGATCGGAAGAGGCAGCAACGGCCTTGGAGTCCGAGTAACTCAAAAAATGCTGAGCTAGAAGGCAACGGGGAAACCACTGCTACTATTCCCCATGAGAGTCTTGAAATGAAATGTCGTCTAAAAAGAAAAGTGTTGTGCTGAGCGATCGGTGTAGCGACCAGCGCCAAGGGTTTTCCGGGACCTCGGGTGTGAAATTGGTTATGGACAGACATCATCAAATCTGTCACTGAGGCTCCTGTGGCAGAATTCGCGCGCCATGCGGAATCTAAAACCAACAGGAATCTATGGAGAAGATTGGCGAAGGCAGCAGTGAAGAGCAGACGACTCCCCATAACCACGACCACTCTGTCAAGAGTGAACGACTCGGTAGAATATTTTTTTTTAATTTTGTAGAGGAAAGCTGCAATCGGTTCTGGTTTATTATCCCCTTGTTTGTTTGTAATAAGCGGCTTGAAATTGACAATAATTTTGTTATGAACATATACAGGGTCCGGCACACCCTGCATACAAGTGTCTGCCGTTGCTGTCGATGCATTGTTGTAGCCGATTTCTGAAGATGATGTGGACTCGAGCATTGAAACCGGTATATTGGCTATCTCGTGACGAATATTGTTTTTCAATTCTTTCACAGTTGCAGGGCGGTTATTGTAGACTTTAGATTTTAGGTAGCCCCATAGAAAAAAATCACATGGTGCTAAATCTGGCGAGCGTGCTGGCCACGATATGTCACTCCTTTTGGAGATAAGTCGTCCTGGAAAATTTTCCCGCAAAACAGCCATCGAAATTCGTGATGTGTGGGCCGTGGCCCCATCTTGCTGAAACCATACTTCGCCTATAGCCATATTTTCAAGAGCTGGCAGAAAGAAGTTGTTAGTCATTGCCACATAACGCTCAGAGTTTACTGTAACCGCGCGATTGCCCTCCTCAAAAAAATATGGCCCAATGATTCCCACGCTTGATATTGCAGCCCAAACTGTGACCCGAACCGAATGAAGAGGCCTCTGATGAACTTCCCTAGGATTGATATCGCTCCAATAACACATATTTTGTTTCTTAACACAACCTGAGAGATGGAAGTGTGCCTCATCGCTAAAAAACACAACTGCTTCAGAGGGCAAATTATCAAAGAGCGTTTCGCATGCCCCTTGTCGTGAAACAAAATCACGTTCGGAAAGTTCTTGTGCGACTATCATTTTGTAGGGCTGAAAGTGAAGATCGTTATGAAGAATTCGGCGAGTTGAACGCTCCGACAACCGCAGGGCAGCTGCATGTTTTGAAGCAGAGCGCCTAGGAGATCCAAAAGCCGACTCTCGGACTGCCTCGATGTTTGCGGGTGTTCTAACGGTCCGTGTTGCTCCTGGTCTCCTGCGGAACACATTTCCAATTGTTCTAAAAGCCTCCACCCAGGATAAGATGGATCTCCGGGCAGGAACAGCTCCTCGAAGCGGAATATTGTACCGTAAACGGAACGCACGCTGCACCGCAACTATTGAGCGGCCTCGTGAAAAGAACGTTTGTACTGCAAACATGCGTTGCTCTCTCGCCCAAAGCATTTTAACGACTGACGATGGTTCGGAATAAGTCTCCCCTCCAACGTTCTTCGTTAAGAGTACTGCCGCGCCGCAATTATCTCCAGTAGCGTCCTCACGTCTCATTGAAAAAAGAAAGTTTCAGTGCCGGACCCTGTATTTAGATTTTCTGTTGTGTGATTAACAGTTCCATATATAAATAGTTCCATATATAAAAAAAGATACAGTTCCAAAAATATTAGTTCCATATATAATTCCAAAGTATACCCCCCATAACCGGGAACAAATTAGTGACGTCGATAGAAGTAAGCTTGATGTTTCTCGGTATTTTAATTAGGATTAGTTTTTTATAGCAAATTTAGGTTTAACTTCCGTAGATTCATGTATAAAATTGATTAAAGGGTTTAATGAAAGGGATAAACGGGTTTATTTGAAGTTGAAACTAATAAGATATATGTTTTCAATTTTACTATTGAAAATAAATTTTTATCTCCTCAATTTAATATAAATAAATAAAAGAATACTTGCTATATTTTTATTTCACATGATTCAAACCAATTTTTCATTTAAACTATGGTCTGTCACAGCAAATACTCAAGTGAGGAGACACGGTTTCAAGATCAGGTTAGGAGCAGACAGTGTGAAAACCAAGAAGAATTGGTAATTCGCGTGAATGTTGGAAATAAGACAATGCGCCGAGATGAAAGTGGAGAAACATAAACAACAAAAATACTACCAACGCTTTTTTAGGAATGTATAAATCAAAATCATCACAAAAAAAAATCGGAGTGCAACAGAAAAATACGAAGGAGAAAAAAGCAAGGGGATGATATTTATATTTTTGGGAGTAAGTGCTGGAGGAAATAGTGGAAATTCTAGTGCAATAAAAATTTATTGAGAAATATGAAATGTTATTGAGTTATAGAAAATTGGAAAATATTAAATTTAACAACGTGTCTCATGACAATACTATATGTATATGTGTAGATGGATGCTAAAGTAGAGAAAATATGTAATAGAATAGATTCATATTAGAAATGTATGTTCTCATAATATAGAGATCTAATATCTAAATAGTAGAGTTTTTGTGCATGTAGCTTTTGTCGCAGGAAACTCATTATCAACTTAATTAGCGACTGGTTCGGTTTAAGTAGATTTCTGTGTATCGGCGTACGTAAGTTCTGGTGCGTTGCGGTAGCCGTCAACTATTTAATACTCGAGGATAATAATTTTAGTGGTGTGTGTGTATTTTGCGCGCCGCGGCGTCCATTATTTACGATAGTCGGCTCCATTACACTATTCAAACATTGTGTTGAACGCATCAAAGGACCCCGGCGTTGATTAAAATATTAAACGCGGGGTTAATTACGGATCGATGTTTCCGTTAATTTAATTCAAACGCCCGGGAATAATAAATTAACGGTCATCGCGGTTTACACAAAAATTGCTTTCAATCAACTAAATTCATTAAATTCTAACATTCACGTTACATAACAGTTTAAAAAATGAACAGCAATTTGATATATAAACAATATAATATGAAATTTTCAGGTTTAAACATATACAAAAAAAACTTAAAACAAACGGAACACAGCCTGAATATATAAATATATTCAGCCTTTCCGGAGCTCTATAACAATTAATTGCTATCGAGCTCCGGAAAGGCTGAATATATTTATATATTCAGGCTGTGTTCAGTTTGTTTTAAGTTTGTATGATTATCTATAACATGCAATGGTTTCACCAATCTCTATATACAAAACAATTAGCGGGTCACTAATATGTGCCTCCATAAAATTCAAACAGGAAATTACATGCAAATAAAATTAAGAACATATGGTAGACGGTCTATTTAATTGTTTTAATTGACACTTAGTGAATTATCAGCCTCGCAAACTTCCGGAGTATCCATAAAAATCAACAAGAACTACCAAAACTAAAGTGAAATAATATATCCCAAATTTAATTCAAACAGCTAGAAAGGCCTTGTTAAGATCAATATACATACGAAAATGTTTGCAACTGACAGTTTGACTTAAGTTAAGTGAAAATGAGGCATCTCAACGAAGTGGAAGTTGTTCGTGCTATAACATTAATTGAAAATGGCGAAAGCCTTCAGCAAGTATCGAGAAACTTCAACGTAAGCCTGTCTGTTATTCGGCGATTGTGGAGCAGCTACTTGCATGCAGGTTAACATACCAGACCCGGTGAGCAAGGTCGCAATGGAAAAAACAACTCAAAACCAAGACGGATTTTTTCTGATTTCGAGTTCTTGCAATAGAATTTCTACGGCGAAAGACCTCAGGACGACGCATGGGGTCACTTTATCAGACCAGATAATTAGGAATTCGTTGAGGGGAAGTTCAAATTTGTGGGGAAGACGACCCGTCCAAAAACCCTCTTTGACATGACGCCACAGAATAGCAAGGATGAATTTTGCTCGTGAACATGTCGGATGGCAACTTCAAGAATGGAAGTCTAAGCTCTTGATGGTTGAATCAAGGGTCCTAATTACTCGTTGCGATAGTCGAGTATGTGTTTACAGATGCCCAGGAGAACGCTACGCAGCTTTGACTGTCCGGGAAGTCGACAGATTTGGAGATGGTTTAGTTATGGTTTGGGGTGAGATTAGTATCGAAAGTAGAACCGACCTTCTAGTAATTCCATGAAATCTTAACGCTAATATCTATGTCGACATTGTATTAGGAGAACATGTTGTTCCTGTGGCATATGGAATAGATCCAATTTTTTTGTTAATGCAGTACACGGTAAGACCACATACTGCGTGAATTACTTTAGACTTCCTACAAGAACTGGAAATTCAAACAATGCTGTGGCCTGCGTTAAGTCCTGATGTAAATCCTATAAAGCTGTTTGGGATATGCTCGGCAGACGTTTTCGTGGTCGCCCGTATCCTCCTAACATCAGACACTATACCACAAGAAGACCTGCGAAGACTGCCAATACGGTGTAATACCGTTATTCGTTCTATCGGAACACATACTCGTACTTTTACCACTTTATGAACAAAGTTTACATTAATAATTAATTTAAATTCGATTTGAGTAAGGAAAGATAGTACGTTCTGGCCCACCTCTGCCTATGACCTAGACCTTGACCACTTCCTGTGGCCTTGACGACTTCCGGTCCCACCGCACACCATTTCTCTAGACCAGAGCTTTCCAAACTTTTCATGTTGGTGACACACTTTTTAGACAAACAAAATTTCGCGACACATTAATACAGTACAGTAGCAAACCAGAGTTTAAAGGCGAAACTAACCCCCTTATATAGGATACAATAGTAAAAAACACATACAATAGTATAAACATTTTTATAACTTCTTATCATTTTAACACATTAAAGGCGGGTGCGGATATTAGTACACGTCTCGCCGACTGCTGTCTATCAGCTGGCCGGGTATTAGTACCCGTTTAAAACGTACGTGCGTTAAAAGCGGGACAAGATATTATTACCTGCTTAAAAAGGGCATACGGCCATAAAGGAGTAATGAATTTAGTATTTATTTTCGAGATTATTGATTATTTAGCATATTTAATCCGGATATCGCCCTGCAATAAAATATTACCACTCATTCTTTGTGTTCCATAAACATTTGTTAAATTATTTCATTTTACAACTTACACACTTACATTTAAGGTTTATTGTTTGTCATATTTTGTGTCTTAAACCAATTTGTTATTCTCACCCTCCACTACATTTATCTGTATATAAACGGCCTATCTCGTCAAAATAAATCAGTTTGTAGTACCACTATTTCAATGCAACAATATTTCATTAAAAGTTTTAAAAAAGCACATACATATATATATATATATATATATATATATATATATATATATATATATATATATATATATATATATATATATTTAGCATATTATATATATATATATATATATATACAAATTGAATAATTTTATTTGCAATGGATTACGATAGTGATGTCTATGCAGATGATTTGTCGATTTCAAATTTCATCAAATTTCAAGCGATGCAGAGATTCCCGAATTTGATAGCGAAAGTGACGAGGAAGAATTGATTCGACCAAGAAGAAACAAAGCCTTGCCAATACCTTCTAGCGACGAAGAAAGTGATGGTGAAGTATTGGACTGGTCGGAAAGTGATAATGTGCCAATTATCGAAGATTTCTTAGGACAATGTGGGATTTTCGTGATGCCAAATAATTCAGAAAATGTAATTGATGTGGTTCAGTTATTTATTGGAGACGATTTATTTGAATATATGACGACAGAAACAAACCGCTACCATGCACAGAATGAACATTTATTTAGAGATCGTGCTAAGTCCGTAAAGTGGAAAGATGTATCTGTGATAGAACTAAAAAAAATGCTCGGATTGCTTCTACTAATGGGAAGAGTTAGTAAGGATACGAATACTGGTCGACAGATGAAACAATTGAAACTCCAATTTTTTCCTCAAATAATGAGCAGAGATCGATTTAGGCAAATATGGTATTCATGGCATTTTTCCAATAACGATAATGAGAAAGATGATAGAGATTAAAAAAATCCGCCCCATTATTTCATACATATTACCCAAATTTCAAGAAGTTTATAAACCACAGAGAGAATTGTCCTTAGATGAAAGCATCATGCCATGGAGAGGTCGTCTAGCATTCAAAGTCTACAATGCTTCAAAAATAACGAAATATGGTATTCTCATAAGAATGGTTTGTGAAGCGAAAACCGGCTACATATGTAATTTCCAAATATACTGTGGTGAAGGAAATCGACTGCAACACACAATTTTGAATCTTCTTCAGCCATATGTAAACTTATGGCATCACATATATATGGACAATTATTACAATAGTGTGAACACTTGTGAAATACTTCTACAATATAGATTTCGGAGTTGTTTCTCTCTGTTTAAAAAACGCGAAATTGAATAGGGGGGAATCTATGTTTCGTCGGCGACAAAACATTTTGTTACAATGTTGGCAATCAAATAGGCCTGTGCGTATGATTTCGACTATACATTCAGCTGATATTGTAGAAAGCCATAATATTGATTGGGCGACAAAAGAAAAAATCTGGAAACCAATATGCGTAGTGGATTACAATAAATTTATGAACGGTGTAGATCGCGCCGATCAATATTTATCATATTACTCGATAGTACGTCATACGAAGAAATGGACAAAGAGAGCTGTGATGTTTATTGCCAACTGTGCACTATTTAATGCTTTTAGAGTGTATACAACATTAAATCCTCATTGTAATAAAAAATAAAAAATATTTTTACATAATGTGGCAAAAGAGTGGATAAGCGAACCGACTACGGAAAATGTGAATGAAGAGCATCCTGTTCCTGGTACATCAGCTACACCCAGAATGGATGACCCTCCAGGAAAGTTATCAAAGGATACCAGAAAGCATAAATTAGTTAAACTAATTACAGGCGGCATAAAACTTAAACCCCAGAGACAGTGCCGCGTTTGTGCCGCGCATAAGAAGAAAAGTTTGACATGTCATATGTGCCAATTTTGCGAAGTGCTTCTTCACAAGGGAGATTGTTTTTTTAAATTCCACACTTTAGAAAAATATTAGTGACTGGTTTTATTACATAAGTTTAGAAACGACAAAACATTTTATTTGTTAATAAATTTTTTGCCCTTCCGTCAACAGTCAACAACTTTACATACACCTGCGCATCCACCATAACGAATCCATCCGGGCATCCACCATCAGGATCAGCGATCCTGACTCAACCTCCTAAAATTTATCTTAAAAATTTTGAAAATATAGCCAGTTTTACCTTCACAAACTTTGCTTTTAAAAAATTTGTATTGTAGCTTACAAAGAACCTAAATCATCCCCTATTTTACCCCCTTCAGGGACGATATTGCAAAAAAACGATGAAATACGTATTTTTTTCAATTTCTTACCAAAAGCCTAAATATTAATTTTCATCTCCCTAACTTGAAAAATGATCGGTTCCTCATACATCCCCTATTTCATCCCTTTCAGGTTTTTTTTTAGAAAAAAGTATCTCAGGGTGCAATCAAAAGTCCTTTCTCAGGGTGCAATCGTTCAAATACCCAACTTTTGATAAAAAGGCCTCGAAAATTACACCCGCTACGCAGCACAGTTTCATATCTTAGGATACCCGCTCAAAATGTGTTAATGAGATACATGAGCTTGATTGGATGAACACAGCTTTTTAATATTAGGTGGAATTATTAGACAAAGACACTCGCATTTCGTCATCAAGCATTTTTAAGCTTCCACGTTTCAATGTCTTTATGTTTGTCATTGTTGAAAAGGATACTTCACAAATGTATGTAGTGGAAAACTGTAGAAGAATTTTTAACGCTTTTTTACCTATGTTCGGATGCATTTTAGAAACGTAAATCCAAAAGTTATCTAAGTTAACCTCTTTATAGATGATTAACATATTTCGATCATTTTTTATTTCAGCTAATTCTTCTTCTTCAATAAGCGAGAAGTTAATCGTTGCAGTTGAAATAAATGGATTTCTGATCCAATCATAGTCTTGGAATTCAATATTTGGGAAGTAATGTCGAAATTTCTCAACGAGTAATGTTAAATGGTCAACAATTAACGCACTAATATCATAGTTTAGCTCACATTCATCAGTTTTGGAAAACATTTCAAAATTTACTTCTTTCACTTTCCTTTTCCAAATTGCAATCTTGTCTCTCATTGCACAAATTTTATCTACCGCTGTTAAGAGATTTTCTCCTTTTCCTTGTATACTGGTGTTTACTTTATTCAAATGTTCAAATATGTCAGCAAGATATGCTAATTTTGTGCACCACAGTTTGTTTTGAATTAGATCGCAGAATGCATTTTGCTGATTTTCTTCAAAGAGTCTAAGCATCATTTCTCTCAATTCGTATACACGACAAAGCACTCGACCTCTTGAAAGCCACTTCAAAAAAAGCCACGCACTTTTGTGTGTAGTAAAAGTTATTTAAACTTTGCCCCCATTTGTTCACAAATGTGAGCAAATAATCTTGATTTAACAGGTCTACTTTTTATGTAACTCACCATTTCAACCATTTTGTCCATAATCTTTTTCAATTTGCAATCAATGGTTTGCGCCACTACTTCTTCGCGATGTAAAAAGCAATGAGTTAATATAATATTTTCATTCTCTTTCTTTGCCAACGCTATAAAACCTTTTGTTGAACCAATTATTGAAGGAGCGCCATCTGTACAAATTCCTTTACAATTTAATCAATTTAAATTATTTTCGTTCATGAAGTAATCTAATGTTTTAAATATATCTTCGCCCCTAGTTCTCAATGGAAGTTGTAAGCAACACAAGAATTGTGCAATAATTCTGCCAGTATGAATGAAACGTATAAAAACTAGTAATTGTGCCAACCCACTGACATCTGTAGATTCATCTAACTGTAATGCAAAGACCATATTACTAACTTGAAACATGTCCTTAATTTGCAGTTTAATATCATCATACATGTCTTGAATACGTCTTCCAATCGTGTTATCTGCCAAAGGGATTTTATTGACTTCTATCTCAAATTCTGGTCCAAACATTGTTCGAACAATAGCACAGCAAGATTCCTTTATAGTAGTTTCAGCTATACTGTGTGGCTCCTTATTTTTGGCAATTATTTGAGCAATCAACTAACTTGCCTCTTGAGCTTTATCTGATGTCTTCATTCTCTTGGTGAATGATACAGACTGCTTCTTTATAGATTTTGAAAGTTCAATAAAGTATTCTACTGGCTTTTGTGATAAATGACTGTGTTTTGAGGTAAAATGGCGCTTTAATTTGTTTGGTACCATACTTTCATTTGCAAGTATCACCCCACAAATTAAACACTGGGGACAAGGATTTTTTTCATTACCAGAAAATGTGAATCCTAGTTTCATATAATCATTATTATATAAACGAGACGTAGAATTTTTTCCTTTACAATTTTTACGTATTAATGCAGACCCTTCAACAACTGATTCCTCCATAAGCGATATCATAGGTTCATCACAAACGTCAACTTCAACTTTTCTTTTTTTAATTAGAAGCTTATCCATTTTACGAGTAATTCAACACCAATTTCAGAACTAAGACTGAACTATAACTAAATTTACAAATAAAAAACAAAGCTTATAAAAGATTATTTGTTAGATGGGAATACCTATGTTATTATCACGTTCAGAACCTAACCTAATCCCATAGGTATTCCCATCTAACAAATAAGCTTTTTTTTTAATTTAATTTTATAGTCGCGATTATTCCCGCGACACACCTTCACACTGCAGGCGACACACTAAAGTGTCGCGGCACACAGTTTGGAAAGCACTGCTCTAGACGTTACCGGATATCTGACAAAAAACTAAACAAACCCATGGCGCTACAACCCAGGATGGGCCTTGGCCTCCACCCACAGCCTATACTTGTGCTGGGTGATCTTAGACACAATAGGGGAGCCCTTACAGTTTTTAAATTGATGGATGTTTTCATTAAAAAAAAATTTAATAGATCTCATCAGTGCAGGACGAGAGTCAAATCTTCGAACGCGTTTGCAGATGGCTATTCACTGTTAGTTAAATAAAAAGAGAGAGTTAAAGTTAAATAGAAAGAAATGATCTTAAAAACAATATTATGTATCTAGTACTCAATTGGTGAAATGAAATTACAGGGTTATTACAAAAGAAATAGACACTTTTATTGTCTTATTAATCCAAAACTAGTAACGTTATTATGAATTCGTTTAAACTCTTTTATAGAGTGATTCTTAAAGTTTACTTTGGGAACTCATAGGTGCTCAATATGGACTCCTCCTATCACACGGCACACCGTACGAGAACGCGGTTGCCGGCATTTGCACGGCCTATCCAGCGCTGTGGACGTGTTTCGTCCAGTTAATTTCTAACGACACGGTGCCGGTGCCAGTGAGGAGGCGCTCTATCTTGTTGGAAGATAAAGTTCCCCCCGTCCTAGGGCAGTTGAGGCATCAACCAATTGATCAACGTTTAATGATATGTAGCTCCCGCTAACGTGTTTTCTTCAAAAAAGAAAGGACCACACACCTTTGTGCGAGATACAGCACACAACACATTCACTTTTGGAGAATCACGCAAATGCTCCACCAACACTCTCGAAGCCCGCGCGAGTGGTGTAGTGGTGATGCTCGTGGCCTCATCTTAAGAGAGCGCTAACTAAGAAGTATAGAGGGACCGAGTTCTATCCCCAGCGCCGGCCGCCGCATTTGTACAAGAAGACAATGTGGAAAATATTAATTAGCGCAATTTACAATAACAACCAGGTTTCTGGGCCTATAAGTGAATGTGAGTGCAAAATGCAATAGGCCACAAGTAGGCCGCAGTGTTTGAAGGGTCGGCAAACCCGGCATCCACATCGGACCAAACTTTTTAAAATAAAAAATAACACTCTCGAAGGTTCAGTTCAGTTTATTCACCTTGCCACTTATGTGGAACGTTAACTCGTCACTGAGAATTATCCGCTCGCAAAACTCATCGTCTTCATTACGTTGCAGCAATTGAAGAAATCTTTATGTTTAAGCTTGTCATCTTCACGTAGATGCTGTACCAACTGCAATTTGTAAGGCGTCAGTTTTAGTCGTTTAGACAAAATTTTCCACACAGTTGGTTGCGGAATTTGTAGTACCAAGTGTGTTCACTTTTATAGACTTCGTTGGTAAATAGCAGGACAGGTTTCACTGTTTCTTCTGACGCACGAGGTCTTCCCGGACTATTGCCTTTACATAAATACCCTGTCGTATCAATTTTATTGTACCAATCGTACCCTGACGTGGATGACGGGCCACTAATCGGGAGGGTTTCGTGGCAGATATTTACTGCGATGACTTTGTCAGTGGGGAGTAATGTTGGTTTAGGTCTCAGTGTTGCGCGCCGACGCCAATAGAAGTGCAACGCCAAAATACTGGGAAATGCCTTTGAATATTATTCAACTAACGAATCCTATCTCTAGCCTCCTCGCGGCACTCCCTGGGCAATGCAACGATGTTGTAGCAAATAGAGAGGGGTGCCTGGCGAATCTCCGGCGCCATAAAACGGGAACCACTTGGCTAAGAGAAGGAAAACTCCGACAGAAAACCAGGGTAGGTTCGCATGCCTAAAGGTGGCAGCCCCACCGGCGAACTAGGGTACTGAAGGTTGATAGCCTACATATCCGAAAACAAATTATCACTGAAACTTCAACCAAGAAAATTAACCGGACGGATCTACGATACACGACCTTTAGCATGAAAACACGGACCCGAATTGGGGGGTGGGATTTCTTCTAAGCCAGCAAGCCAAGCATGCACTTCTTGAATGGCCAAAAACATCATGGCGCGACGCACAATTGAAGCCGAAATCACCTCCACCGGCAAATCGTGGAATGAAGTGAAGATCGTGGTTCGAAATAGAGTCAGATGGCGACAATTGGTAGAAGCCCTAAGCCCCACTGGGGGAAACAGGAACTAAGAGGGAGTGAGAGAGACTTTGTCAGAGCCATCTAGAGGAGAACGGTGGCTTATTTTTCACAATGTCTAGGATTTTAACCCGGGACTTGCGGCTCCGAAGTCTGACACCTTGACTAATAGGCCAGCACCGTCTCACCGGATGTTTGACACTGATAACAATTTCCTGTCAGGTTTATCAGCTGTCCGTTGATGTCTGGAACTGATAACAATTTCCTGACGACGTGACCGGATGTCTGATACTGATAACAATTTCCTGTTTCAACTAGTCTAGTTTATCAACTCTTGGTTGAACGTGGCCGGATGTCTGACACTGATAACAATTTCCTGTAGGCGTGACCAGATGTCTGAATTGTGGAATTATAGATAAGAAATATTACTTCTCAAGGGAATGATAAGGTTGTAAAATAATGAAAACTCTACATAAAATTTATGGTTTTATTAAATTCTAATACCAATAGTTTGACTTCAGAGATCAACTGTCGGCTCAGCGTAACCGGATATCTGATACTGATAACAATTTCCCGTCGAGGTGGCCGGATGTCTGACCCTGATAACAATTTCCTGTTTCAACTAGCCTGGCTTTTCAGCTGTCAGTACGACGTGATCGGATGTGTGGCACTGATAACAATTTCCTGTAGGCGTGACCAGATGTCTGAATTGTGGAATAATAGATAAGAAATTTTACTTCTCAAGGGAATGATAAGGTTGTAAAATAATGAAAACTCTTCATACAATTTATGGTTTTATTAAATTCTAATAATAATAGTTTGACTTCAGAGATCTACTGCCGGCTCAGCGTAACCGGATGTCTGGTACTGATAACAATTTTCCGTCGACGTGACCAGATGTCTGGCACTGATAACAATTTCCTGTTTGGCTTATCAGCTGTAGACGTGACCGGATGTCTGCTATGACAACAATTTCCTGTTTCAACTTGTTTTGGTTTATGAGCTGTCGGTTTGGATATAAATAGCGGAAACAATATTTCATTATGTTTTTTCTGATATCATGTTTATCTGTTTATTTATCCAATAGTATATTTGACGTTTGATTTGATTCATTCTTCTACAAAAACCGGCCCAGCAGAACATTAAAGCTTGTGCCGGTTTAAGAACAGAGTAGCCAGCTATAGAATTAATAGTTCAGGGATTGATGTAGATAGTTTTATTGGTAAATTGAACAGCCGTTGTACGAGAATCCGCATTCTGAACAAATGAGATCTCCTAGAGTCTGTTTTTGCCTAAAAAATTGTCGCTTTTCAATGCCAAATCGTCGCCAATGTCAAATTTTCGTTGGGGGTTGAGGAAGTTGACGGTACAGTAAATATATTCAAGAGTACTCAGTCCAAATTCGGCCTATATTTTCTCAACTTCTCAAGTTTAATCTGATGACAATTCATATACTTCCGAATACGACAAAAATATGAAAAAAAATCAAATATATTAAAGATGTCGGAAGCATTGCTTTTACATAATAATAATGTAGAATAGATATTAATAAATGGATTTTTTTAATGTTTTTTAGCAAATTTTTGGAAAACCTATTCTTTTTTTGTTTAAAAAAAAATGAATTGATTTTTCAGAATCCGCCTTAAATTTCCCAGATTTTTATTATCTTTTTGACTTTTTTTCGAATTTCGAAAAAAATTCGAAAATATAAAATAAATCCGAATACGAATTCAGAAAAATCGATCAACTTACTGAAAAATATAAAAAAATAAGTTTTATTGAAAAAAAAAAATTTATTGAATTATTTTTTTATAAACTTGAGAATGCGAAAATATTGTTTATATATAAACATCCTTAACTATCGATTTTTGCAAGATAAAATTATATTTACCATAAAAACTGCTAATCAGCTATGCCCATGGTCTGGCCCAAACAATGGACTCTTTCTCGAATAACGTCTGCTGAGAGGCTGAAGCTCTTCTCCGATCTGTTCCTTCTTTTTTAGAGGATGCTGTATGACGTTCCTCCGCCTGTTTGATTCGACTGTCATCTCTCTCGATGGCATATTGTTGTGCAATAGGACCGATGATGACGTTCATTACTTGCATTATTTTTAGAACAGCATAAAAAACATCGTTAAATATTGAAACTCCAATTAAATTAGCGAGATAGATCGTTTTGGATCCATTATGAAGGTGTTTTGGAGCAAAGTATCAGAGAAAGCCGTTATAACTTTCATTATTATTCTGCGTGTTTCCTCCTTAAATGCATCGCTCTAGTAATTCCCTTGAACTGAAATCGGTATAAATAAGCTCCAAAGCTTCCGTAACATCCCTGTCGAGTGGCCGATAATAGTGCTTGAACTCTCATAAGGCTATCCCTTCAGCTTCCGCGCGACGATATAAGCACCACCTATTCGCACCTGCAGGGCAATTTCCGTGGTTCGGATTTTCGTCACTTGACGAAAAATGATGCCAGGTAGCCCAAATTTCCTTACATATTTCATCAACACTATCTTGATGCCTGATTATTGAATATCCATAGTATTTATGGAGCCTATTGATCACTTTATCAGTTAACTTTGTGGTATTCTTACTCCTTCCTCCTAAACCTTTGCTTTGTTTCTTGAGATTGGGATATATTTCCAGATATAATTCTCGATGGATCCAACAGTCCCATATATTCACACTGCACCACTATGAAATTTATGGTGGAATAATGATATAGCAAATAGCAGAGCAATGTGTATGGTGGCAGCTAGGAGAAATTATCAACGGCAAAGGAAGAGACCTGGCGAAGAAAAATTCTCTATACAAGCGAAGCTCAAGTACACAATCGCCAAAAGAGAACTCAAAAAGGAAATCTTCAAACCAAAAAAGGAACACTGGGAAAAACTGTGCAAAGAGATTGACGAGGATGTGTTGGGAGATGCGTACATTATTTTGCATCAAATCTAAAAATTCACCACCCAAACCTCCAACTCCAGGCAGACAAATCACAGGAGATTATAAACGCGCTCTTCCCGATCCATGATCAAGTGACGTGGAAACAACCGACAGTAACAGATATAAAACAATTCTTAGAAACGGAAATAAGAAATGCTTGTAACCATCTCCGAGTCGATAGAACACCAGGACCTGACGGATTACCCGCTGAGATAATAAAAAGGACAATCCAACTACTTCCGCAATACATTCTAAAAATTATGAACATTTGCCTCAGGACTGAAACCTTCTCCAAATTGTGGAAGAAAGCAACGTTAGTGCTGCTAAAAAAAGGGGACAAGTAAACACAAGAGCCAGGATCTTACAGGCCAATTTGCCTTCTAGATACAATGGGAAAGCTATTTAGAGCATATGATACTGGGCCGAATATAGAAGCATTTAAATACAGCCAGCAAGGAACTATTTTAACGGCATTTTGGGTTCAGAGAAGGTTAATCAATTTGTGACGTCGTACAGGCAGTTATAGATATAGCCGCACAGGCAAGAACAGGCACACGACGAACTCGTCGAATGTGTGTTGTTAAAACGCTGGACGTTCGAAACGCAATTCAATTTGGCAAAACATTCTGGAGGAAATGGCAAAAAAGACATCCACCCTATCTCACACGGATTATAAGGAGTTATCTCTGTGACCGCAAAATCATCTATGTTACAAATGGAGAGCCTAGAGATCATAGTGTTAACAGTGGTGTCCCACAAGGATCTGTACTAGGACCCACGCTCTGGAACATCCTCTATGACGGGGTGCTTAACCTGGCTCAAGCGGAAGGTGTAACAACTATAGGTTTTTGCGGACGATCTGGCGCTTGACGTTACAGCGAAAACTGAACAGGCATTAATGGAAAAAGCGAACGCAGCCATAAACCGCATAAACAACTGGATTGCCAGCAAGGACCTGCAACTGGCACGGGAAAAATCAGAAGTCGTTCTCTTGAATGGAAGAAGAAAATGTGCTACCAATGCGCTTCAAAATACAAAATGTAGTAGTCAAACCCAAGGCACAGTATAACCCAGGTAAAGTACCTAGGCATAATAATCGATAGGCAAACAAATTTTGAGGCACAAATTGCGAGAGCTGCGGAAAAAGGACTAAAACAGTAGCCGCATTGGAAAAAATGATGCCCAACGTTGGAGGACCAAAAGAAAACTGCTCAGCTCGGTAGCCCACTCAGCTATGCTATACGGAGCTCCTTCTAAACGCGCTGCTCCTAACAAAAAACAAACAAGTTCTTGCAAACGTCCAAAGGAAGGCGGCCATAAGAATATGCAGTGCATAAAGAAGTGTATCAAGGGAAGCGGCCTTGTTAATTGCTGGAAACCCTCCAATAGAATACATAGCTAATGGAAGGAAAAGATGCTATAAAGCACCTTCAAGAGAACATAGACAAGTTGCAAGACAAACAACTATAGAGGACTGGCAAAGAAATTAGCAAATACGGAAAAAATACAATGGACTAGACTGCTAATTCCGGATATATCTAAATGGATAAACAGAAAACATGGGGAATTAAACTACCACTTGACGCAAGTTTTGACAGGACACGGATGCTTCAAAGACTATCTACATAATATTAGAAGAACATCAGACGGACAGAGCGACTACTGCGGACAGGACGACAGTATTGTGCACACTATGCTAGGATGTGACAAAGGTGAAAAGGAAAGAACTACAGCTCTGAGAGACGCTACTATGGAACCCAGAAAACTATTAGATTTCATGCTAGAAAATGAAAATAACTGGTATATTCTAAGCAAAATGTTTTCGGACATTTTTGCACAAAAAGTAAAAGACGAGAGACATACTACAGAGTGGAGAAAACCTCGAGAGGCGCAGCTACAATCATGTACAAATATAACAAAAAAGCTATATACAGTATGATCAAAATAAATGGAAAAACAAAAAAAACTAGGGCAGAAAAAAAAACCGTCCGGGCTTAAAACCTTACAGATACTAAGATTTCACATTAAATCTTATGATTCCCTCAATTGACGGGCTAACTACCGTTAACCCATTAATGAAGGCTATGCTGTATCAGCTTTTAATCAGCTTTACTCAGCTTTCAGCAGCTTTTAAGCTTTAATAGTTTAAAGTGAAGGGTAGGCCCCACGCTTGGCTGGGGCCCCGCACATTCAGACAGTTGAGTTGATGTTTTGGCTGTAGGTCTGGGATCGGCATCTATTGGCGTGCGTAGTCGCCTGTGCAGCAGTCTGCTGCTGCTTTAATTGAGTTGCTACTTTGAATACGGCGAACGTAACTAAACTCGTAAACTACGTTAAACTACTAGTAAACTCGTAATAAACGTTACTACTACTCGTAACTACAAATCTAGTTGTTATTACAAATCTAGCTAAGTTATTTTTTAATCCACTCGCAATATAACCCCAGAATGTCTAGCCGTGTAAGAGACTGCGGAAGAAAATATATTAGTGGATGTGAAAAACGTAAAAGAAAACGTGATAAAGAAGCTGCAAAAGAACATCAAATGATTCTTTAAATAAATTTATAAAGAAAACTTCGTTGATGCAACAACACAAAACAAAGAAGTATCTGATAAAATAATTAGAGAACACGAAGAACCTGATACATAACCTCAAGAATGACAAACATTCACATCTGGAAAACATGCAAATGAATCACAAAAGAAGAAAGAAATATATGAATCAGCCACGTGGCCAACAATGTTAAACTATCCTACAAGAACAATAATTGTTCAATGTGGTTCAACTTCAACTACAAATGATTTCCCAAAGGATACTAATAAGAGATGTTTTTCCGCTACACATAATGTGAGAATAATGGCAAATGGAGGCAAGCATTACAGAAGATGGCTTGTATGTTCCAAATCTTACAAAAATCTGACAAAAATCTGACAAAATATTTTGTTTTTGCTTCTGAATACATTTTACGATCAGGGCCGGCACGTCAAAATATGTCGCCCAAGGCGAATACAACTTTCGCCGCCCCAATTTGTAATTCGTTAGACAAATTTAAAGGTTCTATATCGTCTGTTAGATACATGTGTAAATCCTGACAATTTTTAAGAATTTCGTCTGATTTTTTTTGCGCTAATGTTGGAATATCGTATAAAATTCAAAAATTTTATTATGATTTTCCAATTGTGTAAATCTTTCTGTAACAGAATTAGTAGTAATATTTAAGAGATAATGAAAAACTTTGAGTACGTGTTCAACAGCAGGTGTTACCGCATAGAGGTTCTAGCAAAATAATTTCAGGCAATCTTCTCCGGTATACGAAATGAATTTAATCAATGAATCATGAAATGAACATTTTATTTTATAGGTAGAACTGTACGGTACGTGTATATGTGTTTGGTTGGTATAGCTATTGTCGTGGTTTGGTGAGCAAGTATCAATCGGTTTTAATATTGATTCAAAATCTGCGTATACAACAAAGGGTATACGCATTTTTCTATCGTAATTTTGGAATTTTAATATATCCCTCGGGACCATACCACCTCTCCTGTCTTATGTCGGCATAATAGTGTATATTTTGTTGCAATCATTCAATTTATGTTGATTGAAAGACGACTCGGTTGAAAAAAGGTTAGGCAGCCATCACATTAATATTATAAAAAATATGATGCGATGGTATTTGACTTCTTACCAGTCGCCAAATATCTATTAATATATACATAATAACCTTTAACCCCTTCTTCCAAATATAATAAATTTACATGTCTTTCCCTAGTGTCAAATTTTTTAGACAGATTTTCTATTTGTTTATCTGTTCCTTCGTGAATAAATAATTTGCTTTTACGTCTAATTCTAATTGAAAGCCTACTTTCAAAATCTGCATTTATTTCCATTTCATTAGCTATTTCTTTAACTTTTACAAATTATTTGCCCAAAACTATTTATACGAAATTCCATCAGAAACAAATTTACGCTAGAACTTCTTGAATAATTGAAAAAAAATACTTAGTCCACCAGATTTTTTGGCTGCGTCGTTTACAACGAAATTTAAAGAATGGCAGATACAGGTTACGAAAAAAGCCTTAGGATTCTTATCTAAGATTCGTTTTTGCACACAAGAATGCATACCTTTCATGTTTGGACCATTGCCGTATACCTGGCCACGTATATTTTTAATTTTGAGACCTAATTTATCCAATTCTTGCAAAATTAAATCAGTTGAGTGTTAAATTTTGACCTGTAGAATCATCAACTGGGGAGAGTCCCAGTTGATGATTCTACAGGTAAAAAATTGATGAAATGTTCTTTAGGAACAAATTCTTCACTATCTTTATTTAGAACGCGAATAACAAGATACATTTGTTCAATTCTACTAGCTTCTGGAGTGCAATCCAAAATATTGCTATAATCTTTGTGAAAAAATATTTGAAATAATAGTAACACGTACTTTTTCTCCCAATAAATTTATTATGTTATTTTGAATTTCTTTGCTCAAATAATGAGAACAATTGGGATTTTTTAAATCTGTGTAAATGCTCACTAATAAATAGATTACATTTTGCCAAAAATTCAATAATTAAAAAAAATATCTTTGATCTCATCTTTTGTGATTTCTTTTGTGATTTTTGAATTTCTTTTGATGACATCTTTTATTTAGAAGTAGAAGGTAGAACTAAGAACTGGTGGAAACTCACGAAAAATTCGTTGCTACAAAAATATGCCGCCCTAAAAATATGGCGCCGTAAGGCGATCGCCTGTCCGACCAGGCGCACGTGCCGGCACTGAAGACGATGTTATAAATAACTTTATTGAAAACGAAGTAGATTAAATCGCATTTAAATGTTACTATTCGCTTATTTATTTATTTATTTAATTTTTTATTTCTCATGCGTTAAAAGTACTATATTGGCGCACGTTTTTTGTTGCGAAAAATGTCATTTTTAGTTGTATTACCACATAACTTGGGTAACGCACGCACATATTCAAAATCGCTAAGATACACTAAAAAAAAAACAACAAAATATACACAATCAAGACCTCGATACGTGAGAGTCACAGAAATTTTGTTTCATTGCAAAATTAAAGTTAAAGAAAGCGATTAGAAATGAGTGTAAATTCTATAGTTATACCAGAGGCTGTTGAGAGTTCTTATGACGAAGACGAAGTAGATGTCTCGGAAACGGTTACAGATAACCAAAAACGGCGGATTGCCGCATCGTTTTCAGAAGGTCAACATCCTGTTAATAAACTAAGATTGTCTGCAGCAAATTCACAACTTTACGAGATCTCTACTGGAGCGCCGAAATTTCTTAAAAAAATCTTCAATTCTTGCAGGCGATAGTGAACGGAAAGAGCTAGCGCAATATAATTTGCATATCTGTAATCAGCTGCAAATATGCTTTTAGAAACGTTTTTAAATTATGCTGTAATTAAAAATATAACGATTTTGACAAAATCGATTTTCTCGCATTTCGTCGTTTTCGACAAGGGAAATTGACAATACCGCCCATTGTTAATTGCCCTCTCGAGCGAATGTGCCCAATTTCGCTCTCGTCACCAATTGACAACTTACCGCCCTAGTTATATACTAGTTATATACATAAAATCAAACTACTAGTTATATACATAAAATATACTATTTTGACACTGGTATATAAGCTATTTCTATAATGAACTAATTTATTGAAATTAAAGTATTAAAAAAAATATATGTTGATTTTATAAGCATCTTTTATATGAGAGAAGGCCCCGTTTCAATATTTATGCGCAGGGCCCCGCTTAATTATTTTGCACAGGGCCCCGCAAAATATAGCGCCGGCCCTGGGTCTATGTAGCCCCAAGCTAAACAGGGTGTGAGGTCCATGCAACCCCGGATATGTAACCGGACCAATGTGGCCGGATGTGGTCAAGGTCAGATGTGGAGGTGGGTCCAGAACATACTATCTTCCCCTACTGATTTGCACTTTGGTTTTGGTAATTATTACGGGTACTTTAAAAGTACGTGATGCTGACACTTCCATATGTGCCAATTAAAACAATTAAATAGACCGTATTTCAGATATACTTCATTTTATTTGCAAGTAATTTCGCGTTTGAATATTACGGAGGCACAATTACTGACCCGCTAATTGTTTTGAGATTATTATTAAGAATTTATCAAAGATTCCACTAAACGGCTTTTGGTATTAATTATGTCGAAATTAATATCATAAGTAAATTATATTGATAAGATTTTAAATGAGCTGTGTAAACATTAAAACAAGAAATATTATATCAAATTGAAATTTAATATTTTACGAATATTTCCATGAAGCGTTTAAGGTAAACAAAAAGTTAATTAACAAGCCGGTTAGATGAGTATGCAAATAAAAAGTCAATTCAAATATCTTGAATAAATATTTTCTGGATACGTCTGTTTACTTTAATCGTGTTGGTTTTGAACAACTTTAACCGCATATATTTTTTATTCGTGTGGACATTAGCATAAATTTGTCTGGGTCAGTGGAATAGTCTAAGCAAAAGCAATTTTGCTTGTACCATCAAAGTTTCTTTTAAGGCTTCAAAAACAATAATAAAAAGGTATTGAATGTTCGATAAGAGTGACTTTTTGTTCTCTTGTAAACACATAAAGTTCGAAAATTATGCGGTCCGGCGATTTCGTAAATAAACGTAATTTGATATTCGACCAGTGTAATAAAATTCGTTGATATTTTATTGTTTAGAAAGTTATTAATTTAAATTTTTGTTTAAATAATAATAAAACCGTAAAATATGATGTTATTAGGTTTCAAGGAATTTCATTAAAAAACAAACTTTTTATGATTTATTTCTATAAAATTACTTAGCAACTGCCTTTTAATTGGAATTTCTTGTCTGGTTTTGGTAATCATAAATATTGCCGCTATTATATTCGTTTCCATTAAAATTATGAAACGAAATTATAATTTTTCTAGTCAATTAAAAATAAAAACGAATAAATTTATGTCGCGTTCTAAACTTCGTGTACAAATATCTCTCGTGTAGTTTGAATTAGAAACTAGAATATAATGGTAGTAATAATTGTGGTGATGCAGCGTTTTTCCTATTCCCTCCTTAATTCCCTATCAAATTTCTAAATTATTATAATAATCTTGTTCTCTTTTGTGCGGCCGCGCGGAGACGAATTTAATTATTTACAAAGAAATACAAAGAAAAAAACAACTCGGGGAGAATCCGCGCTCACTGTCCCCAAACGGTTGACAATTGTTATTACACAAACAACCGACTCATTACATAAACGATTTCCTACGACGGACTTAAATCTATTAAGCAGCGCACACAACGAGAAAAAGAACTTATATAATGCTTTATAATGATGGCGTGAGTCGTTCACCACAAAAGGGACTCCGCATTACCCATTCGACTTGGCTATTTCCTTTTTATTTTTCAATAAAATATCATAAAATCCGGAACAGAAATCATAATTATGTAACGTTTTTGTCTCAAAGGACATTGAAAGAAAATTGCAACTGCCAAGAATAAAAATAGATAAATTTTTATTCTTGGAGTGAATAAAAGTTAGTGCTTATTATATGTAACCAAATTGTACAAATGAGTATTTTATAGAAAGTTTAGTAATAGAAATAGTGTCTAATTAGAGTTTGCAACTTATTAAAAAAATATTTATATAAAAAAAACCATGAATGGGTCTTGGGAGGAATATTAATTGCAACCAATCGGATTCCGTGTTTCATTTTAATTAATGTAGAATATAATGCAGAAACTCGTCCACCTCGTGATTCCTTTTTTATAACCATATTCTGTGGGGATCGCGAGAGGAATATCCAATCGAACCCAGCATTAAACAGGTTCATATCTGTTAGTTGTAGAGAATATCTGGGTCAGGGATTGGGAAGTTGTGTATCCTTCTAATACGATACAATTTGTACATTTTATACAACTTATAATTTTTACATTTTATTTTGTAACGGTTCTCTCCTCCATTGGACTCCCATTAGATGAATTCCATTCCAATTTCCAATCAATATTAGGAGTTGTTATATAAACTGTCGATTAATAAGCCTCCCAAGCTAACAACTTGGGTAGTATCTTGGACAGTGGCTCGCCACTGTCCCATGAAGAATATTCTTCAACTGAGCAAGAAGGAAAATCTCGCTAAATGCACTACCCCAGGTGGTAACCAATCCACCGTCACCTATGGTGACGTTAGCGGACCTTCGGATTCTGGGGAGTACGCACCAACTTGCTTTAAGGATGAGTCGGAGCATCATGAAATCATCGGACGTAAACTCAGACCAAGACGGCAAAGCTTTTTCGCAACATTTAATGCCAACTCACTGCTAAAAGTGGGTAAACTGAAACATTTGACTGATTCACTAACACGACACAACATAATACTGACAGCAGTACAGGAAACCAGATTTACGGACGAACATACCTTCGAGTCCCAAGGCTGCAGAATCCTTAAAGGAAAAGTGGGTCAGCGGGTAATGAAGAACGTACCCCACTTAGGTACAGGATTTATAATCAGTCACAGGATACTGGATTCAGTCACCGACTTTACCTCGCCGAGTAGTCGTGTATCCATCCTCTCTCTCAAATGCGCAAACAAGGGCTACAGTATAGTGAATGTACATGCCCCAATCAACAAGGACTACAGACGCAATCCAGACAGAACTGATAAATTCTGGGATGACTTAGAAGATATTATCTCTAAACTTCCAGAGAGGCACACCGTCATACTGCTTGGTGACTTCAATGCTCAATTAGGAAGAGAGAAAAAATATAGAAACATAGTGGGCAATTATCCGGCGCATAAGCGAACCAACCGCAACGGAGAACGATTGGTGGATCTGTGTAGGACTTTTGGGTTGATCATGGAGTCTACAGCCTTCAAACACTTGCCAAGGAAGCAGAAGACTTGGATTTCACCTAATACTCACCTGGGTGAATTCCAGATAGATCATGTGGCCATTTCACGCAAATCTCAAAAGGAAATACAAAACGTGAAGGTACTAAGAAGCACCAATCTGGACTCAGACCACCACCTCTCAAAGATCAAAATAAGACTCCAGCCTAGAAACACTAGATTACACAGAACCTCCAAAATGGTAAAATTTGACGTCGAGCGACTCAAGAACAGTCAAGAACTAAGTCAGAGACTGAACAACATAGACCTAAACAACTGGGACCAACTGATGGAGACTCTTGTCAAGGCGGCCAATGAATTCGTCCCTCTCGCTAGCAAAAGGAAGCATCCGTGGTGGACTGAAGACTGTGACAATGGAATAGCCCAAAGACAGATAGCCTGACTGAAGCGGAATTCTCAAAAGACCAATGAAAATTGACAGGACATCTGGGAAACAGAGAAATTACCACCCGATTGGAAATCTCCTCTGATCCATCCGCTTCACGAGAAGGGAGATTTTAAGAATCTAAACAACTACCGTGGAATTTCTCTCGTCCCGGTAACATACAAGATTATCTCGAAGGCGTTACAACAAGGGCAGAAAATCAGTTGGATAGTCAACTGGGAGAATACCAGGGGGGCTTCAGGAAGACCCGATCCTGTGTTGAACAGATCCTCAACCTTAAAACTGTACTTGCATACTCCAAGATGAGAAACCGCAGGGTGGTGGTCACCCTTGTTGATTTTAGGAAGGCCTACGATTCCATCGATAGAGAAACGCTTAACAAAGTACTCCAGGAACTAGCACTAGACAAAAAAACCCGCAGACTAATCATAGGAACTTTGACCCACACCCATCCCAAGGTTAAATTTAGAGCTGAGATTTCAGAAAGCTTCGAAATAAAAACTGGAGTGAGACAAGGAGATGGACTTTCCCCACTTCTCTTCAACTGTGTCCTTGAAAATGTTATGAGAGAATGGCGCAAGGAAATGAACAATTTGGGTGCTCAGAGTGGTATCTACCTGGGACGTAAGAACGATGGACTGGTTGTAGATTGTCTGGCCTTTGCAGATGACATGGCACTGTTTTCTGATTCTCTTGAGATGGCAACAATGCAGGTAAACTGTCTCAGAAAACAGGCTGCCAAAGTGGGTCTTCAAGTGTCGCTGGAGAAAACAGAATTCTTAACCAACATTAGAGAAGCAAACAGAGAGATGTTACTAGAACAGGGAAACATCAAGATCAGAAATTTAAGTATCTCGGCGAATGGATTGAACCCAACTTATCAGAAAGAGCATCATTATCCAAGAGAGTCAGTAAGTTAGAACTAGCCTATCGGCTGACTCAGAACACTTACAATAAGAAATGTCTGTCACGCAACCTGGTACTTAAGCACTACACATCAGTCTTACGACCAGAAGCCCTATGTGCCATGGAGTGTCTTTCCTTGAACCGAAGGGTTCTAATAGGGAAATTGGAAATCATAGAGAGGAGAATCCTCAGGAAGATCCTAGGCCCGGTAAAGGAAGATGAGGTATTCCGAAGACGGCATAACTCTGAGCTCTACGAACATATTGAGATGCTCTCTGACTGTGCAAGGAAAAGAAGGGTAGCTTTCTATGGTCACGTTGCAAGATTGCCTCCAAACCGACTAACCAACCGTCTGTTCACCTTCTGGCAAAACAAGAAGCTTCGTACCACTTGGTTGACAGAGACCGAGAAGGATATTAAAGAACTGGGAATAACAGATCTCAAAAACAGACAGTTTTTGAGACGCACCCTAAAGGAAGTCTGTGGATTTCAGGAAAAACCTCGAAGGAAAGGTACGCCCTGGACAGAAGAGAGAAAGGAGTTACACCGGCAGATGATGCGACAATACTGGGCAAAGGTCAAAGCCCAACAGTTGAACAAACGTGGTCCAAAGTAGGCCTATTCGAAAGAAGAAGAAGAAGAAGCAGAAACTGTCGATTCACTATCAAATATTATTTATAAGTTTCTTGTTGATGATTTCTTCATATATTCAGCTCGTATTTCCAAAACGCTATAAGATTCTGCCTGAATTTTCAATCTTTCTGAATTGAAAGCCTTCACATTATATTGACACACCTGGAAACTGGAGCTTATAACTATTTGCTGTAAATCTGAAATTTACGCAAATCCATCATTTGCAGTTCCTATATATTTATTCTGCATCTTTATCCAATAGAAGAATAATTCGTATTTCGTCAGAATTTGTTTGACAGTGTTACTTACTTAAATTAACTAAATTAGTAATATTTTCAGCCGGCTCCTCATTGAATTTAATTTTTGCTTCTGCTTACTTCTGATATTTTTCAAAAACGAAAGAAATGTAAATTTCTAAATATTTTTCAGGAAACTTGCTTATTTCTTTATTACAATGTGTAAATTAATATCGGAATATGTACAAAATTACATGTGGTATGTAATTTTATCCTTCATGTTCAATCTTGTCGCATCTTCTTAATACATTCGACACCAAATAATAAACATTGGGGTGGACTAATTAACTTATTAGAACTAACGTATATTCGCTTTGGTGGCTGGAAGTAGAGAGACCTAAGTCTAACTAGATTCTTCTCTGTGAAATACAGAACACACACAGTAGGACTAACGTACAATAAATACAGAGTTGGATAAACAACAGATTGAAGAAACAAATTCAAATTTCACAAGCTCCTGGAGAAGGTTAAGATTGGAATGCTCTTCCACAATAAAATGATTAAATATTATTTTTTATCTATGCAATAAGAAACAAGACTTTATCACTCTGTTGTAAATGTAACTAAAGCGTACGAAACTGATATATAGATAACCATATTTTAGAAACACTTTTTAACCTAGTCCTAAACTTGGAAGCCTAAGCACTACTTAAGTCATATTTAGAAAATAGAGTTTGTTACGTATACTGTAATGGTGAAATTCGCATCCACTGAATACTGGCAATACCGTCTGTTCCACAAGGTTCTAACTTGCGCCTTTTTATTCATTACCTACTGTCTACATTATATTGAAGCTAACTTTTATTCTTGTCCTTTGCAAACTGGAGTACGCTACTTTCGTGTGGTATATTTTATGGATGTGGCTATTTATATACAGTATGTATACGCAATTGGCTATTTATACATACAGTTTATTTACAGCTGTACAGGTTAGCAACGCCAAAACCACTCAGCTATATATATAAATATATATATATATATATATATATATATATATATATATATATATATATATATATATATATATATATATTATTGACGGCATACGTCAATAGAAATGTCACTGATTTTTTTTTCTATTGAAATTTGGTGGTTTTTAAAGCTGGATTAATAAGGTATGATGAAAGAACATGACCTGGGGCAGCAGCCAAGTCATTACTGAGTTGAGGCGTATGTGAATTGATCTCGGCCCGGCTCAGCATCAGATAGTTAGAGGCACGGCCGAAACGGCATCAATTGGCTCTGACACTGCGGTGCGGAAAGCAACGGAAAACTATCGCATTACAACTTTCCAAGACAATCATCATTATGGCAAATATATACACAAAAACGACTGCCAGTCAGAGGCACCTCTCATATGGGGAGGCGGTGCTAAGAATCCCCTCATGGAATCAAGCAAATACACTAAAAATACATAGAAGAAACCTGAAAATCGCGACATGGAATGTGCGCAGCATGTTCCAGGCAGGAAAACTGGAAAATGTTAATCAGAGATGCAAAGAATGCAAATAGATATATTAGGCACAAGTGAAGGTAAGATGGCTAGAATCAGGAAAATGTGACACCGAAAACGGCACACTGTATTACGCAGGTAGAAATGACAACCAACGTCAACACGGAGTAGGAATAATGTTAAGCAAGGAACTAAACAAACACGTAATAAATGCCTTACACTTCTCAGAACGGCTAATACTACTCCAACTACAGACCGTCATGGGGAAAATGAACATAATACAAGCATATGCACCAACTGCAGATAAAGACGTTATTGAAATTGAAGCATTCTATAATCAGCTCGACGAGATCCTAGCACTTCTGAAACCTAGAGACTTCACAATAATCATGGGCGATTTCAACGCCAAGATAGGCCAAGGCGAAGCGGGTGAATGGGTTGGTAAATATGGATTAGGCATAAGAAATGAGCGTGGCGATAGGCTTCTGCAATTCTGCATCGAGAAAGATTTAATAGTGACAAACACACACTTTAAACTTTACCCTCGATGATTATACACTTGGAGATCTCCTGGTGACGGCGCAGATAACATAGTCCGTAACCAGATAGATTACATATTGATACGCAAACAATTTAAAAACGCGGTAACATCGGTCAAAACTTACCCGGGCGCAGACGTAGGTTCCGACCAGAATCCAGTAGTAATGAAACTAAGAGTAAGACTTAAAGCCAGAAACTCAACAACACCTACTTACAAAAAGATAGACATCTGCAAGCTACGAGACCCGAAAGTATTACAGAGAGCCACAACTAAAATAAACGAAGGACTTAGTAGGCTAACAATCAATATAGAAGTAAACAGCAGCACAGAGAAAGTAAATAACATCTGGAACAACGTCAAAGACGTCTTCCATGCAACCCAGAACGAAGTTGTTGGAACCAGAGATCATGTAAAAAAGAAGAAATGGATGACAACCGAGATCCTTACATTAATAGAAAAACGACGGTTATGTAAAACCACAAAAGAAAGGGATTATCGTGACACTCAAAAAGTTATAAAAAAGAAAATACGTCAAGCTAAAGAAGAACAGCTGAGAGAATAGTGTATCGAAATCGAGGATCTACAAAAAAGGTATGACAGCTTCAATGTTCACAAGAAAATTCGAGAGATGGTGGGTGCTAATAACAAACGAAGAGCGACTATACTGAAAGACACAAGCGAAAAAATAATATTAGACCGGAAAGAAAAGCTACAACGTTGGAAAGAATACGTCATAGAAATATTCGACTATAGCAGGCCCAATAGCTATAATCTAAGCCATCTTGAACAGAATGGCCCTGATATACAAAACAGCGAAGTGAAACATGCCATAAAAAACACAAAAACAGGCAAAGCTGCAGGTCCAGACGGTATATATAGTGAAAGGCTCAAGCTGGTCGAAGACGATCAAATCAACATCCTCACAGATCTTATGAACACAATATACAAAACTGGCATCATACCACAGGAATAGCTTGCATCTACGTTCATCACCCTACCAAAGAAACCGCATGCGACAGACTGCAATGATTACCGCATGATAAGTTTAATGGGACACACACTAAAGGTATTCCTAAAGATTATACATACCAGAATATATAGAAAATGTGAGGCGGAAACAACAGACACGCAATTTGGATTTCGCAATGGATTTGGAACGAGGGAAGCACTTCATTCATTATGGGTACTGGTTCAACGCTGTCAGGATGTAAACAGGGATGTATATATCTGCTATATTGACTATTTGCTATATAAAGCTTTCGACAATGTAAAACACGAAAAACTCATAAACATTTTAGAAGGCATGGATATCGACTACCGCGACATAAGAATAGAATCAAACCTTTATTGGGGCCAGACAGCAAAAATAAAGATCGAAAACGAACTGTCAGATGACATTAATATACGAAAGGGTGTCAGACAGGGATGTGTCCTCTCCCCAATGCTATTTAATATATATTCTGAAGCAATATTTAAGGAAACACTCACAGAAGACCCCGCAGGAATCGATGTAAATGGTAGAGCAATAAATAACATCCGCTATGCAGATGACACGGTCGTGTTAGCGGACAATATGATAGATCTCACTCGCATGATGAACAACATAGTGGCGAAAAGCAAAGAATACGGTCTCCAAATGAATTTAACGAAAACAAAATCCATGTTTATTTCAAAAACCAAACAACAAATTCATTTAGTAGTAAACGGGGAGCGCATTAAACAAGTCTCGAATGGACACATCAACAAGAAATTCTAGCGCGCATAGAACAGGCTAGAGCAGCATTCGTCAAAATGAAGAAAATGCTAACTTCTCCAGACCTAAGCCTAGACCTAAGGCTGAGAATGGTCCGTTGTTACATTTTTCCAGTACTACTTTATGGAATGGAAAGCTGGACCTCAAAACAGCAAACAACGAAAAGGATAGAGGCTTTCGAGATGTGGGTTTATCGCCGCATGCTGCGCATACCATGGACTGACAAAATCACAAAGTGCTGCGGAGGATGAACAAAGTACCAGAAATTGTCTTTACTTTAAAGAAGCGAAAACTGGAGTATCTAGGCCACATCTCTAGAAACGAAAAATATGGATTACTACAACTTATAATCCAAGGTAAAATTGAGGGAAAACGAAGTGCAGGGAGACGACGTATATCCTGGCTGTGTATCCTGCGAGAATGGTTTGGAGTATCGTCGACGGACCTGTTTCGTTCGGCTATCTCCAAAACTGAAATTGCCACGATGATCAGCAACCTCCGGCGGAGAAGCTGAACCAAAAGAAGAATATATATATATATATATATATATATATATATATATATATATATATATATATATATATATATATATATATATATATGTTGTATTTGAAGTTTTTGCGGATGGAATCATGCGTTGATTTGTTTTCTCGGGGAAAAGAACCGGATTCTCGACGTTTCGGCGAACTAACCATTCGCCATTTTCAAGTTTAAGCGTAAGAAGTATACAGTATACCAAAAATGTTGGCCAAAAATTCAATGACTATGAACAATTATCAACGTCTGTTAATGCATTTTGTACAAAACATTATCCTCCATTTGTCATAAGAACTCGATCTCAAAAACAAATTTTATACAAATGGTGTCATGGTATTAAGCAAATTTTAAAATGTCAGGGAAAGCGTCCAAATCAACATTACTATTACAAGAATTGTCCAGCACAAATCAATTTTTAGAGAGGTCAAAATACAAAATGAACACTAGCAAAAATGTTAATCATAAGCATACAATCGGTAAAGAAGAATATGAATAGTATGTGTTTAATATGAATATTAAGTGTTTTGACTAAGAAAAGTGGAAAAAAGTTTATACGAAAGGATATTCAAAATTTTCGAAAAAAACTTTTTCCTGCAAGTACAGAAAGAGACCAAAGAAATTTAATGGAATTTTTAGCTAAAATTGAAGAAAATGGTGGTGTTTACGCTATAAAAAAAGTTGCGGAAGAAGAAGTGGCATTACTATGTATACTATACATAGTAATTCCACTAGGCTATACATTGTATAGCCTCCTCAGAAATGGTTCTAAATTATATTAATTATTATATTAATAATTCTCAGTGCCCAGTTATACAAATAGATATTTCTTTCTGGTTTAATGTTGAAAATTGAACAATACATATAAACTAAATATCATAGTTTGCCAAAAATTTACGTATGTATTACAAAAATCATAAACTGTAATGATTTAAGAATAAATATCAAATTAGCTAAAAATAAAGAAAAAGTTTTTAAAATTATGGATAGTGATATCGAAAAAAGAAATATACTTGAAGGAGCTTCTTAAGCCCTCACAGAGACAGAAATGAACTTTCATAGACAGTTAAAACTATTTCAAAGTTTAGAGTCGAAAATGAGAATTAAAAATGATGGCATTGAGGAAAATCTTGATTCCAAAATATCAAAATTTTATAATACATTGGTGGAAACATGTTCGTGTTATGTAAGAATATATGAAATATATAGTAAGAATATAAGAATATATTATGATAAGAAAATATAATAATTTAGACATATTCTTAAAAACTTGTTTTCATGTAAGAGGAATTAAATATGTAGAGGGATTAAAAATAATAGATTGCAATGTAAGAAATGGAATTTATTTTTTTGAACATGAGAGTAGTGGGCTTACAATTAGTGCAATTGAACGAGAAGAACCTGAAGAACAAATTCGGTCTAATATCGAGCCCTGCCAGCTCCTGAAATCAACCAAATAAAAACTTAGAATTCAAATCAAAAATAAAATCCAAGAACGTAAAAAGAGAAAGACTAAACAGACGTCTTTTTACAAAAAAAAAAAAAAAAAATACAGATTTAAAAATAATATACCTGTATTTATTTTACTTTATACTATACTTTACCTACTTTAAATGTAATTACCTATATTTTATTGATTTAGTGATACTTTAAATTTTATCCATGAGTTTATTGAATAAGATTGTAAATGAACCTGCATATACATGTTTATACAGTCAGTATGTGGAAATAGTCAATTTCGAATACAGAGTGTATGTATAAATACCCAATTGCGTATACATACTGTATGTATAAATAGCCAATTGCGTATACATACTGTATGTATAAATAGCCAATTGCGTATACATACTGTATGTATAAATAGCCAATTGCGTATACATACTGTATGTATAAATAGCCAATTGCGTATACATACTGTAAGTATAAATAGCCAATTGCGTATACATACTGTATGTATAAATAGCCAATTGCATATACGTACTGTATGTATAAATAGCCACATCCGTATTTTATATGCTCCATACGCGTTAAAATTGTCCAAATCCATCGTCTGTTTTTGAAATATTTATCTTACAAGCTTGATGGTTTATTCTGAAGTAGAGACTAGCCTCAAACAATTAATAATAAGACATAAAATGGTTTTCATATAGAAGATAGAAGAAATCGCGGCTATGCACAATTTATATGTACATAGTTATTCATCTTACATAGTTCATCTGTACATAGATTATTTATCTGCTCCTACATAGTCAGATCGGCTGCTAAATTTCTCTTGGGCAAAATTCGATTAAGCATCCCCAGTTGATCATCTAGATCTGCCACTGGATTTCGTCTGCCGATTGCAAAGACAAATGTATTACGTACAGCACATATCTTCGTCATGTCTAAAGCTGCTTACGAAGCATTTCATGATATATTTTACTACTAATGTTTAATACTAATGTTATTGAGGTACGATTAATAACTACTATGTCAAAATATACTTGCTAATGTTATTCATGTAATTTAATGTATTTGGTGATTTTTTTCTATTTGATCATTTTTACCGTTTTGTATATTAATTGCTACTAATTGTGCTACTTGTATGGTTTTTCTATTTTCTATATTATTATTGTTTCGGTTTTTTAGAGCAAACCCTAATGAGGGTTTGCTCTCTTGGACAAATAAAGTTTAATATTATTTTTATTATACACTGTAGAAATCCGTAGGTAAGTCGAATTTCAGTTTTTTTTTTATTACATTAAAAATTAGTTGAAAAGCTTCATTTTCTTCTAATACGTATTCGTCTAAAAGTCATAACTGTGAAATTAACTAATTACTTTTTATATTCCATAACTTTTGAGGTACGGGTGACCAAGAATACCAACTACTCCCGCAATAAGCAGTATACTGCTAGGTTTTTAAAATTAGATTTAATTTTTACATTTTTTTAATAAATATCAGCAATAGTTAATCAAGGTATTACAGAAAAATAATTATCTACGACCAGACTAATTTGTTTCTGTTTAATAAGAAAAATATGTTTGATGTAACACCTTTGACCTTATTTAACTTGTTAGAAATGAAAAGAAATACATTCATAATGGTACACACTAGGGTTTTCACGTACCCGACTTTTTTAATACCCGGGTATCGGGTATTATTTTTTCATATACCCGGGTACCCGGGTATTTTCAATTTTTGCAGAAAAAGGGACAATTTTCTTATATTAATGTTTAATTTTATTACGAAAGAGTGAAGTATGTCAATAAGCCTCCTTAACTTATAGTACAATCAGTCACAGTTAAACAGACTTGTTCTCATTCATTAATTAGGAACTTAGGAACTGATTCTTGTTGTACATAATACTCTATAACTAGTTCCATTGTCTTGCCTTCGCCTTCCGGTACAGTTAGCTCTTTATGATGAAAAGCTATGAGTGACGGCCCGAATGGAAGTACCACCGTCTTGTGCAACCAAGCGTGCAACAATTTCGGAAATTTTTGGTACAAGGTCGAAAAAATTTTGTTATTCGCTGTCTTTTTGGAACTAGGTTTGAACTTTGTTCAAATTCCAATTAAGAAGACGATGTCGATGGCACTTTTTTTTCGCACGTAAAGTTCTGTTTTTCGATCTTACTTTATTCTTACTTTATTACGTCGACCTTAGAAAAGTCAACGACTTCTTTAGAGTTACTTTAATTTTTTCTAGTGCAAATTTGCTAATATTATTTTTAGGCGCTACTTAGTAATAATTTTGCGAGAATTTTTATGAATTCTTTGATCAAAATAGGTACCCGGGTACCCGGGTCTGACAATGAAATAGTACCCGGGTACTAAAAATTTCATATACCCGGGTATACCCGGATCCGGGTACCCGGGTAGAAAACCCTAGTACACAGCTTTTTATTTAGTACTTATTTGTAGTTTTCTCTAGATTTAAACGTGAAAAAACGAAATGAAAGACAGCATTCTATGTGAATGATGTGACGTTTAATGATTGCTTGGAAATCACGGACTACTATATTTAAAAATAGTAAAAATGTTAATTTTGTGTAATTTTGTGTTAATTTTGTATAAAATGTTTACTTAAAATTAAATAATAAAAATTAAAAGTAGCAAAAATATTTTTATAAAAAATGAGACTAAAAATTACTGTGAATTTCCATATTACAAGAAAAGAATAAAGTTCAATTCGTGAATTGGAGAACAGATTTTTCAATTCGTGAATTAGAGAACAGAAGTAGAGAACGTATTTTTCTGTATGCTTTTGTTGTAATATTGAAATTCACATAATAATTTTTTGGCTCATTTCTTATATTATCCGCTCGTATAGCAAGAGCACGTGGTCTAGATGTCTGAACATTTGGCTCTATATAAGTAAGATAATGTGAAATACAGATTCATTCCAATAAGAAGACGCACGGAGAAAGTTGTTGTTTATATTTAATTTTAATTCAATTTGAGATTAGATGGTAAGTCCATACTTATGAAGCCAAAAATGCGTCTGTGGATGTTCATAATTATTATTATTTATCAGGTGGTGTTATTTTCTAGCAACGCACTTGGCCTCTCATAACACGTAAGTGCAGGAGCCAAACTGTACTAGAAATTATATTAATTTATATTAATTAGGGAATGTTCTATAATTCACTAATTGACTAGTATAGTATTTTGCTTAATTATCCTGCATTTTACTGCTAAGATAGGCCACGAGGTCACAAGATATTGACATAACTTGATATGAAAATAATTATGAACATCCATAGTCGTGTTTATGCCTTTTGGATTCATCAGTATGGACTTAGTAAGCCAAAATGCAGAAACGCGTATTTGGATGTTCATAATTATTTTCATTTATCAAGTTATGTCAATTTCTTGTGACCTGCATGAGCCACACCGTACTAATAATTATATTTTATTTATGTTATTAGTGAATTTGTGAATTAAAAAACACAGTTTCCTTAATTCTTTTCTTATGAAATCTTTATTAAACATGATAGATAGATAGATCTTTATTTAAATAGGAAACTTAATATACCATGTAATAGGGCATATGGCACTACATATTTATGAAAATATAATACAAACTTATAAAACAGAATGCTTACTATAAAATAAATGAAATAATAATAATAATTACTAGCAATAACATATTGAAAATACGAGAATAAAATTCGGGTTATAGAGATAAAATAAGAGAATAAAAAGAATTAATATATAGTAAATATGTAAAATAGAGGAAGAAATATAACAAGGCTTTAATTAAATGTATTTTCTGGTAATACAAATTTATATTAATATGTGCAATTATTTTTTTTTTTATTATGAGAAAGTTTCTGAAAAGAGTTATGATGTATTGGAGGAATTTAAGGTAATAGATCCATCATAGCGTTGAATTTTTCGGTTATAAATTGTCTTCCTCCTCTGGGGGATCAATCTAGTGTTTTAAACTCCGCGTTTTCATCAAATGATGTTTCATATATATATATATATATATATATATATATATATATATATATATATATATATATATATATATATATATTTCATAAAACATTGGATTTGGCTTATTTTTTAAAAGCCTTATTTAACATATCTTCTGTCAATCTGCCTTTCTACCGTTAGTATTTTTTCGACTTCTTAGAATTGCATGTTCTATTAGTTTTCTCAAAACAAAATTATCTCGTTTGATTTCGGGTTACATATAAAAATGAATTAGAGTAATTATGCAATATTGAATTATATATAATAATAATACGATGAGAGTGAATGGAATCTATTATCAGCAACTTACTCGCCCTGGGCTCAAGTGCACCAGCTAAAATCAACCACGAACTTGGTTGGCATGAAGGAAACACAAGGTACAATGCAAACTACCTCAGGCCCTAGCTATGACGAGCGAAGGCAAACCTGGTCATTCGGATTCTGGCGGACCAGGACATCATGCAGGGAAGAGTCTGAGCTTCCCAAAACTCATCAAACCCAAGAGTAAGCACTTCATTGGTACTCTCAACGATCAGACGCTGACCAAAACAGGAAAACTAAAGACGCTAACAGACATCTGCGATAAATTCAGTATCCTCATACCTGCAGTACAAGAAACACGATTTCGTGATTGTGACCACTTTGACTCTGATGGATATCGTATCTACAAGGGAAAGCCTGCAGTAAAGCTAAGAAATAGTAATTTACATATATTGGAAACCGCATTTCTAGTACATAATAGTATCCAGAACTCTGTGCTAGATTTCTCATCACTTTCGGAACGGATCTCCCTACTCAGAATTAAATGCGCTAACAAGGCCTAAACACTGATTAACGCACATGCTCCTGTTAACAATGACCCTGACAAGAACAAAGTGGAGAAGTTCTGGTCACAGCTAGAGCGAGCACTCAGCAAGATCCCTCAACGCCATATCAAGATCCTCCTCGGATATTTCAATGCACAAATCGGCAGAGAAAGGAAGCACAGGCAGATCGCTGGGAATTTCTCGTCACACAAAAATACAAATTGATGCCAATGGACATCGCCTAATCAACCTATGTGGAATGGCTAACCTCCAACTAATGTCCACACACTTTAAGAAACCACCACGCAAGATGACAACCTGGAAATCACAAATCAACCACATCCATCACGTAGCGATAACCAGAAAATCCTTCCCAGAAATCATGAACGTTAGGGTACGCAAGGGTTACGTGGATTCCGCACATTATCTTTCACAAATTAAAACCTGTTTCTTACCTAACTGAAGGAAGTGTCAAAAATCTAAATTCCCGCGTATAGATCCAAAATACCTAAGAGAACACGCGGAGGACTTCCTAGAATCACTACAGACCGACACACAAACATGGGACGAACTTCTTCAGACAATCCAGCAATCAGCAAGGAAACTCAGTCAACCGCCACGAAAACGAAAACACAGATGGTGGACATTGAAATGCGACTATGCTCTTGAATCCCGTATGCTTGCGTGGAAGACTTGGTATAGCAACAAGACGAAATGGAATACCATTTCAAAAAATTAGAGGAAATCGACAATGAGTTCTAAAGAAATAACACGCGAAACTTCTACAGAACATTTAGGGAAGAACTGATTAACTACAAGCTACCGAGCCTCTGCTTCCATCGGCCTGATGGAACCCTTAAAACTAACACAAAAGCGAACTGCGAAATTCTGAAACAGTACTTCGAGAGGCTACAGAACTGTGAACCCCCTGAAGAAAGACTCCAATGCCACATAGCCGCCCCAAACCACGACTCCTAAAAAACAACAAAGCACCATGAGAAGACGGCTTAATCGCTGAAATGCTCAAGATCGGAGGTGAACTCTTGATTGACAGATTGAAAGCTATTATTGGAAATTCATGGAAGATCGGCATCATATCAGCGGACTGGAAATATGCTTTGATCCACCCACTACACAAAAAGGGCGACAAGACTGATCCAAACAATTACCAAGGCATTTCCCTTCTATTAATCGCCTACAAAGTTTTCTCACGTACCCTCCTCACAAAACTGGAAGAACAGACAGAACATCTGATCGGTGAATATCGGGCAGTTTTCCGACTGCACCGACCATGCGCGGAACAAATCTGGAACCTGAAGATGATACTGCAACATCGCCAGCCCAACCGCACAATTGTCACTTACGTAGACTTCAAGAAAGCCTATGACTCGATTGACCGCATAACTCTGTTTAATATACTTCATGAATACGGTGTGGATAGTAAAACAACCATGTTAATCGAACATACTTTGTCAGGCACAACATCTAAAGTGAAATTCATCGGTGAAATCCCCGATCCTTTTCAAATCAATACTGGAGTAAGACAGGGTGATGGATTGTCCGCACTCCTTTTCAACCTGTTACTAGATAAGATAATCAAAATATGGGAGAAAGAAGTACCTGGAGTATATATGGAAACAAAGGACAAACGAATCAACAGAACGTGCCTCGCTTTTGCTGACGACCTTGCAATAATCACCCGGACTACTGAAGAAGTCAAACACGCCATCGAGGAACTGCATGAAATCGCCATTAGGACCGGCCTTCAAAGCTCTTACGAGAAGACGCAATACATAGGCTCCAGAAGCTCAATATGACACATCTTGCAACCAAATATAGCAACTTCAAGTACCTATGTGAAATAATAGGAAACACTGGTAAGGAAAGAATGGATAACAAAACATATGCAGAAAAGTTACGCAAACGCTGTGCAATCACCTGGAATATGTACAACAAGAAATCACTTTTTACCAAAGCAAAACTCCGTCACTACCATACAGTCATCCTTCCAGAAGCACTCTATGCAAATGAGACTTCATCATTAACCGTCTACGTCAATGATATTGAGAAAGTAGAACGTCAGATACTGAGAAAAATATTTGGACCCAAGGTACAAGATGGTATCTGGATGCTTAAAAGCTCACAAGAACTATATTAACTGACAGAACGATTCTCCTGAGTTGCACGGAAAAGACGTCTGAAATTCTACAATCATATAGTACGAATGGATGACTCTCGACATTGACCAAGAAAATCTTCCACATCATCAATGTCACCCGACAGTCCAATGTACGCTGGCTGGTAGACACCCAACATGACCTCTCAGTAATCAATATAGACCCATTGGCAACTACGCGAACTAAATACAGGCAGGAAATAAATTCACATAACTTCACAGCAAAGAATCCAACATCTAAGAGTTTGAAACTAGAAAACGCATGGACGCAAGAAAGAAGACAGGCCCAGAGCGAAAGGATGAGGAAGTTTTGGGAAGATAAAAAGATGACCAGTGCTAAGTAATGGTTCTACACGCTCCTTAGAGGGCTAAACGAATAAATAATAATATTATAATAGTAATTTTGAAATTATAATTCTCAATTACATTCAAAATTATATTCTATATAATTTTGAAGGAATTGTAAGTATTCTATATATGCAGAAAGTGGACAACTTTCAATGTAATTATATTTATAATGTCAAAAAAATTATATTTATTAACAAAATTTTTTTGACAAAATTATGAAATTTTTGAAAGATTTTTCTGGGGAGTGTTTATTGCAGAAATAACTTTTTTTATAAAATGGACTTTTTCTGAAATGGTCTAAAATGGACACCACTTTTTAAGAAAACGGCGCATATCTTTAATTTATTGAATGTAAGCTTTTAGTGATAAGTAAGGTTATTGAATAAGGTAATACTAAGTAAAATTAATAATAAACCAAGCAACACATTTCTATATTGAATCAAACATATTCAGTGTGATGGATGGATTTGTTTATCGTGCTTGCATGACTTGTTTTGTCGTTAGTCCATTTACATGGGCGCATTGATTTATGGGCTTTAATAATAAGTATGTTCTTTTTTACGTTCAAGTATTGCTATTTAATTACATGCTTGTTAGTTGTAGAAAACATTTTAAAATATCTAGTAACTGACTGTTTTTTTTTTCAAAATTATTGGCTAATTTTAGTTTTCAACAACAATTTTGGTTCGAAATCAATAGGCTCAAATAGCTCATCAAAACTTATTTTCAGAGGTAATTTGCTTAAAATGGTTAGTGAGGGTTTAACCCAATCAGAAATTTGAATATTTTGCAAGTCTGCAAATATAATGCTGAAATCATGGTATAACTTTGTTAAATTAACCAATAACTTCAGTAATATTTAATTTTCTTTAAACTTTCTTTAAATTTTAATATCTTCAGTAATATTTTAGTTTTTCAGCTGATAATGATTTACTATTTAATAATAATATTAAGTTACTTATCATTGAATAATTTCTAAAAAACGCATTGTCCACTAAGCCCGAGGCCGCACTACGGTGTTTTCCAGCGACCGGTTAACCGCTATAACTGCTAAACTGCTCGAGAAGCACACATTACGCTATTAAAATCAGTTACGGGAAAAAACCGCAAATAATGTCGCTTGTATTAGTCTACTTGACGCACAAAATCACACGATTAAAAACCGCGGCGGTCCAAGATTGAGTATAGACCAGCGGTGGCGAACCTATGGCCCGCTTGTCACAGCAGACTCGTTGAAAATTTTTATTGGTACTCGGGAAAAGGAAGAATGTACACCCTCTTCAAACCTGACGTGAACAGTCTGGTACTGTTCATCCTCACTATCCTACCAATAAAACTGTATTCTCCTTTTTCTCATTAGGGCTACAATTCCTTCTATCTTCAGGTATAGTTCTTTGTTATGTTTTAGTTTCCTCTCTGCATCTTTGATATTTGGGCCTAGGATTTTTCAGAGCATTTTCCTTACTCTCCTCTGGTTTTTTTTCCTCTGTTCTCAAAGACGAGGCCACCCTTCCCAATCATGTCTAGTGTTTTGGCATCATTATCGACCCGTTGTCCTGTATTTTTTCTCCCAAGTACTTAAAACACTTAACTCGCTTTATCTTGGCTTCTCTCAACTCCAAGTGGAGAGGAGCGTCTTTGATGTTCACTTTGTTCACTTTGAGCGTCACTTGTTGTGCTTGATGATCAAAGACAAGCCCCTCTTAGTTCATTAAGCACAACATTTTGACGATACCCTTAAAATGTTGTGCTTGATGTACAAAGACCGTCAGGATTGATGAGGGTGTACATTGAACATTGCTCGTAATATCTTTGTGTGCATTTTAAATACTGCATCATATCAGCTGCTAACCCCAAAATATCAGACCATATGGCAAGCTAGACTCAACGATGGCGTGCTCAAATATTTGCAGAAACTATAATCATGAAGTAGGTTTTGCGTATATTTAAAGTCCATTAAAGATGTACAAATATAATATATTTAATATAATATAATAAATCACATATGTCTAGGTCAGATATTAAAATGTTGGTATCGTCAACGTACAAAATATAATTGCAACATTATTTGTTTGTGCCAGATCGTTAAGAAATATCAAGAATAGAGTTGGTCACATTAGAAAGCCTTGGGGGTACTACACACTTCTTTAATTTACTTTCCGATTTTGAACCGTTTGTGATCACTCTTTGTTGCAAGGAAGATTTTACCCAGTTCTTCGCGACGCCTCTAACTCCCATATCTTCATTTTATTGTGGAAGGAGCTTGTAATCAAAAGAGTCAAATGCTTTACTTAGGTCGTATAATAAAGCAAGAACCTCCTGATTACAATTTATAGAAGTAATTATAAAATTAACACTATCCAACAGAGCAGTATCAGTTAAACTACTTTTCCAGAACCCGTGTTGACTGTTTGCCAGCATGTTATTACTTTCCAAGAACCTTGATAATCGAGTCAGATATGCTGCCTTAATTTTGTTTTTTTAATTGACTTTGAATACAGATTGGTCTGTAGATAAAGGAATCCCGCTGTGATCCTTTATTTTTTTAAATCGGGATGGACTTTCAAACATCATATTCAGGCTAATACGGTATTATATTATATGCAAGCTAATACGGCAACTGATATTCAGGCAAAATTATCAGGCACGTCAGTATTTCATAATGTAGAAACTTAAGAAAAATGGGACGCGGTCATAAAAAGGTTCGCCGCCCCTGGTATAGACCACTTTATACACATTTTGGCCAAGACATTCTGAGGAATAGCAAATTAGATATTAAATATGCTGCTTATATACCAAGATTTAGTTTTGACAAGGTGGTAAGTTGACTAACAATAAGCTAGATTTTATTATTTGTTTAATTCGTAGTTTTGTTTTTTGATGTTTTAGACAGATTCGGTTATATTTATTTTCGAATATTAAATGAAACTATAATGTAAATTTATTTGAAAATCAATAAAATCAAAATGTTTTGTGCGGATAGAAATAACAACAGATGTTTGCTCACAGACGACCGATGATCCGTTCGTAATTAATTTCCACTGTCCGGTTACAGTCGATGAGCAGGCATTATTAATCCAGTTCGGGGGGGCCGGGCGCCGCCTGGAACGGTCATTTTCGAAACATAATGGTCCCCGATCTTTACGTGTTACTGTATGGACACAATAGTCTGGCTGTCATATTACGTATTTATCATTGTGCTATTTAGTTATGACCGCGTTTGTCAATTACCTGAGTACTGGAATGCCGGCGAAAATGTTTGCTAAATTAAATTCCCTTTATTTGGAACACATCTGTTCGTGTTTACAAAACTATGGATTTTTGTGCTGATACTGGAAGTTTGTGTAGGAGTAAAAATGGCACAAGCTGCGAATTATGTTTTTCAATTTGTAGCTCGATTCATTTTTGGAAAGAGCTCGTCAGATGGAAAGTTTAAAATAAAATTATTTTTCACTTCTGATTTCGCATAGATTAGTAAATATTTCTTCCATTTTAACGTATTTGGAATCTTTTTTAATGCAAATCTCAAAAAAAAAAACATTTTTTAAAACTTCAGTGGAATTTTAGGCATCCATATTCTTTCTTTAGAACTTTTAAACTCAATTTTGAATTTTGTTAAATTTAAATGAAAAAAATTTGAAATCCGTCAAAATCAAAATATGTTATCCTAAAAACTTAACGCTTTCGCTACCAACGGGACATATATGTCCCATGCACCAAATAATATATTTAAGTGAGATTTGATTCACTATAAATGTTCATAAAGCATTGTCCCATTGGTATTTTCATAAAATAAACGAAACTATGTTTTTACATTGGCATTTTAGGCGTTTTATATTCTTTCTTTGGAACTTTCAAACTCAATTTTGAATTTAGTTAAATTTAAAAGAAGAAAATTTAAAATCCATCAAAATCAAAATATGTTATTCTAAAAAGTTAACCCTTTCGCTACCAACGGGACACATATGTCCCAAGCACCAAATAATATATTTTGGTGAGATTTAATTCGCTGTAAATGTTCATAAAGCATTCTCCCATGGGTATTTTCATAATATAGACGAAACCATGTTCTTACAACCCTCCTATTTTCTGTTTCCTGTAATTATGATTAGTCATACCGCAGTTTTTCATCTTAGCCGCTGCGTAACTGTGTTGCTGTGCATTCTACCAAAGTTATTTAGAAAGAATAGATTGTTGGGCATTCTCAATAAGCAAAAAGGTAAGAAAATGCTTAACATTTACAGAAAAATCACCTTAAAATTTTATAATTGAACTAATTTATCCCATTGGTATTTTATAGCTGTATTTTTTTATAGAATGGACACAAAAATTAAAAATATATTTCGAAAAACTTTTGTTCGAAGACCCATTTGCATCATCTAATGATTCTTTGGCAGATAAAAACTCGAACAGCGGCAGCTCTCAAAGTTCCGAAGATGCTCAAACTTGTAAAGATTCATCCGACTCTAACAAGGTATCAATAGATGATGAACCCATTTGCACTTCTGAAGTGACTTCCTGGAATGCGGTTCCAAATGGATTTTCCAAATGGTTATTAATTTTGTCAGAACCGACCTTAAACCTTGGAAGACGAAACATTCGACAAGCTAGTGGTAAGATTTCGCAAGAAATGTGCCAGCGTGCCACGCGTTCGTTTTTGAATCGATCTCAGTTATGCATCGAAGCAATCGGAGGGCATCTAATCGATGTAATTTTTAAGTAATAATTGTTAATTTAGGATTAAGCATTTAACTTGTTATTAAATTCAAGTTTCTATTTTACAATGTGCAACAAAAAAAATTGGGGTCCAACTTGTTTCCTTTATTGATAATTGCAATTTAAAATCAGGACGCTCTTAATTTGTCCGCATGTATAAGAACTATGGTTGCCCAACTTTGCAGTTGAAAGCGTAATTAAGCAGCAATTATTAAGTTGTTTATAAAGCTCGTACTGGTTTCGCAATTGTAGAAATGAATTTGTGATGGAATTCGTTTTTCGATTATTCTGCAAACATATGCTATTGCCAATGTGATAACTAGTATAGAGTATATCAGAGGAGCTTACGCCCTACAATCCTTTTGCGGCTCTTTGGAGACTTCCCTGTGGTCTAACCAGCTGAGGAACTTTTCATTGTTGGGAAAATTCGTGAGGAACCTTTCGTTTCACATTTCTAGAAGAGTTTTGTAAAACCAGATTCGCGCAGACAAGATCATATGAAAAAGTGGAAACACTTTTCCATCTTGCGCTGTGCTTTTCTTCGACTTTCCTTGTCTTGTCTTGCCAAGCAAAGACAAGAATATTATTACCTTGTCCAGTCTTTCCTCGACTTTTCATGTCTTGTCTTATCTAGAAAAGACAGGAAGAGTCTTCTATCTTACCTTGTCCAGTCTTTGCTCGACTGTGCTGGTCTTGACTAACCAAGCAAAGACTTTAACAGTCCTTTATTTTGCCATGTCTGGCCTTTCTTTAAGTTTTCTGGCCTTGTCTTACCTAGAAAAGACAAGACGAGTCTACTATCTTGTCCAGTGTTTCCTCGACTTCTCTGATTTTGTTCATTATCTACCTTGTCCATCCTTTCCTGAACTTCTCTGGGTGACACCATATCACAGAAGCTTTTCACCGGTGCTCTCGAGCATGCATTTAAAAGTATGGCTTGGGAGAACAAAAGCTTCAACATAAACGAAACCTGTCTAAATAAAGTCCGCTTCGCGGACGACATCGTGCTAATCAGTAGGGACGAACTAAAATCAATGCTTGAAGAACTGACAACAAAGTCAGAACAGATCGGACTGAAGATGAACATAAACAAAACGAAGATAATGACCAAAGAAGACATCAGAATAAACATAGATGGAGGACTCCTAGAGGTGGTAGAATAGTGCAGATACCTGCGCCATAATATCAAGATGGGCAAACCAAACCAAATTGCAGAAATATCTAGAAGGATAAAGATGAACTCGGCGGCATTTGCCAAGCTAAACTATATTATAAAATCAACAACCATCCCCATTAATCTAAAAAGGAAAGTTTATGATAGCTGCATATTACCAGTAACAACTTACGGCATGGAGACTACAACCCTGACTAGAGGAAGCGCAAGACTCATCATAACTCAAAGAGCAATGGAAAGAAGAATGCTAGGTATCAGTCTCAGAAACGAAGAAATCGGGAGGAGCACCAAGATCCAAGATGTCATCATAAGAATAGCGCAATTAAAATGAAGATGGGCGGGACACGTGGCAAGGCAAGACGGATCCAAATGGACCAAGAGAATCGTAGAATGGAGACCAAGAACAACGAAAAGGAGCGTGGGCAGACCCTCGAAAAGATGGCGAGACGACATTCAGAAAACAACAGGCAAAAACTGGTGCAAGACTGCACAATGCAGGAAACTTGGAAATCGTTAGAGGAGGCCTACATCCAGGAGTGGAATAACACGGACTGAGGAAGAAGAAGAAAATAAAAGACAAGAAAAGCCTTCTATCCAACCTTGTCCAGTTTTTCCTCCACTTTCCTGGTTTTGATTAACGTATAAAAGGCTAGAACAGTCTTCTATCTTGCCTTGTCCAGTCTTTCCTCGACTTCCTTGGTTTTGTCTTCTTCTTCTTCTGATACCATGACCGTTCAACGATTGTTGGTTATCATGTTGGCTACCATGTTGACGTTTGAAATTTTAGCCTTGATAGTGTCCATAATTGCTGGACTTGTACCTGACCTATTCGTTTTTTTCTCGATATTGTGATACGCTAAATAAATAATAACCGAAACGTATTAATTTAATAAGACACTATCAAGGTTAAAATTTCAAAATTTATTTGATCTTAGCAGAAAAGGTTAGCACAATCAACCAAACTTTCTAAAGCGAAATATAGCATAACTATAAATATATGTATGCACAACTATAAATATAATAAACCTGTTTGTAGCTCCATAAAAATAAAGTCTTATACGGACCATGAACAAATCTCATGTTGGAACAATTAGAAATTTGTCTGCTATTCCTAGAACCAGTCCGTTTACATGGCACTATCGTAGCTAGAGAAATAACACTGTTTTTTAAATTCATTTCTTTCTATTTTTATGAAGTGAATAGCCATTTGCAGTCGCGTTTTGAGATCTATCCCTCGTCAGTGCAGCTTTGCTCTTTTGAAATTAAAAATGGAAAAACACTTACATTCGATTGAGCACAATATGCCCTGTCGAGGTTAGGTTTTGGATTTTACATCTGTTTAGAAACACCTGAACTTAGTTTCAATTATTGATTTAAACGATAATTGAATAGTGTGGTGAAACCATACTAATTATAGATACAATCATACAAACTTACTAAAACGAAATATAGCTTGACTATATAAATATATCAACCTGTTCGTAACTCTATAAAAATTAAGTCTTATTAGAACCATGAACTAATCTCATGCTGGAACAACTAGAGATTTGTCTGCTATTCCTAGAACAAGTCCATCCAGACCAGTCCATTATGGCAGTGGTGCGCAAACTTTTTTCATTGGCGACCCCTCATTTTTTGTAAAATGTTGACGCGTCCCCTAGATCGATAGTAAACGTTTTTTAATCGTTAACGTAGGTAAAGTGATTTTTTTTAGATTTGCGGTTACAGGTTGACGTCATTGATTAAAATACAGCCTTTTTAAAATTGCGCAATAAACTTAGACTCCATCATAGGAATGCTATAAAAGTGATTATAAAAACAAATTTTTTTTTAAAGAAAAATACTTTTAAAATACATTACATGCTTACATAATAAGATTTCCATGTGGAGTATGCGTTTGTAACGAGCTCATGATTGCTTCCTTGTTTGGTTTTATATTGAAAATCGCAAGCCTTAACTCATGCTCAGGATCCAATCGAGTTCGATATTATGTTTCAATGGCTGATAATTTTAAAAAAGCAATTAACTGGTTTTTTTTTCATCTAAAATTAATAATATCAAACGAAAATGTATAACGGATCCAATCTATTTCATTATCTCGAAATTTTTCGAACCTTTTGTTAAGTTTTCTCCCAACTTTATCAAATGATAGGAAATGGTGTTTTTAAATAACCGGAAATCTATTATTTTCTTCAGTAAATTATGAAAAGCACTGGGACATTTCTGTATTGCTTTTTTTAATTTCTTCATGCCAAAGTATCAGCTTCTTTCTAAAAGCTTCAACTCAATAATTTTACTGCTCAATAATAAAATGTTTGTACTCTTTCCCTGTAAACTCTATTTCAAATCGTTTTTCAAAAATGCCAAACATGTAACTGAGTTTTCCGAGCCAATATTCATTAGTGAATGAGAGTGGGGTTATTTTCCTCAAAACAGGAACACAGGAATAGATAACAGGAAAAGAGGATGTCGAACAGGGTCTAGCTGGGGCACTGAAAGAGCTGAACCACTATTACAGTAAAAACCAGCTTAGGCCAAACCAAACAAAGACCCAAGTATGTGCCTTCCACCTTCGCAACTAACAGGCTTCCAGAAAGCTACAGGTAACATGGAACAGAGTGCTGCTGGAACATTGCCCAAACCAAAAATACCTCGGATTTACGGTAGACAGGGCCTTACCTACAAACAGCATTGCAGTAATACTAAATTAAAAGTAAGTGGGAGAAACAAAATTCTACGGAAAATAACAAGCAGTTCTTGGGATGCCAAACCAAGTGTTTCTTGGGGTGCCAAACCCCTGCCTAGTGTGGTACAAATCAGCACACGCCAGACATGGTTGTTGCAAGGAATGAGTCCTGCAGACTGATCACGGGATGTCTGAAACCCACCACCTTCGATAGAATTTACCACCTGGCTGATATCACTCCACCTGCAGTCTGAAAGAAAGCAGCAGCCTATAAGGAAAGATTTAAATCTTCAACTTGCGAAAGACACCTCCTTTATGGCCTACATCCTGTACATCAGAGGCTAAAGTCAAGGAAAAGCTTCCTACCATCCACTATAGACTTTCAAGAATATACCACCAAATCTAGCGTAGATATGAGAAGAAACTTAGTAATTTTAAATATTTTCTCTCCGTTTGTCCTTTCTCCTTACATTTTACCACATAAAAATCTTCCAATATGCCTTCTTCAAAAACGTATCATACATAAACAATTGATTGCGACATTTTAGTAATGTCAGTAGTTTCGTCAGGTTCTAGAGCAAATACAGGAGGGTTTTGTATTAGATTTAACAGAACTGATTTTATATTACGTGATATGGTTGAAATTCGACGAGAAACGAAATCTTTTGATAATGGTATTGTTTTTAAATTGTTACCATATTTTTCTCCATGCACGGTTGATTTAATGCTCAATCTCAATCTAATGATCAATTTAATTGCTGAACGAAGAATGGGGGATTCTCCAATTGTATGTTTCAAATTTTTCGCTATTAAATATGAAACTTCTACGGAAGGAAAGTAAAAACCTTAATACTGAATAAAAATAATAATACTGGAAGTGGCTAAAAATAGGTACCAACGAAAATGAAAATAATGACAATACAAGTGTGAATGATGGGCCATGGATGGAACATCTTATTAACTTAGAAAAACTGTGGATAAAAACCCAAACAACAATGAATACACTTTTTGTACTTCAAAAAATATCGAATGAAATGTGTTATCTAATAAAAAATTGAGAAAATATCAAGAAGAATTTATTAAGTATACGGACAACCCTTCTCAGGAATTATTGTATATGTTAAAAATACAGTTTGATTTTTCATACTTCCAGCCCGTCGTTTAAAAAAGGTTTTAGATTTATTTGCAAATTGTTTATGTTTACCTTCAAAATGTTGTTTTGGAATTCTCAGGTTTCAAACTTTAATTTGCTAATTTATCCGCGCAAATAACACAAAACGGACGCTCTTCCCATTAACAACGCAAAATGTAAATTCGTATTTAATAAACTATTCTTGATATTTTCTCAATTTTTTATTAGATAACACATTTCATACGATATTTTTTTATGTAGAAACAGTGCCACTGTACTAATTGTTGTTTGGGTTTTTCTAAGTTTATTTGACGTTTGTCCATCATTCACACTTGTATTGTCACACTGAATAGCGATAGGGAAATAGAGAATATCTCGCTGTGAATTAGGCGACCCCGAAATTTTCTTTCGCGACCCCCCGACGGGTCGCGACCCACGGTTTGCATTATTTTTTAAATTTAGTTTTTAGTTTGCATTTCTTTCTATTTGTATTGAATGAATAGTTGAGTGAAATGTTTCCAATTAAACTCAAATTAATGTGATAATAAAATAGAACCATACGCTAATAAAATTAGAATACGAGAAACATTCCTCGCTGAAAACTGACTGGGCAAACTTATTGCTTGAGTAAGAACAGAAATGTATCTTTCAACGGAATGACAAGCACTTAATTATTTCATAATAAACTGAACACAAATTAACTGAATAGTTCAGCAATGATTCAATAACGCGATAAAAAATGAAGTAGCTACACACTTTCGAGAAGAAAGTGTGTATCGTGAGTCAAAAGATTAAGTAGCCGATCTTAAAAAGAGCAGGAAGAATCGACAAAAGCGCATAAATCATTCTTTGTTTTGAGAGTGAGCTTGTAATAAAAAAAAAAATATGTGTAAAAGCAAGTAACAATGTTAAGGGTACTAAAGTTCAAAACGTAAGTGGTCTCGCTCTCGAGTTATTAAACTTTTGCTTAAAAATATTACTAAGAATTTATTATATTAAGAAATATAGGTTCCATTTGCTAAGGAGTGTACTGGGCATTGCATTATATCATATACAGGGTGTTTCATAAATGTCCGGCACAAATTCTAGGGCGTGTTCCAGAGACCAAAATCAGAAGAAAAGTCCTTATATGTGTCCGAAAACCCTCCCTAACTGAGGTACAGCCCTTAAAAGAGGGTGACCTCACACAACATTTTTGTTAATATCTCAGACGCAATTAATGATAATTGATTCATATTTTATGTGTATTCGTTACAGACGCCGAACTACCGTATGTTTATTTGCGTCTTGATATCCAACCAGTAGCGGTATATACGGGAAACGCCCTTTGTGTTTTTTCAAATATTTTTTCCATGTGCACATTTAGCAAATGCTTGTCTAGATGAAATTGTCCGCTATCAAAAACTACACTGAAAAGGTACACTTTGTTTCGATCACTCTAGGTAACAGTTTTCGAAAAATTATTCATTTTTGTTGGGAATGATTATTGGGAAAAAATATTGAAAACCCAGTCAAAGAAAACAAACAAAACTTTATTTCAGCTTTGAATTAGCACATACACGCAATAGTTAACTCACAATAGTTGTTCAAATTTCCGTCTCTCAACCCCAGCACAAGCTTCAGCACGTCGCAGTAATTATCTTCGAACACTTTAAAATTTGTTTACGGTAGCCTGAATGGTTGATTGCACATCCATTTTTCACACGATGCTGCAGTTCTGCGAGATCCGCCACGAAGTTTGATAAGTGAGCCCAAAAAAGAAGTCCAAAGGGTTCTTGTCAGGTGACCTTGCTGGCTTAGTAACTGTACCGCCTCGACCTATCATCCCTATTAGTCATTAGGTAGGGGAGATCTAGCTACTGCGCCAAAATGTGCAGATGCACCGTGGTAGCCTGAACCCCATTTGGCATCTAGTCAAAAGAGGCACACATCAGCAACCCTGCAACATACATCAGCAACCCTGGCATAATTTCTGTTAAAAAATGTAGATCAACTTCACCGGTCAAACGCCCTGATAGAATATAATAATGAAATTATATAAAATATTAATGTATATTAATACATCGCCAACAATACCACACCAAACATTAGAACTGTTGCTGATCACTAGACATCGGATTATATGCACTATCAACATGCCAAAATATGCATGCAAATATGCAGAAAAAATGGGCGAGATATGCATAAAATATGCAGAATCAAAATTCTAACTATTATTGAAATTTATTTATTTTTTACAATATACAGTAGTTTTTGTGACAATATATAATTAAATATTTTTTATATTTTGCGTCTGTAATGGACTCATAACAGCACTCATATACGTGCGGTTATGGCTCACCGAGTGCTGTTATGAGTTAATTTTTTCAAGGTTCACACTGAAATTCAGAGCTGTCAGTGTCAAATTTTTGGAGAGTTTTTAGGTTATGTGATGTGTGGAAATTGCGAATAACAAATTTAGTTAATTAATGGAAATAACAGCACTCAGCGAAACATTACCGCACGCATATGAGTGTTGCTGTGAGTCCATTACAGACGCAAAATAGAAAATTAGTGTACTAAAGGACGAATTCAGTAAGCGCGATTTTTCAGAACGCGTCCAAGTTTAGAAAACTCTTCGCTACGCTCGTCGTTTTCTAAACTTGGGCGCGTGCTGAAAAATCGTGCTTACTAAACTCGTCCTTTAGTATACTATTCTATATTTTTTAGAGCAAATTTGTGGACTGGGTCTGTTTGTCACTTAATATTAATTTGTAGGCTGAAAATGACCTCTTTACCCCAACTGCCGTTACTGGACAGAACTTGAAATTTGCCGCAACTTCTGCAAAAACCTCTTCAGGTAGATTTTGAGTGGCGCCTTTTATAAATGCATTTAGTTTCCTTATTCCTTCAAGACCTGGGTTTTTATAGAGAACAGCATTTAATTTGGCACGGACCTTTTCTGATAGTGAACTCGGAAGGTCGTTGCTCTGTTCAATCATTTTTCCAATCTTTCCAAGGGCTTACACAGAGTTGGGTTTTTAGTTTGTAGAGTCTTAATTGCGTCGGGAATATTGCTGAAATGTGTTACAATTAGAGTACAATATTTTCTTTGATTAAAGGAGCCTGTAACGCCAGCTGGCTTGAATTAATACACCTTTTCATCGTTATTTTCTTGTGCGCATGTGTCTATTTCCGCCATGTTCTACGTCAAAAAGTGTCCGAACTTTTTGGACCTATAACTAAATATGTGCCCGAAACTTTCATATTCTTGCCTCTCAAACTTGACCGATGCGCATGCGCTTAACGAAGCCTAAAACGGTCTATTACAATGGCTTCTGAACTGTCAAATTGACCAACTACTTCTTTTATGGCCTCAAAATTCTAAGCATAAAACAATATAGCTTTCAACCATGTTCCTCACCGCGTTAATATTGGTTCTGGAGGTAGTGTTAGGTTTGGTAGCCGCTCTTTATATTTTTGCACGCGCGATGGTGCTTTTAAAAACACTTTCTTTGTAGAGGAAATCAATATATTGACTAGTGCAAGCCAGTAGTCGGGTTGCCGGGTGTGAGGTGCTCGCATGGCACGTCACTGGCTGCGACCTGCCACCGTTCCCGCCTAAAGGTTGATTCCCATATCGGCGACACTTAGCTACGCGACGTCGTGCGACATCGCCTGTCAAAAAATGTTTACATTGTTTTAAATGGGAACGTCGCGTAGCCATAGTGAGAACATGCCCATTTAAGACAATGTAATTATAATTTGACAGGCGCTCTCGCGTGACGTCGCGCAGCTGAGTCTCGCGTATATGACAATCGGCCTTTATACAAAACACATTTAACGACTGAAACAAGCACTATAAATGAAAGAGTACTAAAATATGCAATAATGCTATAAAAATAGCGTTTTATGCATTTGCATATGCAAACATGCAAATGCATATAATCCGATGTCTACTGATCACCATCAAGCTCTCACCATAACTGTATGAGGATTTTTGTCCGCACAGCAATGCATATTATACAAATTCATAATTCCATCTCGTGCAAAGGTTCTTCACAAACAAAGGATCTTGGGCACAACCAAGCAGCAGCCATCTACTAAATGTTTGTCCATTAGGATAATCTGGTGGAGTCTTTTTTATTGCGGTACGGGAGCAACTGCTGTTCGTGAAGAACGCGCCAAACTTTCGTATGAGGTACTGCTATAGCAGCAGCATCTTTTCAAGTACTTGTGGCTGGATTTGCTTCAACAATCTCCAGGATCTGCTCTTCAACATTAAGATTGCGTCTTATTTGTCCCCTAAAGACATTTGGTTTGTGTTCGACCGTGTTCCCTACAACGACTACAGACGGCCTCAAAAGTTTTTCTATTTGGTATTCTTAAAATATTTGCAAAAGATCTTTTCGGTTGGCCGGTTGGCTATCAGGACGAAAATAAGCACAAGCGTTAGTTCTGTACCAGTAAGGAGTACACGCACGCATTTTGAATAAATTTTCATTAGTTGCGTCTGATCTATATTAGCAAAAATGTTGTGTGAGGTTATTTTAAGGACCTTTTAAGGGCTGTGCTTCAATTAGGAATAGGGATGTTTCAGATGCAGATTTTTTCACATCCGAGAATGCGGATGCGGATCTTGAGAAATTTTATAAGAAGCTATGTGGGTGGAGAATTATAATAATAAGATAATTATAATAATTTTAGACAGAGTAATCAAAGTTAAAAATTAGAGCATTATATTTAATATAAAGTAATATTGCTGCCTTTTCGAAGTCAGGTCTGTTACGCAGAGGCACATAAATTAAACCCGCGTTACTGAACAATTGTTCGCTAGGAACACTGGCTGGTGGTGTCGATAAAAATCTGCGTGCTATTGGTGATAATAGTTTAAATTGTTGTCGTTGAACGCGCCACCATTTACGAGCATTCTCGTCTAGATTGGCCCTTTTTTTAATACGGTATAAATTCTTTTTTTAGCACAGTTTCAGCGCTACCATTTTCTAGTGTTTCTTGACTCTCGTCTTCACTTGACAAATCCAACATCATAGCAAGATGGTCCTTTAAGCATGGCTCTCTTACCAAACCGGACGTCCCTGGTCCTAGTTGTACCGTGTTTTTTTCCGAGGAATCTGTCATTCTCATTCTTACAGCCCCTACATAATTAAAAGAACCGTCATTTTGATTATTTCTCATTCTCATCATAAAATGACTTCTCTAATCTTCCTTTAATCTTCCTTTAATCTTCCTTTAATCTTCCTCAGTTCCTGGTGTGAAAAAACTTGTGTTTATAGCGATTGTCTAAGTAGGTGGATTATGCTTTCAGAATCGTGACGGTCTGTCGAATTGAATCAAAATATTGTGATCTTGTTAAACAATCAACTTTTTTTCAAGCATTTGAATTATTGGAATTACAGATGAACTAAGGGCATGAGAGCTGGTTTGTTCCCGCGTGGCTTCCTCAAAAGGTTTCAATAACTCAATGATTTTCCACTCTTCGTTGTAAAGACGTAAAGACTTAGGGCATCCTTTACCTTAAAAAAACGCTCGAACATGTAAAATGATTTAGTCTGTCCTCAATTGCTTGTGTAGTTGCTTCTGAGCTATTGTGGAATGAGTGCAATCTTAATCCCTTTAAAACCCTATAGAAACGAAAATTTAAATTATTGCGATTAAGACTACAATAAAAATAAAATTTGCATGAACATCCGCAATGATTATTGCGGAAGGAGATGCAAATATTCGTAGCATCCCTAGTTGGAAGGAAAGAAGTTGGAGGAAGCGTTTTCCGAGACATTTGTTTTTTTATAATTGTGGTTTGGGTGAAGCTCTACCAGCCTGCGTGTGAGGCTCTCACTCACTAAACCCCTTCTTCCACTTGGCTATAGAGACCAGCACCCCGTTATCGCTTGCGCATTCCTTCAGGGTGGGCAGCCCAGACAGTTGTTACCGCCCTAGTTTTTTGAGAGTTTCGATTTTGCTTCTACTCTTGAGATTTTGCTAGGTGGCTGCCTGGGCAGCGCGTTATTCGGCCTCTTTCTGGCTGATAATGCTAATGATGAAGTTGGAGATTGCTTTCCAGTGGGGTTGGTCTATTAGCATTTTCCAAACGCAGTTGCCAGGGATCAGTTCTCCTATTTCTGAAGTTGCTGGATATCACCCAGGCAGCTTCTGTGGACACGGTACGGTATGCGCTGATAATCCGAAGCATAGTCCGCCTTGCCACCTTCTGGAGAATGTTTTTGTTTCTCTGAATTTAAACTGCATCCAGAAAGCTGATCATCAGCTTTGTGGCTGCGGAATCTGCTTTCTTGGCGACCCAGTTGACGTGCGCCGTCATGTTCATATTTATGCCCAGTTGGACTCCGAGGTATTTCACGGATTCCTGTGATGGGATTCTCGCTCCCATGATTTCTATGGTCATTTTGGTCAGTTTGCGCCGCCCGACCAGTATTACCAGTTCTGTCTTGTGGGGCGTCAATTTCAGTTGTTTTGACTTCACCCAGCGATGAACCTGGTCCAGTGCCTCGTTTATGTTCGTTTCCAGTGCCTCTTTGGTCCCGGCTGTGGCAACCATTCCCAGGTCGTCTGCGAATCCAACCAGCGTGATCCCTTGTGGCATTAGGATATCTAGGACGCCGTCGTAAAGGATGTTTCATAGAGTGGGGCCCAGTACTGATCCCTGGGGTACCACGCACGTCACCTCGTACTCTTTGTTGTCGTCAAGGATGAGTTTCCAGTCTGACAGGTAGTTCTGGATCACTTTCAGGAGGTAGCTTGGGAATTTTTCCCTTTTTTTGATTGCCTCCACTATGCCGTCCCATGTTGCCAAGTTGAAGGCATTTTGGACGTCTAGCGTCACCAGCGCACAGAGTTTTCTAGTGTGGTAGGTTCCGGTGTTGGCCTCATGGGCCAGCCTTTTGACCTCGAGTAACTCATCCACCGTGCTTCTTTTCTTTCGAAAGCCGTACTGGTGGTCAGATAGCCCTCTCCGGCTTCCAGCGCGTTTATCCGTGCCAGCAACAGGTGCTCATAGAGTTTGGCCAGGGAGCTTATAAGACATAAAGGGCGGTAGCTTTTCGCGAGGGTAGAGTCTTTTTGCTTCTTTTCTATCGGGGCCAGTCGCGAGCTTTTCCACTGCCAGGGGACGATCCCCTCTGTCAGTAACTTGTTCATGACTCTGTTGATGAACTCTGGATAGGTTGCTGTTGCGATCTGTATCTGTTTTGCGGAGAACCCGTCTGGTCCGGGAGCTTTTTTCGCCTTTAGTTTTTTAGCTGCGGTTAATAGTTCTTCTTCCTCAAACCTAGGGATATCTGCTTCAGAAACTCGTGGGTATACCCATTTTATTTTTTCCCGTTGCGGGAATAGAGTTTTTACGATTTCTTTTTTCTCTTTAAGGCTCATCTGGAGCTAGAAGCTTCTTCGTGACGATTTTGCACCCCATGCCCCAAAGGTCGCTGTCAACTTGTGCGGTTAGCTGTCTCCACGCTTCCGTTTTAGCGGTCTTTATTACCGTTTTTGGGTGTCTTTTGGCTACCTTGTAGTTCTTCTGGTGTAGTTCTTTCCTTTGTTAAGTCTCGGGCGTTGTTTCGCACTGCGATCCTCTTTTTGCGGATGGTTTCTCTCCTTGCTACAGCCACCTCCTCCGTCCACCAGTAAATAGGTTTGCAGTTTTGCGCCGTAGCTTATCTGTTGTTCTTATTGGCTTGTTTGAGTGCTTCTTGCAGTATTTGTATGCACTTGTCTGCGTTACATGCGTCGTCACCTCCCTTTTCTATGAGCGTTTTCAGAGCTTGCATGCAATCTGCAATCTTTTTCCCGCTAAGGTTACACATCTTCAGTTTCTTTGTTTTGGGAGTTCTCTCGTTTGCCTGCCCGACCTTGAATGTGATGTACTGATGGTAGCTTATGGACCCTTCGTCTCTGACCCGCCAATCGGTGATGGTAATTTTACATTCGGAGTCATTTATAGGAACTTTTCTTATTATTTTGGCCTCTAAAACTAGAATTTCTGCCGTACACTTCTGAAACACCCTTTATACCAAAACACTACAGAGACAATAGATTATTAAAAATACAATAGCATTAAATAAATTATATTAGTCTACTATAATCAGACAAACCAAAGTAATTAAGCTTACACAGGTTTTATATCACCTTACGTTTCCATTCTAATGACATACAAACGAAATTACTTTCCGAACAGGACAGACAGAGTCTGACAGAGTCTATGCAAAAAATAAGCAAAACTACATATAAATGATAGGATAGAAAAGTTGGCATAGAAAAGATTGGATAAGTAATATTTCTCAGTCAAACTATTTAAAGGAAGACCTCCATTTATAGTCCTCAAATAAAAATTTGTCGGTGTTTTTTTTGTATTGTGCAAAAGAAGTTAAGGACAAAATGGAAAAATAAACTTTATTCAGCATTATTTGACCTTTATTAATAGAACTCAATCAATAGCGTTAAAATTGATAATAGGTACATGAAATGAAATAAAAAGCCTTATCGAAGATTTAATGTGTTATGACATAATAAATACAAGAATGTAATATCCAGGTTTTAATATAAATATAGCGTGCACAGTAAAAATCCACCTAAATTAGTTTTTTTTATTGGCAAGTATAAATTGTTTGTGAATTGATTTTAATAGTTTACTAGATTAAAAGTTGATTTAGACAATTTGTATCAGCTAACTAATGGACGTAACCGCAACATGGATTAAGCTTCCTTTTCCAACAAAAATAATTGCCCGAAATTGATCCACCTTCTAAATTTATCTATTGTTTGCAAATAAAGGGATCTAGTTTAAGGATTGATTAATGGTTGAGTTCGTATTTTAAGTTCAACTTTCAACGGACGTATGTTTTCAATGCCTTGTAAATAATCATTGTTGCCTTATAATGAGCTTATAATTTACAACTGAATGGGCAATAAATTTAAATAAGACAATTCTTGAACGTGTTATTAAAAATTATATATTACTCAATAACATACTTGTGAATAATTTCTGTAATTGTAGGATGTTTGTTATTCAATCTTAATATTAATTAAAAATGTTTGCGTTAAAAATGCCATATTAGAAGTAATCTTAAATAAAAATTAAAAAAATCTTGTGAAAAACTTCATCAACTTTGTAATAAGCTATAATAATTTACGCATTTGCCTTTAAAAAAAATATAAGATATGAACACAGATATATTCTTAAAATGTTTCTAATAAGTTCAACTTAAATGTAAAATACGTTTTATGTACCTTTGAGATGTTAGCAATAAAATTTTAATTCATTTTTTCTCACAAAAAGAGCAAACAAATGTACCTGCTTTTAATTACGCGTTTCATCCTCCCCAGTCAGTAACTGTTCTCTTTTTCCCATTTAAATAAAAAATACACTCAAAATAAAATAAACGAGAAAACAAGCTAATGTTCCAGAAAGATATAAAATAAAAACCTCGGAATTTCTTTTGTTGTCAGTCACCCATTACAACAAAAAAAAAAACGCAAATTAAATTCTTACTATTTCACCAAAATTTATTACTAGAGATTTTTATTTTTAGAATCGCTTTTATAAAATATTTTTAGAACTTTTTTCGCCTAGCTTTTTGGACTCCTCTGATCTTTTTAAATAATCGAATTGTTAGTCCTTCAAGCATACATTTTCGGTTCGTCGGTTTTTCATGTATTTTCTCGTTGGAATGCTCAAAAGTTCGACGTTCCACGACAGAAATTACGTTTTATTTTTTCACCAAAGCTTTTCAAATATCGATCTCAATTTAGATCTTAATTAATCAGTTAATCGACAGGCCAATCCATCAAGATATTCTTTAATGATTTCTTTATTATTATGTCAAAAGTAATTTAACACTTTCAATTAAACTACATCGATTATGTATCGTATCTTCAACTTACTAATTGAACGTAAATTAATCCGAAATAATTAAGATTTATGTCTTAATTTTAGAACGTTAACACCAAGAGAAAGAATATTTTTATAACAAAAAATCAATTAATTTAGCAAAGTATATTTTTCTATTAATTTAAGTTAAAGTTTCTCTTCTTGTACAAAAGTTTGTTTTTACATGTTAATGATGTATGTTGAAAGCTGAGCAGTTGAATAGAACGTGGAAAAAGGTTTTCTCCTTCTGGGTGTAAGTAGACTTGTTAAAATAGAATTTCTTAAGGGATCGTTAGGGCTTGAAAGATTTTTTTGGCTTGTTTGTACAATTTGGCGTAAGTGTATGCAGCGATAGAAAATATCATTCAACAAGAGAGAAAATATGCAAGGAAAGTGATTTTTCAAAAACGCAAAAGCAAAAGAAATACAATACTATATATATACAGTATTTCAGCGATTTGTCGAAGTCTCCTTGTAAGTAGTAGGGGTGATGATTATCTATTGCATAGTAAATGTAACAAAAGGCTACATATAACAATATTTTGCTGTACAATTTATTTAAAAAACTCATCAACAACTCACATTTTTCAAAGTTTTATTGAAACAGAGAATTTGAAGAAATGCAAATAAAGCTGCAAATTCAAATAATGAAAGGTATATAAATAATACAGTTATTCTGGTCAGCGTCTGTTTTCCCATGTGAGGGGCGGCTGCTTCGATAGCACTAAGACTTACAATCTTAGTTCTAATCTCGCAAAGTATTACCTACTTTGCCCAGTCTAATGATTAGACAGTCGTTATGGTAAGTCTATTTAATATAGAAACTACTTCAGGTAGTACTTCGATAGAGGAATCCACCGTCACGACCAGTGACGCAAGCGGGTCGAAGGGTTCTGGAGAGCCTGCACTACAACGTGAGGGGAAATCGGAGTCCCCTGAAAATCATAAACTCAAGACAAATCGCCGTTACTGGTTTGGAACTCTAAATGTGCAATCACTTCTTAAAGTGGAAAAACTCAAAGTGATAACGAAAGCCTCCCATAGCATACCGTGATATTAAGGTCATGGCCATTCAGCAAATACGGTACAGAGACCAATTTGAAAGTGGGCAATACAGGATAGACAAAAGGAAACCAGCGATCAGAGTAAATAATACCAAATCCCTACCACTTCTTGGAACAGCGTTTATAGTAGACAAGTGCTTAACACTAAACCTACCGACAGTTCTTGTATACCTATTTCCTACCGCGCTCGGTCAAATTGACCGGTAATTATAAAAGCTATCGATTTTAGTATCCAATGCAGATAATGGTTGATTTATTGCTAAATGTTTATAAAATGAAGAATTTTCATGAAATTTTGTGCAAATTTCAATTAAAGTTCAAATTATAAAAAAAAAAGTTCAATTATAAACCTAAAAAACAAAAATTGCATGTTTCCCACATGAGAAACCGAACAAAATATTTCTGTATTTCACAAATTATTCATAAAAATAACTTTTATACGCAATGTTATGTATACATACGTATTTATATACTATAATACTACATGTACATTAGGGTGGAGCGAAATATTTTTTTTGGGTTGTGAGTGATCTAATAGTGAAAAATCGGTGCCTTTTAGACTCAAATTAATGCATGCTAAATATTATTTGATTTGATTTATAGTAATAGCCACCGCAACGTTATTAAATTTTTGAAAAAATATGGTTTTTAGACTAATTGAAATTTTAATTCCCAAAAATTATTATAACTACAGTTTATTCTCTATACAAAACAAACAAAAATGCATGATCTTAAGTTTATAATATGAAAGAAGGGGAGTGAGGGAGGCGAAGGAAGGGACAATTAGAACACTTGTCGCGTCGTCAGTGGACTATTGGTTTTTGCTCGAATTAGACTTGTGCTAATTATTTAACAAGTAACCTAACGTCAATTTTGTTGCGTAAAAAAACAATGAACATGAAGTGTCTTTAAATGTCCTATTTTTGGTGATATTTGTGAGATAAAAGACAATAGATGTAGTTTGTGAGATAAAAGACAATGTATGTTGAAGATGTAATAAAATACTATGAATGGACAAGACATCAACTAAAGTTGCAATTGGAAACTGCAAAAGAGCCCTCATTTTGAGAAATAGCAGATATAGTGACATTCAGAATTGAAAATATATGGCAAACTGCATCTATTCCGATAGTAACACCAACAAGGGTCATACAGATGTTAAAAGCATACCATTTAAAATGCAAAAACCTACTCAAGTCTGTCAAAAGGCTCTTTCTGAAGAAGTTAGAAAGTTTTCGACCAAGTGGTAAGGTACTTTTTGATATTGCAGCATACAAGCGTAAAGATTTCCCTCAATGTATCTGTCGTAAGGATAAAAAGGTTCCCAAACAAGAACATACTTTTTAATTGATCAAAGAACCTCTCAAAGTATGATAATAATTGGAATCGACGTAAGTGTTACGAAGAAGTTGCAAAGAGAAACCAGACGAGAAAACCGCCCAACTATAGCCTTAAATACTTCGTTATCTGTGTTAGAAGTTATTACTTCTCCGGTATCCCTATCGTCAGCGTCTGAAAGTCGTAGTAGTTCAGAAAGAAAAGAAACTTTTTTTTTCGGAATGCTTTTGTTTATGGTGTTAGTGGAATTATCTGAACTACTACGACTTTCTAACTAATGACTAACTCTAATTAGTAGTACTAACTTCTATAACAGATAACGAAATATTTAAGGCTGTAGTTGGGCGGTCGATTTTCCTACGTTATTTCAAGACCTGCGACAGGAATGGAGTATCAGATAGAGCAGCAGTAGCGATTGCGTCGTCTAATTTATTCGACATTAAATCTGACATCGAGGGCATTAACAGACATAAAGTATGAAGAGAGAGAACTAAAACTAGATAAAAGTTAATGAAGGAGATCCCAAAACTGACTGCTTTGTATTTTGATGGGAGAAAAGATAAAACGTTGAAGGTTATTAAAAAAAGGTGGTAAATGCTACAGGACTATGACAGTTGAGGAGCACATCTCACTAATTCAAGAGCTGGGATCTATTTAAATGGGGTACGTAATACTTAACGTTGGTTCAGCTAAAGGAATAGAAACTGCGATGACAATGTTTCTATCACATGAAGGAGTTCCCCAACATCATCTTTTGGCAATCGGTTGTGATGGTACCAATGTAAATACTGGCAGGTATGGGGGTGTTATAAGACAGCTTGATAAAAGGCTACGAAAACCACTTCAGTGGATAATTTGTTTACTTCACATGAACGAACTTCCTTTGAGTCACTTGATTTTTCATCTTGGCGGGGAGGGGACACTTCGGGGCTTACACTGGGACATTGGGGAAAGCACTCGAGACTTGTGAACAATTGCCTGTTAAAAAATGTCAGCACATTGAAGAAGAATTGCTTCCAGAAATGGCTCAAGATTTAAGTATAGATCAACAGTACCTGCACAAGATTGTCTCAGTGGTACTTGCAGGTGATTTTTCAGAAGATTTGGCAAACAAATCTCCAGGTGAAATGTCACATGCCCGTTGGCTTACACGTGCCAACCGAATACTACGACTTTATATAACAACAGAGACACCATCAGAAAACTTGACAACTTTGGCTAAATTTGTTGTAAAATTTTACCATCATGCAAGAACATTTTAACATAATTTAGGCCTCCAGGTATCTGCCAGTAAATCTAAAAATGTTTATTGATTCTGTGATTCAACGAAATGGCTATTTTGCACATCCCGAGAGCATGCTCCTTGCAATGATAACTGATGATAGAAAGCACATTCGAGAACTGGTAGCCCGGCGCATATTAGAAGCACGCAGGATGCCAACACCTAGAATGTTTGAAGTGCCGCCTATAAATTTCAATGCTTCAATATATATATATATATATATATATATATATATATATATATATATATATATATATATATATATATATATGTTGTATTTGAGGTTTTCGCGGATAGATACCTGTGTTGTATTGTTTTCTCGGGGATTCCGCGTTGATGCTGAGGGTTGGCTCTGAAAAGAACGGGATTCTCGACGTTTCGGCGAACTAACATTCGCCATTCTCAAGAGATATATGCGTCCGTGCGGGTCAACCGTTAGACGCATACTGAGAGCTCGTTCGTGCGATGCGACTACTTATAGCTGTCTGGCTTCGGGTCATGCGCGTTGTGTGCGGTGCTTCGGTTCGGTTGTTTGTTTGTCTTGTTGGTCGTACATGAGTCTGGGGTGTCTGGGATTGCATTTTGAGGGTGGATATGATCGGTCGCCATGCTGGGGGCAGTCTCAAGGAATCGTCTCTCGTGTTCATGCAGTAGTCTCGTTTTTCTATCTCTATGGCTTCTCTGTATACTCGTGACATTTCGTGGCTAATCTGTGCAACAGTCCTTGAATTTCTAAAGTCCATCCAGTGACCGGTGTTTGTGTGTTGGACAAGTGCCGATGAAACTTTGTCTCTGTGTCTGGTTGAAACTACATGTTCTTGAATCCTAGCAGATATTTTTCTATTGGTACGTCCAATGTAGGTTTGTTCACATGTTCCGCAAGGTATTTCGTAAATTCCATGGGATTCTAACGGGATGGTGTCTTTAACGCTGCGTAGCATGGAGGATATTTTCTGGTTAGGTTTGAAAATGGTGTCGATGTTGTGTCTTTTAAGTATTCTGGCGATTTTGTCAGTTGATCCATGAACATATGGTAGGTATGCTGTGCTAACGGGTTTCTGGCGCTCTTCAGTTCTTTGGCTACTGTTCTCTGTACGACGGAAAGCTCTGGATATTAAGCTGTTTGGATATCCATTTGAAGAAAGAGCTTCTCGTAAGTTCCTCAATTCTTTCGGTAAGTTAAGCTGGTCGGCTAGTCTTTTGGATCGAGTGGTAAGAGTGTTGACTACAGATGCTAGTTGTTTGGGATGATGGTGCGAAGAAGCGTTCAGATATCTGTCTGTGTGGGTTGGTTTCCGGTACACAGTGTGGCTCAATGTGCCGTCAGGTTTCTTCTGTACCAAAACATCCAAGAAAGGCAGTTGTTGATGCTTTTCTATCTCCATTGTGAATTTAATTTGGTCGTGTTGGGAGTTAAGATGGGTAAGGAATTTGTTCAGCTCTGTTCTGCCGTGGGGCCAGATTACAAATGTGTCGTCAACATATCTTAACCAGAGTGTAGGTTTAAGTGTGGCTGATGAGATTGCCTTTTCCTCAAAATCTGTAAGAAATATGTTGGCTATTACTGGGGATAGAGGTGAACCCATTGGTGCTCCTAGGACTTGTTTGTATATTTGGCCATCGTACCTAAAGTATGTATTCTTTAAACAATGTTCTGCCAGATCTGATACATACTTTTCTGGTTTTAATTTTGATCTTATGATGTTTAAGGCCTCAGGGACCGGTACTTTTGTGAATAAAGATACAATGTCAAAGCTCACAAGGAGGTGGCCGGGCTGGAGTTGGTGATTTTTCAGTATGTCTATGAAGTGTTCAGCATTGCGGACATAGGAATCACCATCTTCTGCGTATGGTTGTAAACATTTTGCTAAATGTTTCGCAAGAAGTTGGACCGGTGAACCAATGGAGCTTACTATTGGTCGTAGTGGGGCTCCATCTTTGTGGATCTTTGGTAAACCATATATCTTGGGACACCGTGAAGATTTCTCCCTTGGTATAAGATATTTCATTGATTCCTTGTCAATGCTAGAGCTTAGGATCTTTTGTCTGGTAGTTTTCTCAAGATAGGTTGTGGGGTCCGTTGTACTGGGTAGATAAGCCGGATCATCTAAGATTGTGGTCATTTTTTGTTTATAGTCAGCACTGTTCATGACTACAGAGCAATTTCCCTTGTCAGCTGGTAGAACCACAATGCTGTTGTTTTCTCTTAGTACCTTGAGGGCTTTGAATTCCTCGTATGAAATGTTTCTTGTCGGTGGTTTGGCAGATCTTAAAATGTGGCATGTTTCCTGTCTTATTGTCTCGGCTAATGTGGCAGGGAGTTGTGAAATAGCAGTCTCGACACCAGTGATTATGTCTTCTTTGGGAAGCCGAGTTGGTGCTATTGCAAAGTTAAAACCCTTGGCCAGTACGGTTTTGGTAGGTTCGTCTAGGGGCTGGTCTGAAAGATTGTAAACCACTTTGTCGATGTTAAGTGGTTCTTTCTGTCTATTGGTAATTAATAATCTATTTTGTTCGGCTCTGTTGTTGGATATTAAGTCTATCTGTTGCCAGACGAGAGGGTGTAGCGTAGTGGTTAGAGCTATGTGGGTTGTCAGGATATTTTGACTGATGCTGTCAAGTTTCTGTAGTTTGGTTTGAATTTCGTCCCGAAGCAAAGCTTGGCTTGCGTTGTGTATCAGAAAAGTATGTATCAGATCTGGCAGAACATTGTTTAAAGAATACATACTTTAGGTACGATGGCCAAATATACAAACAAGTCCTAGGAGCACCAATGGGTTCACCTCTATCCCCAGTAATAGCCAACATATTTCTTACAGATTTTGAGGAAAAGGCAATCTCATCAGCCACACTTAAACCTACACTCTGGTTAAGATATGTTGACGACACATTTGTAATCTGGCCCCACGGCAGACCAGAGCTGGACAAATTCCTTACCCATCTTAACTCCCAACACGACCAAATTAAATTCACAATGGAGATAGAAAAGCATCAACAACTGCCTTTCTTGGATGTTTTGGTACAGAAGAAACCTGACGGCACATTGAGCCACACTGTGTACCGGAAACCAACCCACACAGACAGATATCTGAACGCTTCTTCGCACCATCATCCCAAGCAACTAGCATCTGTAGTCAACACTCTTACCACTCGATCCAAAAGACTAGCCGACCAGCGTAACTTACCGAAAGAATTGAGGAACTTACGAGAAGCTCTTTCTTCAAATGGATATCCAAACAGCTTAATATCCAGAGCTTTCCGTCGTACAAAGAACAGTAGCCAAAGAACTGAAGAGCGCCAGAAACCCGTTAGCACAGCATACCTACCATATGTTCATGGATCAACTGACAAAATCGCCAGAATACTTAAAAGACACAACATCGACACCATTTTCAAACCTAACCAGAAAATATACTCCATGCTACGCAGCGTTAAAGACACCATCCCGTTAGAATCCCATGGAATTTACGAAATACCTTGCGGAACATGTGAACAAACCTACATTGGACGTACCAATAGAAAAATATCTGCTAGGATTCAAGAACATGTAGTTTCAACCAGACACAGAGACAAAGTTTCATCGGCACTTGTCCAACACACAAACACCGGTCACTGGATGGACTTTAGAAATTCAAGGACTGTTGCACAGATTAGCCACGAAATTTCACCAGTATACAGAGAAGCCATAGAGATAGAAAAACGAGACTACTGCATGAACACGAGAGACGATTCCTTGAGACTGCCCCCAGCATGGCGACCGATCATATCCACCCTCAAAATGCAATCCCAGACACCCCAGACTCATGTACGACCAACAAGACAAACAAACAACCGAACCGAAGCACCGCACACAACGCGCATGACCCGAAGCCAGACAGCTATAAGTAGTCGCATCGCACGAACGAGCTCTCAGTATGCGTCTAACGGTTGACCCGCACGGACGCATATATCTCTTGAGAATGGCGAATGTTAGTTCGCCGAAACGTCGAGAATCCGGTTCTTTTCAGAGCCAACCCTCAGCATCAACGCGGAATCCCCGAGAAAACAATACAACACATATATATATATATATATATATATATATATATATATATATATATATATATATATATATATATATATATATATATATATATATATATATATATATAGATTTAATAAATTGGCAAGAAATATTAAGTGAACCACAGATTATGAAAAACTTGCCTGACCAAGAAATTCAGTCTATCGTTAAATCAGGTGGTGAGGGTAAAGTATTGTTTTTAAGGCTTCCATGCCTTACTCAAGCTGTTGAACGGGGCTGTAAATTTGTCGACGTTAGCTGCCACTTCTCAATGCACAAAAAAGTCACGATTAGGTGCAATAAAAGCCAAATTGAAATCACGGAACGAAATTGCTAAATTTAAGACAAAAGGAGATTTTCGAGCAAATTAATTGTTTTATTTTTAATATTTTTAGAAAAAAAATTGTTGTATTTTTGATTAAAGGTGATCATTTATCACCCAGTTATCATTAAATTAAGCTTAATATTTGGCCATAACTGTACTAGACTTTTATCATTAAATTTAAATTTTTGAGGTCAGTGCGGAGGCAGAAGATATTCATCAAATTAATTCAAAAGTTATATTTATTTTAATTTTAATATAATGCACCAATCACCCCCTATTACAACTTTAAATCTCGAAAAAAATATTTTTGCATATATCCGTGCTCCACCTTAATGTACATACCTTATTCAACTTACAACTCAACCTTACAAATGTTACAAATTATTTTAGTTTTTCAAATTATTATTATTTTAGTCTGAAATGTACATTTGCCGCGAACAAATTTTTCGCACTTCGAACAGATTTTTGTTTAGTTATAATCTTTACAAAAACTCATTTGACAAGTTTTTCTTGACAACTTTCTTAAATCTGAACTTATGGTCACTGTTGGTAAAAGTATTTTTTCTCGAGATTTTTCATACGTTTCGCCGAGCTCTGAAGCTAACTGGAATAGAAATTCCTCCCTCGAACTATTATCACCTGTTGTTTCTTTGTACAAAATCCAAGCATTTATTCCAGCTAGGTCCAAAATGTTAAAAAATACCTGAAGTGTCCACCTACAACTTTTCGACTTGTAACGCAGTATTTGTTGCCACCTGATCTGCCACATATACACCAAATTTTGTACTTTTTCCAAGTGGAGTTGAACATTCCCTCCTTTCATCCTTTGCCAAATAGGGAAACCCATTTATTATATACTTGCTATTGACGTCAGACGCTAACCAGAACTGTATTCCAAATTTGTCTGTTTTGTTTGGCATATACTGTGTAAATCTACACCTAGTCTTCGACGAAAACAACTGCTCATGAATAGCAATATATGCACCAGGTTTATAACAATTTTGTGATTTCTCAATAAATTGATCCCATATTGTAGATATCATAGCAAACTTATTGGTTTGTAAGCGCTGGCTTCTTTCGCTGTTCTTATCAAATCGTATGCTCTTCTAAATTCGATAAAGTCGTATCTGCTCATTGTTTTCGAAAAAAAAGCGGGTCCCCAATTTTTATTCCACAAATATGAGAGATCCCATTTTTTTCCCTCATATGCGCCGCGAGCATATACATACATACATATGGCCATAAGCCCCTTGTGGGGTATAGGCCGCTCCAATCTGGAGCTCTTTGATCCTTTTGTTGCGGTGGATCAGTCCGCGTAATCTATTTTCCATTCATAGCTTCGTGTGTGTTTTTGTTTCTTGTACTATTTTCTTCCATTCCTTCCTGTCTTTCACCTTCTTCTTCCATTCTGTGACTTCCATTATTCTCATACCTTCGTGTATTATGGTATATGGTCCTGCCATCTTATTTTCGGCCTTCCTCTTGGTCTACTGCGTGGTGGTTTCCAGTTTGTGATTCTCTTCGTCATGGAGTCTTGGGTTGTTCTTTGAATATGGCCATACCAGCTGAGCCTTCATGCTTTTTTGAATTTCACTATGTCTTCCTGTTCTAGGATATTTTTTATTTCTTCATTTCTTAGTGGTCTGTGTTCTTGCCCTTGTGTTTTCTTTGGGCCAAGTGTTCTTCTTATAATTCTTCTTTCCAGTATTCTCTTTCTTTCTTCATCCCTCTTGGTCAGGCACATTGTCTCTGCTGCGTATATTATTACTGCTCTAATGCTGGTTTTGTAGATTTTTATTTTCGTGCTTCTGCTGAGGTTTTTGTCCTTGAGTAACTTATGGTATTTCCAGAAAGCCATTTTTCCTGCCTTTATTCTTTCGCTAATTTCGATACTTCTGTCGTTGCTTCCGTTTACTGTGACTCCTAGGTATTTGTAGCTGTTTACCCGTTGGAATGTGTACTGTGCTATTTGTATCTGTGTTTGTTGGTCCTCTTCTTGCGTACGTGCACTATGTATGTACTTTGTTTTCTTTTCATTGATAGTTAATCCTCTTAAATGTGCCTCTTTGATGATTGTTACTATAGCTTTGTCTAGGTTCTTTTTGCTTGCTGCTATCAGTGCAAGGTCATCTGCGTAACCAATTATTTGTGTTTCGTTTCGCATTAATGATTTGTTGTTGTTACTTTACTTATTTTGCCTTCTAGCGCGAAGTTAAAAACTACTGTTGATAGTCCGTCTCCCTGTCTTACTCCTTTTCCTATGCTCACCTTATTTGTTTTGTCGTCTCCTATGATAACCTCTGCTGTAGAGTTGTTCATAGTCATTTTTGTTAGGTTTATCAGCTTGTTCGGTATTCTTATTTCTTCCATTTCTTTTATTAGTTGTTGTCTTTTTGCGCTGTCAAACGCTTGTTTGAAGTCTATAAATAGGATATACAGTTCCATTCCTAATTCGTAGCTTTTTTCTATGATTTGTGTCTATACATGAATGGCGTCTATTGTCGATTTTCCTCTTCTGAACACGTTCTGGTATGGGCCTATCTTGGATTCTTGTGCTGTGTTAGTCTGTTCCTTACCAGTTCTGTTAGTATTTTGTAGGTTGTATTTAGTAACATTATAGGTCTGTAATTCACACATTGCGTTGTGTCTCCGTTCTTGTATATTGGTGCTATTTGTCCGTTCTTCCATTCCGTGGGCATTTTTTCTTCCTTCCATATTTTGTTTATTAGGCCATGTATTCTCTGGGTTAGCACTGCTCCTACCTCTTTTATCAGTTTGTTATTTATTTCATCTGGTCCTGCTGTTTTGTGTAGTTTTAGCTTTTTTATCGTTTGCGTGAGTTCTTCGTTGTTAGGTGGTTCCTCGTCTTCCGTACTGGTTACTTCTACCTCATCATCTGTTTGTGTTTCCTGGTATATTTTCGTGAAGTGTTCTTCTCATACCTGTTTCCTGATTTTAGTGGCAGGCTTTCTTTTGTCGTTCCATCGTTTGATATATTCGTATAATTTCCTGTTGTCCTTGCTGTTTGCTTCTATTTGCTGTAGTTCTTTGTCTAGCCAGATTATTTTTTTCTTTTTGTAGTGTTTCTTCGCTTCGTGTTGTGCTAATCTATATTATTGAAGGTCTTCTTCTTTTTGTGTATTTATCCATGTCTTCCTTTTTAGATATTTTATTGAGCTTTTCTCCTGGCACTCTTCGTCGAAACATTGTTTTGTCGATTTGTTTTTTTCCCGACATATTATCTGCTCCGTCGTTTCTATTATGATGTTCTTTATTCTGCTCCAGTCTTCTTCTATTGTTGTTGTTTTTTCGTCCGCGAGTTTGTGCTAAATTGCAGAACTATATTCATTTTCTGTCTTTTCATTATGTAGTTTCTTTAGGTTCCATTTCCTTCCTCTTTCTGCCTTTTTGTTATTCCGGATAAAAATTTCTTTCATCTTTGCTATTACCAGCACATGTTCTGTGTCCGCGTTGGCTCCTCTGTACGATATAACGTCTTGTATTGTTTTCTTCCATTTCTTTGAGGTGAGCATGAGGTCTATTTGGTTTCCATACGTTCTTCCTGGTATCATCCATGTTATTTTATGTTCTCTCTTGTGTTCGAATGTTGTGCTTGCTACAAATGTGTCTGTTGCTGCTGCTACGTTGCATATTCGTGAGACGTTATCGTTTGTTTTGTCGTGTATTGTTTCTTTTCCTGCAATGTCCTCCTACAATGTCCCCTACAATGTTGGCTCCTCTGTACGATATAACGTCTTGTATTGTTTTCTTCCATTTCTTTGAGATGAGCATGTGGTCTATTTGGTTTACATCCATTCTTCCTGGTATCACCCATGTTATTATATGTTCTCTCTTGTGTTTGAATGTTGTGCTTGCTACAAATGTGTTTGTTGCTGCTGCTAGGTTGCATATTCGTGAGCCGTTATCGTTTGTTTTGTCGTGTATTGTTTCTTTTCCTGCAATGTCTCGGTTTTGTTCTTCTTTCCCGATTTTCCCATTAAAGTCGCCGATTATAATTAGAATATCGTTTCTGGATATTTCCTCGCAAATTTCTTCGAGCTTGTCATAGAATTCCTGTTTAGTGTCTTGTTCTGTTTCTTCCGTGGGCGCATGTACGTTGATTATCGTTATGTTGGCTTGCTTGTTTTCTATTCTTATATATGCTATTCTGCCGTTCACTGCTTTGAATTGGATTATTTTCCTTCTCGTATGGTTGTTGACCATGATTGCGGTGCCATTTTTTCCCTGTTTCTTTTCTCCAGAGTAGTATAGCGTGAAGTTCTTACTGCCTATTCTTCGATCACCTTTCCACCTCACCTCTTGCAGCGCCAGTATTTCTAGTTTGTATTTGATCATTTCGTTTGCTATTTCTTGTGTTTTCCCAGCTTTTAACATTGTTCTTACGTTCCACGACCCAATTCTTGTTCTTTTACTACTGCTTTTCTTCTTCTTTTCCTTTTTGTTGATGGCTTTTGTTTTTTCTTTCTCTTCTCTTGTCCTTGGCCATTTCGTTTTCGTCATCTGTGTGTCCCTTCCTCCGGTTTACACTAGTTTTTTGGTATCAGTTTGTTCTCTTCGCGGCTCCATTTCATCACTTTCCCATTAATTGTTAGTTTTTGGAATCTTATCTTTATGTTTACGTTCATATCTTTCATCCTCTCTTCTTTAGCCACGTCTCTTATTTTCTTCTGGGTTATTCGAGCCAGCATACATAACAAAGTAATAAATGCTGTTGTTTTATTGCATTTAGCTCCCGAAGTTCTACTCTTCGAGCGAGCAGTTTAACCTGAGTTTAACTGTAAAGTATTGTCTCATATCGACGGTCGGTCATATTGACCGGCGCGGTAGGTAGGACAGGTGATAATTTTTTCTTTGGAAAAGAGAAAAATATACTAGAAGTACAGAGTGAAAAAAATATTATATGCATATTCTAAGAATTAGTCATATTGTTTGATAACGGTATGATAACGTTTAAAGTTTGTAATTCTTATAAAAGTTTGAAAAAGGTCAATTCGACCGGTACTGGTAGGATTAGTGTTAATAGAGTATGTGATAGGCTTTGAAAGTTCATCAGCAAGACTGTCACTTCTGCACTTAGGATGTGGCAACAAGACCTACACTCTCATAAATGGTCACAGCCCGATCAACGAAGATAATCGCAAGAATCCAGACAAAGTCGAACAGTTCTGGTAAGAGCTAGAAGATCAGATGTCTCGGATAATAAAGAAAATCATGGTACTAATGTGTGACTTCAATGCGCAGATCGAGATGGAGAGAAAATATCGGAAGATAGTAGGAGAATATCCCGCACATAAACGTACCAATGGGAATGGCGACAGACTCTTAGAACTTTGACTCTGAGCCTTTACTCTACAGCTTATGTCAACGACTTTCAAGCATTTACACAGGAAACAAAAGACATGGCGATCCCCCAATCCTCTATTATGAGAATTTCAGATCGAACACGTCGCCATTTCTACCATTGGAAAGAGAGACATCATGAATGTGAAAGTAGCAAGAGGAGCAGAAGTAGACTCGGATCACTACTTGGCCAGAATTAAATTAAAGTTTTTACCAACCAGGGAAACAACAAGGAGACAAAATATCCCTCGATGTGATGTCGGAAAATTAAAATCCAATAATGCGGCAAGGGAATGTTACAGAGATGAACTGAAGTGCCAGGAAATTGCGCCAGGAAATTGGAATGTAATCCGAGACAAGATCGGTGCCGCTGTAAGAACGATTCCTCAGACAAAGCAAATAAAACAAAAATGGTGGAAGGCAGAAGAATATTCCGCACATAAACGTACCAATGGGATTGGCGACAGACTCTTAGAACTTTGTTGAGCCTTTACTCTACAGCTTATGTCAACGACTTTCAAGCATTTACACAGGAAACAAAAGACATGGCGATCCCCCAATCCTCTATAATGAGAATTTCGTGACGAATGTGACGACGCACTGCGACGCCGGAAAGAGGCATGGAAGAAATGGAGATGATGATCTGTTAATCTTCCGAAATCAGACGAAACATATAGCCTGGACTTTCAGAAGGACTAAAAGACAATATGAACAAGATCAGCTAAAGAAAACGCAAGAAGATTTCCAAATGAACAATACACGGAACTTTTACGGTACGTTCAAATCGCAGTTAAGGGGTTATCAGGCACCATGAATGTGCTTCAAGAATGAGGAAGGGAGGTTTGGAGTGACCGATAAGCAAAACTGTGACATCCTTGCCAGATATTTCGACTGACTGCTTAACTCTCATTGTCCTCAAGAAAACCTGAAAATGGAACCACAAGAAGTATCATCTCCGAATTCATTGCCTCCTTACGAAGACGAAATTTTACAGATTATTCAAGGACTTAATGCTAACCAAACTGCTGGTGCAGATGGTATCGTGGCTGAACTCCAACAACTGGGATCTGCGAGAGGAAACCTTTCACTCGGTTACTTGAGAACATATGGATAACTGAGAGGATGTCAGCTGACTGGCAAATTGCTTTGATCCATCCCCATTATAAGAAGGGTGACAAGATGAACGGTAATAATTAGAGATGCATCTCTCTTGTTTCAGTTGCTTACAAGATTCTCTCGAAAGCGTTACTGACAAGAATATAAGGGTTATTGGATTTTAAATTGGGTGAATACCAGGCCGGCTTTTGGAAAGGGAGATCTTGCGCGGATCAAATCTTCAATCTGCGTAATTTCCTAGTATTTTCCGAGTACAAGATGTTAGGGTATGATGATGTAGATGTTTGATAGGGTAGCGGGTAGACACTCCATGCGAACCCAGCAGGGATTGGTCTACTTCAGGGATGCGCCCCTGCCCACGTGATCTTCGATTCTCCCCCCACCCCTGTCTTAGGAGGAAATCGGATCCTACTCCTTAGATCTTACCAATGAACCAAACTACCCTCTACCCCATCCCAAACCAACACAGTAGGAAGAGGGACCTCACTGTGTTTAGAAGTGATTAAAGAAGACAAAAACGGCTATATATCGACAATATGAAGAGAAATCGAAGACCGTCATCAAAAAATGCATCCAGAGACCTTTTTGCAAAAATCAGAAAGATAACCAGAGACTTCAAATCGCGAACGTTAATTGTGGAAAACGAGCAAGGAGAAGTAATGACGGAGAAAACAGAGGTTGCAAAGAGATGGAGAGAATGCTGTCAAAACTTGTTCGAAGATCGACCAGGAGACAACCCACCTGAAATCCCAAACTCAGAATATCAAGGACCAGAAATCCTTAAATCCGAGGTGAAGTGGGCTGTCAAAAAGCTAAAACCAAGAATATTTGCAGGACCTGACGGAATAGTCGCAGAAATGATTGACGTGTCTGATGAAAATATGATAAGTCTCCTGCATATACTGTGCAAGAAGATCTGGATATCAGGAGTCCGGCCGACTGATTGGGCAACCTCAGTATTTGTGCCAATCTATAAAAAACGAGCAAGGACCCAATGTTCAAATTACAGAACGCTATCCTTAATATCACACGTCAGCAAAACATTATTACATATACTTCACAACATGTTGAAAGCATACATACACCCCAAATCCCAAAAGAACAAGCAGGTTTCATGCCGGAACGAGGCATGCGAGCACATCTTCAACATCAGACAGATAATTGAAAAACTAAGTTAGTTCAACAAACCTGGATAACTCTGTTTTATTGACTACAAAAAGGCATTTGATCAAGTAAAATGGAGCAAACTATGTACCGTTATGTCGGAGATGGGAGTACCTAGACATCTTATTAGCCTCAACGCTAACCTATATCAATCTGCAGAAGCACAGGTCAGAATAGAATATTGACTCAGTGACCCCTTCAGAGTATACAAAAGAGTTCGTCAGGGGTGCATCCTGCATCAGGTCAGCATATTGATGGATTCGAGGTAGTAAAGCTGTTCGTGTGTTTGGGCTTACAAATTTTAAGAACTGGCAGCTGTGAAAAGGAAATAAGGAGAAGAATAGCTATGGGCAAAACCGCCATTGCTAAACTTTCACGTATTTGGAAGGATCACAGCATTTCTAAAGGAACCAAGATGCCAGTCATAAAGACACTTATATTTCCTATAGTCACATACGCTGCGGAATCCAGGACACTTAAAATGGCTGACAGAAGAAGAATTGATGCGTTTGAAATGTACACCTGGAGACGCATGCTCAGGATATCATGGACGGAAAAACGTACTAATGAATCCATTCTACGAGCACTTAACATCGTCGATCGACTGAGCAAAACTATCCAGAAATCCATCCTAAGATATTTGGATCACATAATGCGAAGAAAGGATGACCCACTTGAGAAATTGATAGTCCATGGAAAGATAGAGGGTAAGAGACCACGAGGAAGATCACCATCGCGCTATGTCGATCAAATATGCTGAAAACAGGGAAGAATGTAGACAATAAGTACAACAAATATGATCCCTTGGTCATAATATTGCCACAATGCTTGGAGACGAGCGATACGATTGAGAAGAAGACAAGATGTTGGGTCAGAAAAAAATTGTCTCCGTCTTTGTAGACTTCTGGAAGACTCATGACTCCATTGACCGAAAAACCTTATTGGCAATTCGGAGGAATTTGGAGTGGATAACAAGACGAGGAATCTAATTCACAATCAAACAGACTATTAGTAATACTTTCTCGAAAATAAAGTTCCGGGGGGAGTTGTCAGAGCCTTTCGAAATCAAAACAGGCGTACGACAAGACGACGGACTATAACCAATATTATTCAACTGCGTCTTAGAAAAATTACTCAAGAATGGACGAAATGAATCTCGGTTAAAGAGGCTTTCAGGTTAGGGAGAGGTGAAGATAGTATAAGAACGGATTGTATGGCATTCGCCGACGATGTTGTAATACTCACTACCGGTGTTGAAAGAACTGAAGAACTCCAGATGATAGCCAAGAAGACTGGGCTTCAAATTTCTCTTGAGAAGACTGTGTTCATGACCAACATCAAAGACGCTCCTCTCCACTCTTGGAGTTGAGAGAAGCCAAGATAAAGCGAGTTAAGTGTTTTACGTACTTGGGAGAAAAATTACAGGACAATTGGTCAGATAAGGATGCCATCTAAGAGCGGGTGAGAAGAATAGAAATGGCTTATCAACTTACGAAGGATACTTACAACAAAAAGGGTCTGTCCTTTGGGGCTAAATTCCGACAAATAAATACTGTTGTCAGACCTGAATGTCTGTATGCAGCAGAAACACTAGACATGCTCCAAAAATCCTAAGCCCAAATATCAAAGATGGAGAGAGGAGACTAAAACCTAACAAAGAACTATACCTGAAGACAGAAGGAATTGCAGCCCTAATGAGAAAAAGGAGAATGCAGTTTTATGGGCAATTGGTGAGGATGAACAGTAACAGACTGACGAAGAGAATTTTTGAATTCTTCAGGAAGAGGAAGACGGAACTGAAATCGTTTCGGGAAGTGAGATTGGACTTGGATCGGATTGACGTGAAAAAAGAAGACATAATGGACAGAGAGAGATTTAGGCGACTAATTAAGGAGTTTACCCCTTAGGAGGTTTCCTGGAGACAGGGGAATTGTCAGTGAGAACAGGAAGATCTTACACGGAGGAACAGAAGAAGGACAGAAAAAGTGGGAGAGGAAACGAAGAGATATTGGCAGAGAGTGAGGACAAAAAATAATGTAAAAACTGTCAAACATGGTCCATTGTTGGCCGAAACCAATAAATGCTCCAAATTTGATCAACCAAAAAATTTCCAGGGCTCGCGGAAGATTCGAAATGACTGTTTACATAACAGGTCTCAAGCGAGTCTTGTGTTCTTAATAGTTCCAGCTTATAGACCCAGCTGTATTATCCCGCAACATGTATCTATTTATGCTGTAAGTTTATAGAACAATAAATGTATTTAAAAAATGAAAAAGACGTAGAGAGTTAGCATATGCTTTCAATATCAATTTATGATCTTACCATAGCTTACCATAATTAAATTAAACCAAGTAAAATTGAAACTAGTTTATTCGAATATATTTATCGTTTCTACAAAACCTGCTACTAACGTAGTATCTGTTAGCTATTATCAGGATACATAAATTAAAATTAAATCAAAATTAGCGAAAATTATATCAAATTAAACCAGATCTTAAAAAGTTATTTAATTACACTGAAATAATCTCTTAGGAGCGTAAGTGAACTAAATCAATTTATAGCTAGTAATTTTACTATCTGAATCAATTCGTTTCGAGGTAATTTCCCATTTCTGCAACTATGCATCGCAGGTTTTTGATGGAAACCCGTAATCTTTGCCGCCGTGAATAGGAATCGCGAGGGCATTAGTTTTGCATCTCATAACTTTCCACATCTAAAATTGTCTCTGCATGGATATCGGCCACGAACGGAAATGGAAAAGAAATTGGAAATCGCGTTTACATTTGCATCGAATAAATGTGAATAGTAATAATGTCTGGATTTTCTATCGTTTTCATTGCATTAAGATGGATTCCATGCGATCAAACGGTTTTAAGTGATAGCAATTAAAGGTTATAGTTTAGGAAAATTGAGTGTACTTATATTTCGAATCAAATGGATTTTAATTTAATGCGATTCATCATTTTCTATAGTCGATCCATTTTTATCCCTTATAGAATTTTATTGCAGTTTATATGAATTGCAATTTCTTCTAGTTTTTTTCGCGAATACAACAAAAATGTCAGTTTAGTAAATTTCAAACAATAATTGAATCTAGTTATGACTATGGCTGCATTCTGCATAAATGCAGAATGCAGCTATGTGGCATTTTTTCGAAAAATCAGTTATTAACCCTTTCGCTACGGGAACCGGATAAAGCCGTAAAATATTTTCGTGCCCTGTGTACGGGAAACGGATTAATATGCAAGCGTTTTTTTGTACTTAATATGGGAAATTAACTTATCCACAGTATTATAATTATCGTATACACTACTAAAAATGTTATAGACACATCAAAACTTTATTTCAGGATAATCATTTTTTTCGACCCAAACTACGGGGACCGTATTAATCCGCTTGCATCATTTCACTGAAGCCCGTTCGACAAACGCATAAACCAGGAATGTCCAGCCTTTCATTTATAATTCCGGACGTATGCTAAGCCTACTAAGAACTGAGTTGCGTATTATTTTGGTTACCCATTAAGAAAATAAAATGAAACGAGTAAAATAAAATAAATGAACTTGAAACTACTACAGACTACGGTAACCGAATTTATACGCAAAGAGAAAGTACCTAACTACGGGAACGGGAAGAATCCGCACTACCCTCTGCACCCCGTACACAGGGCACGACTTGTAGAAAAGCACCCCTTAGCGAAAGGGTTAACAAAGCCATATTAATTTTGACTGACGAAAAGATACCCATGTCGATAACTCTTATAACAACGGATATACGAGCAGTCAAATACTGTCATTTCAACAAATATTTTTTTCTAAAAATCAGCCAACATTGTGTAAAATATAGCCAATTTGGACATAAACTAAATAACCTAAATTGCAGAAGTCTGCCAACCTATATGGCTGTTTTTTTTTTACAAATTTCAATATGTTAGGAGGTATCGGTTATCGAGTTATATAAAAGACAGTCGATGGCTGCTTTTTCTGGATTACTCCAACACAATTCAGGCTATTTTCTGCCAAATTATTGTAATACAATTTAAATTTTTCTAGCTGCCTATGTATGTCACACTATAACTACTTCACGTTGATACTTGATGTTGAAAACTTCATGTTAAAACAACTTCATGTTGAAACAACCTCGATGTGGAGATGACGTGACGAATATTAAGTCTCGTCACAACATGAAGATGTCACAACTTCATGCTGTATCATGTTCATGTCACTAAGCATCAACAAAAATTGTCAAGGTGCAAAAGAATGCATGATTATGTAGACTACAGGCTGACATGAATGTCTAGTCGTGTCTTGTTCTGTTCACTAAAACGTGTCTTGGCAAGTTTTCTTGATACTAAGCGACGTGGAGCTGTTGCAACATGAAGTTGTTTCAACATTAAGCTGTTTCTCCATGAAGTTATTACAAACTGAAGTTGTTACTACGTGAATTTGTCAACGCCACACCAAACCGGGAAAATAAATAGAAATAGTCACGTTGTAACAACTTCATGTTGAAGTAACTTCATGGTGAAACAACATTATACTGAAATAACTTCATTTTGTAACATTTTCACGACACTTAGTATTCGTCACGTCACGTCGTGAAGTTCTTTCAACATGAAGTTCTTTCAAACTACTGTTTTACTACAAACTGAAGTTATTTCATCATGAAGTTGTTGCAACGTGATTTTTTCTATTCGTTTACAAGACTAGACAGAAATGTCTAGTCTTGCTCAGCGCGCTAAAACGTATCTTGATTAGTTTTGTTGATACTAAACGACGTGAAATGTTGCAACTTGAGGTTGCTTCAAAATGAAGTTGTTTCAACAGGGAGTTGTTTCAAAATGAAGTTGTTACAAGATGAATTAATTTCAAATTGAAGTTATTTCAACATCTAGACTTGTTTAGTTTACTAAACCACCCCCAAGAATAGGGACATTTCGGTTTTGAACAAATCAAAGTTATGTTCACGTTCCAATGCAGAAACCGCTTGCTGAATGCGTTTATCTAGAAATTACAAGTCTTCAACATACATTAACTAAACTAGATCCCATTGACTCGAATAGATCACACTGAGACTGAATAAGATCATATCGACTGAATTAGATCACATCGACTGATCTAATGTACAGATAGACAAAACCTGGCAGACTAGACAAACATGCTTCAAAGACATATTAGACAGTCTAGATAGACTAGACATACTAGACAAACATATTAGATATACTACACACTCAGACTAGATAGACGAGACAGACTAGATAGACAGGCAGACTTGACTTAGGGACGAGACAAACAGACTAGACAGACAGACTAGACGGACAGACAGACATATTTTTTTTTTTTTTAGGAGGAAGAGGAAACCTTTTATAGGCACCCACTACCTGGGTAGTGTGGGACTCCTTCTCTTCCAGAGATAGTATACCCACTAAAACCACCTCCCCCCCAGGATCAGTACTCCACCTCGGGACCGCGTTAGCATTACTTCAAAGTGGTGATCCTTTCCATCACGGCTGGCCGTTCCTGGACAGCAGCTTGACCTTTCTTTCATATTCGTCTTTTGTTCGAAGTATCGTGGCACACATCGTTGCAACTGCTTTCCAGTTGTCAGTAGCAACGATGTGTGCCACGATACTTCGAACAAAAGACAGACATATTAGACGGATAGACAGACTAAACAAGACTAGACAAAAAATACTAGGCAAACAAGACTAGACGGACAGGGCTAGATTAATACTTACTTCTTCATCAACTTGTTGGTCAAATTTAGTTGGCAGTTTGTATAAGGTATCGATAATTTTCTCTGCCCGAAAGGAACAAGACAAACAAGTTTGAACTTGAACAAATAATAAACCTGTCTACTATGCTTGTCCAACAAGACTTGTACAACAAGTCCAGTAAAACTTGTCTACCAAACTTGTTCAGTAAACTACTTCAATTAAAAAGTCCAGAAAAGTTACACTTATGTATAAACCCTTTCCAACGCGTTGTCGCCCTTCAGGCGGCAATGCAAGGTCGGCAATTGCTCCGTTGTCAATGCAGCGGCGGCATTCAAGATGCGGAGACGCTGATAGATCATATTAAAGATTAAATAGATGTCGCTGCGGCGACATTGGCGCTGAGATGCTGATCGATCACATTAAAGACTAGATGGATGTCACCGCAGCGGCGACAACCATGACGAAGATGCTGATAGATCATATTAAAGACTAGATGAATGTCGCCCCAGCGGCGACAACCAAGACACAAATATGCTCATAGGTCATATTAAAGACTAATCAAGACGCTGAGATCCTGATGGATCATATTAAAGACTAGATGGATGTCGCCGTAGCGGCGTCATGGACGCGGAGATGCTGATAGAAAATATTAAAGATTAGTTGGATGTCGCGTCATAGATGCATCATGGACGCGGAGATCATATTAAATACTAGTTTATCATTAATTATAAATTTCTTAAATATTACCTCCTTCCTGTTTTCTCAATGAAATAGACGATGACACACAGCTTGCACAACCTGGAGATCGCCTACTAAATACTCGACACATCATTGCTACCAATGCTTCCAACGTTGAAGTATTTAGTGTAGTAGTAGACCCCCGTCTTTCCCAACGCCATCAACACGCGGTACGTCTGCGTTGTATAATCTACAACGTTCTTGATGACGAAATGGCAAGGTTGAAGATCTCCGTGGTGGCGCAGAGCTCCAGATGGCATTGCCTTGTTACGGCGATGGCTTGCGATAAATTCGGCGATAGCGTCCGCTCGACCAGTTTGGAGTTTATCGTTAAGAAGCGCTGCCGGATTAGTCTAATCAAGAATAAGACCTTGTAGATAAGACGTATCGATATCGCGGGCCGTATTCTCGGGCTTTGCGTGCCGCATTTGACCCGCGCGCCACACTTTGGGAACCCCTGCACTAAACAATAATTAATGTTGCTTTTCTATTCTGACATATTTGTCCTCTGCTTCAAAATATGATCTTTCCATTTTAAATTAAAGCGATCTAGTAAAAACAACATATACCAAACTTTTTTACAACTAAAATGATCGTCGCAACCTTTATAGCTGTATAATTTGTTTACACTACGCTACTATACTACGTTATACGCTATACTACGCTACTATTACACTACGCCACTAATACACTTGCGCATGCGCACTATTTAAAAAAGGGGCTGCTTTTACATGTGCACTTTTCCGACTTTAACGAGTTTGGTAATGAACAATAATTGCGGAGATTCGGTTAAAAATTGTGATAAAAGTTTGTGAGATTGGTGTGAAACGTTTTGTGAGTCTGTCTGTGGAAACTTCTGCATATATGTACAGTGTGTTTGAAAAAGAACTCCCTAGTTTTAAATATTAATCTAATGTAGAAATTATTGCAAAACTACATCAACGAGTACATACAACAAAAGATAGTACATTCAAGTTTTGTTATAACATTAATGGACTTCAACTCGAGATCTTTTTGTTGCACTGCATAATTGATGTCTTGGATCTTTGGATCTAAAGAAAAAGTTCAATGGGTTAAGTCAAGGCGTCATAGTGGCCTATAATAGGGCCAGTTCTGCTTCTCCACCATCCCGGAAAGCGAGTGCCTAGATCCACGCGCAAGTGGTTACTGTAATTACATAGTTACTGTAAGAGTTACGTTGATGATAAGTAAAGTCAGGTGGATTCGCTGACCCCCAAATTCTGCATTTGTGACGATTTACTGTTCCACTAACCTCATCCGAAAAGAAAACATTTTTGAACAAATTGTCTTCATCATCAATTCTGTTTAGAAAGTCTAATCTATTGATGTTATCAGTAAGTTTTATTTCTTGTAACCGTCGCAATTTGTAGGCGCGCATGAAGTATTTGATAATATCATACACGGTACCTTTTGGCAATCATAATTGGAGACTATGTCTGGCCAATGACTTCTTTCAGCTCCAAACACACGAAACACGGATCTGTTTAACCACATCTTCAGAATAAATTACAAATTTAAACCACTAATCTTTATACTCCAAAAACTAAGACTAACTCTAACAACTACAACATCTTCTGTCACTTTCCGCACACTCAGCTGAAGATACTTTGTGTGAGCCGTTTCTCGTAACCGTTTGTCTCGTCTCGCTCTCGCTCTCGTAACCGTTTGTCTCGTCTCGTCTCATCTCGTCAAATGTCGTTCTTGCTAGAAAATATCGTTCTTACTTATTGTGAAGATAGTCCAAAACGAGGTAATCGTTAATTTTGTTGTAATTAATAAATGCGTGATTAATTTTTATAATGATAATTGCTATATAATAAAATACAATTTTACAATACCTTATTCATTTTTACTGGTTACGATATTTAATTATCTGAAATTTTACATTTTAAGTCATAAGATGACCAAGAATTCAAACATAATAATGCTTCCATCACATCATCCTTTAATGATGTGCCCGTTTTGATCATTATAGTACCTGCTGTAGAGAGTAATCTTTCAATAGGTACAGGTAATAAATCCTTGGCGATCTTGGAAAGAGTAGGGAAAATCGTCTCATGAGACTTCCACCACTCTAAAATATTTTGATTTCTATCTGCTCTTTTCAGAAGTAAATACTCATCAAATTCAGCTTTCCAATGTTTTAAAGTTTTTACTGAATTATTATACAGACTATCAATATCGATACATTTTTTTGAATCATTCCGTACGGACGACTAACTTTTCGGATTCTTTCTCAAAGTTGGTATTCTTTCCATGCTCTTTATAAACTTTATCAAAACATTGGACAGCCTCATTTTTCATTTCCTTGTCCCATTTTCTCATATCAAAGTCTCGTTTTTTTGTCGAGGGTCCAGAATTAAACATGAACAATAAACCCAATTTGTGTTTCTATAATGTTTTAACATTTTATCTCTTGATGCTTGAAAATCTACCAAGAGAGTTTCATCCACGACATTACGGTTTGGTTTATTATCTAATCCAGAAACTGTCGATTCAAGTTTTGATATAAGTAAACTAAAGGCTACAACAACTAATGGTAATGTTATGTATTTCTAGCCACATATCGCGTCTGTCGCTCTGCGACAGTGAGACCACATACGGCCTCGTCTAGGTCTCGCTTTTACGAGACGAGACGAGACGAGAAAAACATCGATCTTGTGTGGAGCCCTAGGCGTGTCAAGGTCAAGCAGGCTTGCCAGCTGCATTCTATGACACAGTAAAACTAGGGAGTTCTTTTTCAAACGCAGTGCACATTATATATTTTTATTATGGATAACGTTCATCTTACATTTTCTTGTTATTATTTTTGTAAACAAAGTTAATAAATAATTATTAGCCAACTCATTTGGCTGGCTTATGTTTTATTGTAATTCTAAGAAATTTACTATTTTGCTTAGAACAGCCACGTCTAAAAACATAATTTTTATTATTAAAGGCAACTAACCATTCGAAGGACTGGATGGAATACAAATATGTAATACTTATAATCTATGTTACTTAAATTTAACAGGAAATTAATAAATGACGGAAGCGCAAACATCGGCATAAAAACGCTTATAACTCTCACTTTGTACTTTACCTGGGGTGTAAATGGTGTGTTTACTAGGACTGCACTTCCGAAAGCAAAGTTAACACTGCGTATAAAAGTGACATACCTGCTTTTGATCCTAGCGCAATACACAAGTCTTTGGTCACCTTCTCGTGGTACACCCTGTTACGCCTGTTATCAGCCTAAAAACTGATCACAGGTAACTAACGACCAAAGGCGAGTCGGCGGAGTAGGAAAGGGTGTAGTTCTTGTCAGGACTACCCTGCTCTGCGTTACAAGCCCTATAACATCGATAACCCCCTCTAAGATCACAAGGGGAACTAGGGCAAATCCCTGCTGCTAAAGATCTTTTTCCAGCGGCAAAACGGGACACCCGGGGAATCTCACCCCGGATTATTAACAGCGGCTCCATTTTTTTTAACCCTGTGTTTTTTTTAGGAGGACGGCAGATGTCCGTTTCTCCAGAACCCGCACCCACCATGGATCCCACTACCCCTGAATCCAACCTAAACCTTGATCCTACAAACACTTTTGCTATGCCCATCAAATCAACCGATGTCCTGCCACGATCCTGCCGTCCGAGAAGCACCGTGCCATCTGCTGGTCCAACAACAGCACAAATTGCCTCTATTGTCCCCGCATTGTCCCTTCTTTCGCGAGCGTGCGACTGCACGGAAGGTAGGGCCACAGTGCGGAGTATCAGCGAGAACTAGAGTCCAGGCTGCCCGTACCCGAATCAATCCTGCTTGGAAAAATCGCTTCTATTGAAGCAAAGAGCAAGAAGGGCGGGCAGTTCTACGCGGAAATGGTCGCCGCAACCGGCCTCACCAAGGATCAGGTACGACACCTGCGCGAAAGCTCCTTATACAAGGATTATTTGGAGCTGGCACGATAGAGGGTGAAGGGTGCGTCAAAATCTATCTTTTGTGTGAAGAAGACGCTACCCATCGTTAATGCCTTATTTGTGCCAGCACTCGAACACCCGCTGCAGATCCCATGTGCCAGCACTCGAACACCCGCTCCACCTTGCAGCGCGCTAGCGCCGGAAAGCCGAGGACCTTCATCACCACCAGCACCACCCAGAACGACTCAACCTCCACCAGTTCCCGCAAGACCCACAACCACCGCCGAGCGCACCGTTAAGAAAGTTCCGCCTGGTCTCTGCCCGCAGCTAGAGGCAAACGGAAGGCCAGCAGCCTCCAGCTTTAAGCCAATCTACGAGGACGAAGAAGGCGCCTGTGGTCACAACCATAGCCCCGAAGAGACGATTGAGTAGCTCTCCCGAGGGACAGAGGCCGGCGAAACATTCTGCCGCTGTCCAGCACCCAGGAGTTCATGCACGCTCCGGCGTCAGCAAAGGGAGTTCCCTCAACAACTCAATCAACTCAATCTGTTCCAGGAGAGGCGATCAACTTGCCCAGCATCCCCCATTGGTTCGAGTCTCTGGAAAACTTCATGCCGAACCGGGGGATCAGCAACTTACGGGCGCGGCTCCTATTAAGACACGGAAGGGACACGAAGGTCCCCTACCCGAGGACCCCCAACCCAGATAATAATCTAAGCTTATAAAATTTGATATCATGCTAGGAAAAATAGATACATATTTTGTAAACCCCTATTATTGAAATTGCATTTAGTAAATGTTATAGCTAATTGAAAGCTTGTAACATATTGTAAAATGTTTACAAACAAATGTTTGATAATGAACGGAAAACAAGACTAGATTCATAGAGATAAGATCACGGACACAAGCAGACAATAGTAGTCAGACAGGGTATGATACGATCAAATAAGAAAAACAATATTAAAGCAAACAAAACAAGCCTACATGAAACCAAGAAAAACCACACAAATGAAGACTACATTAGACAAGTGAGGACAAGAAGAGACGAGAACGACAAGAACAGACCAGACAGATCAGACAAGATCAGACAATACCAGGCAGCACCAGACAAGACCAGGCAGCATCAAACAAGACCAGACAGGATCAGACAAGATCAGAAAAGATCAGACAAGACCAGACAAGATCTAACAAGACTTCGACAGATTATTTTATTGCCCAGAAAAGAATAATCAGAGCTGCACAACTACTACATACAACTACATACAACTATATCGGGAGATGGAGATACTTACCCTACCATATTTGTATATATTAGAAATAATATTTAAAGAAAGACACAATCTAATACAGCATAAATCTTTTATCATAATTCCAACAAGAGGAAACCGCGATCTACGTCCCAAAATATAATCTGGTGATTTGCGAAGACCCACACAAAAGTATACACAAAATAATAAATATTTAAAACAAAGTTCCACAATCTATCAAGGACGAAATAAATTTGAAAACTTTTAGACGTAAATTAAAAGCATATTTACTACAAAAACATTTCTATAATTGAAATGAAATGCTCTGAATACATTTGTGACGTAACCCAAACATTTGTAACTTTTTGTATTTATTACCAGACAAGACCTGACGAGGCCCAGAGAAGACCAGATAAAACCAGAGGAGACCATACAAGACCAGAAATGGCCATATAAAACTAACCAAGAATAAGTTTTCTAATACAAAACAGATAGATAGCTAAGGACGGACAAATTGGTGTATTTTATAATGGTCCAGATAAATTAGGCAAATGATTATATAGGAGCAGGCTAAAAGATCCGGAAAGACTGGATAGTGTCTTGATTTCCAGAGCTAAGGAGACAAAATTATATGCGGGAGAGGATAAAACAGATAAAAACTAATTGATAAAAATCAAACTTTTTGAGGAAATTGTAGAGAAATGTTTCCAACAACAATCAATAGTAGATAGGATTAAATATAAGTAGGTAATAGTAGACAAGTTCAAACTAAATCATCAATTCTTCGTCGGGATCATATAAGAGTCCACAGAACTAGTTAGTCCAAGCAAAACTAGAAAGTCGTAAATTAAATAGGATCTAGTTTTCAACGAAATATTTAGTAATCCACATTTGTAATATTATATTGTTAGCTTATACAATATTTAAACTTAATAAAGTCGGAACACAGCCTGAATATATAAATATATTCAACCTTTCCGCAGCTCTATAATTTTATTGAGTCTTTTCTGGACTACCAAAAAAAATCTCATGTGAAATTTGTTAGTTATTTACTAGCCCTCAGTCCACTGTGGTGGCTCTAAACAAGAACTGGAAAAATAACAATGTTTTTAAGATCGCACCAAGGGCTAGTAAATAACTTACAAATTTCACATGAGATTTTTTTTGGTAGTCCTAAAAAGACTCAATAATATTATAGAGCTCCGGAAAGGTTGCATATATTTATATATTCAGGCTGTGTGACTTTATTAGGTTTATATGATTATCTGTAATGTGGGATGCTTTTACCAATAGTAAATTACACATTCTTATTTATATGATGATTAGTAATACGATTCACATTTTGAAAGGGGAAATATATATCGGTGCGCCAAATCAGCGATTCGGAGCGGTAAGTCTTCGGCGATAGAATATGATCTCTGATCGGCAAATTAGAGATTCGGAGCAGCAATTCTTGCCAATCAGAAAATATACTTGGATTGACAAATTAGGGGCTGTATATTATCTGAGATTTATAATACAATTTACTTTTAATTATATTAGTGTAAGGTGTGCAAAATATGAATTAGAAAGGTACTGTATTTATAAATAATGATATATAATATATACATATTTATGGAATTAATAATATCCATCAATGATATCATAAAAAAATGTGACTTCATAGATCAAAACCTTTGGGGAACCAGAAGCTCTGAAGCATGGAAAACAAATCCAAACGAGCAACAACGAAAGCAGATAACAACTTAAACAGTATATAAAACAGCGAATGGGTACGATATTTCAGACATCTCCTGGAAGAAAGGCGCCCGCAGTTTATGCAAGAGGATCAGTATCAAGAAACCGGGAATATAATAGATTTACAGGGCACCCAGGGCGAAGAAGCTATTAGGACCACTAAGTTAAGGAAATCCCCAGGACCCGGAGGAATCTAACCTGAACTTATCAGGTATGGTCCACCGAAACTCATAGAAATGTTGAAAAATATCTACGAAAGATGCTTGAGCGGGGAAAATATTCCTAGGGAATGGAGAACATCCTATATAACAACATTCTATAAAAAAGGACCTAAGGACGACCCAAAAATTTTCAGAGGGATAGCAGTTATTCCAACTATTGCCAGAATATATTCACGATTCATCAGAAATTTAATAGAAGAAGATATCCAAAATAAACAGCCGGAAGAAAAGGCGGGTTTTCGAGCGAGCCGATCCACGGATAACATCTTCACCTTAAAAATAGCCCTAGAAAAACGGACGCAAAGGAACAGAGAAACACACATTGCTCTCATTGACCTTGAAAAAGCCTACGATAGCGTCCCCGTGTTGCAACTTTGGAAAGCTATGGTACCACTTAGTATAAGACTCTAATAAACCCCACCAGAGAGTACCACAAAAATAATTCTGCTCAAATAAAAGTTGGCAACACACTAACAGAGGCATTTTTCACAACCAAAGGCCTAAGGCAAGGATGCTGATTATCACCCACACTATTGAAAATTTATTTAGACAGAGCCTTACTAGGGTGGACGAATAAATATAAGAGCATGGGACTAAGAGTGGGAGAGTCGAAGAGACACTATATAATCTATATTTCGCGGACCACCAAGTTGTTTTAGCGGAGGGCGAAGACGATTTAATTTACATGATTAGAAAACTCCAGGAAGAATATTCAAAAGCTGAACTGGCCATGAATATGAGTAAGTGTGAATATCTGTTAGTCGGTAACAACGAGTGCAACGACCTACCATTGTTATCTGGAATAATAAAAGGAGTAGATTAGAGTAAATATCTAGGAGTTATCCCAACAAAAGCCAACAGCAATGACGAAGTTAGGGAACGGATTACCAAAGGTAGGAAAGCCATTGGAGCATTAAACTCACTCCTGTGGGAGAAAGAAATCAGAAAGGAGAATATACAACAAAATATATGCAACAAAAAGGAGAATATACAAAAGTATAGTTGAGAGCGTGATGATTTATGGGGCAGAGGTGTGGGATGTGAGCAAAGCGGATAAACAAAAATTACAAGCAACTGAAATAGATTTCTTAAGAAAGAGTTACCGAAATTCCAGACTGGAGAGGGTACGCAACACGAGAATAAGGGAAATGATGTGCAAGGAACAGAATGTATCAGACGAAATAGAAAGAAAACAACTAGTATGGTGCGGACATACCAAAACAATGGAGAACAGATATCCCAAGAAAGTTCTGGAATGGATACCATCGTGATTAATCGTTATAACAGACTGTGAGTGTGAGTAGCTGCGTGGAGAGTGGTCAGGAGAAAAGGAAGTGCCGATTGTCAGGGCACAGTCGACCGCCATCCCGCGAATTATTTAGACGATGTCAAAGGTATCAGCGGGTGAGCTACACCCACCTTACGCTCCGTGTAACAAATTTTGACCTAGCATTTGTAGCGACCACGGGCCGCTGATAATAAATCTTTATTGGTTTCCGGAATTCGGAAATTACACAGTGGGTATTTTACCATGGGTTTTTTTTATAATCCTGCGAACGATGTATAAATTTAGCAATGGATATTTCACGATGAGATTATAGAAACAATACCCCACGAACGATTATACCTGGAAGAGGATAAAAATACGGTCATCCCCTAGAAACAAACTAGTCAGGATAAGACAGTCATCGTAATATGTAGTACGATCAAAAGAGAATATTGAGTCTTTTAGACGAAGCCGAGGTAAGTTCTTCTGGCGATTCCTATAGTGAAATCGAAATCGATAATGTTAGTCAAAGAAGCTGTGAAAGGGATACTGAGCAGGAGATGGACGTCGAAGGAGAAGAGTCGATGGTTGAATCGGAGGAAAACTATAGCGAAGATAACAGAAGATATTTGTTGGGAAAGAATGGTACAAAGTGGTCTACTTTACCGGAAAGCTCTAATGTACGTACTAGGTTAGAAAATATTGTAAGAGAAAAGCAAGGCGTGAAAACTACTGGCCAAAATGCAAAGACAGCTGTTGAGTGTTGGAAAGAATCACCCGAACATTCAAATTTGTCTGAGTCGAGCAGCATGTCAAAATAGTCACAAAAGAAAATACAAGATGGCTGTTATAACAACATCCGAATTGGAAGCTTTTATTGGTATGTTGTTCTTGGCTAGACGTTTCAAATCGAAAAATTTAAATTTGAAAGGTTTATTTTATTTTATTTAAGTGATGGAACAGGTATCGAGATTTTTAGGACTACCATGACTTGAAGACCACGTGAAGACACGTGAAGAACGAAAAAAAAATTGACAATTTGCTTGCTGTTCGTTCTGTTTTTGAGAAGTTTGTAGAATGTTGCAAGGCAACATATACCCCATCTGAGTATATGACTATTGACGAACAACTTCCATAATTTCGCGGCCGTTGCAGTTTTCGACAATATATTCCAAACAAACCTAGCAAATATGGTTTGAAAATATATGCTTTAGTAGATGCGAAGACATTTTACATTACCTATTTAGAAATTTACCTGGGACAACAGCCAGTGGGCCCGTACGCACTCAGCGACAAAGCTTTCGATGTTGTAGATAGACTGGTAGCTTCAAATTCAAAGAGCAATCGCAATTTCACCTTTGATAATTGGTTTACTAGTTATCCGTTGCTGTTACACTTGCTGAAGAAACATCGTTTGACGAGCACAGGGACTGTTCGTAAAAATAAGGTGGAAATTCCAAGGAAAATGCTTGAAAACCGTAATAGAGATATTCCCAGCACTTTATTTGGTTTTCAAAAGGATATTTCTTTAGTATCCCATGTGCCAAAGAAAAATAAGGTGGTGTTGTTGATGTCAACATTACATCACGATGATACAATTGACACTACAAGTTCCAAGTAAAAGCAATAAATGATTACCTTCTATAACCAGACTAAGGGAGGTGTAGATATTCTGGATCAGATGTGTGGCAATTATAATGTACGCGTAATACGAAACGATGGCCATTGGTAATTTTCTACCCTATTTTGAATATGTCTGCTATAAACAGCATGGTAATATATAAGGCCAATAATAACTCCTCAATATTGCGTCGAAATTTTCTCAGAGACTTGGGAATGGAATTAGTTGCAGAGCATTTACGAAATAGGAAGGTGAATCTTCATTTACCAAAAGAACTTCGTAAAAGGATCCAGGATCATGTCGGTGAATCCTCAAACGAACCAGCACGAAAAGTGTCAAGATCTGTCAGAAGACGTAAAATATGCCCCACTAAAAAAGATCGCAAAACTAAATACACTTGCTATCAATGCAATCGTTACATATGTATGGATCATCATATGTACGTTACATATGCATGCTATTTTCGCATGTGAAAAGTGTACCAAATCTAAAGAGGAGTGTGATTAGTTACATGACAGAAAAATTATTTTTAATTTGTGCATTTTTTATTTGTTTTATTAGTAAAATGTTGATGATGATGATGTTGATAGATGTTTTTTGATTCCTTTAATAAATATAGAAAACCAGAAAAAAACAATTATATAACCTTTCATTTTGGTTCAATGTTAAGTAATGATATTTTATAATCAATAAAATAATAATAAAAAATACATTAAACTATGAAATTAACACGATCCGTATCTGGGTTTGTGACACCCACTTTGCGCTCCGTGTTACATACTTTAACCTACCGCTCGCAGGGTTAAAACAAAAAAAATCGTATGGTGTAGAATAAGAGCCTTTTTCGCCTCTTCGGGAATTGAAATCTTTTTTGGAACGAAGTTCCTTTAGGGAGGTCTCAGTAGGAGCGATTCGGCAGAAAACGTTACGTTATTGTCCGTTACGTACACTGCCTTTCTCTTCCTCTACGTGTATATTTCTATACCGCACGCCCTCTTTCTCTCAGTGTATACTTCTATAATGCGTGCTCACTCCCTCTCTCTTTCGCAGAGTGACAGACGAGCGTGGTCTGTTTATAACCTTAAAACTAAACAAGAGCAAGAAAAATGTTCAAACGTATTTTTCTTTTGTTGTTTTAAATCATAGGAGAGTAATATTGTTTATATTATACTCATTACTTTAATTGGATTTTGAGAAATGGAAAGTCAAGAAAGGACACCAAATACTGAAAAAAAGGAAATTTGTAAAGAATATGGGAATTTCCATTTTTTTGGGGTTGTCAGATTTTTACCTTGAATAACTGTTACTAATCGTCCTCTGTAGTGTATTTGCAAACTTAGAGAGCCAAAACGAAGCTTCTACGTCGATTTATTCAAAAAATATACGGGTTTTTATAAAAAAATTGACATTTTTTTGACGCAAAAGTTAATATTTTCCTTCACTGCCTAACTTCTTTCTAATTACTTGTCAAACAAAAAGTGCAGGAGAAGCCCAACCGACGTTGCCAATTTTAGCTTTTTATTTTACCTTGTTCTGGTAAACACTTCAATATACAATTTCTGCACATGCACTTACAACAAAATCGAAATATAAATTTAATTTTTAATTCTAATTTCATTCTAATTGGTTTAACTCAGGTTAACACAATACTTCGGTTAAAATGTGCTATAACCAATCACTTGAAATGACATGTATAGGCAACCCACCGTACGCATTTTGCGCATGCGCATAGGAGGCAAAACACATAGGCGTAGGGAAAATAAATTTGAAGGGGGTATATAAAAATTCTTTAAAATGATAATAAACCACAACAACTCTAACCTAACCAGAGTTAAACCAACGGTCCTTGCCACTTTGTCCTATATTGAATCGAGAGTTCGCGCTGCCGCGCGTATGTTGTCTTGATTTATCTTCCCGCTTCGCGGCGGACAACTTAATCTAACCAAGATAAAACCAACGGTCCTTGCCACTTTCTCCTATATTGTGTACATTCAGTCTTCTGAAACAACGCCATTGATATCCATCAGATTTTCTCTTATTTCTAGTTAATCTCATATTCCTTCCACATACATGACATGCATACTTCTTCCCAAGCATACCCACATCCATCAACCATTCTACCGCTATGGGCCACTTTTTTTTCGGAAAAGTTCATTGTATCCTTAAATAAATTTGTAAAATAAGTTTCAACTTATCAAATTAATCCTTCGTACTAACCTTAAATAATGCGTGTTTCGATTTGTAAAATAATAAAGTAAACTAAACTTGGAATTTGTAACCTTAAATAAAAATGCGTACCCAACGGTTTACGCGCCACTGGAGGTTTTATGTCAATTTCCGTTGGAAAACTTACCAATGCGCATGCGCAGAATGCGTACGGTGGGTTGCCTATACATGTCATTTCAAGCGATTGGTTATAGCACATTTTAACCTAATACTTCTTGCAACTTTATCTAATTTTAGACCATATAGGCGCAGCAGTGCGTTTAAACCTCTCTCTCGTACAACCTAACCTAACCAACTCTCAATTAAACCACATGCGTGCGGCAGCGCGAACTCTCGATCAAACCACGGAAATGAAGGAAAAAAAATATTAAAAACTTAAGGAAAAATGTAATTTCATACCCATGGAGGAAGATAACGGGAAATTACCTCCATTATACTTGCCAAGAGAACCACATGATGACGACAGTCAAGTGATTTCCGTGGTCGCAAACATTCATTAGTGAATATGCATAAGAAGAAGAAGAATACATAGAAGATTAACTTGACCCCTGCGCAAGAATTAAAATAAAATTAAATATATTTAATACATATAATACTTAAATTGTAGCGACACAGAAAAAAAGTATAATCCCTGCAAAAGAATTGAACTTGGCAACAGCGGATCTGCTGCATAAACACATTTTCTGTCAATTAACTGGACAAAAGTTGCAGTTATATTTGTTGTTGTATTAAAAAATGTCAGTTTTTTGGATTCCAAAAGCCCGAATATTTCTTGAACCAGCCGACGTAGAAGATTCATTTTTACTTTCCACATTTAGAAATACACTTTGGAAGACGATTAGCAACAGTTAGTGAAGGTAACTCCACAATTCCCATATTCTTAATAATAGCGAAAAAAAGTAAGTTTTTAAAAATAAAACTGTACAATTTGAGCGAATGCTAACACAACTGTGTAAACACATGTTTATCGTACATGTAATTTGAGTGATTGGTATTTACTATATACACAGTACATACTATATGTCGTAGTCATATAATAAAATCAGTCAATCGGTATAGAACTTGTAGTTGTAGTTGTAGATTGTATAGAACTGAGCCATCTGTCGGCAGTTCGAGTAGATCGTCTAATTCGTGTAGCTCATGAAATCTTATGCAAGCTCAGCTCATGAAATTTTATGAGGAACTTGTTTAATTAAGATTTACACTATCTTACTTACCGATTCGATGTTTCAAGAAATGCCCAAGTGCTGTCATCTAATATTATAAAGCTACGTGTCTTAATTATCAGAACTATTAATAACGAGATAAATAAAGGAACATATTTAAGATGGTTTCACGAACTAGCTAGTCCTATCAAGTATTTCAAATAGAATACACGAACTGTCGGCAGATAATGCAATAACTCGGTTTTACACAATCTAATTATATCACTATGATATTCACATTTTAGAGAGACAATAGTGAAATCAAAAGCTCAGGGTCAAAAAGATTATCGACAGAGAAGAAGAAATTTTACAAACTACAGATTTAGAACATGCTGAAGGCGTTCAAATAAACTAAGATAAATTTAAATCAAAGAAGAAACGTGTTGAACCTGAATCATTTCAATCATCGAAAGAAGATTCATTACCGACTATTTTAATCGAAAATAATGACGAAACTGAAAAAGTAATATTTAGTGAATTTCTGAATAATTAAATTCAATCGTCAGGTAATAATGAAGCTCAGCAACAAATTAGTCCCAGTTCTCAATCACAAACATTGCTGGCAACAGTAATTGCCTATTTCATCTCTTATAAGAATTTTAGAACTTCAAATATCTACATAGTTTCTTCTACACAACTTTATAATTCACCTTACATAATGCATGTCAAAATCCAACTAGTACGAGAGATACTTTGTAGTCGGTTTAAATAAGGTGATTTAGATTGTTTATTCATATTTTCCAGAACATACGTTCAAAATATTTGTGTGCACTTTCATTATTTTAATAATAATTCAAAAAGAGAAGTTGTTCGATTCTATTGATTGCGCGAGGAACTTCGTTCCTGACGGGGGTCCCCTGACCGCATACGTTTTTTTATTAGAATTTCTAATCCAGGCGCATCATTGCATATGTAATTTTTTAAATAGGTTGGATAAATGTATTAGATGGCACAGTAGTAACAGATTAAATAGCTGCTCTTTTACACTTGTTGTCGCTAGAATACATATATTGCTAATTTGTTGTGAAACTCGATTTTTTGCCACTCAATTACATAAGTTGCCTTTGGATTTAGTTTCGCCGCTGTCACATCACAACTAATTTGTCGTCGAAAATATCTAATTTGCCGCCTTGAAATATTACACCCTTTTGAAAGTGTGTAAAACGTTCTAGATTGCTTTTCAAAAAAAAACTGAAATAAGACACAAAAATTAATTTATGTCATATTGAATTAGAAGTTTCAATTTGTTAGTAATAAATTTAAAATCAATTATTAATATTTTAAATTTCTTAAATTGTATTTTTAAATAATTTATAGGTTCCTAAATTAAAATTTCCTTTCTTCTTATACTAATCTTTAGAGTTTTTACATATTTCAACAATTAATCTTATAATCTGTATCTCATACATATAAAAAAATATATAAATATTTTTTATACGCTAGCTGTATTCATAATTTTTAATCTTTTCGATACGATATTAAGCACAATAAATAAAACTTAGCGACTAATTAAATGGCAAATACAGCGTTAAATTCGGTTGCGTCAGTTGTATTTGAGAAACATAAATCTTTGCACACTAAGAAGATTACGAAAATTTAATTGCAAGAGGCGCGAGCTCCCACTCTCACCATGCACGATTTTTGCACTAATTGCATTATCATCGCATTATTATAAATTATAACGCAGCGGCATCGCCAGAAAGGTAGCGCAAGAAAAGAAAGTTGAGTAATACAACTGAACTAAATTAACAGTAAATAAATCGTTTATTGGATGTTAGCTGAAAATTAAGTCCGCAACTCCGGAATCCCTATTATTCCTAGTTGAATTTGCATAGCAGCTTGTTTATTTGATAAATTCTGCTCGTCCATCATGTTCCTCGTTTACGTTTTGCCTCGGACAGCCCTATTACTTTACCCCGATTAGGTCACTTGACGGAACGTTTTGCTACGTGGGCGTACGTGATTGCTATCCCCCAAATAATCGAAACAATTCAACCCAAAAAAAAACGAATAAAATATATATCGAGGACCAATTCAAACACTAATTATCGCAGGATTAATGATTATATCCTTTACAATAATTGCGTTTTTTTGTTGTTAAAGACGGATATAAATCTAATTGTAGGTGTAATTAATGATAAGAAATCTGTGGACAATATAAAACGGTAATAAAGGGAATTAATGTTAATGTTAGGTTTAATCGATAAATTTTCACCCCATCCAACAGGGTGTGATTAATTAATGAGGAAAATGGGATTTTTAACACTGATATTGTCATTATATGGGATGGGCAAGTTTATAGTAATGTGTTTTTTTTAATTGTAGATAAGGTCTTAATTATATCCTTAGTTACAACTTTTTCGATGAAGAACCTGTAGGTAAAAAATATAATTATATAATTTACCCAAAACAAAATTCATTATTTGACGTAATACAAGAAAAATTCTACAAAAGCATACAATTTCGCTTTGTGTTTTGGCTTCTGTAATATAGATTAGGTAAAACTGGAAAAGACCAGACAAGAGAGACGAGACCAAATAACCTAACAAGACTAGACAAGATCAGACAATAGCAGTAGAACGAAGAAATCCGCACAAAACCGAACAGGACCGGACAATATTGGGCAAGACCTGATAAGACCAGACAAGACTGGACAACACCCGGCAAGACCAGACATGACCAGACACGACCATACAAGAACAAGGCAAGACATGAAAAATGGAGTAACAAAAATTATGATTTAATTTCATGTTTTCTTCTTTTTCTGCGCGAATGGGTCTCCTAGGACCACGCGGAATCAACATTTATTGGCCTTGATGTTTTCCTTGATTTTTATAAAACTAATTTTCCGGCTGTTATATTAACCCTACACTGCGCAATTTTTTATTTTTAATTAGCAATTATGTAAATATATGTAAGTGTATGTTAGGAATAAGGGAAAAATAATTTAAAAAATTTACTGTAAGTTTATATATTTATTTTTTTGAAAAATATGCTATGATTCATATATGCACCAGCGTGCATTGGTATACATATTACTAAGCCCAAGGAAAATTACATTTACTTTTCATGAAATGACTTAAAACAATTTTTGTCTTTATTAAAACATAATGCAGTCCTACATTTTTTACAAACAATAAATGTTTGTGCTTTGCAAGTTGGATTTTTACATCGCAGTCTTGTAGCATTCCAAATTGGAAAATGATTTATGTTGTCAAGTCTTACGTCTTGTGGAGGAAGTGGAGCTGCATTCGGTTTTTTTCTTTTAGCTTCAATGGTTTGTTGCACCCCAGAAGGCCGTCCTCGTTTTGGCGTTGACGATATTCCTATAGAACATAATGTTCGAGCTAATTCTACACGAAAATCAGCCAGTTTCATTAGTTTTTTATTTTCTTGATTGCACCGTCGGTACAAGAGCCAAGCATTTATGACAGTTATGTCAAGCAAATGGTAAAACAGTCTCATGTACCATTTCCTTGATCTCATTTTGATTTTATATCTGCCAATTATGCTATCTAGCAGATCAACACCCCCCATATGACGATTGTATTGCCTGACAACAGCGGGACAGGGAACTTTAATTTTTTCTCGCTTTTTTCTATCAAATCTATCTACCATGTCTACGGGGTCGATGCCAACAAACGAAGATAAAAGAGTAACCATTTTATTGTCTTTCCAATAGACGTTACTAATGTCTATACCCTCATAACTAGCAACAAATTCTCCAGATGTCCCCCTTTCTAATTTCCTTCCTTCGGCTTCTGATGGAACTTTGCACGATGGAATTCTATTCCTCCTTACTGTTCCAAGGGAATGTATACCAAGTTTAGCCAAATAAGTAATTACAGGTACGGAAGTGTAATAATTGTCAAAGTATAGTTTGTAGTAATTATTCCTTGGAATATCTCGAGCGAGACGCACAACGATGTTACTGCTTGCTCCGAGATTAGGTCCTTCAGGTAAACGTTTTTCAGGATCATTTTCTCTTCCTGTATAAATTTCAAATTTATAACAGAAACCTGAAACCTGAAACACCAGACAGGACAAATAACTTATATCCCCACTTATGTGGCTTCAATGGTAAATATTGCTTCATATGATGGCGTGCTTTAGTTGCACAGATTTGCTCATCAATTGAGAGCATCTCCTCCATCGGAATTGTCAAAAACTTATTTGAAAGAGAGTCCACGATTGGTCGTATTTTATGCAATTTATCACCACGAGCATCAGTAGAATTATCATTGAAATGTAAAAAAGATCTTATTCTTTCAAATGCTTTTACGCTCAAGGCATCCTGAACAATTCGTAGGCCAATTGTGTCATTCCAGTACATTCTTGTATTCGTAATCGATGTTACTGACGATAAAATACAAATACCCAAATACCTATTTAGGTCAGTTCTTGAAAATTGAAATAATTTCGATGGATCCTTGGAAGTACTGTACTTTCTACTCTCTTCGACAATGTGTTCGATAAGAGCATCATCAAAAAAATATTTGAAATAATCATAAGGTGTTTCCAAATTTGAAATTATCTCTGACAAGTCTATGTTACCAGTGAAAGTTGATGCTACATCATCAAGTTTCTTATTTCTCCACAATAACTCCTTGCATTTCGAAGGCACAGATGTGGATTTCTTTTGAGTGGGATTACTGGATGTTCCTGGTTCTTCTTCAGCCTGGGAAGTTTCTTCAGCAACATCATTGGTATAATATTCTTCCAGCATTTCTTCAGAAGCCGGATTATTGGCCCTGGATTTGAAATCTTCATCCTCACTACCTTCATCCAACTCATCTTCACTTCCGCTTGGTATGTCATCAATCAAATCAAACAATTCATCGCCGGTCAAATCTTCTAAATTTACTCCCACCTGACCGTTTTTGTACATAAAGGGCATCTAAAATACAAAAATTAAATATATAAGTACTTCAAATTATATACAAATGTCAGTTCGTTATATTTTAGTATGCAAGTACTCTAAGATACTTAAATGCACACTGATTCATATATGAATCACAAACTTATGGCCATGTAAAAGCATCAAAAAACGCATATATAAATGATCTACTATTACTAAAGCAAACTTTATAAACTAAGGAATATATAATAAATTTATTATACTTACTTTGTTTATATTTTATAAATTATTTCACAATAAAAATCACAATTTTTTTTGCTTGACAACACAACACTAGATTTGCAGTTGTAGAACTAAATGTTGAGGTTATGAAACACTGCGCAGCGTCGTTTGGCGGGGAAACGGTTTATATTGGAATCTACATGTAATACGTACTTTTAAACTGTGTAAATTTCAAGTTATAGGCGGGAAACATGTGTGATGCAAATATGCATCACTGTGCAGTGTAGGGTTAATAACTCTTAATGCGCAACGATTGAGGGAGTTTCCGTTGCTGCGACCAGACGTCTCTTGTAGGTCTTCTCTCTTCTCCCTCAAAATCCCGTGATATGAGTAATTTTCTTAATTTCCTCACGATCCTTGAGATAGGGAAAACCTTATTAAGCCCTTTTCCAACTCCTTTTCCGTCTTTTTTTTATAGGAGCAAGGGGAAACTTGTTATAGGCACCCTCTAGTTGGGTAGTGTGGGACTCCTTCTCTTCCAGAGATAATATACCCACCAAAACCACCTCCCCCCTTTTTTTCATCTTGTCCCTAGCGCTGCCGTGGTTTGCACCCTCTCGGGGTATTATCACTCGGCAATTTTGGGTTCACGCTCTATAGTTACCTTTTAATTCGTTAGCCTGCTTCCAGTCTCCTCTCTTCTATTTTCTTGACCTTCATTATGGTTCTTAGCATCTCCGCGGTTGCGTTCCAATTATCGTTACTTTCTAGCATGGTTTCGGTCATATTCTCCTTGTCCGGCCATACACCAGATTGCCTTGCCATCCATAATCTCAGCTTGTCCCATCTTTCGCAAAAGAATATCGTATGACACGCGTCATCTCTTTCGCCGCAGTACCAGCACTAATCGCTTCGCCTTTTGCCTATTATGTGTAGAAAGGCATTAAAGGGCCCATGTCCCGTTAGCGCCTGGGTCACATGGTAATCGACGTTTCCGTGTTTACGTTCAGCCCAGAGGATTGCACATCCGGAATCAATTCTCGAATCCATGCGCCGTTTTTTGCCCCTTGCCAGGCATTTTGCCAACTCGCCATGGTGCGCTGCCACGCTTCTTTCTTGGATAGGCCTTGGCATTTTCTGAGAGCTATCTTTTCGTCTACAAGGAGTGTTATTGGTGGGGATCCAGCCACCACTTGTACAGCCTCTGCCAAGACTGTCCGGCTTACAGAGACTACCCTAATCAAGGCCCTCCTCTGTGCTCTTATCATAACTGTTCTGTTTATTCCCAGTTGCAGGCCAGTTCCCCAGATATCCGCTCCGTATAGCATGATTAAAGTGACCACCGAGGACAACAAATGCCTGGTCAGGCTGAGAGCCCACCCAACGTTCGGCATGAGTCTCCCCAGCATCGCGGCCGTCCTTTCCGCTTTGGCCAACACATTACGTATGTGAGGCGTGAAGCTCACCCGCTGGTCCATAACTAGCCCCAAGTATTAAATACTCTTCTCTGGTTTAATCATTGACCCACCCAGCTGAAACTGCACTGACTCCGGCCTCCTGCCACCTACCAGGACCACATATTCCGTCTTGTGCATTGCTATGGTTAGTTTCATGTTAAACATCCATTGCATTATCTTAGCTAGAGACTGGTTAGTTAGACTTATTAAGTCATTCTCCTTGTGACCCATTGTCAGAAGAGCCAAGTCGTCAGCAGAGGCCACTGTCGGGGGCGAACAGGAAACTCCAGTTCCAGGACCGAGTCATAGAGTGCGTACCATAAGGCGGGTCCTAAAACCGAGCCCTGCGGGACCCCACAGGTCACCTTGACTGCTCTATTGTCTTCGACTATTTACCACCTGTCACTTAGATAGCTCATAGTTATGGCACCTATTTCTGGTGAGATCTCTTTCTTCTCCTTTTCCGTCTGTTTGTACCAGACCTAGACCTTTTTACGGTTAGTTAAGCACATGCGCATCCGCTAGAGTTGACTACCGATATACAAACATCATTAAACACGTGTATAAAATGCAACCGCCTATATAAGGCTATATAAGGTGAAGACACTCCTAACTTCAAGATAGGGCGAGATATGCGACAGGGAGATGTTCCTTCCCCAAAGTTATTTACAACCATCCTAGAATACATGTTTAAAAGTGTTAGGATCGAGAACTTCAGAATCAACATCAATTGCGAAAAATTGAACCATCTACGCTTCGCTGCTGACATAATATTAATAACAGATTGCCTTGGTTAGGCACGAACGATGCTACATGAGCTAGTGTTATTCTCCAAGAAGGTGGTCCTTAGTGTCAACGCCAGCATAGCTATCGTCTTGACTAATTTAATTGCAAGCACAAATATAACTCTCAACAATTCAAAAATAGAACAAATATATACATATTTATACAAACATATGGGGCCGAAACATTAAACATTACAGAACGCACAGCTAACAAAATTAGAGTAGCACAGAGAGCAATGAAGAGAGCAATGCTGGGTCTGTCTCTGAGAGACAAGGTTCTTAACACAACTGTGAGGAAAAGACGTGGAGTAACTGACGCTATCGAGAGAATTGCCAACCTTAAATGAAATTGGGCGGGACACCTGGCCAGAGTTAGTGACGATAGATGGACGAGAAGGGTGACGGAGTGAAGACCGCGTAACGATGTATTCCGAAATAGAGGAAGACAGCCAACTCAATGGTAAGACGATCTTAAGCGTATCCATCGCAATTGGATAACATAGTGGAATTTGTTACGGGGGGCTTACGTCCAGCAGTGGACAAATATAACTGGATGATGATATTGCGCATCCGCCAATATGAAAGGCGGGAATATGAAATTTTCGCGCATATATTTAGTTATACGTCAAAAAGTCCGGGCACTTTTTGACGTATAACATGGCAGAAATTGACACATGCGCACAAAAAATTTCAACTAAGAAAAGGTCTTTTAGACTTTGTTGCATTGTCCTCCAAAAAACAAACCTCCATGGATCCTTCTCATAGGGATTGTGTCTGTGATTTTAGTAATTTTCAAATAGGCGTCAGCATTAGTTTAGCATAGGCGTCAGCATTAGCATAGTTTTGGAAGGTGAATTCCATCTTTGATTCTTGGTCCCAAAATTTTTCGCAGGATTTTGCGTTCCTTAATCTTCAGTTGATTTCTTATTGTTTTATGTTGTAGATTAAGTATCTCGGCTGCATAAAGGGCTGCAGGTAAGTCTACTGTTTTATAATGATGAATTTTTCAATTCCAAGACAGGCATTTTTTGTTATATACTTGTTTTGTCAAATGGAAAGCAGCTTCCATTTTCTGTACTCTTGCTTTTGTAGATTTTCTTTCGTTGCCAGTTTCGTTGATCCATTCACCTAAATAGTTGGGGCCTTTCACTCGGGAGACCTTACAATTAGCAATGCGGAGTGTACTCGGAGCAGTTTTAATATCCATCAAAAATTTTGATTTGTCAAAAGAAATCCGTAAGCCGATTTTTGCTGCTTGTTCTTGGAGTAATTCAAGTTGTTTCTAGGCATCAGTTTTTTTTTTTGGAGCAATTAACGTCATTAGAAAATGCCAAGCAATCTAGTGTTATTCCTTTGAGTTTTGTTCCTAGTCTATGGGATGGTGCACTAGCTCGTCTCCATTCTCCGACGACTTTTTCAAGCGCACAATTAAGTAAAAATGGAGACAATCCTTGACGTACTCCTGTATCAATTGAAAATTCTGCGCACAGTAATTCTCCCGTAAATTTAACCTTTGAACCTGTATTCAAAAGGTCTATCTTTGCAAAGTCAACAAAAGGGATGACATAATTTTTGTTTAACATTTTACGGAAGTAATACATTGAATTTTTGAAATTAAAAATTTGCTCTGTACGCGATCGGCCTTTCCGGAACCCACCTTGGTATTCACCAATCTGAGGATCCAGTTGAAGATAGCCACGGTTCAAAAGGGCTTTGGACAAAATTTTGTAAGTTACCTAGAGTGATCCCTCGGTAATTGAATTCGTTATTTGAATTCATTTTGCTACCTTTCTTGTATACTTGATGGATTATCCATGAAACTCTCTTCTAATATTGAGGATTTTTTTTCAGTTTGTCAGATTTCATCGATAATTTCGGTAAGTTCGATCATCGATAAGTTTGATGATGACGTTTTCACCTACATTTTTCCAAAGTTCTGCAATGATCTTGACATCTCGCGAAGCACAGTGGTCTGAATCTGAAAAAAGTTGGCCAAAAATCGAAAAAATCATAGTCACCGAATGGGTTTATTTCTAAAGAATCTTGTAAAGAATACTTTGGTGTTTGTTATTCTAAAAGAAAAGTGGGAATATCTTTTTTCCCTGAGACGCTACACTCGTTCAAAGTTACCCTTGTCGGCATAGCGCGAGCACGTGAAGCGGCTCCGAAATGTAATTGTTTTTTCATCTGCGTGCAACTTCTTACTAGAGTGTCCTTTTTAATACGTTTTCATTAATTTATACTCGTGTGTGTTAGAAATCATGTCAAAGATGTGTCCACATAATGGTTTTTCTTGTACAAACAATTCCGAA